>OZ010591.1:71499947-71584947 GCA_963932145.1 Acanthosepion lycidas | reverse complement strand
TATATTTCTGCTCTACAGATGGTACCCCAATTCATTAAACCGATCTAAATCTGGCTTATGTCTATTACCAAATAAAAGTCGACTATGTTTTAAAGCCGTTATCACAAACTGATTAGCTTGTTAACCATAGCTTTACAAGAGACGTCTTCATTTAGTAAGTTCATCAACAGATGGCATGATGGTTTCAAGCAACTGAAGCGTCTAGGTGATAGAGAATATCGTCCTTCTTCGACCCTCGTTGACTGACGCTACAGAGAAAGTAATGTACTAAATACCAAATAATAAAAAAAAAGATAAAATGTGGATAATCATTATCATCCACTTCCTGGAGAAAATTTTGATGAGCGATGTAAAATGGAATTTTACAAAAAATGTAGAACTTTAGAGATCGTGGGGTAAGTAAAATAAATATTCACTAAGTTCAGCAAAAGATTTTATGAATATATTTGCCATCTTCCTCGTTAGAATATATAGATTGTTAAATTTCTTTTCGCCTCAATTATTTTCTTTTCTTTCGAAGTGCCGTAATTACGAAATCATCTATGGTAAATTTACATCACCTTACTGCACAGAACTACTGCTGATACAGGATAATTAATGACATCAGGATGAAAACGTAAAAAACAAGCGATAAAAAAGCTTAATGAAGTCAGCAGAGTAAAAAAATCTCAATAAACAGGACGTAAAAAAGCCCCCAAAACACTGAAGGTTTCAATGTATCTTTAATTTTTCCGATGCAAAATTGTAATCGGCATTCGTTGAATTAAACCTCACAAGCTACCTAGTTATATCAAACAAAACATAGCCATGTAGTAATTACATCAGTCGACATTTTTTTCGACCCAAATTTTGTTGGGCAATACGCATATGTTTCTGTGATATTTTTCACGCTGAATCTTTAAATCGAGTTTATTTCCTCACATGACATCCCCTTTTCTCAGTATGGATGACTTCTATTGTGCTTAAAATATAAATTATCTGTACTGAGAAGCCGTGATATGATGGGACAAAATAGTCTTAATTTTCAGATTCAGTGTGAAAAAATAGCCCAGAAACATGTGCCCATTGCCTAACAACATTTGGGCAAAAAAAAAAAAAACATGTCGACCGGTGTTATCAGTCTGAGGCAGTTAATTCTCGTAACAGAACATAACACTGTGGAGTTTTACCATTTTGTCATTCGTTATATGATAATGTGTAAAGTTTTTAAAAAAATTATTTGCAGGAGAAACCGGTAGATGTAAAAAAAAAAAAAAAAAAAAACACTGCTTGAAAATAAACAGAGTTTCTGTTAAGTTGGTGCAAAAATAATGACGTAATAATGTCGTTTTTTGACGTTAAAAATAAGTCAAAAAACGACATTCTTACGTCATTATTTTTGCACCAACCTAATACTTAAATACGGTTGTCTACTAAAGATAATGTTTATAATATAATAATATTGGCAATAACAAAAACCGCTACTCAGAGTTTCTTGCTGTAATAATCCTCAGGCGGAACTAGGTTTATCGTATATTTTAAGCTTTTACTTACTTTAAGACTTAGCATTTATTATTACTGTTTGTAAAGAATCTAGGTAGAACTCAATGTCCAGGACAGAGTAAGGATGTAATAAAAAAGGCTTAAACACTAATATACCATGGTCATAATTTATTCCATTTAAGAATAAGAGTGACGATAGAACCCGACGAATAGTAGGATATTTCCGCCCGAATCAATACTGAGCAACCTTCATGCTTGGCTGTCGGGACTATACAAACAGTATCATAGGCTTCACGCGGTGTTTTCCATATATAAAACAAATCGATTTGTAGGAAATAACATGAAAGGAGATTCATCAGACCAAATAACGTTTTTTGCATTCCTTGAGTTTCCAATTTTTGTGATCATCACACCATTTCTTTCTCGCACTTTGACGTTCGACTTGAACGGATCAGAGGTTTAGAAATCGCAGCCCCACTGGGGATACCAGTTTTTTTGAAGCTCCCGATGTACTGTGCCTGTAGAAACTGTAGGTTGATAATGAATTCTTATGTCACTTTTGCGGCAGTAGTTTGATGATATTCTGGCACAATTCGTTTTAAAACAGTATTATTAGGTTGGTGCAAAAATAATATCGTTTTTTGACGTCAAAAAACGATATTATTTTTGCACCAACTTAATATATACTTTTTTTTTATCTATTTTTGTTTTTATTAATTACGACTTAAAAGATGGAGTAAGAACTTTTAAGTTGATTAGCCTTTTTTTGCAATATTTTACAGTTTTTTTTTCTACATTTTTCACTTTTAGAATATCGTAAAAATTGCATATTTTGCTTGTTGTCGTTCAAAATTAGAATTCTGGTTTTAATATATTTCCCTCCATTGTATCTAATACAAAAATATCAATTTTATTTGGATTTATTCTTAAAATAATAAAATGTTGAAATCAGGTTGTAAGTAATAACCTACGAAAATTAAGTATTTTTTTCCGACGATATTTATAGCTAAATGCTCGAAGATTAGTAAAAAAACAAAAAAACAAAAAAAAAAACAGTAATCTAGCTTATGATGTCTGTGCTTATCAAATCAAACTCCAGTTTGCTCCCCGATTGCAATGTTGATTTTCTAAATTAAGTGAAAAATCAACCTGCCCTAATCTGTGACTATAGAGGGACGCCAAATTTTACCAGATATTTAAAAAAAAAATAATGTACTGAGTTAAAAGCTTAAATTCTAGCATAATTCAATGAGATGCCTAAACTAATTACCACATAGAAGACTAAAAGTGAATTCTAATATATCAAACTTCAACTCATGGAAATAATGTGAGTCACTGGTAGAAAGTTAATGATCGGATTCAGTTTAGATATTTCGAGTCGGTTATTAGCAAAAATTGCTCCATAAAAATACTTTCAACCATCCTCGACATCCCCTATTAAGACTTCATCACATATGACATTATGCCAGACACCATCAAAAAGTGAACAGGCTCTACTGGAAGAGCTCATAACCACCGTCAAAAGAAAGGAGTTAAAATGTTATGGACGTCTCACAAGAGCTCACAATCTGTCCATTGCCATCCTACAAACTACCGCCTTAGGCAAAAGACCATATCCTGGTTGTGATGATAAACTTCATCTGCGTCCTGGCTAAGACGATAAACTACGCCCAACAGCAAGGCTTCTGATCAGGAGCATTTGAGAAGCGTAGAACCACCTTTTAATTGCTGGCGTTTCCAGGTTCACCCTGACCGGGGGTAATAGCACCTGTTAGGGTCCCAGGTATGGGCAAATATTTGACACCCAAACTTGTGTAAAAATAGCTTTTAATACCAGAAATACTTTGTAATAAAAAAAATATTACCAGCAATAATTTTTGAAGGAAAAATTATCAGCAATACTTAAAAATAAGTATTAGCAATACAAAAAGCTATACATTCTTTTAAAAAAATATGACCAGCTATAGATTTCTTCAAGGAAAAATATTACCAAAAATATATTTTGGAAGAAAAATATATTACCAGCAATAAAAATTTTGTCAGCATTAAATAACCCATTGAGGTTGATATGCCGTAAAACAAACCAAACCAAACCAAACCAAAAATATAGACAAAAGAAAAAGGGACTGAAAGATGAAAAACAATGACTGACAACATCATTACGTATGCACGAATACCATTAACATACATTGGGACTCAACCAAAACATATAGAGGTAGCTAGTCGGTTGTTACGACCGCACTCAGTCATACGACTGGTGATGATAAGGATGATGATCCCTTTGTGATATATAATAAGTCGATTTTGTAAAGATAATTTGTTTCCTCATGAATTGAAACCAGTCTGCTAATAACTATTTGATTTATTCAGCTTGGGTTTATGTAGCACAATATTCTAAGTGTGGATGGTCTATATGATAAAAGCTAGGAAATACCAGAGGACTGAGTTGAATTTAATGTCCATCACGAATTTTAATTTAAGAACGATTGATCTGTAGAGACCCCAATATATCCGGATTACAAAAGAAAACATGTCTGGTTTCGATGAGTAAAAATATTCACAGTTCATCTTTGTAATTTGTGATATCACGCTTAGATACATATTTCTGTCCATTCTCAATGGGTGACAGTTTTAATTTCTCAGTTCATTCTTCTATCGTTTATTTCACATTCGCCATACGCCACCTATAAATTGTAATTTATTTCAAACAGTTTCAAAGTTTTTATATTTCTATCCTGGGCAAGTGCTTTAACTAATTTAATAATCCTCTGTTTAGGCACCATTTGTTTTACAAAGTAAATCAAGACAGTACTCGCCATGTTCGGTGTAGAGTAGCCTCATCACTGGTGGCAATGGCATATATATATATATATATATATATATATATATATATATATATATATATATATATATATATATGGCATGGCATGGCGCATATATATATATATATATATATATATATATATATATATATATATATATAATTATTTATTTAAAAATATGATTCCAACACGCTACATAAGAGTTCTCATGTTTCAAAACAAGAGCCGAAAACTTCAATATAATTATTTGAATTAAATTGAATTAAAGTAAGCTCTGTTCCATCTTCAAGCGAATTTTTTTTCGGAATAACTTATTTCTGAAATTTACGTGTTTTAATAGCATATTCATTATTGAAATCAATATTTCCATGGTGACGGTCAGCGCGATTTTTCATATAGAAAGGGGCGCATAGTGTTAATAATTTGTATCAGTAAAGAGTTACATTTCTAGGTGTCAAGTCAGATTAAGGTTGGGGTGTCTAAATTTAAAACGGAAGATGATTTAGTCTAGTCTGGTTTACGTGTCTAGGGAGATTTATTTATATTTTTATTTTACTTTTTCTAAAAAGGTTTTGTGTGTATATATATATATATATATATATATATATATATATATATATATATATATATATATATTGACGTAACATTTGTTTTTTGACGATTTCATAAAGGGTTATCTTTTTTGTAGGGTATTTAAGCTATTTATTAGGACTATGGATTTAAAAAAAATTTATATGCTAATTATTCAAATCAAAGATTTGATGATATCGACAAAAAAACCGTTAACTCATGTCTATTGTTTAATAGATTTTTATTATTTAGAAACTTCATAATGTGTAGTTTCTCATATAGGCATAAAGGGCATGGGTCATCCCAAGTTTTACAAGTTCTAGTTTTGTTTATAATTTTCCATTTAACTTTTGGTGTTTTATTCATTTCCTTCAAATGCCAAAAATATTTAGATAGAGATGTCTGATTTCTTTTATTTATATTGTTGAAAGAGCACTTATGCTGCCTCCATCTGGCTGTAAATTCATTCTTCGTAAACCCAATATATATCATATTAGTATTGGGACTCTCAGTGGATGAGATAGTACATTGGTATACCACAGATTTGACGCAGCATTTATTTTCCAATGGGTAGACTTCTGGGTTTCTACAATCACATAATTTTTCACTGTTTTTGTCTAATTTAAGTGTAGGGTTTTTATTAATACTATTCAGGCATGGGGATTTGGTCATGGTTTTATTATTGTGTTTTTTTTTATTATATTTTCTAGATTTTCCGTGCAGCTGTAACTCAATTTTAGGGTGTTCTTATTAAATATATTACTAAGCCTACTATTGGTAGGGAAGTGTTTATCAATTAAAGCTAGGAATTTCTGACCTAGTTTAATACTAACCATTTGGTTAAACGGAGGCGTATACCAAATGATTTTTCTTTTCCTGTTTTTTTTTTTTTCTTCTGGTTAGTGCAATTGTTTCTATAATAAATGTTAATATATATATGTAGGTATGGCGTAATAGTTAGCAAGATCGTCTCGCTGGAACAATTACGACTGAGTATTGAGTTCGATCCTCACTGAGTACCCCCATACCTTCGACCTTGTACCACATCTAAGCTACGCTTAGAAGATCAATATATATATATATATATATATATGGGTGCACATTTGGGCAGCAAATTTTCCTTCAAACATGTTTCGTTGAATATGGTAGTCTTACTTTTTTTCGTTAACTGAGAGTAATTGTTCGTCTGATTGCGAATTCGTCTCCTTTATAATTATTTGCATCTAGTTACAGTAAAATATCTTGATGTTTTTTTTGTTTTTTTTGTATTGCATTTTTAGTTCTGGCGTCATGTACTTTTTGTAAGATTTCTTTTTATTTTTCATCGATCATGTATTTGGGAAAACTATTGTTAACCAACGTTTGTTTTATGTGTTTGAGTTCAGTCAGAAATATCCTCTGGGAAGAAGAATTTAGGTAATGGTCTATTTAGGAATTCTTTTATTGCTGTTATTTTAATACGTTTCAGGGCATTGGTTATCATCGTTTGGAAAAGAAGAGTTCGGACTGGTGGATATTTTTTTATACGAGTGTTAAACTTTAGCTTTTAGTTCTATATCAACGTCAAGGAATAGGATTTTGTTATTAACCTTGAGTTCGTATGTAAATTTTAATGCGGAGTTTCTTTCGAAATTGATTTTAGATTTTATAAATTTCTCCTTATTTTTTGTCAAAACAAAAATATCATCGGTCAAACCTTTTGTAGATTTCTGTTTTGTCTGTTGTTTCTTACATTTTGTTTTCAACATATGACATGCAAACCAAAAGATAAGGAGATTTTATTAGTTTAGATGTAGATATTACTATTGTTATCGCAGAATGGCACTTTTGTGGTACAGCCGAGTGGTTTTCGAAGATTCCCTGATAGAATTTTGGGAGTGACGGATGTTTGTACATGAAGTCACTAGTTATATTAATTGTTTCATCATTTGGGACGTAATTACATTACGATTTGATACGCGTCGAAACGCGATCGCAATTGTGTAGCGATTTTAACATGTTTTTGAATTAATATCCTAAAAAATATACATTTTGCTCTACACTCTATTAAGCCCTCTTGTAAATTAAATGTTACGAACGTTGTAATTATACTCTATTCGTTCTCATCTCACCTGGATATATATATATATATATATATATATATATATATATATATATATATATATATATATATATATATATATAGAGCCATCTAAAGACAGACTGTGTGGTTTGCATCCGATTGCCTCAAGCCGGGAGCGAAACCCGATTTGGCATCGGTCGGAAATTTTACACCTGACCTATCAGCGCTCGGTTGAGAGGAAGGCGAATTTTTTACGTACTTACTCTTTGTATAAACCCGCTAATGACCGATAGGACTCAATTCATGGAAGAGCCTTATATATATATATATATATATATATATATATATATATATATATATATATATATATATATATATATATATATATATATATATATATATATATATATATATATATATATATATATATATATATAAAGCATTAATAATTTTTCGTCGGTATCCAATATCAAGCATCGTTCTATTTCCATTTTTTAAATTAACGGTAGGATTAAAAGATGCATCCTCCTATACAGGAGAAACCGACGTGCTTTTGTCCAGTCGGTTACAAAATCTTCATAATCAAGCAAGGTTCGATTTGCATTGATTTACTAACGCACACTTTGCTCAATCAAGTTTTAAAAGATGATAGTGATTACATTTCTGATGAGAAAGATTTAAATAAATTCAACTTACATATGTTTGTATATTCTTTCTGGTAAAAACGTAATTGCTTTCCCAACACTCCAATACATTTATCTACTTTTCAAACACGATAATACTTCATGGAGTAAATATTTTCTTATTTCTCGGCTCTTTCAGCTTTCTGTGTCAAGTGTTCACAGGTCACAGAAAACAGGGGGTTAAATTTATGTACCTGCTTGATTTCGACGTACGCAAATATGTACGTCATGCCCAAGAGAGTACGTTCTATATTCTTCCAGTTAATAAGCCTTTAATCGGGTTTTGCTTTACGGTATTCTCATTTTGCATTACGACATTATCATTCTAGTTTATAGCATAGAATGTATTTCCGTTTTCCTTCTGAGTATCTCATCAGCAAAATGTCAAAGAAGTATCTTATAATTATAAGACTATGCTGATGAAAAAACTCCCGGTATCCCTCTACGTTGAATCGGATCGATCCCTCGGAAATGTGAATTTAAATTGTTTATCATGTTTATCATTTATTTGTTTCTAGGCAACGCTATAATTACATTCTATATACAGAACCCTTTACCGTATAGCGGTAGACCAATATGAACGTTGCCTTTAATCTAAAGAAATGTCCTGGCATGATGACGGTTTACCGAGCTCATTGTCCAAGAGAATGAACCTAATTGATTAAAACAGTAATACAGTCTTGTAACAATATTTTCACAAGTACGTTTCAGATCTTCGTGAAACATCGGATTCCGAATGTAATGTTAATAGGCACGGTGGAGTAATGGATAGCGGCTCGGATTGAGGAATCGGAGAGCCGAGTTCGAATTCCAGTAGCCTCCGTTGCATTCACTTACGGTGGGAAAGGTATGTCTCCACCACTTCAGCTATGGGTAAATAGGAAGACAGACTTCGTTTTATAGCCTAGGTCGGCAACTGGTCTACCGCAGAAAAAAATGGCAACCTACTGCGGGGAAAAATATCTGCCTCGTCAGTCATGTATCGAAAGATACCTGATCGCCTAAGTGTGTATCACGTATGGCAAATAACTGACTGTTTCGATTTACATTATTTATTCATTTTTATAATTAACTTCTGTATTTAAACTGAATATAGTTTCGAATAAATGCAGTATTTTAAATGAACAATTTAGATTTTATTTTTATCATCTTGCCGCAAACGAAGCGGCGGGTAACAAAATAACACACACACACACACACATATATATATATATATATATATATATATAGTAATGATAATACATCTGTTGTTATATAATCCAAGTGGATCCTAGTAATATAACATATTAAAACTGATCTACAAGAAGAGCTCAATTTATTATTATAGAGCAAATAATTAATACACAATGAAACACAAAATCACCTCGTATGGGGAATAAGCTTACTTCAACCAATGAAATTCGTCAGTCACATTCAACCCCGGTATATACTGGCTTCTTGTCGGAATTAGAAATTTAACCGTGAAAGCTAAAAAAAAAAAAACAATCGACGACAAACTAATACAGAATGAATCCATTTCAATGTTTCAGTCAGATAAAATATATACATACATATATACATATATACATACACACACATGCTCACACACACGCACACTTACATATATATATATATATATATATATATATATATATATATATAGATAGATAGATAGATAGATAGATAGATAGATAGATAGATATTGATAATATTAGTGGTAAATATACACATACATATGCACTCGTTTATTATATATTATATATTTTTATTATATATATATATATATATATGTGTGTGTGTGTGTGTGTGTGTATGCGTGTGTTTGTGTGTGTGTGTGTGTGTGTGTGTGTGTGTGTGTGTGTGTTCTTTGATTTTTTTTGTCTTTTCATGAATTATATCTGAACTTATGTTGTCGCCTTAAAATGAATTATTATTTTGGCATTATTACAGCAACATCTACAAATTCTTTCTAGCTTGGCAAGATTCTTTTTTCATTTTCTTATAATTCTTACGTCATTACCTAACACTATCATATCAGGGGTAATATTTGGCACAGGGGATCTGAATCTGAGTCTGTATCTCATCTATTTTATAAAAAAAGAGGTAAATTAGAGTATTTTTTGTTTAAGTAATTAAAAAGATTGTAATCTCGTTCCGTACTAAGTTAGACTCTTTCCTTTGTTGTTACTTTAATGTAATTGATAATAACGTCTTCTTCTTCTTCTTCTTCTTCTTCTTCTTCTTCTTCTTCTACTACTACTACTACTTCTTCTACTACTATTACTTCTTCTACTACTACTACTACTACTACTACTACTACTTCTTCTACTACTATTACTTCTTCTTCTTCCTCTTCTACTTCTTCTTCTACTACTATTATACTACTAATAATACTTCTACTTCTTCTTCTTCTTCTTCTTCTATGTGCTGTCTCCATTCAGGTCGTGAGTGATCACGGCTCTCCACAACTTGATGTCGTTTGCATCTTTTGTTCTTTTTTCTACCCACACCCTCTTCTGTTAACCAGTTGTACATGGTAGTTGGTTTACTCGCTATTATCCACTGACTGCCTTGCATTCATTGTACCCTCTAAGTGCTAGACTTCTTTCCTCAAGACTTCTTTCCTCATTAGGATGGTTTTGTAAGCGTAGCTTAGACATGGCACAGGCGGAAAGTTGGTGGCACTCAGTGAGGATCGAACTCCCTATTCATTCGTAATTGTTCTGGGGTTCTTTTCTTATTATGTGTCCTAGAAATTTCAACTATACCTTTCTATGTCTTTTATTTTCATTTTCCTTAAAAATTCCTCGTTGTTGAAAATATAATATAAAATATAATTATATATAATATAAAATGATATTTGATATTACATAGCAGTTCGGCATTCTTCTTTTACTTAATAAACAAATCCTGTTGTAAGAGATGGATCCAAATGTTTAAGAAATATAATGAAAAAAAAACAGCTACTTTCCACCCTTTCCTTCGAAGGTATATCCCTAGCCTATTATATTAAATGTACTCCAGCTAGTTCCTGATTTCAGATGATCTTTGTTTTTGGGAAGATTTGTCCAATCTAAGTTGAAATACATTGACCAATCTGCGAAAATGTCGACAATACGGAAAATCAGCAGAGATCGAATTTTTGTATATGACCTCGGATTTAAGGATACGTTCATCTCTACCAGTTGTTGTTTTTTTCCCCTTTTTTTCTGGGGCGTTCGATTTACTTTGAGTCAGTATAATAGCCATCAGCCCAGAACATGGCGATGACATTGTGAAATGCCACCCACAATGCATTTGGCTTGAGGTTTCCCGCTCTAAGTACTTTGAACGTAAAATGTGAAAGTAAAAAATTACCAAAAACTGTACTTTTGCATAACATCACAGCTCCCAAGACAGGATTATCTGTTAAAGTTTTTCAAACTTTAGAACGGTGAAATTCGCACTTGAAATTTGGATAGCAACTTCAATAGACACTCACACACTAATGTCTTGTGGTATAATGCATAAATGCACTTCAGCCAGTTCCTGATTAACAATCATAGTTTTGGCAGAAGAATTAAAATATAAATCATTTGTGCCAACCTCATATGAGAGTTTGTTTCATGACTTGTAAGGCACGTAATTATTTTAATCATTACGCTACATGCAAGATAATAAAGCCATTAACACGTAAGGCATTACTGAATGCAAATGAACATGAAAAATAATTTAAAAAAAAAACATTATAAAGGAAAGTGGAGAATAAATTGAGCAGCAATTAATGAAACAAAATATAACGATTGACATTGCATTTGAATTTTTCAAGATCAAACCTGACTGGAAAACAAGAAACAGCAAGAGAAGAAACTGTTAGCGTAGTACTCACGGTTACATCTAGTCACTTAAACTGTACAAGGATGATATCTGATATAATAGAATATGCATAAACCTGAGTTCCCCTCACCGGAATATGATTGGCTGGTGTCTGTCATAAATACAGACGGACGTGTAGGTACGGCAGAGTTTAAGTCTATAACGACTCCCATTGGAGTACGCCATTGGCTATCCTATTGGTCTACACCTATTACCTGCGATTACGACGAGTACCAGTCGATTACTGCTACCGCATACTACTTGGTTACAGTAGCCAAAACCACTTAGCTACTTCGATTAAATATATCTCTTTCCGGGACATATCAATACCTTACCGCCTGTTTAGTAATAGGCTTAAATTCATGAAATCTAATTACCAAAGAGGAAAGCCCAGAAAAATTACCATGAAAATATTTATACAAAAGGAACAGAACAGCTACGTTATGGTGAGGGGTAAAGTGACTGAAGCCGAGGTGACAAGTATGGACAGATAATATTGCAAATTCTTGTAGAAGCTCTAGACCAGATGTAACAGCAACAGATGTGTAAGAAGATTCTGACGGGAAAAATTGTCTAGCACGACATTACTTGCAGCAGACATAGTATCATGTCATTGACAAACGTTTGCCTGAGAATATGTATTTCTTGAAGGCGTTCTTACATAATGCTGACGCACAACGAACTGCGGCAGTATGGTTTGCTTAGAGAATATACGATTCTCCAATTGTTTCTCTGTCCAGTGTTCATTGTTTTTTTTTGTTTTTTTTGGTGAATACCAGGCGTTTTTCTTTTTCATTTTCACATTCTATCTTTGTTTTCAGGCAGATTTGTCGAATCTTAGTTGAAATGCATTGACCAATCCGCGAAAAAGAATTGCAATACGGAGAAGAAGCAGAGATCGAATTTTTGTATACGAACTTCTTGGATTTAAGGAAGGGTTCATCTTTACGAGTTGTTGTCACCCCCCACCCAACCCGCTTTTCTGGGTTGTTCGAGTTTGCGTCACTATGAGAGCCATCAGCTCAGACCATGGTGATGGCATTGAGAAGTGCCACATATAACGCATTTGCCTTGTGGTTTCCTTTACTTTTGCACAACTTCACAGCTCTCAAGGCAAGATGATGCGTTAAAGGTTTTCAAATTTAGAACGAGGAAAAACTGTTTAAAATTGAAGTTAACTAAATGATGCAATATACCACAATAATAGTGAAATGGTAATATTTAAGCCCTATTTTTAAACATAAACCCAAAACATACTCTCTTTCCCCATATATACACCCTCCCACACACACGCTTATATATATATATATATATATATATATATATATATATATGGAGAAAAATATTTGGAAAAAACAAACAAAAATCCTTAAATGCAATTATGTTGTTTTAATATGAATGAAATGTCAACGTGTGATGTTTCGGTTTAATAAACCTTCTTCAGGACAATATTCATTAAAATACAATTAACATAATCAGTTCAACATGACAAAGACGGTGGACATAAAAACAAGCCTTATCCAAAACAGATAACTGAAAATTTTAAATGATCAGCTTTCCGTTTAAGCATGGTCACGTTGTCGTCAAATGGGCGACGCTTTCAAAACGTATTCCTAAAATTTAACACGTTGACATTTCATTCATATTAAAGCAACATAATTGCATTTAAGGATTTTTGTTTATTTTTTCCAAATATTTTTCTCCATTCTGTCGGATTTATATCCATTTATATTTGCTTACACACACACACATATATATATATATATATATATATATATATATATATATATATATATATATATATATTAATGCATGTTTCATCAAGTAATATAGACAAGCTTTGTCTATTTATTTTAAGCAAATTCCTTTCATATCCTCTGATAAGCTTAATAACATTATTGAAAGACAAAAGAAAATCATCATATTGATAAATGTTTTTTTTTATTTAAACCTATCTATGCATTCGGCTTACATAAGCTATCATCAGAGACGACAAGCACATTACAATAAATTAAACAATACACGGACATACACAATGATATACATACACACATACATACACAATGATATACATACATGCATACATACATATATATATATATATATATATATATATATATATATATATTTAAGCAGCAATTTTTCATTGATGCATGTTTTATTAAATAATATAGACAAGTTTTGTCTATTTTAAGTAAGTTCCTTTCATATTGTCTGATAAGCTTAATCACATTATCGTTGAAAGAGGAAAGCAAAACACCATATTGATACATGTTTAAATCTAATCTAAGCTTTCGGCTTACATCAGCCATTATCAAAGATGACAATTTCAATGTATCAAACAACACACGGACGAACGAAACAAACAATGATAGTCTGCCCTTGCTGTAAGTAACGATAAATTCGTATATAGAAAGCTTAGATTGGATTTAAACATGTATCAATATGGTGATTTCCTTTTGTTTTTCAACGATAATGTGATTAAGCTTATCAGACAATATGAAAGCAACTTATTTAAAATAGACAAAACGTGTCTATATTATTTAATGAAACATGCATTAATATATATATATATATATATAAGTGAACATAGAAGTCAACACTTATAGGCGACAGTCTGTTTTATGCTATATGCAATCGTCAGGCCACGTGGCCTGACGATTGCATATAGCATGAAACAGACTGTCGCCTATAAGTGTTGACTTCTATATTCACTTTTATATTTACACACGCTCTATCTCGGATATTGAGCACTTTATTCCATAAATATAGCACACCTTAAGACTATATTTCTTTATATATATATATATATATATATATATATATATATATATATATATATATATATATACTGGGTGTAACAGCAAAATTGTTCAAATCGTGTCACAGCATGGGATAATTGTCGATCCTGCAAATTTCTAATATCTAAAAAAACCCTAAATTGAGTTTCTTTTCTGCAGGTATTTAAGATAATACGGTTAGCCATCTGTTGTAAGAATCAATGAAAAAATGCTTTGTTATTCAGCTAGAAAGAAAACAGCTTAAAATCATTTTGTGTCAGCCCCACTCTCTCCCTAAATGAGAATGGTGAGAGAAGAAAGATCATTCAGACCGTCGTTAATGGTACCAACATTCATACTCTGTCTTCGATCGTAAAAGTCCATTGAAGCTCTATCATGAGGTTGATTAATTAGTTTACCAAAAAAGACGGAACAGTAAAGAGGAAACCTTGATCAAGAGGTCACAAAAGCAAGATGGATAATTATTTCAATTTAGAGCTAAATGCATTATTATTGTTCAAAGCAGAGTTCAATATTTTTAGAAAATCCTCGGAGAATTCCATTAAGATATATTTAATTATTTCTAAGATTTAGATTAAGATATCAAAGCTTAATCTAAATCTTAATCTTAATCTTTCTTTTTGCTAGCGGAACCACCCTTGCAGCCAAGCACATTTCTAATTAAAGCAAATTTATTCGTTCAGATTTTTCCTGGGAAGCATCTCTGCTCAGTTTCCTATCCCAAACGTAAACAAAGCAATCTATAAAGAATAAAGGGATTTGATTTTCTCGAGCACGCAGGCCAGTAAACGAAATAAATATTGTTTAAAATAACGGAGTGTCTACACGAATAGAGTCATCCAATAAAATTAAGTTTAAAGTAATAAATATATTTCTAAGGAAGGGATGCATTTTTATTAAATAACCATATATATTTTAACACTTTAAACGTAATTTTTAGTGGATACCCATATTTGATCAGAAGCTTCGTTTATTTATTAAACAGTAAATGTATTTATTTTCGTATATCGGCCTGAAATTTCGAGAAATCTTATTAAAAAAAAAATATGCGCCCTACGACAAGATTCCAACTAGCACCCGAAAAGGCAAAGTGAACTCTGGTTAGATCCAACGTGCCCTAACCGCCAGAGCTACAGAGAGCCTATTAGCACCAGCAGAATAGGGCTTTTAAGCGAACTTTAAAATAGTATGTATGTATGTATGTATGTATGTATGTATGTATGTATGTATGTATCTATCTATCTATCTATCTATGTATATATATATATATATATATATATATATATATATGTGTGTGTGTGTGTGTGTGTGTGTGTGTGGTTTGAACAATAAAAAATATTAAAAAATTAAAATTTTATGACACACTGTATTGTATATTAATAGGTTTTTGTTTTATTATTTCAAATAGGTTCCTCGACTAGTTTCGACCACCAATAGCCATCATCAGGAGAAAGAAATCCCTTCTTGTTATTAACAGTGAGCTACAGGAGTGAATGGCTGTCTCTGAAGAAAGTGAACTTTATCTGTAGTTTTCATTTGTGTTTTTATCGTTCATTTTGGTCAGTCCTTGTGTTGGTCCTGAGTCTCAGAATCCCCTCCTCCACTTAGTCATTCTGATATTTTTCTTGGTTGCTGGGAAGGGGATGTGTGTGTTAAGTTTATAATATCTTTGTGTATGTGTGTCTGTCTGTGAAAAGTGTATTTGTATATATTTGCGTGAGTGTGTGTATATGTCTGAGACCGTAATAATATATAATATACGCAGTTGAAATTCTATCTTCATATAACTAAAGTCTTTTCATTATGTGGGTGATATCTTTTTTGGAAGGTATATATAGGAGGTATTTCTACGGCACCATCTGTGTGTGCATATATATATATATATATATATATATATATATATATATATATATATATATATATATTATGATTATTTTGTTTTAAATATGCTCAAGTAGAGCCTATGTTATAATCATTTTTTAATAAAAAATATGATTCTTTCGCTACACAGGAATTGCCATGTTTCAAAAACAGAAGCTAAACACTTCCAATTCAATTATAGAAATTAAATTAAACTACGTACTTCTGTTTCATCCTCAAGCGAATTTTGGAATTCAGGATGAAACAAAATGTTGGTACTTTAATTTAATTTCTAAATTTGAATTGGAAGTTTTTAGCTTCTGTTTTTGAAACATGGCAATTTCTATGTAGTGATGGAATCATATTTTTTATTAAAAACAAAGTAATTATAATATAGGCTCTACTTGTGTATCGAGCACTGTTTTTTAAAAATAAATACAAAAATACTAATGAACTTCGGATTATTAAGCTAATGTTTCTTTCCTATTCTTCAATATATTTAAACACACACACACACACACACATATATATACATATACATACATATATATATACATATATATATATACACACACATACATACATAAATATATATATATATATATATATATATATATATATATATATATGTGTGTGTGTGTGTGTGTATTATGAAATGGACAATTATTGTAAGACAATCTTTTTTTTTTTTTTGTTTAAATTCTATTTTATAGATACAAATATTTAAGTAAATTCTCTGTTTATAATAAACAGTATTAAACAACATTTACCGGAGGACGAATATTTTCTATGAAAATTTCTCGGACATTCAGGCCGGTAAATGTTGTTTAATACTGTTTATTATAAACAGAGCATTTACTTAAATATTTGTATCTATAAAAAAAAATGTTAAACATTTTTTTTTTTAAATGTCTTAAAATATATATATATATATATATATATATATATATATATATATATATATATATATATATATATGTGTGTGTGTGTGTGTGTGTATTTCGATGACTATGAATACACAGATCTTGTTATGATCTTCTAGTGTTTATGCGCAGGCAGATTTTATTCAATATTTTCTTCATATTTAGAGCGTAACATTCCCACCATACAATTAAAAGAATGCAGTGTATAAAGAGAAAAAATACACAATATTTTTTCTCTGGTTATCACGCAAATATGTAGTTGAAATTTATGTTTTTATGATTTTGATCTCATGTTTTCGGTTTATTCTAATATTTTTTGACAATTTTCCATTTTGTTTTTCTTTCTATTTCACTTAATTTATTTATCAAATTTCTCACGTAAAATTGCTAGAAATTCTCAAACAGAAAAGTGGAAGTTGTTTTATTGTTCTTCTGAAAAGTTTGTACACGGAATTTCAGCCTTCATTGTTATTGGGCTTGACAAGATCTCCATATTCTTGAATGAAGTTCTCTTTATATCTCTAGTCAAGTGAATATATATATATATATATATATATATATATATATATATATATATGTGTGTGTGTGTGTGTGTGTGTGTGTGTGTGTGTGTGTGTGTGTGTGTGTACACACACACACACATATATATATATGGAAAAAATGATGAGAATATCAAAGTTGTCATTGTGTGACACCTTTCGTCTTTCCTCCATTTTGCTATCCATTTTTTTTATTCTTGGTATACAATTTTATATATCATTGTTCCGTATATATATATATATATATATATATATATATATATATATATATATATATATATATAGGGATATTGCAACAACATGCGAATAACCGCTACATAAATGCAATCATGTTCATGTTTCAGTATCCTAAAATAAATCATTTTACCTTACTTTTTGTATTGAGCCCTTTTTTAAATTAATTCGATTCATTCCCATTTCATATATATATATATATATATATATATATATATATAGTCTTAAGATGTGATATATTTATCGGATAAAGTGCTCAATATCAGAGATAGAGCGTGAACATAGAAGTCAATACAGAGGCGAAAGTCTGTTTCATGCTAGATGCAATCCTCAGGCCACTGCATCTAGCATGAAACAGACTGTCGCCTCTAAGTGTTGACTTCTATGTTCACTTTTATATATATATATATATATATATATATATATATATATATATATATATATATATATAGTGAGAGAGAGATGATTGGGAGAGAGAGGATTAATGCAAATATAAAATTTATCACTTAGCGTGTTGATGTTACCTTCATCATTCTGACTAGAGTTTCGTAGACGGACCCTTCAATCGCTCTCTCCACTCAACAGAATATATCACCAAATGAGTGTTTATTTTCTAGTTTTTCTTTTATACTATTTAAAAATATACTATTAAACAGAATATTGACCATATATCTATTAAATATAATATTTTTCTCGAATGAGAATAACAATTCGCTCATATCAGTATAGATGATATATAAAATAGCTCAAATTCATCTAGTGTGCTTCAAATTTCGACTTCCATGAGGCATCATCAGGTGTGTGAACAGAAAATGGCATTTCTTTAAGTAAAACACTGTATTTAGTATTGATGAAGTTATCGCTAACATTTTTGTCGAAATTTACAAATTCGTTCAATTTTGCAAAGCAATCGATGAAATTTGATTGATTTGTACTTTGACATAGCGCTACTTCGTGGTATAATAATTTCTTTCATTTAAATTAATTTTATATCACTTCATGGTAAATATTTTTTCGGAAATTTCTTTTTTTCCTTGTTAACAGCAACGAAAAATTATTAGAATTTCTTATTCTTGAGCATGCAACATACAACTGCCCATGCGTAAATATTTCTTTTTGGAGCCAAATTCCAACATTTTGAAGCGTTTGGCGTTGTGATTTGTTTACAATTCTTGCAAACGAAGATACAACTGGAAACTGGATTCTTGTATATATGAAAATTAAAGATATGCATAAACGAAAAATGCATTTTTGTTAAATAAATATTTATTGCTTCAATCATTAAATTGTTTTTAAAGGAGTGGGATATTTTCCATGTTAAATAATAAAGATTCTATTTGTTTTCCATATATATATATATATATATATATATATATATATATATATATATATATATATATGTATCATTATTATTCGGTTTTCCATTCGCTAGTTTTTTCGCCCTTCATATTCCCACTGACATTTACATCTGTGCATGATTGAATTAATTTGAAAATAGGAAAAACCATCTTTGATAAATGAGGGAAACACCACTTTAGTCTTAAAAACCTGGGAGAAGAAAAACATGATGTAACACAAGCAGACTCTCTGTCAGCCAGCGTTTGATTTTCTCACCTAGCTCCAGTAATTTTACATAAACAGGACAGACTGGGACCGAAAAGTACCGATTTTTTAAAGCGCTTAATCTTACTCTGAACATCGCGCTTAATGACGTTTTCTGGATATCTATTATCACAAAAAAAATACGATGAATGTTCTCCAATTCTTTATAGAGACTGTAAAGAGAACAAATGATTAACGTGCGTGGGACAAATGTAGATATCAAGTTGTTCTTACGAGACTTAGGGACAAATGAAGTCCAGTTGATATATCGACCTGTGAACCTAGGCTCCCGATAAATAATGGTAATGAACAAAGCAACCTTACTTTCAAGCAGTTACTCAAAAAGGCAAAGTAGAACTGTTTTCCACTTCCCTGTTGAGCGGGAAGGATGAATGATTGAAGTTGATTTGAGCCCGAAAAACTTCAGTCTCATTAATGGAATCGAAAATAGAAAAACTATCATCAATATAAGATAGATATACGGGGGGCTCAGAATATTTTTCGAATAAATATATATGTATGTATTATAATTATTTTTTTTTAAATATGATTCCTTCGCTACATAAGAGTTCTCATGTTTCAAAAGAGCGGAAAACCTCAATATAGTTATTGAAATTAAAGTGAATTAAAATCTCAAGCCCTGTTTCTTCCTCAAGCGAAAATTTAGAAATAACCAATCTTGAAATGTCCGCACCTGTATAAGCATGTTCATTCGCAAAATTAATTACTATGGAAACTACCATTTCGGTAAGGGACCTACGAGTTTGTATCAAGATATCAGTCACCTTCGGTAAGAGGTCAAGAGAAAGAAAGGGGGCTGAGGTGTCAATTTCATAGCAAATGATGGCATTCATGTGCACATGTCGTCTGGTCAGTTACAGCGACAGATAGCTGTGGCCCCATAATACGTCGTTAAGTATCTAGAGAATTTTATTTTATTTATTTATTTATTTATTCTTTCTAAAGGGCTGCTTCTTACAAAAAAGCGTTGCACTGGACTACTATTTGTTTTTTGACGACTTCATAAAGGGTTTTTCCTATCTTCTGATTGGGTTAAGCTTTTAAAACTTTTTATTAGACTATAATTTTTTTTTATGCTAATTATTTAACTCATGTCTATGCTTTAATAAATTTTCATTATTTAGAAACTTAGTTGAGATGAAATGTCTGAGGAAAGCAGTGAACAAGACCAAGCGAGACAAGATCAGGAATGAGGCAATAATAGATATAGTAGGAGAAATACAGCTCATACAAGACATCGAACGACATAGGATCTAGTGGTTCAGACACCTCACTCGTATGCCTATCAATCAACCAGCCCTACGAGCATACACCCTTAGGTACTCTGGTTGGAGAACCAGAGGCAGACCAAGAAGACGCTGAAGCGACTGAGTGGCGGCCACTCGCCTTGCCGCTGATAGCCGACTGTGTCTCCCCTCGACGCCTAACATTGCAAGCGGAAGGAATAGACTAAACTAAAAAGTTGGCAGGAAAGCAAGAAGCACTAAGAGAGTTCTACAAGCGATAAAATGCGAGAGAAGAAACTGTTAGCATAGCACTAACGGTTAAATCTAACCATTTCAAATATATGATGACGAAACCTTGCCGCCTCTCTCGTAGTAGGCTTAAAATTTAGGTTGGTGCAAAAATAATGACGTAATAATGTTGTTTTTTGACGTATTTTTTAACGTCAAAAACGACATTATTACGTCATTATTTTTGCACCAACCTAATACATGAAATCTAAGTATCATATATACACACTCGTACAGTTTTGGAGGAAACATATATGACAAAATTGAAAAAAAAGTTTTCGTGTGACGAGTTACGTCCCTTAGGATATAATCGGAATAGAATCTAGATAACTGCTAACCGTATAACCGAAAGTGCTCGCACATACACAACTTTCGGATAATTTCTAGTTAATTTGTGTCCAGAAAAGAAGACAATTATAAGAACACGAGACAAATTAAATTTAAAAAAAACTTAACCGCATTATCATTTTGTTTTTATTTAAAAAAAAAAAAAACAGTGCTCAATGCATAAGAACATAAATTGTAATTATTTATTAAAAATAGGATTTATAATTAAATTGAAGTTCTTAGCTCCTGTTTTTGAAACATGAGAACTCTTATGTAGCGATGGAATCATATCCTTAAAAATTATATATATATATATATATATATATATATATATATATATGTGTGTGTTTGTGTGTGTGTGTGTGTGTGTGTGTGTACAAATAATTGTGTGTGCGTATTTCTTAGCAATTTAAATTCTCTTGCAAGTATTCATTCCTGAGACTGAAAGAAATTACGCTAAATTATCAATCTATTTTAAATGTTAATAGAACAATTTCAATAACAGTATTGATTTTGAATAATAGATCGTATCTGATTTCAATCGACGTCTAAAGTTTACAACTGAAATCGTTTCCTGTCAACCGCATTTAGAAATCATTTTCCGGTTGGGTTACTTGAAAATTGCCGTGAATTCTGAAATGTAACAAAAAAATATCTTTTTAAAAGATAATATTACTCAACCCTAAAAAAAAATGCTTTACGGCGAGGATTAATAAAGTATGGAAATAGTTGTATTAGCCGTTTCCTTATAAGGAAACATTTGACATTCATTGACAAAAAGAGCCAATAAGGCACTTGGTTGAAATTTATACAAACAATCTTTTTCAGGAAAATAGATTTCTGGTGTCCAGTAGATCTTATTGCTCTTACCTGGCATTCTAGTTTGGTTTATTTTATTTTATTTTACGGCATTTCAACACCTCAGGTTTTTTTGGTTTTTTTCTTTGTAAGAAATACATTTTAAATCAGATTTCATTGAGTTATTTTTGTAAAGAGGGTTTTTGTCGAAAGTCAAATGTATTGCTGTAATTTTTTTTTTTCAAAAATGTATTGCTTGTACAGTGTAACCCGGATATAAGAGACCCTGATATAAGAGAAACCCGGATATAAGAGAGATTTTATCTGGTCACAAATTAGAGCAATACTTACTTAAACAAAATAGACCAAACCAGGATATATGATAAACCCGAATATAAGAGACTTATCCGGTCCATTCAACTCTCTTATATCCGGGTTGCACTGTATTTTTACTATAAAAATCTTCTTTTATAATTTCATAGTGTTTTCACACCAGTTTTGGGATAAACTATTTTCCTAAACTTGGACCCCATCCTAACAAGTGCCATCACCCGGGTCAGGGAAGACCTGGGAACAACAGCAATTAAGAATTGGTTCCACGTTCCTCAAAACCTAACGATTAGAAGCTTTGCTGTAGGATGTACTTTATCGTCAGACTTAGAACGGATTTGATGTCGTGTGGAATGTCAATAAGTTGATTATGTCATTATTTTCTCTTCGAGCGACACGTGATATCCATTTTAGGTGCTGCTGTTGTTAAAAGTCCTCAAGGGTTATGGTGTATTTCTTTATGATTCTATAGCGCCAGCCTACAATATTCGAAGAAGTATGGTCATCGGCAAGATCCACAGTCTTCCCGCGCTCAAAACCATTTTAACACTTGATCTGTATATTTCTGAACGCGTTTGTAGCCATGCATGACATCCACACGAAAATCACGATCTGACGTGGTTATTTAAGAACACGACTCGAGTTTTTAGGTTAATGTTTTGGTTTTGTACCAATTGGCGGCATTGGGCAAAACTACCTTTAACGCAGTCTATTCTGTGTTCAGTTTCCTTATTTCCGATAGTAAATAGTAAAATCTAATCCATTAATTGAAATTTTTATTTTCTTACTAATTCTACATCTTGGATTATTTTATGGATTCAGAGTGTCTTGCAATACTGATTTTATTCCAATTCCAGGTAATTGTTTCAGTTTTGAAAATGTTTAATTCTGGGTCCTATTTATTGTAGCGGGTGTTGATTTTCAGTTTAAGGTTATTCTTATCCAAAGTATTAATATCTCTGTCATCAGCATAGACCGTCTCATTATCAGTAGATTATCATCGTGAAAGGAAAGCAGGATCGTTGTCTTCTATTAGTTGATTATATTGGATTGTGTTATGGAATGCTTAAATGATCACATCTACGCTTGTTAATGCGTAGGGTATAGTATTGGAGTATGATAAGGTTACATCGATTTAGTACCGAAAATTATTGTAGAAGTGACAATGCAACAACAGCTTGTAAATGATCTAAATAACAAAAGAAACTATAAAATAAACTAAATCAAAAACGTACCCAGTTGTTCGATGTAGAAAGACAGAATTCATGGTTGTTAGCAAAAGCGACAGTCTAAGGGCTTGAGTTACATATTGGAGATAATAAATCAAGCAAGTACTGAGTTTTATCCGTCTGTGTAGTATAGTAACCAATAGTATAAGATGTATCAGGAAAATGCAAAGGCGCATAAGAATAACGGAAGATGACTTTCAAAAGTTAAGTAGGATATTAAGAAATAAGAATTTTTTTTTTTTTTATTAAAAACAGAAAAAAACTGCTACGTAATATCAAATTTCTAAAATCGCTCAAGAAATAAAGAAAATATTCAAGGGACAGAAATGACGTTGTGCCAAAGAATTCTAACTGTATCGTGATTCGAATCTGCGGACAATGAGGAGGTGATAAGTAAAAAAGACCTACAAAGAATCTAGCACTTACAATCAGAAAGAAACACTTGTAATATCTGGGACCTATGATGAGGAAAGAAACGTGAAGAAAATTATATTCATAAGACATACGGAAGGCAAGACAACAACTAAAAACATGTTTAAGTGAATAGATGACAGAAGAGGGATAAAGAAGGGTTTCAGATGGTCATTTAGAAAAAATGATATTTAGAAAAAATCGTGGCGGAGCATCGTCCTCTGCCTCTTGAAAGTGGACGCTGCGTAAGAGAGATTTTACGGAATGTATTACAAATAGGGTTATTGATTTGCTAATTTCCCAAAACATCAACTCATTCTAAGTTATTGAATGCCAAACTTTTACTACGCACACAGTAAGGCTCGAACTCATCACTGATGAATAACGGGACTAACCTCGCTAACAATTACGCACGAAAAATTATTTTTCAGGTACCGACGAAATGTCAGATCTTGTCGGTTTAGTTAATACCCACCTTTCCATGCAACAGAATGTTCACAACAAAGCCATAATTCTTGTGCTACTTGTGAACTTTCTTGTTACTTTTCCCTTAATAAGCTCACTCAGTATATATCTCAGTGTTCTGGTGTTTTCGATAGGTTCCTCTTTATTTTATACAAGGTGTAAAAAAAAACTACACACATTCAGATTCAAAAAATACAAACCCCAAATTTGATTAAAATACTTTTATTCACAAACTGAGCAATAAAAGACATTATTTTGTAGGTTTATTGTTCCATCTGGAGTAAATATCGATGAATATCAGAGGAGCGAAAAAATAAGTGTCTGACAAAAGACGTTATTGATTTCCTGATCAATTCTTCGTAAACGGAAACATTAGAGTTGAAAACTAATTAGATATGATAAATAATCCTTTCACATCTCCCTGAAGGGTTTTGAAAACCATGATCTTTTTGCCGCATGGCGCCTATCCATATTACAAACGTGTCGTAATATCGCCAAATTAATGACTTGGTGGAAAGATAAGTTTGATCCGGAAGCAATCTGATATTAACACAAAGATGGCTTTCAAAGAGAAAATACTGATTAGGTGAAAAAATACATTAATAAATTGATGGCATGAGAGATATAGTCCACTGATTTTGTACCAAATATATATTGCCAAATAGATGACTTGGGAGATGGAGTCAACTGATTTGAGAGCAAAATATTATTGCAAAATAAATAATTTAGTAGATGAAATAACAGATTTGTGTGTAAAGTCATATTACCATATTGATGACTTGCAAGATAGAGACAATATTGGAGCAAAGGTGTATTACAAAATAAATGGCGCGAGAGATGGAGACTACTTATCTGTGTTTAAAGTCATATTACAAAATTGATTACTTGGGAGATGGAGACAATTAATTAGGGAGCAAAGGTGTATTAACAAATAGATCACCTGGGAGATGATGAAAATTGGTGTGGGTGCAAAAGTGTATTGCAAAATAGATCACTTGGGAGATGCTGACCACTGATTTTAGAGCAAAAATGTAGATCTCTTGGGAGATGGTGACTACTGATTTGGGTGCAAAATGTATTCTCAAATAAATGACTTGGGAGATGGAGACGACTGATTTGGGAGCAAAGGTTTATGGCCAAAGATGACTTGAGAGTTTCGGAACACTAATTTGGGAGTTACAATTTACCAAACTGATGACTTGAAAAAGCGATGCCACTGATTTGGGAGCAAAAGTGTATTGCCAAATTGATCACTTGGAAGATGGTAACCACTGATTTAGGAACGAAAGTGTATTGAGAAATTGAGGATTTAAGAGAAGGAGACCTCTGATTTTAGAGTATAATATTACCATATTGATTACTAGGGAAAGAGATGTTACTGATTTGGAGGTAAATCATATTACCAAATGGATGGCTTGTGAGATGGAGACCACTGATTTGGGATCAAATGGAATTGCCAAATGGACGAATGAGAGATGAATACATATCTTGGAGAGAAAATTCATATTATCACATTATGACTTTGGAGTGATACCCTCTGATTTGGGAGCAAACGCGTATCACTGTCTGAATTTGGAGATTTTGACACATGGTTTTTAAATAAAATTCTCTGATATCACATAGTATTTTTTTTGCGTAGGGCAATATTAGAAATTGGTCTTATAAGGGGTAACACAAAACACTTTATTACATTGTAGATTAGACTGGATCGTTAATAACTGAAATATGCTATTGCAGTTTTTCATAAAGGATTGGAAATTTGCCTTGATAATTGCGACTTCTTTGTCGACTAACATTAATTTCAGCTATTGTTTGAATTGTTACAAAAAATCTCACATTTGTCTTTTGCTTTTACTTTAGGATTCATATATATTGCATTCCTTTCTTTATCTTTATGTGCCATATCCTTTCAGGACGTAGGCGTTCATGGCTCTCCACCTCCCTCTATCCCTTCCAGCTCTCAAGAAGTTCCTTCCTTCTGCTCCCTCCCCCAGACCACGTTCTGTCATGTATGTCATGCGTTTTTCCCTTGTCTCTCTTTCCCTCTATACCCGTGAGTATCAGATTCTCCAGGCTCTCCTTCCTCATTATGTGCTATGGTACAAGTTAGGACCAAGGAAAAATAACACGAACACAAGAGTAGAAATAACGAAGGTATATTACACGAAATAATAATACAAGATGTGGAAGGTGTTAGTATGACTGTCAGTCTGGTTTGGGGTGAACTACTATCGGCTCGACTCGATTCGATATCTAGCCACCCCTCTACGATGGTTGCATGTGGCACAAGGCCGAGTTTAACGTGGGTTTCCCGAGCCTGTGGGCTCGGCCAAAAAATGCCCGTAGAACCCATATAAACCGGATCGGGTTGGTCAACCTCCCCGAACGAGACTCTGCCCTTCGGCGGAACCTCGTCAGGGTTCCTCTCTGCTCAGAGGCAGAGAGTTCGACCGTCAAGCCGAGCTTCTCGGCTTGATGCATCCCTCTCTCTTGAGAGGCGTAGTATACATAGTGTTAGGAAGAGTTTATTCTGTAGTTATAGATAAGGACCCA
This sequence comes from Acanthosepion lycidas, assembly GCA_963932145.1. Taxonomy (NCBI): domain Eukaryota; kingdom Metazoa; phylum Mollusca; class Cephalopoda; order Sepiida; family Sepiidae; genus Acanthosepion; species Acanthosepion lycidas. Next base: position 71,557,887 of record OZ010591.1, on the reverse strand, counting down.
TGACTATGTGTCCAAGGAACTTCAGCTTTCTCTTCTGTGAGATTTGGTTTAACTTAATGTCTATATTTTCATCGGCTGCCTCCCTCTTCCTTTCTTTTCTTCTTTAACTCTTTCTCTGTCCTTTTTCTTTTTCTTTTCTCTTCTCCAGGCCTTCCTTCCTCATTATGTGTCCCAGAAATATAATCTACTTCTCCCTGATGTTAAGTATAAGCCTCTTTGCTTGAAACCTCTCTACGACCTCATCATTGCTCACACGCTAGGTCCATGATATCCTTATCATCCTTCTGTAGAATCACATCTCCTTCTCCTTCACTTTCTTCAAACCTGCTATATAGATGTCGTATAAGCTTGTCATGGTTAGATGCACAGATAAATCAGGAAAAAAAATAAGAATTTAATTGTAAGACTTTCAAAACACAGGTTTCTTATGAAATTATTTTTACATTCGGTTCGATGATATACCATTGTCGAGGCAGTCACCATTCTTCTTTTCGTTACTTTTTTTCATTCAAGTAATCCCGCCTGTCGTCGTTGCCGCGGTAAATCGGGAGAAATTTTTATTAAAACTTAAGAACGCATTATGTGCTGAAAGACATTGAAGCGAGAAGGGTTAATACCAAAAACCCGTGTGAAGAATTGAGAATTTAATTCATACATAAACGTATTGAATTGTATGTCTAGCAGTTTGAACAATGGAAAAAGTGACCCAGACTTAAGGGGCAATATTGATTGACTGACAGCTGAAAATGTAAACTGTAAAGCGAAAATTTAATTGTTCGTAAACAACGAGTTTGAAGTTCATATAAAAACAATACTTACTTTTCAATTTATTCGAGTGTTCGTTTGTTTTGTTTTTTTGTTTTTTCCTGTTTGTTATCGCCCTGCTTGGACCAGCCCAACACGAAGATACCTGGACGGCCGGGGAGGGTGTTGTACGATTACAAAGATGTCCATTTGTACGACTCGTGAAAAATCATGTTCGAACGGCAGCTGGCATCTCGACTTCAGTCACGTCACTATCGGCGTAACGTAGCTTCCCCGTGTCTTTTTTTTCATAAATATCTTTATGCTAACTGTTCTGAGGAGTTTTCCTTTTTGGTACTTAGTCTTCATCAATTTAATTCTACAGGCGTGAAGCGGAATGAATAGTTTGATAGGATATCCTTACAGCTTTAATAATATATATGGTTACCATTCGTCAATGCAGTGAATATTTAATTTAAACATAAACTACTTGATTGTATCTCGAGCAGTTTGAACAATGGAAAGAGTAACCCAAACTTAGGAGGCAATATTGACAGCTGCAAATGCGGGCTGGGAAGCGAAAAACTAGATTATGTAAACAACTAAATAGATATCTTGTTGCTTCTCATTGCTTTCAGTGTGTCTTGTGAGTGTCAAATGCTTCAGTCCCTGTTTCTTTATTATGCATCCCAAAGATTTCAACTGTCTTTTCTGAGTACAAGTTTCGTTTTGTGTATGTATCTTCCTTAAAATATTCTCCCTGAATTGAATTGAAAGCAACACATTATTTCAACATCTTTTACAGGAGCTTGTATCAGTTGACTTAGGTCGCCTTTTCGTCCACTACCATAACAGGGGATAGTATAGTTATCAAATAGCAGTTCGGCAATAACTTCATTGTTTGGAACGAAATTTTCCTTTTTCTTTATGGTTTGCTTAACTTTTGAAAGGCATCTTTGCCTACAACAATTTGCCTATTCCACCATATGGAACAGCACGAAATCTTCGCAGAGAACAGATATACACATTTCTGAGCTTTGCTCTGCCGAGAAATATCTTAACCGACAAGTTCTTATTAATATGCCATAAGGTTTAAACAGAGGAATAGATTTGCCCACTGAACAATTGAACAAAAGAAAAATAATTTGCCGTCTGACATTTATAACCTTATAGCGCTGTTATACGTATTGTCAACCTTGACATAATCCAGTATGCTGTTATTAACCCATGTTTATCGTTTTTTTTTTATCTTCAGGAAAATGCTTTACGCACATTTCTTTTAATGTTTGTAAATATGTTCATATGATTTGCATGTGAGTTTCCCAGCATCTCTCGCTCTATTTCTTCCTTCTTGTGTTTTTCTCTTTGTTTTTCTTCTCTTTTTCTCTCTACTTCTCACTGGTTTTCTTACTGTCTACTCCCTCTCTTTCACTGTCTCCTTACTCTATGTCTTTTTTTTTTTTTCCTATGGGAGGCCATTTCTGCCATACTTCACGCCTTCCTGTATTTTTGTTGAATTTTTCCGATTTACATGATGTATTTTACATGGACCTTGCATGAACGTGCCTATACGATCCTAATCTCTCATTTATTATACGTTGGCCAGTTTTCTTTGGAACCATATTGCAAAACATCGAAAATAAATGTTCTGTATTTCGACGTAAGCACGCATGTATTTTGTTCTTAATGTTTTTCCTATGTACTTTTTTTATATCCTAACCCACTGCATATCGCCACACGGCAGATCATAGATCAAATCAGAAGAAATAATGATCATATTCAACTCAGAGTCGAAGGCAACTTTTCAGTTTGGTGACGTTTTTATCTGTTCATTTTCACAAGCAACGAAATAAGGTAGGAAAAAGTAACACACAAAATAAACTATCGATACAAACGAAAGAATCATCAGTTTTTATTTATATTTTATTTGTTCTTCATTCTGGGTTCGTTTTTTAGTGGGTGGGCACTTTTTTCTCCTTTTTTCTTTTCTTTTCTTCTTCTGGTGCATTGTTCAGTCTTTCGTCTTCTTCTTTCATGCATTTTTCCCTTCTTCTTCTTCTTCTTCTTCTTCTTCTTCTTCTATATTTTGCCCTTTAATTTCTCGGGATATTCAATTAGAAAATTCTTCTTCTTTATTATTATTATTATTATTATTATTATTAGCAACAATTATTTTACTCGCATCTTCCATTACCTGCATTTTGCCCTTTCTTCTTCTTCTTCTTCTTCTTCTTCTTCTTCTTCTTCTTCTTCTTCTTCTTCTTCTATTTCTTCTTCTATATTTTGCCCTTTAATTTCTCGGGATATTCAATTAGAAAGTTCTTCTTCTTTATTATTATTATTATTATTATTATTATTATTATTATTATTATTATTATTATTACCAACAACCATTTTACCCGTGTCTTCGAATTCTTTGGTATATACATATATAATTTTAATGTAATTACACAATTAGAAAAAAGTTTAATAGAATCTGACCACTAAATATAATTTCTTTAATAAAAATATATAACATTTTATTTAGTCCGTTTTAAATATCAGAAAATTTGGCCAAAACACAGGCAATTGATCAATATGTTAGTGTATCAATAAGTCAGCCTGTCAAGGAATTATTATTGATCTCAATTTTCCACTGCATACCATTCGATCTGTCCCGCCAACATTAATCAGTGATTTTCGTCCACTGATACAGAATATGATTTTGCTTCTAATTAAATATTAGTTTGTATAAAATAAATCATTTTTTATTCATGAGTCTATAGACTAAATTGAATTTGGTAGATTTTATTTCACTAATGTTCCCTCGGTACAAGACTCAGAAGCCATTCGATGTACAAGGTACTTTATGAGGTATGTAATATGAAGGTACCTGAAGGAAGTAGAAAATGATGATCATCAGGGTATATAGAAAAGATAACGATTAGCACTATGCTTGCAATGGTTGATTATAGCGCCCGGAGAAGTATCCACTCTGGAGTCTGTCACACAAAGTAGCGTTTTTGAAGAAAAATGTGTAAACTCTGACTTCCTAATGAAATACGGAGTGAATAAAGTGTGATTCATCTGTATGCATACAGGAACGTCTGTTCTAGTGATAATAGCCTAAATTAGAGCTACAAACGAACGAAGCTAAACATTTATCATGGAAGTAGACAGAGATTAGCAGGAGAGTTCGTCTGCAAGAAAGAGGCTGTTGAGTCACAAGTCCACGTAAATAACATTGAGATCATTCAGAGCTAGAAAATGAGGAACGGATAGCTCCAGTCAACAATACTCTGTTGTTGGTCTGATCTTTCACTTGAAGAGATAAAACATCGAAGATGGTATCGTCCCTTAGAGACGAGAACTGTCTGGGACAGCCTAAGTAAACTTTTGAAAAAAACACTTTTTACACATGATTTTCTCTTTGGGAATACATTGCATAAGCTGCGCACCGTAATAAGTCTGATCTATTTTGTATTTAACAAAACTGCTACTTTAATTAAAAGAGAAACAATTCTAGGAAAAAAACGTTTTATAGAAAGTGCTCTAATCGCTAGAACATCCACAGTAAATTTACGACCTAGTTCTTACAAACTTTCCCTTTTCTTGGCATATCGTCTATTTTCATAATGTGGGGTATTTCATAATAAATGTAATAAAAACAAAAAGCAAGAGAAAATTAATTAAATCTGACGCGGAAAAGAGGAGTATGTAACATTTGATAATTTGAGGGCAATAGGCGCTAGAAGGTTCAACATTTTTTTTCATGGTTAGCCGTAAGACATTGTATTAGGTTGGTGCAAAAATAATGACGTAATAATGTCGTTTTTTTTACGTTACAAAATACGTCAAAGAACGACATTATTACGTCATTATTTTTGCACCAACCTAACAAATGTAGGGTTGCCTTACGCTTAAGTATAATAATAACAATATTAATATTTATTAAGAATTTATTACAAAAACTACATTTTTAAGATGTACAGAAACATTGTTGACAATTTTGTATTTAGTTACATAACAAATAAATGCAAATAATATAAATTTTGATGCGATATTCAACTTGATAGGTATTTTTCATTTTCTCCTTTGATATTGGCAGCATTTTAGACTACTTTAGCTACAATACTAAGTTTCCTAAGTTCTACAAACTGGAGATATTCCCTTTACGCTTAGTTGCCTCTGTTTTCCATTGTTGCTATTAGATCGCTTTCTTCCAGCTATTTTGATTGACAATAACGAAATTCTGAAATCTATTATGATCTTATTCCGTCAAAAAATACATGTAAAAAGGAATATTTTAGATTAATATACGACCAAAAATAAAATGCTTTTGACAAAAAAAAAAAAAAAACTTAATGATTTCACTGTAATTATGTAACAATAAAATCGCAGACAACTCTATGGTTTATGTTATCTCATCTCTTTGCATGGTTACGAACTATAAACCTAAATTGAACTTGAAATATTGTCTAATTAGATCTATGTTTTGTAAAATATTTGGATACCAGATAATTAATTATTAGCAGAGAAACAAATAATTTTCAATTATTTGTGAAATACGCCTCTCCTCCACCGAACGCGTCATATATTCAAAATATATATCTAAAAAGAAAAATTAAATTTAATATACGCAACGTCCTATGATTGGAATTGTAACAAACCCTAAACATGATGAAAGTGAATTTATGCATTGTTTTGTTCTTGAGAATTTACAAAAAAATTTCAACCACTATTTTTTGTAGATAGTTTTTATACAAGAATGGTTTTATATTTACATCCTAAAAACTAATTCAGTTACAACTAATGCAATATTTCTATTTTGCAATTTATAAAGAAATACATCAAAAACAATTTTGTATTCATAAACTTATAAACAATTACTAATTAAATTACAATTAAATATGTCAACCAACGATAAAGAAAGCATTATTATTTACTATATTACAAAGGATCTTAGGAGATCTTTGGTGAAAATTCCAATAAGTAATATAATAAATACATAGTATAAATAAACAATGTCATAAATTAATTGCGTAAATAACCAATTTACTTAATAAATATTGAAAATAAACAATCAATAATGTTTTTATTTATTTTCGTTGTCAGTTCTATTGAAGAAAAATATGTATAATTTTCATATGTTTAGGTTTTATTATAATTCTAAGCATCACTTTTTAAAACAATAAACATTACCGATCAGTGAAGGTAGTTAAAATAATATGGGTGTGAATGGAAAAACAATACTTTTGAAAATCCGTTTTCTAGTCGGTAAAAATCTCCAAGTTTGCCCATTTTCCTTTTATATATATATATATATATATATATATATATATATATATATATATATATATATATATTAGGTTGGGGCAAAAATAATGTCGTTTTTTGACGATTTTTTTGATTATCGTTCACCCATTTATCCAACTTTTTTGACTTCCCTATTTGCTTTAAATGACGAACGACTGTTGAGCGGTCGACCTCGAGTTCAACAGCAACTTCTCGTGTGGTTTTGCGAGGATCGGCTTCAATTAAGGCTTTCAAATGTTCGTTATCAACTGCAGTTGTCTGGCCGCGACCGTCTTCCTCTTCGAGGCTCTCGTCACCATTGCGAAATTTCTTGAACCACCGTTGTGTCACACGTTAGTTAGTGGTTCCTGGGCCAAACGCATCATTGATATCACGAGCTGTCTCGGCAGCTTTTCGGCCTAGTTTGAACTGGAACAAGAAAATCGTGCGGATTTGAATTTTGTCCATGCTGTCGAAAAGCCTGCAAAAAAATGAATGAATAGATTGAGAACGGTAACGAATAACACGATTCGATAGAGCGAAAAACGCGCTTCAAAATGATATATAACATGGCTCTATATATCAATGAATTAATTCAGAAATAATATATAAAAGCAACATATGTAAGAAAACGACATTATTTTTGCACCAACCTAATATATATATATATATATATATATATATATATATATATATATTCAAACAGGCAACGAATGTCTATTATGACATATGATCGTGAGCTTCGTATACGTATAGTGGCTTTTTTTCGGGAGAAATTTTGAACAATTTTTGTCTTTGATTTCTCCCGAAACTAAAGCCACTATACGAAGCTTAGAACGGCTCGTGGTCAAACATAATAGACATTCCTTGTCTGTTATATTTAACAATATACGCTTGAATATCGATCTGTTTCCCCTATATATATATATATATATATATATATATATATATATATATATATATATATATATATATGTATGTATATATGCGTGTGTATGTTAGTTTCTAACATTATACCTATCTATCTATCTATCTATCTATCTATCTATCTATCTATCTATCTAGATATGTGTGTGTGAGTGAATGTAGAACATTCAACACCATCACTTGAGAAGACACCAGAAGTGTTGAGACAAAATGGCTATTTTTGTAGTGATTGTATAACATTTTCATATTATAATTTTCGAATAAATAATTATATTTGCTCTAGTCTGTTTTGAGCACTCTTTTAAAATAGTATTTGTTAATTAATGGAATTTATTCCGGATATGCCAATCCTACACACACACACACACACACACACACACACACACATATATATATATATATATATATATATATATATATATATATATATATATGATGGATTATCCCCTCGTTTTCGACGTATGAGTGTCAGTTCAGTTTTTATTTTATGTTTCGTATGAGACTACAAACTTGCACGGGATTTGCAAGCATTATCCACACGAGGGACATACTGAAGGGTTGACCGGCATTTGGGCTGATATATTAGCTCGAGATTTAGTGTTAATCCTTAATTCTCTCAGATGGTTGAGAAGATTCTTTTCAAAGTTAATTAAACCTCGGTAGCAGGTGTTTCTCCAGTTTGCCCGGTTTTCAAAAACAAATTGGAGGGGTGTGTGTCTGTGGGTTTGATAAATTCATTTTGATCAATTTTTAATAAACTAGTCTGTTAATTATTATAATGAGTTTGATCTTTAGTATTGCTCCTTTGTTGAGTACTCGTGCCAAGGTTAAGCAAATCTTTCTAATGGTCTATAGAAGAAGCTTATTTTATTTTTATTTTTTTGACACGTGTCTATTTACGTTCATCTTTTTTTATAACTGTCATAGTTCCCGCATTTATTTTTCCGTCTTTACCATTTCTAACCATTTATTGTGTTAGAGGCTTTCTTCATCTTTTTATGTCTCTTAATAATCTGGGTCTGGGTGAACGCTTTTAGCCGAAATGGCTTGCTTGGATTAAAACCTCTTATGTCCGTTGCGTTAGCCGGAAGTACGTCCTTCCGGCCATCCTTCACCGCGCATGACAGTGAACTGTCTGACGTCATTGAAGCAAGTTTTGCTTAATGACAAAGCATTACATAAGCCTCTTATTGTCAGATTTGACACAACAGTCATCTTGAGACAGGATGGCTGTATTCAGAATGTACATTTCTATTGCTTTGTCTATACACAGACAGGAAGAATTATTTGCTGTGTATATGACAATTCCAAAAAAAAAATGTATTCCGTGTCTAACCAAATATCAGTTTTCTCTTTCTTTTTTCTTTTTTTTTTTTTTTTTTCGCAAGAGAATGACTTCTTCAACGGCTCGAGAACATCTGAAAACCCTTTGTAACTGCTTGTATGCTTATAAGGATGAGTGCAATTGTCACGACATCATATCTAGTTCAAACTGATGTTTGAAGAACTACAGTTGGTATAGCGAAAGATACATTCCAAAAGCTAAGCAGAGTATTAAAACACAAAGAAAAAAAGATGGGGTTCTACAGAAAGATGCCGAGGATGTCCTGGGCTGAATATGTGAGCAACAACGAGGTTTTGGAGAGAATGAAAATAAAAAGAAAATAATTAATAATTATAATTCAGATGAGGAAGAAGCGGTTTAGGTTTCTGGGAGATTTAATGGGGAAAAGGTTCTTGGAAAACCTGACACTCACAGAATCGGAATAGCAAACGTGGATCGAACTCAATAGGTAAATAATTGACAACGAGAATAATTAATTAATCATTTCTCAAAAATAATGTTTTCTAGCGAGATAACCGTCTATATATCACTCTTTTTGTCCTTCCATCCCAATTCTGGCACATCTATTTATTCTTGTCTGTTCATAGCTGTCTATCTCTCTCTTCTCTCTTAGCACTTAATATTGTGGATTGCGTGAATGGAATCCTGCACCAATAAATAAACAAGGCCAGTAATTGAGATAGAAAAATAAGTGTATTAAACGTAAGAATACACACTTGAAGTGAAGATTAGTTGTCCAGGGATGCGGGTTATTAGAAAGTATATGTACAAGTCTATGTAAGTAAAGCCGTAATATCTCTCTCTCTCTCACTCTATCTATCTTTCTTTCTCTCCCTCTCTCTCTCTCTCTCTCTCTCTCTCTCTCTCTCTGAGAATACCCTGTGTCTGTCTCCGTATCTCTCAACCTGTCTCAACGTATCTCGGTATTTAATATCCCACACACGAATAATATATGTGGCACAAAGCCGAGTTTAAAGTGGGTTTCTCCAAGCCCGTAGGCTCGGCTAAAAATATCCCCTTTGAACCTGCCTAGATGGGTTCAGGGCCCGTATACCTCCCCGGACGAAAAAGCTTCACCCGGGTTCCTCTCTGCCAAAGCAGAGAGTTCGACAGTCGTCGAGACTGTATAGCGACGTAACTCTGTATTTATCGATCCCCCCACGAGGATTGAATGTGTCACAAGGCCGGTTTAATGTGGGTATCCCCGAGCCCGTAGGCTCGGCCAAAAATATAGCCCTTGAACCCGCCTAGACGGGTTCAGGGCCTGTCTACCTCCCTTGACGAAACCCTGCCCTTCGGCAAAGCTTTGTCCGGGTTCCTCTCTGCTAACGCAGAGAGTCCGACAGACGTCGCAAACAGTCAAAGACTGTATCGAGACGTAGCTCAACAGCAGGTGTTCTCTCTGTCAGTATAAGTATACTTTGGATGAATCCATCTTATGTAAAAAGGGGAGAGCCCCACAACACTTAAAAACAAGGTTTAGAACAGATTTAAAAAAAAACAAATGTAGTAAGAGCTAGAAAGGAAAGGAAATTATGGAGAGTAGCGAAAATGAAGAAATGAAATAAAAATAAAATTGATATGAAAAGAAACCTAAATTACAATGGAAGGGAGACTAGTCAAAAATTAATTATGGTTGATAATGATTTATTTAATTAGATTTCAAGATATGTCTGCTAATAGGTATAGACTGACGATCTGAGTTAGTAGCCAACAACGTTGGTAATCCCATTTTAATCCATATAATGTATCTTCTTCTTCTTCTTCTTCTTCTTCTTCTTCTTCTTCTTCTTCTTCTTCTTCTTCTGTCCTGTATCCCTTCAGGGCACTGATAAGCATTACTCTCCACAACTTCTTATCCATCTTAACTTTTTTTCTTTTTTTTTCATCCTACCTAGCAATTTTCTTTATTCTCACCGCTTCCAGATCTATTGACACAAACCTATCAGGTGGGTTGCCTACTGACTTCCCCTGTCACTTTTACCTTCGATATATCCTGAGAGTGTTAAATTCTCCAGGACATTTTCCTCATTATAAAACATGGCAGCTGCTTTTCTTTATTGTGAATATATAAGCCCCCTTTTCTTGTTTCCATTTTCCTTAAGACTTCTTCTTTTCTTACATGCTTTGTCCATGATATTCTCAACAATCTTCTGCAGAAGAACATTTCGATTGTCACCAAGTCTCTTCTTCATTTTAAGGGGATTTCCCAGCATTTAACCTCATATTGATTAGCATTACATAACAGATCAGCTCTCTCTACTTTGTTTCTACCGATTTTTTTTCTACTTTTAGTACTTTGGTTACACTTTTGAATACAGCTTTCGTCATTCTAATGCGCATGAGGATTTCGATGTTGCATTTTCCAAACACTGTTATAGCACTTACGAGATATTTAAAATGGAGTTCTTGAATGTTTTTCCGCATTTAACATGTTAATATATTTCGTAAAATATTCCAGGTGTATTTTAAATTCGTCCTTACTTTGAATATTGATGCCACCTCAGTTCTGGTGCTCCTGTTATATATTTAGAAATTCTTGATAAATTCCAATGAAGAATCAGCAATGTTTTGATTCTGACCTGGCATCTCGGCTTCAATCCGTTTCCCACCGTCATGCCTTTTCTATAAATACTTTTATTGTAATTGTTCTGATGACCTATTTTTATACGGTACCTAAACGTTATGGATTTAAGCGCAGTACTAGATTGGCAGATAGGTTTCATCAGTTTACAGATGAAATCGCTAGATCTAATCGTATGTTTTTGCTAACAGTTTCTACTATCGCACTCCACCCTTCTAGAACTCTCTTCCAGCTTCTTGCTTCCCGGTCAACTTTGATCTTCAAAAATTTAAACGCAATATCCATCGTTATCTTCTGTTTTTAAAATTCTTTTTTTTATTATTATTATTATCCTCACTGCTTAGTAGTAGCCTTTCTCATATTTTCTACCACTCAGTAACCTCGTGCGTTTTAGTGACTTGATTGCCTTGCTTGGGCTGAACGAATTAAAAACAAATGTTTGAGCAAAGCTTTTGCATAATCTATAAACATCCTTCTGCATTTCTCTTTCTCTTTCTGATATCATTCGAAGCGTAAATATCGCCTTCCTTCTTCAGGTGTCTTTAACAAACCCGCACTCTTCTTGTCCTATATCCAGTTTAATTCTACCGTGCGCGCTAATCATCAGAATTTTGATGATATTTTTTTATATGGTTCATTAGGCTGATTGTTCGATCGATTTCACATTCGTTTACACCTGGCTTCTTAGGTAGTTCTATGAAAATTAATCTACTAAGTTAGTGATGTTCACATATTTCACTAAAGATATCCTACTATGATGAATAAATGATACAAACTACAGAAAACTAGTTGTTATCGTCAACATCATGACGTTACTATTAAAAGGAAAGTCCAAAGTGTTTTTTTATGACTATTTTACTAAATTTTTATCCTTTTTAGAAAATTCGAAATTTCGCCGAAAAATCTTGCGTCAGCGGATGAACTATAAAATAAAACAGCGAAATTTAACGTCGTTTTTTTTTTTTTTTTTTTTTTGCGAAAGATACATTGATTTGAAAATTCTTGCAAAAATCAAATAATTGTCGGATTTTAATGAAAGTTTCAGAACTTATTCAGAAATTAATTAAATTATTTCAGAAACGATTTTTTTTTTTATAAAGTCTTGCTAAAAACGTTTATACATTTTTTAGACAACTCTTACTCAATTTTATGAAAACCAGAGGAATTGAAAGGTGTAACTTTTATTGAATTTATGAGTTGAATGCAGAAATCTTTGAAGAATTTAAATCATCATTTTATTTTGTGTAAAATAGAACAATCAGTTACTGAAAATTAGCTCTGAATTTTAAAATACCCAATGAAACAAAGACATTATTTAATTAGAAATATTTTAATTGCTTTTAGGAATAATATATGTTAAGGAGAATATTGGCTAAAGGAAAAAAATCCGATGAAAAATGAATTTTCACAAGAATTGTTTTGTTTTTCTACAATTTAAATGAAATAATTTAGAAATTTGTTAAATCTATCGGAATTCATTTTCAATGTTTTATCTTTTAGGAAATACTGTTAAGTATTATATTAAGTAAAAATATTTTTTACTAATCGTAAATCTAAAAGCATATTACAACCTAGAAGTATTTTAAAAAGAATTTAAATTGTTTCTGTATGTGTATAAACATACCTTTTTATGTACGGATGTTCATACATGACATTATCATTAAAAACTCATGTATCTTAAGAATTTTTTTAAAATTTCATAACTGAGATAATATAAAAATTATTAAAAAAAAATAACATAAAATTCCACAAGACATATACGTAATAATTATAGGCAACACTCTTATTTATTTTATATTAATTTTTATCATATCTTAGTTATGAAATTTTAAATTATTTTATTTTTATACTATTTTAAATTTGATGTTTATTTTTTTCAGAAAGAATCTTCACACATAGGGCTATAAAGTTAAAGTATGTAAAAATCAATAAAATAACCATTAGATTGCTTAAAATATTTGTAAGTTTGTAAAACGTACTGGTTAAATAACCTCACTTAGAATTTGCAAATTTATGTCATTTCTGTTCATCCGTCCGATGACTTCTCCTGACCTCAGCTGTCAATACTGTCGATCAACACCTGACAAAGTCGCCGTGTTTAAGAAATGATTTTCTTATTTTCTACGACGTTTTTCTGCTAAAAAGTAAGTACTATTTTTTTCAAATTAGATTAATTATTTTTTTCTCAAATAACTTTTGAAAAAAGTATATTTTATTTTTGCAAGATTTATGAAACGGGGAATTTAACTTTTGTTTATAAATGTCTCAAAAATGGCAACTATTCTAGATTTTACTGAAAACAAAAAAAAATGAACTCTCTTCAAATCAATATAAATACACCAAAGTATTTTGTTTACTGGGTATAGTTAATTTATTCTTTTATCTTTGAAAAACGCTAAAATAAAAGCTTCAAGTAAGATATTTTCATTTCGAAAAATAAATTTAAACCTTAGGCATCGTGAATCTGGGGACATCTGGGAACATCCTTATACTAATATCTTCTGGTATACCATCAATTTAATTTAGGATTTCTGTAATCCTGTCAGTGCCCAAATCATCTTTGGTTGCCAGTATCTTTATTACAATTCCGTTTTTTTCCTGCTGTTTTGTTTGGGCGGCACAGTGGAGTAATGGATTGAGGCATCGGAGAGTCTACTTCGAATTTCATTAGATTCACCTTTATATAGGAATAAGGTGTCGCTGCCGACAATTGAGTTTGAACATTGATCGCCAGTGAGCAAACACAGGCGATCCCATTATTGAATTAAGTGGATCACGTGACTATGGGCGAAGCGCATATATGTAGGAAGTCGCGTGACGTTTAATTGATCGCTATTCCTCCTCTATCCTCTATTGGTCTAACATCAGTCCTACTCCTCTTTCATTGTTTTCCCCGCCTGAATATTTGATCCAGTGTTTGTCCCTGACGAAATATCCATTGTTTTCCCACCTCTTTTTGCATACGTCTAAAATATTGACATTTAAGCTCTTGATTTCCTGCTTTATATTTTTGAAATGGCCACATCGATTTAATGTGACAACTTTCGATGTCCCAAGAATTAACCTTTTTTGTTCTTATTTAAAATAATAATAATAATAATAATAATAATAATAATAATAATAACGTTGTTTAGAATTATATTTTGTTTAATAGGTGAAGATACGTCTGCCTATCGTCCGGTTAACACTCTTCCCTGTTTTTTGAACAGGATTTAAGTTTTATCTCTTGCATTTATTTGGAATTTTGTTTCCGATTCCAGCTAAAGTTTACTTCAAATCTCTATTTTAACGTCTCAGCCTAAACGTTAATAGGTTGGTCTGTTGCCCGGTTCAAACTTCTCCCTGGGATTTTGAATAGGTATATTAGAAGTATATCTCCCGTTTGGTGTTTAAGATAAGGTTTGTGGTTCCTTCTAAAGCCTCGTTCTGCTCTTTCACTTTCGGTGACCCCTTGTGTTTTAGTGAAATTATCACCTTACTTAGAGGGTTGTCTGTAACCCTCTACCACGTGTGGCTATCGGGCTGTGAACAGGGTTATCATCAATGTAAATGACTTGTTACCGACATGATTTATCTAACAAAAATAATTTATATTTGTCGATATGTCTCCCACAACTCCAACCAACACATCAACCACCACCACCACCACCACTACCAGCGATAAGCACGAGGAGTTATAAACTTTTTTTTTTAATTCAAGTTTCTGATTATCTGCTCTGAAACGTTTGGGCTGTAATCGCAAATTTAAGGGTGAATAGAGATAGTCATCTTCCACTATAATCTCGAGAAAGTCAAAGTAAGAAGTTACTTAATTTAATAATAATAATAATAATAATAATAATAATAATAATAATAAGTTTATTTAGAATAATATATATTTTAGAAGTGACTTCTTACCGACATGTTTTATTAAAGAAAAACAACAACAACAACAACAATAATAATAATAATAATAATAATAATCTTATTCAGAATAATATATATTTTTATAAGTGACTTATTACCGACATGTTTTATTAAAGAAAAGCAGCAGCAACAACGACAATAATAATAATAATAATAATAATAATAATAATAATAATAATAATAATAATAATAACACAAAAATGTAATATATTGGAAGATCAAAAATCCCTCTTGGAGCCCTCGGATTGTTAGGAAAAGATTCCAATAGACTAATTGAAAGGATTCCTGGAAGCCCATGCCTTAAAGGAATACAAAAAATTGTTCTCACGAGTAAAGCCTTCACCTTACGAAGGGCTTTGTCTATGTAATTTTTTTTTTTCACTGGAAAGCGTCATGATGCCATTTCTAACCATAGGTCCCTGGGCGGGGCAGGGAAAGAAATGAGTACACATCGGAAATAAAAGAAAATAAAATAAGAAGAAGAAGAAGAAGAAGAAGAAGAAGAAGAAGAAGAACCTTCAAAAAGGAAGCAAATAAAATGTAATGTACCAAATATAGAAACGATGGCAAGATAAGAGACATCTTGATCAATACTCAGTCCGTACCAAACAAGTTTATGTAGACAAACCTCGTATCCATTAATGATTTCCTAGTGCATGTTTAAAAGCTGAAACCGAAGGATTTATTATGGCTGCACAGGACTAATGCTTGCTAACTAGAAATTATTACGCACACTTAACGAAAAATTATGTTGAGCTCAAATGCAGATTCTGTGATAAATATTCAGAAAAACTGTATATAAAACTCGTCATGATGAAGTGGGCTTATATCTAAATTGGAAAATATGCCACTTTTACGGGAAAGAAACTACAAGAAACTAGCATGAATATCACCCAAACTCGGTTACAGGGATACGATTTTAAGAATTTTATGGGTCTTTAAAATACATACAGACAGAACAATGAAAGATAATCGCCCAGACACCGTGATCAAAGACGGCAAGAACAGAATGCGCTTTCTTATTGGTATGACAATCTCTGCAGATTGTAATGTATTGTTGAAGATCCTCAAAAAACTATCAAAATAGAAGGATCTTGAAGGGGAAATCTCAAAATGAGGCACATGATAATATCGAAAATTCCAGTGGATAGTTGTTGCCCTCGGATTGATTGGAAAAGGTTCCGATAGACTCATTGAAGGGATTCCTGGTAGTCCATACCTGAAAGAAATGAAAAAAAAATCTAGTCACAAGTACTGCTCACACCTGACGAAAAGTTTTATGTAACAATGTTATATGATAACTACAATCTTCAAAAATGTAAAAGCAACAACAAACTTCATTTTCTGTTGCCTTGATCCCGTTCATCTTGTATCTTTTTCTCAATCCCCACCCTATACCCAGTTTTGTCTCTCACTTTCATTCTATACCTCCACGTGCATACTAGTGGCACTCCTGCTTTGCTTGGGGAGAAATCCTTAAAAATTCTAAAAAGTATGTAATCTAGGGTTTTTTTTCGTTTTTTTGTTTGTTTTTTTTTTTTTTTTTTTGGTATTTTTTTATAAAAAATGCCCAGTGGAAAGTGTCATGAACCCATTTCTGACTTTAGGTCTCTGGTTAGAACCTGGGAGAAAATGTGTATACAACAGAAATCAAAAGAAATACTACTTCTTCTACTACTACTACTACTACTACTACTACTGCTAATAATAATAATAATAACAATGCTATCAAAATACTTTGAAATCGAAATTTTAAAAATGTGTCACATGGGGACAACAACAATCCCTGGTGTAGTTGGAGACCTCGGATTACTTCCCGTAGACTAATTGAAGGGATTCCTGGAAGCCCATGCCTTAAAGAAATAGAAAAATTGTTCTCACGAGTACAGCCCAAACCTTACAAAGGGCTTTAAATTTATTTATTTTTTTATTTATTTATTTAATTATTTTGATTGGTCAGTGGAAAATGTCATGATGCCATTTCTCACCTTAGGTCTCTGTATGGGACCCGGAAAGAAATGTGAACACCAGAAACCAAAGGAAATAAAATAATCGTAATAATAATAATAATAATAATAATAATAATAATAATAATAATTCTCTGTATCACTATGCTAAT
This sequence comes from Acanthosepion lycidas, assembly GCA_963932145.1. Classification (NCBI taxonomy): domain Eukaryota; kingdom Metazoa; phylum Mollusca; class Cephalopoda; order Sepiida; family Sepiidae; genus Acanthosepion; species Acanthosepion lycidas. Next base: position 71,540,988 of record OZ010591.1, on the reverse strand, counting down.
AAATTGCTCAAATAATAATAACGTAAATAAATATTTTATAATTATGTATCTGAAATCAATAGCCTGTTCTTTGTTCTCGTTGTCTTCTCTAACGTTGAGTGGTGCAATTGAATTACTGCCAATCGTGTTCACTTCATTAGACCCTCTATTATTAATTACCCGGATTTAAACGAGACAGAAAATAAAAAAAATAGCGTCTAAAGTAATGTCTAAAATAGTTTTAAAAAATACTCCCGATAATAAATCTAAAATAATGTCCAAAATAAAATCTAAAATCATGACTAAGATCTAAAATAATGATTAAGTTGACTGAAAAATAATGTCTACGATAATATCTAAAATAATGGCTAACATAGTATCTGAAATAATTAAACAACAATATCTGAAATAATATCTATCATAATATCTAAAAATAAATAAAAATAATGTCTAAATTAATATCTAATGTCTAAAATAAGGTCTAAAAAGTAATGTCTAAAATAATATTTACAATATTATCTAAAGATAATTAAACAATAATGTCTAAAATAAAGTCTAAAAATAACGTTATGAAATCGCCAGTCCATCTACTTTACTCAATTTGTTTATTCTTGTGCCTCAGTGAAACCAGTTTTGCAAATTTACTTGTTTGTACAGCATCTTTCTTCAAAGGTTCTCCCAATTTTATCATTTTCTATAAATTTCCAAAGCTCAGAAATATCCCACCATCTTTCTTTTCTTTTTTTTCTTTTTTTTTTGTCACGGATTTTTTAGACCTTTTTCTTCGTATTAAATATCATTTTCGACCTTATTTTATGTATTATTAAATTATCTTTACATGTTGTTATTAGATATTATCTTGGACATAATTATAGACATTTTTTTAGATATTATTTCAGACATTATTTTAGACATTGTTTCAGATATTATTTTTTTTTAATTATTATAAAATTATTACTTATACAGGTAGAGAAATCAGTTGAGATAAAAACAAACCGTAATTAGGATGAAATATATATGGGTAAAAATATAATGCGTCAACGCTGAAGAATTTATAATATTATGTTTATAAATATTGTTAAATTAACTGAAATCAAGATGAGAGAATTATTTTTCGAAAATGAACAACTAGTGATAATAGCGCACCTAAAACGAATTAAAGATAATAGAATTACAATCTAATGTTGAAATTCCCTAAAATAAAAAATTGTCTAGTCTAAAATTAATAATTGTTGGCTGGGCTTAATCTAATAAGAATGCATTGATATATTAGCACTAATAGACGATTGGTGAAGTTCTCGTTAATTAACTTTGGAACACAATTAAAATTATGATACAAGAAATACTCTTGAAAAACTGAATAATGGCAATAATTTTCTAATAAAAAGACAACTAAGATTCTTTCTGAATAAGTTATTTAGTTTACAGTTATTTCAAATTCTCAATATACGAGGCATTGTCATCTATTATTACATTCTGATTAATGTTTCTTTCATCTTAATTTCAGTTCCTTTTTATCACTACATACAGAGACCATAGTATTATAGGATTCATATTAGTTGGATCATTGTTAAGTGCTGACGAGAGGTTCGTCTATTGTAATTATAGGCGATACTCATTGCAACTATTGTCTTTAAAACTATTGATGTCTGCTATGCTTTATCGTATAAAGTTTAATATAACTACTTCTAATACTATATATATATATATATATATATATATATATATATATATATATATGCTTTCCCTGACGATCCGCTTAGGTGAAACCTTGGTTAGGCTTGTCTGGCTCTCAAGGTTTGACTAGGTCTGCTCTACTTTTTATTGAACACTTTTAAGTTAGTTTATTACTCGTATCGGTTTTTTTTCTGTGAGCTTTGGACCTGTATGCTGTACGATTATTTTCGACAGACGTTCATGTTCATAGCTCTTTCTTTTTTTTAAAACCTTTTTTTCTTCAAGATTGATTTGACCATTAGCAAATCAAGAAACCGAAGGTTTTCCGAGACGAGTGTAGTTACCTATATATATATATATATATATATATATATATATATATATATACCAAGGAAATGAATGTAAGATGGATAAGGATTATTAGCAATTATATGAAAAATCGATCTTTTTTAATCGGTTTCACAAAAAAATGTAGTTACAAGTTACTGAGTCTGAAAGAATTAGGAACATTATTAATGAAGGGGAGAGAAAAGAGTAATCAGGAAGACAGCAAATAGCGATTGACATTGTATTATTTTATTTTATTTTTTTTTACAGTTGCCTGGAAAACATGGAACAGGGACGGAGTTCCACATGGGAGAAGTGCAAGAAAAGAAACTGTTAGCAAAGAATTTATGGCTACATCTAACAAGGTCAACTACAAATTGATGAGATCTCGACGCCAATCTAGTACTGCGTTTAAATTCAAAAATCTAGGTACCATAGCGAAGAGATCATCCGAACAATTACCATGAGATTATTTATAAAAAAGGCAGAGGGAGACAACCTTGATTTTAAAATGTATATGCACACCGGGCATCAGCTTAATAATATTATAACTAATATTTCTATTGAATAATGCAATGTGGCGTAATGGTTAACATAGAAAAAATAGAATTGGTGAACAGATTTAGAATTTCAAGTTTTGTCTGACTGTGTTTACTTCAAACGACAAAAACATTTTCACATAGTTTTTTTCCATTTAATTTATACGAAGATTAACAACGGTGAAAAATATTAACATGGGAACTCTTCAGTAAAAAAAAAATACATTTAACTGTCTTACCAGTTCTACCATTAGCAGTGATACCTGTTTTTTACCCATAAATTCAGCTATAAAATATCTTTATCTGTCGGTGGGGCTTAGTAATATGCTGACTACATTGTTTACAGTTAGCAACGAGCTAACCAAAAAAAGACACATTTCAGATGGATGCTTGTCGGCCCCGATATAAACTGAAAATATCTGATTTATATCAAATGTTGACTCTAATACAAAACCTGATGTAAGTTTACATTTTTGACCCAGGTGTAGACAGATCTGTATTTCCTAACTATTTTTTTAATTGTTGTTGTTACTGAAAACCTGACCCTTACTGAATGACGTCGTTCAAATAAGATAAGCTTTGACCCTAGGCGTGAAGAAGTTAAGATCGTAGCATTCTCTCGAGATTCTGTTCCACAATAACAACGGTTCATGCGAAAAAAGTAGCTGTGCGAATAGAACTCCAATGGAAACAAAGTGAATGAGGATAAGTCGGATCTGTGTTTGTGACATCACAGTTCCTAGTTGTAACAATTGGACTTGTGGAACTAAGGAATATAGTCCTTCAGCCCTGTAATCAAGACGTGTGCCAACATTTTATACTCTAGTGTAATTCGGACCAACATTGTTATGCCTTGACTGAAATGTCAAAAGAGAGAATGTGTAACTTTTCTAGCCTAATTTAAACCGTATCAATGTCTACATTTGATACACATTCAAACCAGACACCTATCTACATTTTAACTCGAATGTAAACTGTACAAATGTTTGCCGTTTTTAACCTAGTATAAACAGAAAAAATGTTTACCTTTTAATACAAACGTCAAACAATCATCTAATTACATTTTTAACTTAGTATCAAATTGAACTCTGTCTACTTTTGAAATATCAAACGCATATTTTGGAAACTAGTATAAATTGTAATTCTGTATTTTGACTAAAGCAAGTATATCTGACTTTTTATTTTAGTATGAATAAGGAATCTATCGACAATTTGACTTTGACATTCTTATTTCTTGATCCGAGTATAAACCAGGCCTATGTCTATCTTTTGACTCATATATACAATAGTGGGCTGAAAAGTTCATACGCTGACTCTAAAGAAGTGAGACTAGAACTGTGAAATCTTGCATGCATTAATTTCAACGCTTCTTCTTAATAACTGCACTCTTTTATTCCAGGTAAACTGACATCTGACAGTTCAAAGAAGGCTGTTCTCTACAGCGATACTGGACCGCAGCCAAATATGTTTTCATGCTGTGGGACATATGATAGTACGACCACTAGAATAGGAGGGATGTTCCACAAGTTCAAAGCCACTTTCAGTAGCCATTGAAAGCGTGGACTTGTGTTCTGTAGCATTGCCCTGATGTATCAAGTCCAATTTCGCCATTTTTTCTGGATGTTTGTTCCTGACAGTCTTTCTTGCCTTAGCAAGTTATCAGAGTACTCTCCGTTGATGGTGTGACCCTTTTGAATATAGTCGATAAACACAATGCTTTTTTACATCACGAAAAGCTGAAGCCATCACCTTCAAATCATATGAAACGACGTCAGATTTTCCCATGATGTGATCAGCCTATTGCGATTTTGGTCGGGTGTCAGAAGACGTGGCATCCACCGATTAGAAACCTTCGTCATGCCAAGTTCATTGTGCATATTCTCAAGTCCCTCACGGGATAATGCTAATCGCATTGGCTATTTGACTTATAGTGGTTCATCTATCACCATGTGATGAACACAATCAATGTTTTCATCAGAGTTGGTAGTTGCAGGATGGCCAGACATTCAATCACCTTAAGGTTATCCCTTCTCCTCCGAAATCCAACTATCCACTTTTGCACTGGAACATCACCCTATAATGTAGCACCCCTGTGAGTATGAATGTCCTTGAAGGTAAAACCATTTTCCTGCAAGTACTTTATAACACCCCGATGACAAATTTTGTCTATTTTCAGGAGAAGTCGCATATGAGTTTATCCGGGAATAACAATGCAGTTATTAATAAGAAGACTTGAAATGAATGCATGCAAGATTCCGCAGCTCTGTCATTACCTATTCATAGTCAGCTTATGAACTTTTTGTCGCACAGACATAAACTACATATATGTCTAACTTCTTGATCCGAGAATAACCCAAAGCTATTTCTATGTTTTAAGTCAAATGTAAATTGTATATATTTCTAACTTTTGATCCGAGAATAGACCAGAGTTATTTTTTTTCATTTTGACTCAAATGTAAACTGCATACATTTCTAACATCTGATCCGAGAATAGACTAGAGTTTTTTTTATTTTGACGGAAATGTAAACTGCATATATTTCTAACATCTGATCCGAGAATAGACCAGAGCTATTTTTTTTATTTTGACTCAAATGTAAACTGCATACATTTCTAACATCTGATCCGAGAATAGACCAGAGCTATTTTTTTAAATTTGACTCAAATGTAGACTGCATATATTTCTAACATATGATCCGAGAATAGACTAGAGCTATTTTTTTTAATTTGACTCAAATGTAAACTGCATATATTTCTAACATCTGATCCGAGAATAGACCAAAACTATTTTTCTATTTTGACTCAAATGTAAACTGCATATGTTTCTAACTTTTGATCCGAGAATAGACCAGAGCTATTTTTTTTTCATTATTTTAACTCAAACGTAAACTGCATATGTTTCTAACATCTGATCCGAGAATCGACCAGATCTATATTTCTTTTTTAACTCAAATTTAAACTGCATATATTTTTAAATTCTTGATATCAAGATTTTGAATGTGATATAAATTTTCCGTATATCTGAAGTGACCTATTTCTACCAATCTATTCATTCCCGGCGATCTTTGTATTATATTACTTACATTTGATATTGAATAACCCAATACGGTTTGACATGTCGTTAAATCAACCAAATTAATCAACGAAAATGTTGAAAGATGCTTATTGAAAATTGATTTATTACTCATAACGGTGTTCTTCAGCTGACACCGATCTAAGTCATGATCGGATTCATTACAGTTTACGGTGATTAAGCATAAACCGATGACCTCAGCCTGCGATGACCGTTAGCTCCATGATAATAAAATTATGCTTATCATATACACTTATATCGTCTCTATCAGGTCATATATCTTGTTCTTTCCTATTATTTTTTTGCTTCAATGATTCGACTTTACTGTATAGTATGTCCTGGGTATAACGATAAACCTCATCCGGCAGCAGGGCATCTGATCAGGAGATTGGCGGTTTTGAGAAGCGTGGAACCACATCTTAATCGTTGTTGTTCCCAGGTTCAACATGACCCGGCGTAGGAGCACCTGTTAGGTTCCCAACTATTAGCAAATAGGGAACATCCAAACAAAAATAAACAGTACATTTTTATAATAAAATGACGAACAGTGAATCTGTATAGGAAAATGACAAACAATGCAAGACTAAAATATAAAAATACGTTTTTATAGCAAATTTACCAGCCATATATTTTATGGTCTACAAAATATATATCTAAACATATGTTTATCTTGAAAGTATAAAATTATGTATAAAATATCTGTAGTTGAAAGTATGACTCTACGTACAAAATATCTGGAATTTTTGCAATAAATAACGCATAGAGGTTGATAGACCGCCAATCAAAATCAACTAACCTAACAAGCAGTATGAGAGAACACTTTCAAGACATTAGTTCAAATAAGATCCTACAATTTCTTAAATCAAATTGTATTCCAAAATTCCACTTCAACAAAACTACAACATAGACACACACATCTCACTGCCTCTAGTAATTATGTCTACACAAACATGTATATACATAAAAGCTGAGTATCATTACCATGTATTCAACTGCGAAAGCAGAATAACGTATATCATATTTCTATTACTTCAAATTTCCCAAGAAAATTAAGTTATGGCATTAAATGACCCATTAAGGATTTGATATGCCGTTAAATAAACAAATCAATCGATTACACTGTTTAATATGGCTCATTGATTTTATCTTTCTAATATATTTTCTTCTTGTACCTCTTGCAAAGCTATAACTACATTCTCTGTAACGAACCCTTTACCGTATATGGGCTGACTAATATGAAGGCTGCCTTTAATCTAAAGAAATATCTTGGCATGACGACGGTTTACCGAGATCACTGTCCAAGAGAAAAAAACCTAATTGATAAAATCAATAATACTGTCTTATAACAATATTTTATCAAGTACGTCTCAGGTCTCAATGAAACATCCGATTCCCTTAATCGTATATAATGAAAATTCATTTGACTCTATAACAGGCCATTTTATTTTATTTAGATTATTTATTCTTATTCATTGGTTTTCTTTGAATTCATACTTCACTATCGAATTTAACAGCACTATTTCTCAATTATGTTTTTTTTTTTTAATGTTTTATTCAAGCTGATTTATTCCTCCAGGATTGTGGGACTTTTAAATGATAGACAAGACTTTTTTTTCTGCTTCTACTGCAGCTAGACTCTTTTTTTTGGCCAAACCTTCCGGGCGTGGACGATCATGGCTTGCCACAATAATTCTTCTTCTTCTTCTATCTATCTCTCTCTCTCTCTCTCTCTCTATATATATATATATATATATATATATATGTATAAATATATACTATCTCCTATATGTATATTCTTCTTCTAATAATAATAGTAATAATAATAAGAAGAAGAAGAAGGATGAGAAAAAGGAGGAGAGAAGAAGAAGGTTCTTTGAGTGTCAAATTCTCCAGGGCCTTTTCCTCGTTATGTATCTGAGAAATTCCAACCTTCTTTTTTTCTGTCTATATGTATTAGGTTGGTGCAAAAATAATGACGTAATAATGTCGTTTTTTGACGTTAAAAAATACGTCAAAAAACGACATTATTACGTCATTATTTTTGCACCAACCTAATATTAGTCTTTGCTTCTTTTAAAACGTCACTGCTCATATTTTCTGTGTATAGTATTCTTAGCATTTGTTGAGAGAAAACATCTCTGTAGCTTCAATTCTCCATTGCTTCTGTGCGCCAAATATCCAGTGTTCAACCTTCTTTTGCTTATCTAAACGATATCTTCTTAAATTTTTTTCCGACTTTGCTCAGTTTCTCGAAGGCAATTTTCGCTATTCTTATGTCACATCTTTTGTAATCTCTCACTATAATTCTCAGAAAGTAATATTTCAATCCCTGTATGATTTTGACATCCCCATTAACGCAGCACGCATCTTGGGCTGTCTCTTTTTCTGACACCTAAACATTCATTTTCCTTACAGTTCTTTCTTTTCTCTTGGTTTCCTTCATTTTTTCTATTAGCCGTGTCCTTTCAGGACATAGGAAAACATGACTCTCCACATCCCTCTATCCCTTGCAGCTCTCAACAAGTTCCTATGTTATTAAGAAAACTTATCATTTTCCTTTTTCATCCAGTGAATATCAGTATTAAATCCTTGTGTCATTTTTTACAAGTTCTTACAGCCACGTCGCGTTGAAACACCGGTTCCCGTACGATAACCAAAGTTAAACAACGTCGAGCCTTGTCAGTACCGAGAGGGGTGACCTTTTAGGAATATAGTCGCTGTAAGCTAGGATCTGAGGGTGATGTGGATAATGGCTCGGGATCTGTTAATCGGAGAGCAGATTTCCAATTCCCCTTGCCTTCCTCATATTCACTGTTGCCCGTGGAAAAAGTATGAAATCCGTCTCTTCTCTCCGCAGCAATGGGTTAATTAGTAATAATTTTATCTCTAGACTATTATTAACTCCAAAAATATTTTTTTACAGTCTAAATACATTTTCTGGCTTTAAATAACCAGCAAAGGGTTAATAAGCCTAAAAATAGACGAATCAATCAATCTTTTCTTTAACAAGAAAACGTGTAAAACAGTGAGAAAGAAAATAATTCGTAGAAGAACATGGAATTGACAAAAGATAAAATTTTACACATCGCTCTCGTTTACAATAAAAGAGAAATGTTCATTCTTCTCTAGAATAAAAAAGCTACATTGATTTCCGGTTTACAGTTGAGTGACAATGTATACACTGTCCAGGTTTGGACTAAAATAAAAAATAAAAAAACGTTAAAAATAAATACTGTTTGCAGTAGAATCAATTTGGCAATCATAGGTACTGTTTACATCTGTAGGTACGGTTTTACTTAAGTCAAAAAGTAGACACGCACTTCTTACATTTTACACAAAATATTATACATTACTCCATGTTTATACTAAATAGAAACAAAAAGATAGACATACGCCTTGTTTGTACAAGAATTACAATAGTAGTCATCGGTCCGATTTACACTTGAGTCAAAATATAAATACATTTTCATTATACTGAAAAATAGTATACGTAGTTCCAGTTTGCGCTAGACACAAAATGATATAGAAATTTGTGTTTCCACTAGTTAAAATGGCTGATATAGGTCCAGGTTAACTTAAAATATCTAGAATATCTTTAACTTGCATCAAAATGTTCGATATAATTCCTGATTTCCCTAGAGTCAAAATGGTAGACATAGATCGGGGTTTTCACTAGAGTCAAAATATTAAACACAGGTCCAGTTAACACTAAAAAAAGGTAACCATAGGTCGATTTTACCTTTGAGATAAAATATTAAACAGAGTTCCCTATTACACTAGAATCAAAATATTAGATATAGATTCAGTTTACATGCGAATAATAAGAAAGGCATACGCCCTTTTAACACTAGTGCTAAAACAGTAGACATTGGTGTAGAGTTAAAATGGCAGAAATAGGTCCAGAATAAAATGTCGGCATAGGTCGATTTTAAATAAGAAAAATATAGGTGGGCATAGTTCCATTATACACAAGAATTTCAGAGAATCAGATGAGAATAAAAAAGTTCATTTTACACGAGTAAAAAAGGTAGGCATAGTCCATTTTTCACGAGAGTAAAAAAGGTAGGCATAATTCAATTTTACACGAAAAAAAAAAAAATATATATATATATGTATGTATGTATGTATGTATGTATATGAAGAAATAGTTTTAAGGTGTGCTATATTTATGAGATAAAGTGCACAATATCAGAGATAGAACGTATGGATATATAAATATAAAAGTAAACATCGAAGTCAAAATTCAGAGGCTGTTTCATGCTAGACGCAATCCTCAAACTCGCGGCCTGACGATTACGTAGAGCATGAAACATCCTGTCGCCTCTGAGTGTTGACTTCAATGTTCACTTATATATATATATATATATATATATATATATATATATATATATATAGTACAGGTGATCGATCTACTGGGATATAATTAGTTCTCTCGGTTGATTTAATAATTACGAAAATTTTAAAAGTTACTAATTACGAAATGGAGAGATACGAATAAATTTCAAATTACAAACAATACAGTCGCATTTGGTGCACTGCTATTACCCAGGATCTATAAATCTATAACTCAGCTAACTTTAATCAATCTTAATGGACTTAAATTTAAATAACCCATCGCTTAGTAATACAAAAACTATTTACTGCAAATCCCAGAAAAACACACTCCGGTGGCGTTAGTAAAAGCAACACATAGTAGGAACTGATATTAAATTACAAACAAAAATCTCCAAAGTTCAAACCCAAACCGCTTCCCCCGGGATAAGATACCTTACGCCCCCGTCAATCGCTAACACAAACCGACTCTCATTAACAAGGCGCCGACTAGAGGAAGACTGGCTTTGAAAATAAATTTAGGACGACGCTCTGAGACAAGTACTTAGAGGCTAATAACGATAGCCGTGTGAAGAACGGTTTGAAATAGACTATACCTATGTTAAGGTAATTTTTGGCTTTTTTTCTGTAACATATATATATATATATATATATATATATATATATATATATATATATATATATATATATATATATATATTGTGTTTACACTAGGGAGAATATGGTAGAAATAGGACTAGTTTACACAGAATTAACAAAGGTAGGCATAGGACTATTTAATACGAGAATAAAAAAGTTAGATATATGTCGTGTTTGCACTAGCGTCAAAATAGTAGAAATAAGTCCATTTTAGAGGAGAATGGAAAAAGTAGACATAGGTCCATTTTACACGAGAATAAAAAAAAAAGTAGGCATATGTCCATTTTACACGAGAATAAAAAAAGTAGACATAGGTCCATTTTACACGAGAATAAAAAAAAAGTAGTCATAGGTCCATTTTACACCAGATTCAGAATGATAGATATATATCGTGTTTGCCCTAGAGACAAAATGGTAGGATTAGATCCTGTTTACTCTAGGATCAAAAAGTTAGGCCTATATCCTTTTTAAACTTGAGTTAGAATATAGACATGGGTCCGGTTTTCACTATAACCAAGATTCTAAAAGAGTAAACATTGATTGTTTTTGATTCGAGTCAAAGTCACATAGATAAATCAATCCTAAACGTTAAACCATTTTTTTAGTTGCATTGGTGTAACCAGTGTATTCTAATATTGCTGACAATGCAAAGAATCAAACAAAGATAAGAAAGAAAAATAAATAAATAAGTTAGATGAGGATCTGTGATACAATTTCAGTATTTGCAAGCGGTCTTCCACTAGAAATTGTTTAAGCAACGAATTTTCGCAAACACAAGCAAACGTTTGTAAATACAAATTTTGAGCACCACGGCATCTAATCATAAAGTTGGCTTTCATATTGTACTAATTGTTGAACTTTAGTTTCAAAAGACAAATCAGTTTTTAATCTTTTTCTGTGTTATTCGTTGTTTTCTTCTGTTTTCACAAATATTTCCTTTGTGAACATCAAAGCTCAAAGATTAGTTTTAATAATAAAAAAAAAAATGGTTAAAATTGTTTCTCTTTGTTTAAACGTCTCCAGTGGTTTTGAGATAACTTATTCATTTCTGGCCAAACTGAGTGGCAAAACTGCGCAAAGATAAATGATTCATAAGAATTTAGTTAAGAATATGGCAGAAACTTAAGTTCACAAGTTTAATTCGTGTCGGAAAAAAAACAGCGAAGAAATAGAAATGCAGAAACCCTCGTATATTCTTATGGTCAACAAAAGATGAATTCATTATTACCAGTTTGGACACATAAGCCATCAGATAATTTCTAGCTAAGAAAAATAGTTGCTGATACAAGTAAAAGATGATATAAATTGGATGAGGTGAATATATAGTTTAGACAAAGCTATTTTATAAGTCGAATTATGAAATAAGGCTTGCCCCAATCTTTCTCGGCGGGATTATTTTCGATTAGGCTAAGCTATATCCGGATATATTCTTGGAAGGTGCTAATCTGAGATGCTAAACCGATAAGTTCTTAATGTATCTGGCACCTTCGACTGACTGATGTTTATAAAAAAAAAACGTCGAGTGAAAAAATTTCTTGGATGAATGAATAACGGAAGTAGAGAGTGTTATCTGGGAGAAAGTTCAATTTAGACGGACTCGAAGGAATGCAATACTTTTGGTATGATTTCTGCTTTTTTTTTTATAAACCTGAAATGATAATGAAGAAAGGCAAGTAAACCGTCCAGTATTAGATAGAGTAGTGTTTTCTCACGTTATCTAACCGCCATTATTTATACCAGTAAGGTAGCATGGCTAACCCAGAGCATACCCCAAACCAGAGTACACCCCAACATAGAGCGTACCCGGATTTATTCTAAGCTAAGAAGTTGCTTACCTTTATAACTGGAGTATAAGTTACGCTGGGTCTGTTTATACCTCCGGATATAAGATTGGTTACATCTCCTTATTCCGGAATATATTCCTCCTTTCTCCTTGTGATAGATGTAGATTATTGTCAACAGTGATATTGGAATTTATATGGGAAGATTAATTTAGATTTAGCCCCCTTTTATTTTGCAAGTCCGTGTTTGGTATTAATATGAAAAGCTAGGCATTCATAGATAAGTAAAACAGTCTACATCAGAATTACCTCACATATTTTAGAGGTTGAAATAAACCCCAAGGCAACTGCTATTAAAAACAATATTTCACTGTTGTTTAAATAAAGGCTTACACGCTTTATTCATTTGGTTTTAAAAATGGCATCCTTCAATTATCGGCCTCTATTCGCCATTAACTTTTGTAGATGATTTCTAAAGTATTCCACCTGTTCGTGCGCTTGGAGTTCTTTTAGGTGGCTTTATTTTAAGCACTAAATTTGTGACCCCTACCCAGAATATACCCGAATCAAGACTATATCCCAACCAAGAGCATACCCCACCACAAAATATCCTCTAACTCAGTGAATACCCCAACCCTCAGTATACACCAACCAAAAGTATACTCCAACCCAAAGCATGGCCAACCCAGAGCATACTAGTGGTATAAACAGGCCCAGCGTAACTTATACTCCAGTTATAAAGGTGTACAACTGCTTAGATTAAAATAAATCCGGGTATGGTCTGGTTTGGGGTATGATCTGGATTGGAGTATGCTCTGTATATAACCAGCATATGTAAATAGCCGAGCCAAAGTACAACATACACAACACGTGCATTGGTGTTGACCTAAGTGTCCAATTTTATATTTATATAAGCTTTGTCTCTACCCCAACTTAGGGTATACCCCAACACAGAACATACCCGGATTTATTCTAAGCTAAGAAGTTGTACACCTTTATAACTGGAGTATAAGTTACGATGGGCCTGTTTATACCTCCGGATATAAAATTGGTTACATCTTCTTACTCCCTCCTTTCTCCCTGTGATAAATGTAGATTATTGTCAACAGTGATAATGGAATTTATATGGGAAGATTAATTTAGATTTAGCTCCCTTTTATTTTGCGCGTCCGTGTTTGGTAGTAATATGAAAAGCTAGCCATTCATAGATAAGTAATATAGTCTACATCAGAATTAACTTACACGTTTTGGAGGTTGACAGAAAGACCTACGCACCTGCTATTAAAAACAATATTTCCCTATTGTTTAAACAAATTTAATTTGGTTTTAGGTATGGTTCTTCAAAAGGATGCTAAGGATATCATGAACTGAGCGTGTAAGCAACAATTAGGTTTTGGAGAGGATGCAAACAAGGACGAAGCTTATACTTAACAGCAGGAACAGGCAGCTAAATTTTCTGGGAAACGTAATGAGAGAGAAGGGCTTGGAGAATCTGATACTCACAGGTAGAACAGAAGGAAAGAGAGATAAGCAACGCGTGACATACCTAGCGGGATTAAGCAAGTGGGTGACAAAACATGGCCTGGGCGAAGTAGCAAAGGGACAAAACCTAGTGAGAGATACAAGGGATAGGGGGGGGGCGTGGAGACCCATGATCGCCTACGTCCTGAAGGGACATGGCACATAAAAAGAAAAACTACAACATATAGAAACGGAAAAGTTACAAAAACACCTGTACATTTCTTTAAAAATGTAAAGGATTTGGACATTGTCTAGCTGTAAGAAATTTAATAGCTAAAACTGTATCGACGCGCACAACTAAAGTTTTTTTTTGAATAAGCGGAATGCGGTTTCGTTTCCTTTCGAGATGTACATATGCTTTTCTATGACGTTTCTATGACCGCGTCTGAAGACGTTAATTTCCCTGTTTGCAAAGTCCTGTCTCGTATTCATTTACTCTGTCACTTTTGCCTTCAATTAATCCTGTATGTATAAAAATTTGTTTAGGCCTCTCTCCTTATTATGTAACCTTGAAATATCATCAATCTCTTTAAGTATAAGTTTCCTTTTTCTCTAAAACTTCGACGTTGCCCACATATTCGGTTTATGGCATTCTCAGCATCCTTCTGTAGGGCCATATTTCTGTTACTTCAAGTCTATTCCTGAGCTATATGAAGATTTCCAGCATTAACCAACATATAGTAGGACTGTACACATATATTGACTAGCAGCAGGGCCCGGTGTCACCCGTGCTTGATTCAAAAATCGTACGACTCATACAGCAATCGCTATCACTTGACTTAAAATATTTTTGCCCTTCCTTGCTTTTAAAGGAGTGCCCTTTGCCGTGCTGATGTTGCTACATGCCTTACTTCTTGCCTATCTCAAACTGCGAATTTTTTCTAAGTTCTATACTAAACATTAAATCTGTTACGAAAAAAGAACAAAACAAAATGAACACAAAACTACCAGCTTTAAAAAAAGACTCGTAACTGGAAAAACCGAATGAAAAAAAGAATGTTAACAACTATACTTTTTCACACCCAACCCAGTTCTTCGGAATCAGAATCAACGTTGAGTTTAAGCAAGCGGAATCAGAATCAACGTTGAGTTTTGCCAATTAAGTTGGAAATACAAAGTCAGTCTTGGCCTTCCTGCTAACTTGGAGCATGTGCATGTAAATTTTGGTGAAAATCCGTCGAAAATGCGGCCATGCATTCGTTACACACACACACACACACACACATCCTACCTTTTATAGATAGAGATTTCCAAAGCTAAGATGAGGTACAAGACCGAAAGTATGGAGAACTGTCTTAGCGAGACAAACTTGTTAACCATTACACCACGTAATGGTGCCCAATGATTGTCTAAGGTTAGATGTGGCATACGGTCGGAAGTGTGGAGCACCCGGTGAAGATAGAACTCACTATTCAGTGGTAAATAGATCTAGCACAAAGCCTAAAAAAGGTGATGAGGTAAAGGACGGTCTTCATCTGTCTTAACTTTAAACTTAGCTAGCCGCAAATACTGACCCAAGAATACAAACACTATTCCTAACACTAAAACAACACATTCTTACTAACCTTTCTTATTACATCCACCATAATACCTCATTGTCTCAATGAAAATCCTAAATATTCCCTATATTTAAAAATCGTCGTCTGTGTGGGGAGGGGAATAAAACAATGAGTTTAAAAAAATCCCCAATTATTATGTACAACGTGAATATAATCTATTTACAAGAAACAAAACAAAATCATGTCAGTAATAAAACCCCGAACAATCGTTGAATGTGACAGAAACATCAGTTAACTGTTTGAATACAATGTAGGACTATAATATATATATATATATATATATATATATATATATATATATATATATATATATATATATATATATATATATATATATATATATATATAAACATTCATTCATCCTTAGTACTCACACAGACACTCACTCACTCAGACATGACAACAAAATGAAAAACACACAGGCGAAAAAACGAAAAGCGCCCTGCACCCAACAGACAACTGACATCACTGACCACCTAACGAGGGAGGGGATGGGGATTTAAACTAAAGAAAAAATAGGAACAGAAATAAAAGGGGCCAATGTGCAAACACACCCTAGCTAAGTTTACTGGGGGGAAAAGAAAGAGAAAAACTAAAGAATCAAAAAACAAAAACTAAAAAACACTGACCTAAATTCAGGGATGGGTTGCCCAAGTTCAACCCAAAGCACAGCTTAGATGTGGCACAAGGCCAAAAGCATGGGCCACGCAGTCAGGATTGAACTCACTACTCAGCTGTAACAGTTCTAGCGTGACAAGCTTGCTAGCCATTAAACCACCTATACTTATATATACTGTAGTAGTTAGCAAGCTTGTTTCGATAGATCAGTTACAACAGCTTTCCATAAAAAAATCACTATAAGAGGACTGAAATTACGTAACTGTTCTGTACTCTTTTCTTTGTTTTTAACGAAATTCTTCTGCTCTTTAATAATCTGCTTAGTTTTTGGAGGGTTTCCTTCACTTTCCCAGTGCGTCTTTGGATCTCAGCGTCGCATTTTCCCAGTTATTTCAAGCACCTTGCTTATTTTATCTACCATTTTTTTTTTTTACCAATCTTCTTTGTTTATTACCACATCCACTCTCGTTTTGTTTTTGGTCTAAAGACAAAATAATTTTGAATGAATTTTCCAATCTACCAAGTTATTCCAACCTGCCCTTCAATTGCGTATTCAAGTGTAATTTGATATTGTCTTATCTTGTCAACACGGTTGAGATAATCGATTATTCCACGTTTCAAACTTAACAAATTTATCTTATTTCAAAGAAACATTTCTTGTAGGAATTTAAAACGAAGGCTAAAACTGACAGAGACTTGTGTTCGATTGCAGTGTTTAAAATATATAAAAGGAAAAGGAAATACGAACGTATATTCGATGGACAAATAATTCTTACCTGATCCTGCTGTGTTTCATTGCTTACAAGTTACGTTTGTTTTTCCTTTTTTCTTTTAACAGCCATCTGACTCTGAAAGGCCCAAGGCCAAAAAGATTAAACTTTGACCTTACAACATTTGAGAAGCGAAATGTAATAGAATAACGAAAGAAATGAATGTTATAATGAAACTATAAAAAAGAAGATAAGTTAGACATTAGCACAAAATAAAGAAAGAAAATGTTTTGAAGAACGTGAAGAAAGAAAGAAAGAAAAATAGACAAAAGCAAAAAAAGAAAATGTTTGAAGAAAATAGAGAAAGATAAAATAAAGAAAGGAAGAAAAATGCCTTGAAGAGTATACAGGAAGGCAACGGAAAGAAAGAAAGAAAGAAAGAAAGAAAGAAAGAAAGAAAGAAGACATAAAAAAGACAGAAACAAAGAAGACATAAAAAAGACAGAAACAAAGAAGAAAGAAAGAAAATGCTTTGAAGAATATACAGAAATGCAATATAAAGAAAGAAATATAGAAAGAAAAAGAAATAGAGAAAGAAAAGACAGAAAGAAAGAAAGAAAAGAAAGAAAGAAAGAAAGAAGACATAAAAAGACAGAAACAAAGAAAAAAGAAAGATAATGCTTTGAAGAATATACAGAAATGCAATATAAAGAAAGAAATATAGAAAGAAAAAGAAATAGAGAAAGAAAAGACAGAAAGAAAGAAAGAAAAGAAAGAAAGAAAGAAAGAAGACATAAAAAGACAGAAACAAAGAAAAAAGAAAGATAATGCTTTGAAGAATATACAGAAATGCAATATAAAGAAAGAAATATAGAAAGAAAAAGAAATAGAGAAAGAAAAGACAGAAAGAAAGAAAGAAAAGAAAGAAAGAAAGAAAGAAAGAAGACATAAAAAGACAGAAACAAAGAAAAAAGAAAGATAATGCTTTGAAGAATATACAGAAATGAATAAAATATAGAAAAACAGGAAATAATTTTAAGTAAATTGAAAATAGGGAAAAGAAAAATAAATAAAAAAGGCCAATGTATTGAAGCGAATAAAAAGAATGAGGGAAAAAGAATGTTGAAGAAACGGTAGAAAAGGCGTGTAAACGAAAGAAAAATGAAGCAATGAAAGACAAAATAATGAAAGAATGAGATTATAATTGACAAAAAGAAAGAAAGAAAGACAGAAAGAGAAGTTAGGTAAGAATAGTATAATGTAGGTATTATCAAATCATGAAAACAAAGAAAGAAAAACAAAAGGAAAAATGAAAAAAGAAAGAAAGAAAATATTAAAAAAAATAAAAAAAAATGAGCAAAGAAAGAAATACTTCTTTCTTTTTATGTGCCATGTCTTTTTCTGGATGTACATGGCTCTCCGCCTCCCTCTATCCCTTGCAGCTCTCAACAAGTTCCTTCCTTCTACTTCCTCCCCCAGACCACGTTCTCTCATCCGGTTGACATACCTAGTGATCCTGCTGTCCATTAGGTATGTCATGCGTTGTTTTCACTTGCGTCTCTTTCCCTCTATTCGACCCGTGAGTATCAGATTCTCCAAGCCCCCCTTCCTCATTATATGTCTCAGGAACTTCAGCTGTTTATTCCTAATGTTAAGTAAAAGCCTCCCTCTTGTTTGCATCCTCTCTAAGATCTCATCGTTGCTCGGTCTGTGATATCCTTAACGCCCTTCTGTAGAACCACATCTCTATCGCCTTAAGAAGAAAAGTAGAAGAAACTAAGGAATCAAAGAACGAATGAAAGAAAGAAAGAAAGAAAGAATAAGTGAATTAATAAATAAATGAGTAAATGAATAAAAAGAAGCAGTGTACGTCTAGTGTGTCCAAATACGAAGAAAGAAGGAATTATAGGATGAGTAAAGAAAGAAAGAAAGAAATAGTGAGGGATAACGGAAATAATGCCCAAAAAGCTATCAAATATAAAAGGATAGAAAAATAGACAATCTGATTGGATCAAGAAACAACTTAACCAATACATGACCGAATAAACGACAGTACTCTCCACCAAAAAAAAAAAAACTTACAAAAAAGAAGAGAATTAACGTAGAATATTGTTATCGAAGGAATCACAAAAAAATTTAAAAAAATAAGAGGCAACCAGAACAAAATTAAAGCATGGATAAAGAAAAACGAAACCAGAAAAAAAAAAAAAAAGAAAAAACCAAACAAACGATAAAACTCGAATCTGTTCCTGATTCTACAGGGGAAATGAATCAGTAAGTTACAATGTATATAACAACCAACCAAAGCTAAAGGGACATTACGATGAGTAAAATAAGTCGAATGTTACCCCTGACCTTTTTCAGGACGTTCAGGTAAAGAGAATAATCGTTCGCTTGAAGAAGGGTAAATTAATAAAAATCACTGCACAAAATACAAATGCCTTTTTTTATTATAAATCTACAAATATATGTTAAAGAAATTTAAGCAAATAAGAATATTCACTACGTCTCTGTTGGATGAAAATCTACATAATATCAAATGACCAATGAGAGGAACACGCTCAGAACATCTATTTCCCTAATGACTCCTTGATTCAAAGCTTTCTTTTGTTACTATGAACATTTATAATGATTTTACTCCAAGCATTAAAGCCACTAAGAAATAGGGGCATTATTTTTATTTTAATTATTATTTATTCCGTTGAGCTAACCCGGAAAATCCTGAGCCTATCACGCAAAGCATCACGGTCCTGCGTCAAGATCAAAAGATCATTAGGATGGAATTCTGTCATGACATCAATCGTCAATGTAGGTAGCTGCTGGGCAACCAACTCGTCATGCTCCATAGTGTCCAGAGCAGTAGATCATTCGCGTGTTCTTGCTTTGCTTGCCAGTAGTGTCGTGCCAAGCGCAATCTGCGTTCGAGTAAGATTGTAAAAATATCAGAGATGGGTTCATAGAGCTATAATTTATTTGAATATTGTTTCAAAACGATGTTAAGTATAGATCTCATCTTGCGTTTTAGAGGCACTGACATAGAGTCCAACATCATAAGCAGCATGTTCTAGATGATGTTGGAGAACTGTGCCATGAGTAATGGAGTCTGCAGTAATAGGTAGGTCATCTTCATAGTCAATATCTGTTAACGGTTTTACAGGATATCAACTTGGTGATAAAGTAAAACCTAGATGATGATATTTGCCGATGGAAGTTATCAATAACATAGTCAAGGGTGATAACAAAGAAAAGGTGCAATGGTGTCACCCTGAAGGACCCCTGCTTTGATGTAAAAAAAGGCTTGTGTATCCATTTGGGGATCTACCCAAAGATTTGGTATTTTTGTATAGAATTAGTTACTGACCGAGGGGTGGGGGGTGCCATATGCCTGAAGGATTGTCTTCATTTTTCCCTAGGTACAGAATTGAAAACTTTAAAGAAATCTGCAAAAAGAAAATCAACTTTTACATTCTTTCCCCCACGCCATCAATAATCAGCTGAACAATCAGGATTTATCCAACATTTGATCTATTTTTTTCGAAAACCATATTGATTTTTTTGGAGCACCTTCTCTACTTCCATCTGTATTCTGATGAGAAGCATTAAGTTGTAAATTTTTGCTACAATGTAAGTGAGTGTGATTCCTCTATAATTCTTTACCAATCCTAGATCTCCTTTCTTTGAGAAAGGAAGTATGCAGACTTCTATCCATCTTTCTATAACCACTACTGCCCAGGGATATCTCATCTAGTTCTTATTTTTAGTTTATTTATTCAGACAAGTTTTGCTTTCCAGTAGTGTCCTACATTTGTATAAGATTATAGAAATATCAAGGATGGGTTTATAGAGCTGTGATTTTAGTTAATGTCCAAGCAGTGGCACTATATATTAAATCCACATCTACAGTAGTTTGAAAGAATCTCTGCTTGAGGTTGTCTGGTTGATCAGATCTCAGGATAACATCCATTTTATTTAAGGTGGCCTAAGCTTTAGCTATGTGAATTTTCACATCCTTTTCAGTGGAATTTATTTTACTTCCTAGGTATGTAAAAGATTCGACAGATTTTATTGTTTCACTTGAGACAGTTTGTATTGAGCCTTGCTAGTTGAAGTCTATGAATTCAGTTTTAGAGGCATTGACATAAAGTCCAACATCATTAGCAGCATTTTCTAGATGATGTAGGAAAACTGTGGCATTGGTAATGTCATCTGATAAAAACTTAGATGATGAAATTTGTCGAGGGAAGTTCTCAATACATAGTCAAGAGTGATAACAAAGAGAAAAGGTGCAATAGTGTCACCCTGAAGGACCCCTGCTTTGATGTCGAAAAGGCTAGTGTATCCATCTGGGAATCTAACCAAAGATATGGTATTTTTGTATAGCATCAATATGGCAGTTACTATCACGGGGGGGAATGGCATATGTCTGAAGGATTGTCTACATTTTACAAGGGGTTATCAGTGTGAAAATAATGAGAACAAGAAAATAAGAATCAAGGAGTGCGAGTGAAGTAGCTGTTACTGCAGTTACATCGAGTCATTTGAACTGTAATATGATGAGACCATGCTGCCAATGTAAATTCTAGGTAGCAAAGGGGAAAGTTCCTCAGAACTAATACCACAAGAAATTCATGGAAAAGGCAGAGAAAAGCTACGTTAGAGCGGTAGGAGATCACTGAAGCCGAGATGTCAGATCAGAACAAATAACATTGCAGATTCTTCTTTGTACTTTATCAAGAATCTCTAAATACATAATCGAAGCGTCAGACGAAGAATTACTCTGTAATCTTCATTGTCTCACTTAGGAGATTTTTTTGTTATCTATCCTCTTTGTCCGCACATCCTTCATTATTCCCTTCGCATTTCATTTATAAAGTTTCCCTCAGACATCTTCATCCCGAAGGTCTATATGCTTCGGAACAGACTCCCGAAATGTTTTCACGATCCTTACAATTTTAAGAAATTCAAATCGACAGTCAACTGTTATCTATCCTACACATGCTGATAATTTGCCCTTACTTTTTTTTTACATCCTTAAAACGACATCATTCATCAACCATCTATATTTTGTGACTTCAACGTATTGTATTGAGCGAAAATTTAGTAGAAAATAATTACTTTCTAATATATCACATGCCTAATTTATCCTTAGCACTTGCCAGAAAGTTTGAATAGTGATTTTTTTCTAAATCAATTCACTCCAAGCAAGGTAATAATATCACGAAGACGCAAGGTGTCTACTGGGAGTGAGAAACAATGAAAAGACTTTTGAAGGAATCGGAAACAACAATCCGTAACAAGAAAAAAGAGATAAACCTCCACTCCCGCTTAAAAAGATGGGGAGAGAATGTATAGGTGAACCTATTGAGGATGAAATACATAGTAGATATAATTTGAGAGTTTAGGCGGAGATGTTAGAAGTATAAAGTTGATGTAGATATTTTAAGGAACCGTAAGCCCAATATTAAACAGGAAACAAGGGATAAATCTCCAACCCTGCTTAAAAAGATTGGGAGGTGAGTGTGCTGGACGATAGGCGAAACTATCTACTCCTATTGAGGATGAAATACATAGTAGATATAATTTGATAGTTTAGGCGGAGACGTTAGAAGTATGAAGTTGATGTAGATATTTTAAGGATCCGGAAGCCCACTGCTAAACAGGAAACAAGGTATAGACTTCTGCTCTTTCTTAAAAACTCGGGAGTATTGTGAAACGGAAAATAGCCCAACCTATCTACTCCTATTGAGAAAATAAAAATAAAATTTAATTGTTTGCGTGGAGACGTTAGATGTATAGAGTTGAAGTAGACATTAGAAGGAACTGTATACCGAATTTTAAGCAAAAAACGAACATCCAGAATTCACAACTGATGCCAATTAACCGTTTGCCTGTTCTGTCCCAACATTACTACGTTTAAAAAGATTTGGTATATTGCACTTATTAGATAATTGACATAAAGATTACATGTAATTCGTTATATTGCATAACGAATATTCAGAATTCACAGCAGACGCCATTGAAGTGTTTACACAGTTAGTTCCCTTATTATTTCGTTTCCTGCAATAATTTGTTTTTAAAAATATTTCCATGGTTGTCTTTATTTTTTATATCAAACTGCGAAAATCGAAAAGCACCGCGATTCATACGTTGCAGATATCAGAAGTCATTTCAGAACTCAAAAATTCAGCAGACGCTACTGATAAATTGTTTAGTCAATTAATTCCCTTATCACATCGTTTCTTGTGAAGGTTTTTTTTTCCTAAGAAGATTGCCTTCGTTGTGTTTATTTTCGATACTTATTTAAAAATGTTTTATTTTATTTTTTGTTTTGCTCAGCGCTATGTAGAGCTTCCCATGCGGAAACACTCGGGTTGCTAAATAGACACCAACGTAAAAAAATGATTGAACTATTTTCTTGTTGATAGAATTTGTTATTGAACGTGACACGAAAGTCATAAACAAATAAATACACAACGGTAATTATCATATAGCGCTAATTTTAACAGTATCACCTCACCTGTCGAGCGCTGGTTGAATTTTAGTATTAAAAAATTCATCCGATGTGTCTCCTACCAACCTGCTATATAGCTGTAGATAAGGAATGCTGATAATAACGATATATACATAGACCTCTTAACTGAAGTTTAATTTGTCGCAAAATTCAACAATTTGTAATACTCTACAGTAGTAATATTTTGTATAGTTGATTACTAATCATCTAAAACAAGGAACCATTTTGTAATCATTTCAGCCCAAGTGAGGCGAGGTTGCCACTAATAGGGAGGGGGGTGCAAGGTGTGAAAGTGAAAGAGAAGACTATGTATATAGAGGCTTGAGGAAAGGACAAAAGATGAAATGGATTCAAGAAGACGGAAGATGGCGATTGACGTTACTTTTACATTTTTGAAGATTGTAGTTATCAGGGAAGGAAATCAACGGAAAGGAGTTCCAGAGGCGGTAACTGCGAGAAACGAAACTGTTCGGTTAGAAGTGACGGTTACATTTAACTAGTTCAAAAACAAAATGGTGGGGTGTGACATGGCGTCCTTCTGTCTTTTCTACAAATATTTTACGTCAACTAGTGCACCGATTATATGTATTTAATCGGGTTACTAGATTTACATTTTCATGTTGGTTGTTTTTGTTTAGCGGCATATCAAACTCTATGTGTTATTTAATACCGAAATTTAAACATTTCGAAAACAGTAATTTAGTTAGTAATTTTGGTATAAAAATGCATTGCTTGTTATTTTACTATAAGAGATGAGTCCACCCTCCTCAAAACCTTCAATTTCCCGATCAGAGACCTTGCTGCCGGATGTATTTTATTGTCAGACGAAGGACTGGGTTATTTATTAAAACATTAAGAAACTAATACTCTTTATTTATTATGGTCTTACGACGAAATCAGGTTGAAACACCAGTTCCTGTACGGTGATCGAAGTTAAACAACGTTGGTTCTTGTCAGTATCTCGATGGGTGACCGCTTGGGAAAATTGCGTGTTTTTGATGTGCGTGGAGTAATGGCTTATGACTCGAAACTGTTTATCGGAGAGCCGAGTTCTAATGCCAGTTGTGTTCGTTATATTCACAATGAAGCATACAGGTCACCTACAAAAAAGAAAATTGTGTCAGAATTGTGTTAACAGGAGATAACTGATAACTGGCATCCATTAGACATGGCACGTGGAACTAGAATTGTCCACCCCAGGGAGCTCCGATAAATAACGCTAATCATGCTAATTACACGCAAATACACTAGGATGGTTTATGAATCCATTTATTGCCTAGTAAGCTATGGGTAACGTAGCAGAGCAGATTATAGTGGTTGTCGGCACTCAGTCTCGGAGAAATAAAACTGATTTCAAGAAAAAGCACCGTAAGCCATCCTTGCCGCCATGAACATATAGACACCAGGATATTAAATGTTTTCAATGGCAAGATCTAACAGAACATAATTGTGATATTGAAATGCAGTAGTGTCACGTAAATAGATCCTTTACAATGGACAGTGAGTGATACTTAATTATTACTAGTCAGATGGAAACTAGAGGAACATATTATAGTAACGGCTTGTACCTCTCAATATATACGCAGCCGTAACTCCTAACATGACACATAGGGTCGGACTGATGGATCAACTAGTAAGTTATGAAAACTTGAAGAAGCGTATTAGCACTGTTAATATCGAGGATCGAGTATGTGGTTAGTGAAGCGACATAACTGTACACAAATAACGAAACTACTCAAAGTATCTAAAACAGAAAAATATTATTACAAAGAAAACAATGTCGAATTGCGATATAATATCTAATCCGCTGTATAACACCGAATGTTATCAAACCTTTCCATCGCTGAAGAATCTTGATGTTACCATCAATGAATGATAAGAAAGAAATGGGCTGAATATACGAACAAAGAGAAAAAATTAAGGAAAATAACAACGAAAACCATATTTCCAATCAGAAAGATTTTAAATTTCTGGGTCATAAATAATAAAAGAAGAATTTAACACCCACGGGATATAATAAAAGCAAGTGAACCAAGTGGAAACAACGAGTAACCCACTTAAAGTGTATGTGTAAATGGATAACCGATTTTAAGGGTAATGGCGAATTTAACAGTTTCCATATATACTTCTATGTGCCGTGCCCTTCCGCACGTTGGCGATCATGGCTCTCCACAATTTCCTTTCTTGTTGTAGCTCTTTTATTTTAAATTTTGCTTTATCATTACCTCTCCTAAAGCCTGTTCTATAATACATTTACAAAGGCTTCAGTTCGACATTCCAACCACCTGAAGAAGGCCGGAGCGTACAACGGCCGAAACGTTGAGATAAATATGGTAACAAGAATGAAGACAATAGTCCGAATAATGTAAATAGTGTACATTTTATCTGTCCTCGGACAGAAACACAAGAAATAAATGAGGGGTGTCTGATCCCTGAAATTCCAACCCAGCTGCAGCACTTCGATCATTGCAGCAAAGGGAGTGGCTTGGTAGAATATCATCACCAGCGTGACGTTAGCTGCGGGGACTGGGGGCAAATTTTGGACTTGGTCCATGTGCACACGCTTGAGATCACAGAATTACACCGGCTTTCAGTCATATCGTGCCAGAGTGGCGTCGGGATGGAGAGTAAATAACATCATTTTTTTCATTTTTACTGCAAAGTCATGAATATTGGCTATTTATTTTTACACTGCATTTCGTTTCGTTTTTTTTTTTTCGTGCTAAAACTATTCCAGAATTTGGAATTATTACGCATGTCCATCGTATCCAATAATTACAAAATAAATAAATAAAAATAGCCGCACAAATCAGATTAAAATATCACCATCTATGAACTCTAAGAATCGTTTTATCTCAGTCAATCTTGGAATCCAATTTCACAAATATTAATGCTGACTGAAATATATATCCTCTTAAAATAGCGTCTAAATCTTTTTCCAATTTTATAAGCCCCGACTTGAAATGTCTAATCTTATATCAATTTATTTTTCTCTTTTTAGATCACATTAAACAAATATAAAATAATGAAAACCCTGTTGATTAGGAAACTAAAACGAAGCGGTACTCACTGTCATTAATACGAAACTAAATATGGCTATCATTATTTAGAATAGCGCTTTAAGTTGGAAAAATGACACTCTTTAACGATTTCAATCCCATAATACCACTTGCCAATCAAACGAAATCGAGGCCATCTTCAAGACCGCTTGAACATTCAGCGTCTTATTCCCTTACTGCAAAATGCATTTTTAATTTTTTTTGGTAAACGTGACTTGTAAATAAAGCATTATGAGATAATACCGCTTTTTACTGACCTGTCGCATAGCTGCCAAACGCATCACAAAGAAAGAGCGAAAAAGTAAGCTTCAACTGTTGATATAATAATAATAATAATAATAATAATAATAATAATAATAATAATAATAATAATAATAATATATCGCTTGAATTTCATCGTTCAAACTCATATGGAAACCTAAGCGAATTAACCAGACATTATTGATTATTGTAAAAATGCATATTAAGTACAACTGTCGTCTGATAGTTTGAGAAAATACACAGAAGAAACTCCAGATAAAACTGAGTAGAATGCAATATTTCAAGACAACATTACTGGTTGTAATTGGAACTTTGTGAATGCTATCCAAAGAAGTAATGACATTTCTTGAACAAATTCCTGGTCGTTTGAAATATGTGAATTACCCAAAAAACATACACATTGATATGTTGGTTACCCGACTTAGCCCCTGCTCGCAAGGGAGGGATGCTCTTTAAGCCTATAAATAGAAAATGATACTCACTTTCTCTTGTACAGATTTTTAGTTATGGCTTTCAGATGTAGTTTTACGTGAGTAAAGTGTCCCCTACGAGGACACGTTCATTTTTATGGTTGCCCCCCTCTCTCTCTCTCTCTCTCTCTCTCTCACACACACACACACACACACACATACACGCTTGTTACACACAGACACAGACAGGCACAAACAAACAAGCGCATACTTATTATAACTTGTTTTAATATTTTATTTCGTTCTTTACATGTCATCTTTTTTGTTAATATTTGCATTGTTGTTTGTTATATATTTATTGTTATAAGTTTATCATTTTTACTTGGACCCACATTGAGTCCGCCAATATTGTTTGCGGGATAAATCGTCCCGGAAGACGAAAATATTTCCTACCCGAAGTGTCGATTCCCGCAACATAACACTATCATCCCGCAACTGGTACTTCTCGCGTCTTGTGTCGATTTCTCTCTAGGCAGTGAATACGAGTACGTCATTTCTTTCTCCCGCCTTGTCTGGCACCATCTCTGGTTGCACTTTCTGGCACGAAACATATCTTTTGACGTCTGTAGTGGACCGTGTCGGCGATGTTATGTGGAAATAGAAGAATACGCGTGAGTTAAGATTTTCCTGCTAGCCCGTCCAACCACATGAGAAAGTTGGACTTTAATTAAGTCCAAAGAAGGCAAAGAAAAACAAACACAAGACCGATAAATATATGTAAACAAATATATGTATTAATAACAAGAAAAGTTACAAGTTACATGGCCAGTTACATGGACAGAGTGCGTGTGGTGAATATTATATGTGGGTGGTGTGTTGTGGTGAGTGTTCGTACCTACGTGTATTGTTCTTAACGTGTTCCCAGCATCTAGGACACGCTGTATCTGTGATAGGTCACATCTGCGAGTTGGTAAGGCTGCAGCCTGAGGAAAAAGAGGAAGTGGCGAAAGGTCAGCGAGTACTTATAGCCAGGGAAGAGAGACCCCTGGTGAAGGGTTAAGAAGCTGAGGAGGAGGTAACTCTGACACGTCTCAGGTTGAGAGTTACGAGGAACTCGTACTAGACAAATTAAAACAACAACAACAAAAACAACAATAATAATAATAATAATTATTATTATTATAATTATTATTATGATAATAATTATTATTATAATAATAATATCAATAAAAATAATAAAAAGAAACTGCAATAAACTGGTATAAACATCACCCAGTCCGGATTAAAGAGACAGTACCAGTAACAAAGTTATGCGACTTTACAATAAACACAAAGAGAACAATGAAAACTAATTGCCCAAACATCGTGATCAAATACCACAAGAAGAGAAAGTGCTTTCTTATTGCCATGGCTGTCCCTGTGGATTGCAATGTATCTTTGAAGATATTCAAAAAAATTATCAAAATACAAGGACCTCCAAACGGATTTCTAAAAAATATGGCGCACGAAGACATCAATAATTCCAGTTGTAGTTGGAGTTCTTGGATTGACTGGAAAAGGTTTCGATAGACTCATTTCATGGTAGCCCACGCCTTGAAGAAATGCAAAAAATTATACTAGTAAGTAGAGCTCACATATTAGGAAGAGCTTTATCTATGTAAAACGTGTCTGATTTTTTTTTGATTTTTAAAAAAAATGGTCAGTGGAAAATGTCATGAAGCCCTTTCTGACCTTACATTGAATGAAATGTGAATGCAGCAGAAATCAAAGGAAATAATAATAATAATAATAATAATAATAATAATAATAATAATAATAATAATAATAATAATAATTGTTCTCATGAGTACAGCCCATACCTTACAAAGGGCTTTATCTGTGTAAAATATGTGTGTGTATGATTTTTAATCGGTCAGTGGAAAATTTCATGAAGCAATTTCTGACATTAAGTCTCTCTTTGGAATCCAGAAGGAAATGAGTATACAACAGAAATCAAAGGAAATAATAATAATAATAATAATAATAATAATAATAATAATAATAATGATAATGATAATAATAATAATAATAATAATAATAATAATAATAATTGAAACTGCAAAATACTTGAAAAAGACAGCAAAGACGAATGCAACCGACCAGATACAGAAGCGATGGCAAGATAAACCGCTTCATGGCCAATACTCTGCCCGTATCAAACAAGCTGATGTAGACAAAACCCGTACCCATCAGTGGCTACGCAGTGCAGGGTTGAAAGCGGAAACTGAAGGCTTTATCCTTGCTGCGCAGGGCCAATGCTTGCTAACTAGGAATTATCAAGCACATATACTAAAATATTGTGTCAGCCCAAAATGCAGATTCTGTGATAAATATCCAGAAACGATTGATCATCTTGTATCAGGTTGCACGATGTTGGCACCCACTGAATATAAAACCCGACATGACAGAGTGGGCCAATATCTGCACTGGAAAATCTGCAACTTCTACGGGAAGGAAACTGAAAGAAACTGGTATGAACACCACCCGGTTACGGAGATAGGACCTGTTACAATTCTATGGGACTACACAATTCCCACTGACAGAACAATCAAGGCCAACCGCCCAGATATTGTTATTAAAGACCACAAACAAAACGGTGCCTCCTTATTGATATGGCAGTCCCTGCTGACTGCAATGTATCTTTGAAGATATTCAAAAAGCTGTCAAAATACAAGGACCTTGAAATAGAAGTCTCGAAAATGTGGCATATGGGAACATCAACAATCCCTGTTGTAGTTGGAGCCCTAGGACTGGTTGGAAAAGATTGCAGTAGACTAATTGCAGGGATTCCTGGAAGCCCATGCCTCAAGGAGATACAAAAAATTGTTCTGACAAGTACAGCCCACACTTTACGAAGGGCTCTATCTATGTAATTTTTATTTTATTTTATTTTATTTTTTTTTTTTATTTATTTATTTATTTATTTATTTTTTTTTTTGTCAGTGAAAAGTGTCATGATGCCATTTCTAACCTTAGGTCCCTGGGTGGGACCCGGAAAGAAATGTGTAAACGCCAGAAAGCAAAGAAAATAAAAATAATAATAATAATAATAATAATAATAATAATAATAATAATAATAACCCAACGTATAGGTCAATATGAACTGACACAACGATAAAGCACATAGGTCGTCACGTGGGTCAACAAGGATCACGATCCCTAATGAGGAATCTGCAACTGGAACAAACTCTACCCAACGAGTAGAGGAAAACCACGCCGAGGACAGTTATCAAAGGGGCCCTCCATAATCAATAAAAGAAATTCCCATATAAAGAACAATAAATAAATGGTCTAGGGAAAAATATTTTGAAGTAATGATAGAATTTTACACTGCTACGCTAAATCCGACAACGACCAAAGCCGCCTATAATATCTGGCGAGTAAAGCCCTCCTCAAAAGAGACTAAACATCGATGCCAACAAACTAGCCAATGTCAAGTGTGACATCATTAGGGGAATAAAAGAATACCTGACACAGAACCAGAGAGCATCAGAGAAAACATCAAAAATAAATCAAATTTTAACATTGAGTGTCTAAATACCAACATCCCAGAGGAGACGCATGCAGAGGGACAAAAAGAAACTAGATGTAATAATCCCTCTGAGATACAAATGAAAATAGAAGAAGATATATACGAATATGATAGAAATCAAGAACTCACATGGGTGCACAATGATATAAATATAAACCCTGAAAAATGCCCCAAATAGCTCGCGGGACGGGGAGTAATATACATACACCCCATAAATAGAAGATACGCAAACCCCATAAAAACTATAGGCCCATCACCTGCCTACCAACAATGTAAAAGATCCTCATTTCTATCATAACTGAGAGGACATATAACTTCCTTGAAAAAAACAATTTCCTCCCAGCAGGACAGAAGGGGTGTAAAAGAGGAAGTTACGGGTGCAAGGACCAACTAATTATTAATAAAAACAATATTGGGAGAGGTGAAAACAAGGAAAAGAAACTAATCGATAGTATGGATAAACTACAGAGAGACATTCGACAGTGTACCACGCTCATGGATAGAGAAGAGCCTAAAAATATACAGAGTATGACGCACAACTGTCAAGATCATAACGGAGAGCATGAAAACTGGAAGACAACACTAAACCTAAAGCATACAAGCGGGTCATTAATATCGTTACCAATCAACATCAAAAGCGGAATCTACCAAGGAGAATCATTGTTACCGCTACTCTTCTGCTTTGTATTAGCGTCAGTTAGCTGCTTATTGAACAACAATATCTACGGATATAAGTCACAGAATGGCAAACGGAATCATCTGTTCTATATTGATAACCTTAAAACGTTTGCCAAAGATGACAACCAACAAAATAAACCTACGCAGCATTGTCAAACCCTTCAGCGAAGACATTAGGGTGGAGTTCGGAATCGACCAATGTGTTAAATTCACATTCAAATGTGGTAAACTAACGAAAACTACAGATTTAAACATTGATATCAACAGCAAGATTAAGGAACTACACAAAGATGATACATACAAATACTTAGGAATTAATGAAGGATACGGAATACAACATTTAATTATGAAGAAAAAGATCCGAAAAACATATAATAGACTGATACTAAAAAGCGAACTTACTGGGTCCAATAAAATGAAGGCTATCAACACCTCAGCCTTAGTTGTAGTAACATACAGTTTCAACATTATCAAATGAAAGTTGAATAACATTAAAAGATTGGACGCCAAGACCAGAAAAATGCTGACCCAATTAAGGGTGCGCCACCCGAAATCAGATGTTGATAGGGTGTACGTAACAAGAGCTTTAGGAGACCGAGGCTTAATCCAAGTTGAACTGACTCTAAAAACTACGACAATCGGATTAGAACATATCTCAAAAAGACCAATGACCCTCTCCTACAAATAGTAAAACACGAAGAAGCTGCACTCTTCAAGGAACAATTCAATATAACTGAAATCCTACGAACAAAAAACGAAAGGGAGACCATCTAGACCAAACAAAGTAAAACATAAAGCAAAACAATCTGTCGAAATTGAATTAGAAAAAAACCGGGGGTGGGGGGACAAGGCGTTCCATGGAAAATGCCTAAAAAGAACGAAAGAAGCAGATGTTGATCAACAGAAAACACATCAGTGACTGAGGAGCACCGGGTTGAAAGCTGAGACAGAAGGCCTAATTATTGCAGCTCAGGATCAAAAACTTGCAACCAGATCATATCAATGTCACATAACCAAGGATAAAACTAACCCGAAATGCTAGATCTGCGGAAAATATGATGACAGTGTCGACCATAATATCTCAGGATATCCGGAACTAGCAAAAAATGAATATACCCACAGACATAACAAGGTACTGACATATGTGCACTGGAAGATATGCAAGGAGCAGAAAATCGAAATCACTGAGAGATGGTATGAGCACCAACCAGGCCCAAAACAACGATGTAACTATCCTCTGGGATATGCTAATTCAAACTGACAGGAATATAAAAGCCATCTGATATTATCATAAAAGACAAGAAATTCAAGACCTGTATGCTTATTGGCATAGCAGTACTATCAGAGAGAAACACCTGGAGGAAAATTATCGAGAAATTGTCCAAATACCTGGAGATCAAGATTAGCAGAATGTGGAGAATGAAGACTGTGACTGTACCAAAAGTAATCGGAGCTCTGGACCTTCTGAGAAAAGGAATGGACAATTTTACTAATAGTGCCCCGGGTAGCATCATCATACAAGTTGTCCAGAAGATCGCCCTACTAGAAACATCCTATATACTAAGAAAAGTGCTATCAATTAAATGACAATTCTCCTGTAGGGCCTGAGGATTGGACCAGCAGGAAACATAACATACAGAAATAATAATAATAATACATTTTTACTTTTAATTGTATTATAATTTTTCTAAATCGTAACATTACTATTGATAATTAATTACTATTAATATTACTACTAATTTTTAAATGATAATATAACCAATTAAGTATTT
Source organism: Acanthosepion lycidas (assembly GCA_963932145.1). Classification (NCBI taxonomy): domain Eukaryota; kingdom Metazoa; phylum Mollusca; class Cephalopoda; order Sepiida; family Sepiidae; genus Acanthosepion; species Acanthosepion lycidas. The sequence goes on along the minus strand of OZ010591.1, from coordinate 71,507,973 downwards.
TTGAGTCGCGCATAAAAATGCGTTGCCATGATATGAGTCGGACGATAAACAAACACAACATGGCGTATGTACGTTTATTATTTATGTTTATATTTATTGTTTATTATTAGGTTGGTGCAAAAATAATGACGTAATAATGTCATTTTTTGACGTATTTTTAACGTAAAAAAACGACATTATTACGTCATTATTTTTGCACCAACCTAATATTTGCAGCTGATATTAATAGATCCAACAATATCCAAACAGGTTCAGATAATTTCAGATTAAATCTCATGTTCCAGCAATGCAAAGAGACAGTTGATATTGTTTAAATGCAAGACGTGTGTCATCTTTGTATGGATTCTATTTCAAGTTTAATAAACGATTTCTATTGGACTGGTCTGAAGAAAAAAAGACATAAATTTGAAATAACAATACGTGAGAATAAAGGAATCATCATCGTCTTAGACTAGCTAGAAAACACTCGACTGCAGATGTAATCTTGGAAGGAGTAAGTGAACAAGAGTATAATTTTTTTCTTAGACAATGCTATGGCCATTTATAATATCAAATATCGTGTCCCAGACGAATCTACCGGTACAGAACTCTGACGAATATTCAGACCCCTTGAATTATCGACCTTTTAATCTTTTACTCCATTTTGGTAAATTACCAGATTCTCTAATCAACGATGAATTGGTTAACATAAACCCCTATTGGATTAACTTTTTTAGCTTTCCTTACTTCATGTCCACTGCCGACGTGTTAACGGATATTACTGAATCTATCAGGTGAGAATGGCGATGTTAGATGGCTTTAGATATCTAAAAGACATTCGACAGGTTGTAACACTGACTAACAATGGATTCAGTACTCTTTCCACTTCATGTTAAACAAGATAGTTAGTCCGAGAAAGAGCAACTAGAATTTAGCCATATTTTTAAATATAAGCGAATACCATTCCTAAATATTTTCACAATATTGCAGCATAGTCTGGGATGAAAATTAGTGCTATTTTTTTAAGATATACTGTTATGGTCCTGTTCCTTGTACCACTGTGATAGTCCAAGGTAGAACCAATAAAGAAGAACTCGAATACGGATATGGAATAACACAGATATATTACAAACGAATATATACAGAGAAGTAGAAAGTGTCAGTACGAACAATCAGGTTTAGTACGGAGAACAATGTAGTCTCGACCAGTATCACTATTCCAATGTCTTGTAGTAATTGTCTGAACGCGACTCTGTTTCGGACTGCCTCTGACTCGACTGACTGACTAACAGACTCCTGATGGACTTCACTCCAGAATTCAGACTGAACTCTCCGCTTCCTCTTGAAGCGTAGTATTTATTACGTATGGAATAGTCCAATATGTTATTATTGTTAAGGTCCCATAACATATAGCCAGTTGTATACTACCATGCGCGAATATGTCGAAATTTGTGACATGGTTATGTCATTATCGTCTTGTCGAAAAAGTAAATGTTTCTAAAATGTAGGAAGATCAGTGTCATCGCTGAAAATACATTAATTTTCAATTTAGCAGCAAATGACAAAAAAGTGTTTAGATAAGAAGAGCTTTGAGAAGACTCCAAACAAGAACAGAAGGCGTGGACATCAGAAGTATGAGGTTTATATCTTGTTCTGTCTGACATACACTTATTTATATGAAGACATGTTTGAGTAGTGAACTGATACCTGCTCGGAATGAAAAGTCAGAGAGCCAAATTAGAGTTTGAGTCGAGATCGTTACATTCACTTCCTTGAAAAAAAAAAAACAATCTCATTACCCCCCACTACTGGTTAAATAGAAGGACATGTATCTGAAAAAAAAACATTGTTATTAAAACATTTTTATTACGATCTGTAATGAGTTTCGAATTTAAATAAATCCCTAAGGATGTTACGCTGTAAAAACAAAAAAAGAAGAAAAATCAAATTATATTCATTTTACAATGATGTTCATCCAATAAAAAGGTTGAGAGCTACCCGAGGTAGAAGTAAAGGCGTGGATACAGTGGATAAAGGCGTTAGTTAGATCCAGTGACAGGAACCAAAGAGTGTGAGTTCAATACCTGGTTATGGTGGTGGAGAACTTGGAGAGGGGAATTAACAGGAGATAACTGACTTCTATTTGACATGCCACGGGGAACTAGAACAGTCTACCCCAGTGAGCGAAATAAAGGGTTCATTTCGACATTCTAACCACCGGAAGAATGCCGGAGCGTACAACAGCCGAAACGTTATGATAAATATGGTGACAAAGATTAGGACAATAGTCCGAGGTAGAGAGTTAAAAAAAATAAGAGGCACAGATTATGTGCATATATAAGGAAGATAACGGTTAATGCTGGACTTGAACAGATTAAGATTATATTGATCAGGGAATCATCGCCTTGTGGTCGGTTACAGAAAGCAGCGGCTCGTGGGAAGAAGCTGCTAGAATGAAACTTGCATATCACCAACAGAATGCGAATGGAATGTGGGTGGTTCACTGCAATGGGCGTGGCATAGTAAGTCTTAATCGTAGGGGTTAGAACTGGTGGAACTAAAGAATCTAATGTGTCTGAGCCCTTTCCATGGTAATAGCAGTAGAGTAGCGAGAGGCTTGAAACATTGCAAGAGGTTGCAGGGTGGAATGTAATCTGTCAGTGACAAAGACGTAGAGACGCATTGATTGAAAAATCAAAACTGGGCAACCTCTGCCAATATATGGCAGGAGTACTACATATTTGGTCTGATCAGCCTCTTATAAAGGTAGGGAATTGTGGGAGAAACTTGACAGGGAACTGACTAAAGAAAGATCATATGTACGAGACGTAATACTTGCAGATAATAAATCGTGATAGATTTTGAAAGTAAAATCAAAATGAATCCCCAAAACCGATAAGGGGTCAAGAGAAAAGTTGAAACTTATGTCGACAATTCAACTCTTAGCTAGATCCTTTAATGTTTGGCGCATACAGTGTTGTCCTTGATGCTAAGATCCCTTGATATGTTGTCATTCATATTTTTATCATACACGATAAGACTGCATTAACTGTACGGACCTGAAATACTTCCAGATAAATAGATACATTAAAAGATTTATATGCGAATGAATGATTAGTAAAAGGAGAAAATTGCGCAAACAAAATAAAAATAAGCCACAATGTTGTGATATTAGGTTAGTGCAAAAATAATGTCGTTTTTCTTTTGAAGTTGAACGTCAAAAAACAACATTATTTTTATTATTATTATTATTATTATTATTATTATTATTATTATTATTATTATTTTGCAGGTTGGTGCAAAAATAATGACGTAATAATGTCGTTTTTTGACGTATTTTTAACGTCAAAAAACGACATTATTTCGTCATTATTTTTGCACCAACCTAATAGTAACTTACTGTTATAAATGTTTTGGCTCATTTCTGTTCGAATGGAAACAGAAAATGGAATTCAAAGAATTGGAGAAGATGATTTAGGAAAGGGTGTTTCAGAGCAGATACATCCGGATGTGGAGAAAAAAATCTGTGTTTGTTTTGGGGTCGGAATCGTAGTGAAGTCAGCGGCAGATTTTGCATTTATTCTATTACGAGGCTTCTCTATTAAAGTGGGGTTGCTTCTCGAGCAAAGCTGACCTCCTTGCATCACATAATAATTACAATCTTGCAACCATGCTAACATGCTTCTCCCCAATCTATCAATGTATCGATCTGTATCTATATATATATATATATATATATATATATATATATATATATATATATACTAGTAGTAGCACCCGGCATTGCCCGGGTATGTAACAGTAAGAGATAGATCAAGTATCGACCATCATAAAGACTGAAAAATAAAATTGACAAAGATTATTGTTTAAGATTGACGGACACACATGTCTTAATAATTTTTTTTCTTTTTTTTTACGTTTATTGGCCAAACCCAAACTCAAGCAAAAACATTTTATTATAAACAATTGTCTTGTAAATGGCATTTTTAAAGCATTCTAAATGTAAAAATAAAGAAAAAGGTGTGCAAGACAATAAGAAACACTACCTGCCAAAAAAAAAGTTTTGTTGAAATCGGTTGAAAAATGTAGGGAAATTCGATCCCATATATAAACGAACACACACACACACACACACACACACACACACACACACAAACAACCAACCTGGGTTTTATAATAACTATAACCCGATAACTCGATATTAATAAGTATAACTCGATATGAGTTGTCCCCCTTTCATTAATGCCTCTTAATCGTGTTTTCAAATTGATTTCGTGCAAAAACAATTGTGTTTTTTCAATTTTTGGCGCTGTCAGAAACACTGCAAGATAATTTTACGTAGTCCTGTGAAGTCTTGTTGAAATCGGTTGAAAAATGTAGTAAATCCGATCCAATATATAAACGTACAGACACACACAACCTGGGTTTTATAATAAGTATGATTTATATATATATATATATATATATATATATATATATATATATATATATATATATATATATATATATAACGAGTATAAGAGCAAAATTGTCCAAACTGTGCAACAGCAAATTTGCCAAATGCTAAATAAAACTTCGAACCGTTGTATGATTAGATGTATCGTACTGGAATGCACCGAGGTTTTTTGTATCACTATTGTCCTCTACTTTGAACAATTAAAATGTAAAAAAAATACTAAAAATGAAGGAAGCTCTAATAGTAAAAAAAGAAAAGCCAACTCCCAGTAACATTAACTATGAACATAGCCAAATGTGCTGACCGTGTTCAGGAAATATATGTAAATTAAGCAATTAAAGTTTACATGAGTTTTAATTTCACCTGCCTAATAATTTGAAACAGTTATGATTTGAGTAAATTAGTTAAATGACCATAGTTTCTGCGTATTTTTGCGGAACTTTACACTTGTAACAAGGTAAGCGCATGTGGGTATTGCCATAATTCTGTGAAAATTTCGTTAAATTCGAACGTGTATATATTGGACAAATGGAAAATTGTCAGCTCGTTAATAATTAGTTCCACGATGTAAATATATCTGACGATCAACACCAATCGACGACAGTCTCTTTCTTGATTCTATATATGTATGTATCTATTATAAGTAAGTCATAAGTATATATATATATATATATATATATATATATATATATATATATATATAAACCCACACACAGAAACACACAGCATACACACATAATGACCGAATAAAGTAGTCGGACCACACACACACAAATATCTATGGAGAACGAATATATATACAGATACTGACAAAAGCAGACAGATTAGACAAACCACAAGCGCACACACGAACCCTACACAACATAGGAAATATATATATATATATATATATATATATATATATATATATATATATATATATATATATATATGAATGGAGAAAGAATATGTATACACATGATAGCTAAATCCCAGACGCACACACAACGCACAAAAATGGAAATAGTGTTAAATAGATACAGGGGTCACAAAAAGATAGGAACAAAAACCTCTTTCTTGCACCCATTCTCCAACCAATTTTATTACGCCTTAAGCAGATTATTTTCTCCACAAGTCCAAAATAAAATACGACCATGGTTAAACATAAGGAAAATTAAATTATTTTTAAGCAAAATTAATTCCTTTTACTAAAATGTGGAAATAACCACTCTTTACCTGATGAATGTCACGAGACGGAAACCCCTGTAGCAAAATATGGAAAATAAAACATAATATGTATGTAAAAAAATTCACATGATAACCAAAACATATGCGGCTTCTCTCCGAAATATAAACGATTCTATAACATCTCCCCTTTATATTTACACACGCATATATATATAACTTGCAGGTCCTACTGTTGTGCAATGCCTCAAATCCGGATCGAAACACAACCGGTTTATTGGCAGTCAGAACTTCTACCACTGAGCCATCTTTTCTCGACTGGACGAGTCGGCCAAATCTAGCATACTTTTTTCCAAACGCCGAGCAGCCATAGTGCTCTATTCATTTTACTGAAGACCTTCGCATGTATACAGGTGACCATTTGACCGTTGTTTTTAGAATTAGCTTGTCATTCTACAGTGCGAAATTGAAAATATATTTTCAAGAGCTAAATTATACCATTCGCAGACAGTGCTGTTTCGCTGTAACACAGCTCTTCAGCGCGACTAGACAACCGTTTGCCTCAAGCCCGGATCGAAACCCAACCGATATGGTGTTAGTCAGAGCTTCTACTACTGAATATATATATATATATATATATATATATATATATATATATATATATATATATATATATATATATATATATATATATATATATATATATATATATATATATATATATATATATATATATATATATATATATATATATATATATATATATATATATATATATATATATATATATATATGTGTGTGTGTGTGTGTGTGTGTGTGTAATGAAAAACAAATCACTTTAATGTACCATTACGATAATTTATTTCACCTAAATCCTTTTTTAAGGATGCAGGATCATCAGGTAAATATACCTGATATCATGAGATATATATATTGGACGGAAAAAATACCCATAACTGTTATATAACGATAAAAAAAAATAAAAATAAAAAAATAATTATAAAAAATAAATTAATACTACGTTACTTAAAAATCGAAAACCGAAAAGTGAAAATATACAAGTAAAATAAATTTACCTAAATTCATCCAAGTTAATAAATAAACAAACCAACCCCGATAAAGTTACCGTTAGAAAAAGCAAATAAAGATAATCAACCCAAATTAAAACAAATTAAAAACTGTTCCTGCCAAAATAATAGTTCGACCAAACTACAACAATCAACCCCAAAATCGAATAAATAGCTTTAATTAAATTTTCAAAACAAAACTATTAAATAAGTGATATAAACAAATTTTTACTACGTTAATAAAAACTTCGATTAAAAATAAATAAATAAATAAATAAAATAAGTAATAAAAAATAAAAACAAGCAAAATAATTTAACCCAAATAAATAAATAAACGACTTCCTGTAAAATAACCGCCATAATAGAATACCCACAATGCACCACTGACCCGTATATATATATAAATAGCCGAGAAAAATAACAGAACACGTGGCCTGACGATTGCATATAGCATGAAACAGACTGTCGCCTCTAAGTGTTGTCTTCTATGTTCACTTTTATATTTACACACGCTCTATCTCTGATATTGAGCACTTTATCCCATAAATATAGCACACCTTAAGACTATATTTCTTTATATATATATATATATATATATATATATATATATATATATATATATATATATATGTCATAAGTAATTTCATCTTAAAATGACGAATGTAGTGTCCGAACTTGTAATCATACGTGGCAGTTTGGGATACGCCTATGAATTCCTCAATGCAACAAATTGATGGATTGAAAATGCATTTCCATCATTTTACGTTTCGTTCATGTAAAGTATTAAGGATACAGAGACGTCTACAGAAATGTGTAGTATTTATGCTGAAGAACTCACAACTAACTAGCAAGTAGAAAATTGCTTTGTTCTGGAGAAATTCGCTGGAAGATGAAATCTGACCTCGGCATTCCTCAAATTTTGATGGTCAGGTTATTCCTGGAAAAGATACTTAAGGTTAGCAAAGCTCTTAAGAACACAACAATCTACCAAATGCCGTCACACATAAGGAAATTCAGCAAAGCTTTGGAAACTAATACAGCAGTAAATAATTACTGTATCCTAAGTTTGATTTCCACTTGGCACCAACTTGTGCCTGACTTATCTAAGACCGTAATTTAAACTCTAGAAATATAAACAGATTTAAAAGAAGAATTCTCAGATTGAAAACTAAAGTCAAACTCAGGAATACGTCTTTGTTTTTTTTTGTTTTTTGTTTTTTTTTATTCAACAAAAATTCTTTTGTTTCCTTGTCCCAATAGAAATATTATTGGACATTATTTTCTAAACAATGGAACCATTGATTTGCAGACAAAACAAAAATAGATCAGAGAAAAAAAGCATATAAATATATTGACGAAG
>OZ010591.1:71492447-71494947 GCA_963932145.1 Acanthosepion lycidas | reverse complement strand
TAAATGAGCTTCTAAACCTTAGCTATGATTAATTGATGGTTTCCTTTTATGATTTATTTTATCACAATTTTTCTGTTAAACTTTATTGCTCAAAGTAGAGTCCAATAGTGTTATAAATACTCGGAGAATTCCAGTGAGATATCTTTAATCATGACTAAGATACAACGGTTCAGAGCTTAATCTAACAAATGGACAATTTTGCGTTTAAACGATTTGGACAATTTTGCTGTTACACCGGGTATGTTTTATTAACACCTCACTATATGTACAATATATATATATATATATACATATATATATATATATATATATATATATATATATATATATATATATATATATATATATGGACATTGAGGTCAACACCCAGAGGCGACTGTTTCAAGTAAAACGCAATCGTCAGGCAATGTGTGTTGTTTTTTGCTGGACTTTTTATATATACGGTTTATTGATGAATTGCGTGTCGAGCAAAAACACAACACACGTGGCCTGACGATTGCGCTTTACATTATATATACAATAGACTAACCACATGGAATTACCTTTATAAATAAATAGTCGAGCAAAAAAAAACTAAAACAAAAAACGCATATGCCTTGACGATTGCGTATCAACAGGAAACAGACTGTTGCTGATGGGTGTTGACTTCAATGTCCACTTTTATAACGTTCGATTCCTGATATAAAGCAATTTGACCCATAAATATACCATATTTTTAAACTATAATATATATATATATATATATATATATATATATATATATTTATATATCTCTTATATCGACAGCCTAAATATAACATGCATTATAGCTATATTTAATAATATATATAATTATTTATTTAAAAATATGATTCCAACGCTACATAAGAGTTCTTATGTTTCAAAACAAGAGCCGAAAACTTCAATATAATTATTTGAATTAAATTGAATTAAAGTAAGCTCTGTTTCATCTTCAAGCGAATTTTTTTTTTCTTTTTTTTCTTTTTTTTTTCTTTTTTTTCTTTACCTAACCAGTTCTTTCCTATTTTCTATATATTTTCATATATATATATATATATATATATATATATATATATATATATAATTAAAAATTCCAAGCTATTATTCAATATACCATACACGCATCCAAGGTTAGAGTACTTAGTTTTCCCAAGCGTTTAATACGATACTCGCTTCGCTATGGACACATCGAGTGATCTCTACTACTTCCTACCTTTTGTAGCGATAGATCTGCAGCTAAGTTGTTTAATGTGTCGTGCCAGAGAAGTTTTCTCACCGGAATCAATCACATTTATATAACTGCCATTCATTCGTGCATTGACTGGGTGTAGTGCACTTGCTATATCTATCGAGATCGCCCAACAAATTTCAAGAAAGCATCTGACCTGACCTCGCATTTCGACATTGGCTAATTTTCCACCCCTGTGTGATGCCTTCTCTCTGGCTGTTGTTCTAATGAGCTCTTCTCCTTGTTACACGGATCGCGTCAATTTATGCATAATTTAAGATGGCTACAAAGTTTCATTTTTACTGTTGAAAATGCGAAATATAATGTAGGTTCTATCTTAATAGTTTCTTTTCACGGATTTTTCTCCATTAGATATCCCTTCTGTTTACTTATTTCTCTGATAACTACAATCTACGAAAAATTTAAATGCAACATCAATCGCCATCGTCGCTTTTCCTGAAACCCGTTCTTTTATTGTTCTTTCTCCATTAATGTCTTCTCATTCCCTCCCACTCCAAGTAACCCCTTATGTTTAGTGACATTAATGCCTTGCTCGGATTGGAATGATTAAACTATTAAAAACAAAGTTTGTCGACTAACTTTCCCTACCAGTTTATAGTTGGCCATTCATTAAAACAAGCGGTTTAGGTTGGTTACTTCATGTTTCTCTCTAACCTTGTTGCTTTAAATATGTCCTCTGGGTGTCACATTCTCCAATCCTTTTTCCATATTATGCATGACATCAATTCTGCATATATTTTTCTTCATATAAGTCTTCTTTTTGTTCTATTTTCTTTCGAATTTCCTCGTTGCTCGCATATTCTGTCTATGGCATTCTCGGCATCGTTCTGTAGAATTTAATTTATGATACTATAATCTCCACTTGAGGAAATTCTGTTAAAAATAAATGCTACTTCCAACACAATAACATACCAGCATACATACTGATTACCTGAAGATCAGACAGTTGGTCAGCTAGACCTGGTTCGCGTGCTCAGCTGTTAGCTCTTGTCGAACTCTTTGCCTTCAAGCAGAGAGGAGCCCAGAGAAGGCTATAACGAAGATCATAGTCTCGTCTGGGGAGGTAGACAGACCCGATCCCGTTTATGTGGGTTCTACGGGGAAATTGTTGCCGAGCCTACTGGCGTGGATGTCCCACGTTAAACTCGGCCTTGTGCCAGATCTACCCTCGTGGTGGGGCTAGCAAATATTGATTAGTTGGGATCTGTTACTCAGCTCTTAGCTGTTGTCGAACTCTCTCCTTTCGGGCAG
>OZ010591.1:71484947-71487447 GCA_963932145.1 Acanthosepion lycidas | reverse complement strand
TGTGCCATATTTAAAAAAAAAAATAAACGGATTGACAATACATCCTTAAACATGGACATCAAACGAGAAATATCAACCACCGTAGATTAAATAAAGAAAAATTTCAAAATTCCTTGAAGTTTAAACGGGTCGAAAGACACCTGAAAAGGCCGGAGATCCCAACGACAAAAAACGTTGTAATAATAATAATAATAATAATCATAATAATAATAATAATAATAACAAAGATGTGGAGATTAGTCTGACTTTAAATAATATAAATAATGATAATTTCTTATTCCAAAATCGGATGATATTAACAAGATGAGGACATTAGGTAAAGTAGAAATAATAGAAAATAATGGTAACTTTTCATCCCAGAAATTCAGACAGAAGGCGATCAGGCGATAATAAAAATAAAGATGTGGACATTAGTTCAAATGTAAATAATGTAAAACTCTAAATTCAAAAGAAGTCGTGCAGATATTACTGGCTAATAGTAAATGACGGATTTAAAATATTTCATAATCCCTTGTCTAAAGATAGTAAAAGCCATACATAAATGGTTTTCGTATACAAGCTCAGTAGTTAATTAATCCTTAGAACCTCTGAAATATATTACAAAATCCAGAGTGTGTCCACAAACATTTGGCCTATATCGTATGTATGCGTGTTTATGCGTGTGTGTCTGCTTGTAACCATATCTGTGTGTATTTTATTATGCGTTTTTGTATGTGTTTAAGTTTATACTTATTTTTCATCGTGTGTGTCTTCTTTTTAGCCTGCGTATTTGGGTGCATTTGCCTCTATGTCCGTGTATATTTACGCATATTTGTGTGTGTGTATCTTTATATGTGTAGTTGTACTTGTATCTGTGTGTGTCTGAGCGTTTTGTGTGTGTGTGTGTATCTCTGTGCGTGTTTTTGCGTTTATCTTTGTGTGTGTATTTGTACTTGTGTCTGGGTGTGTATGTGCGTGTTGCATGTATCTCTCTCTCTCTCTTTCTCTCTCTCTCTCTGTGCCTGTGTATGTGTGTGTGAGTGTGTGTGTGTGTGTATATATATATGTGTGTGTCTCTGTGTGTGTGTGTGTGCGCATGCGTATGAGTATGCGTGGGCGTTGAAGAAGCGGGATTGGAAAAAAAGTTTATGTCGAGACCAAACAAGTGGATGCAACTTTCTGACTGGAACTTTGACTGTCGTTCAGAATAACTCAACTAAAATTACCTTCTTGGACGTCCGGATGCAAAGCCGACCTTAGAGAACATGACCTACGTCCTTTTAGCCAGGGAAATTCAAGAGGACGTAACCTCATATGGCCGATTCGTTTTGACCAGTCGAATGCATTAGCCGACTTTACAGCATACGGAACGAGCTCTTTGACAAGAGAAGCACAAGTGTACACTATTTGCGTAAAAGATTTTATCATTGGCTTTGACAGGCAAACAACCATAAAATCCTGACTTCGAGTGGCATACGCCAAAACTTTAAATTTAGCATGATGACTGATGATCCCTCAAAACAGTTAGCACCTCCCCATTTAAACAAGTCTAGTTTCAAATTTCTTTCTGTTTATTCTGATTTCTTTGTTGCTGTCCCTCATTTTTTTATCTACTTCTTCAACGTCTTCTTCTTCTTCTTCTTCTTCTTCTTCCCTTTTATTATTATTATTATTATTATTATTATTATTTGCAAACGTTCACTTAATAGACACGAAAACAGAAAGTGAGTATGGTGACCAGATGGAGGATGAATAACTAATGATTCTTTACTTGAAGAGGTTAAGATTATAGAAAATCAAGGAAGCATCTACGATGAAATATGTTCTACAAACAACAGTTCTTTGGGTAAACCGAGTGGAAACTTCCTCCTTACAAATGGAATACAGAGAGGATGAAGACTATGTTACTCCTTGGGCACAGCATGACCAGTCTTAGCTGTAATGATATGAATTATGTGAAACTAAAACTAGGTAGCTACATAGATAGATAGATAGACAGACAGACAGACAGAGACTGATATAGATAGATAAATAGTTGATAGAGACTTAGATAGATAGATAGATAGATAGATAGATAGATAGATAGAGACTGAGATAGATAGATAGATAGATAGATACAGACTCGCGTTGTATATTTCTTTATTTATATTTCATCATCATTGTATTAAGCTCGTTGACAAAAGAGATTCATTTGACTGAGAAATGCTTTCCATTTGAAGTGGGATAGATAGATAGATAGATAGATAGATAGATAGATATTGAAAAGGCTGAGATAGATAGATAGATAGATAGATAGATAGATAGATAGATAGATAGATATTGAAAAGGCTGAGATAGATAGATAGATAGATAGATAGATAGATAGATATTGAAAAGGCTGAGATAGATAGATAGATAGATAGATAGATAGATAGATAGATAGATAGATAGATAGATAGATAATTTCCAAGTTAGCACGTTAGGTAGATTTTATATTGGATTTTAGGTTTACGTATTGTGTTTTGAATATTACACAGTATTT
>OZ010591.1:71419947-71477447 GCA_963932145.1 Acanthosepion lycidas | reverse complement strand
ATCTATCTAGCTAGCTAGCTAGCTATCTCAATCTATTGCTATCTATCTATCTATCTATCTATCTATCTATCTATCTATCTATCTATCTATCTATCTCAGTCTATTGTTATCTATCTATATATCTATCTATCTATCTCAGTCTATTGTTATCTATCTATCTATCTATCTATCTATCTATCTCAGTCTAATGTTATCTATCTCGCTACATTTATCTATCTATTTGTTATTATTTATCTTGCTACATCTATCTATTGAATCTACTGTCATCCATTTCGCTACATCTATCCATCTATCGATCTATCTCACTCTATTGCTATCTATCTATCTATCTATCTATCTATCTATCTATCTATCTATCTATCTATCTATCTATCTATCTGTCTGTCTGTCTGTCTGTCTTTAAGCCCCTACAGAGCTGGAATTAAATATCAACCGCATCGCAAATGTATCTTGTTAATTTCAAATATTGCTCAGCAACCCACTTCTTTATATATGGAAAATGAAAACGGAATTTCATTTTAAAATCAATTTCAGATACTTGCTTTCATGTAGACATATGTTGAAATGTCACACGTACACTTCATGGAAATATCTTTCAAACTTCTTCGTAAATAAGTATTTCTGACGTTTTCAAAAGTTCCTCCAATGATATAACTTCGTTCTGAGAGTTCTAAGCTGTTATCAGTTGTCAGTTGAACGCTGGCTTCACCACAGTCGTTGGATTCTCTTCACCCATTAAGAACAAACATCAGGAAAGCAGAAAACATAAAAATCTTGAATTCTTTATGAAGTAACAACTGCGTTAGAACTATTGCATAAAAGAAACTGTTGTTAGTAAAATTTCAAAAGAAATTGAAAACATAATATTGGGGAAGTAAAGTAGTAGTAAATATCACTTTCGTTAATTAGGCAATAAAGTACATCACTTAGCGTCCACCATATTTTTTCTTTCCTTACTCAGCAACCTTTAAGAATACTTTAGAGCGTCCGGAAATTATTAATTTCTAATTTTTTTATTTTTACGAAATAAAATCGCAAGATCGACCTTGATAAAATTCCCCATAGAACGAAATGGGTTAATATATATATATATATATATATATATATATATATATATATATATATATATATATATATATATATATATTTTTAGGTACCTTCATGAGATCGCTAAAAACAGAGCATAGCATGATGAAAAAGACGCCAAATTTGATAAAAACAAAATTTTAGCGTCTAAATGCTTATGTTATTATTGAGAGGAAAGATCAAAGTATTTTTTACTTATTTTTTAAAATTTTTCCTTCTTTTTTAGAGCATTGTAAATTTTGATTAAAAAAACCTTTTTTCTCTTTTTATGAACTGGGCTGATAAAATAACATATAACATTTTTAGCGCGTTTTTTTCCTGTTTCACACACATTAATTTCCAAAATCTTGCAAAAATGAAAATAATTGTCGAATTTTAGCGAAACTTTCAGAAACTATTCACAAATGATGGAGCTTATTATAAATATCTTTTTTTTTTGTAAAGTCATGGCAGAATTTTTTTTGTTTCATATGTATTACCCCCTCTAAATAATTGTACGAAAACTCTATAATTTCGATTTTGAGGAGTTTAATTATTATATTAGTTAAAAGCACGAGGCTTTGAGGAAACCAAATCATGTTTTGTTTTGTTTTTTAGTTGGGCTCCTCTACCTGAAAATCGTCTGAAGTGTAACATACAAAACTCAATAAAACAAAAATATTATTTAATTTCAAAAGCTTTTAATTGCTTTTATTTATTCCAATAAACATGGACAATATTGTCTGAAAGCAAAATGATATTTCGATGAAAAATGAATTTTTAAAACAATTACCTACAATTATTTGGTATTTCTGTAATATTTATTTTTTATTTTTACATTATGTTGTTAATTCTTCTAAAATTATGGAAAAGCTTGAGGAACTTAACGAATGCTGTTTTTAAGTAGATATATATTTACAGATTATAATTTCCAAAGCTTATTACAAACTAACGAGCCCTTGTATTTTAAAAAAATTAATTTGTGTCAATAATTTTGTCCAAATGAAATCTACGGAAGCCGGAAGTATCGTGCGTGCAATAAATAAAAAACGTCAGCAGTGCAGCACTTGTATCTTTTTTTTTATAGTATTTATAATTTCACCAGATAGTATCAACAAACTCATGGTACAGTACTTAAAAAAAAAAAACCCAAAAAACGGAATGGCGAAAGTTTTTTTCTTTAATTATTACAAGGTAGTACTTAAGCAAGTGTGTCCATTCTGCCCGTCGGTAGAGGAACTCGAATCTCACGTCAGCTGTCAATAATTGATAGACAGCATCAATTCGCACTTGTCAATCCACGCGTGGTTCAAATCGACTCTCTTTTATTTAAAAAAACATTTTTCTACGAAGTATGTAAAAGTTTCTTTTAAATTATTTTAAATAAACTTCAAATTTTCTAAATTTTTTCGAATAAATTTTGAAATACGTATAATTAATTTTTTAAACGAGTTTTAAACGAAGAATTTAACTTATTTTAAAAATTTAAAAAATGGCTTAAAATCGAGTTTTTTTTCGTTATTTGTTAAACAAGATTTGTAACTAAAATTTTGGACATTGTTAAGTATGAGTAAAAAATTTCAAAAAATATGCAAAAAATACTTTAGTGTTTCTTCTCAATAATGAAATATACATTTAACACGAGGAAATTTTTTTCATTAATTTTCAGACCATTCTTGTCATGCTATCGATTTTCATGAAAGTACCTAATATATATATATATATATATATATATATATATATATATATATATATATATATATATATAGGATATATAGGAGTTCCACTAGCTTTGAGATAGAGAAGATCCGTAAAATTATGTTTAGTGAATTTAAAAAACTTAACTTAAAGATAACAGTCTCTTCTAAATTGAAAAAGGTAAACTTCCTCGACGTAACCCTAGACTTACCGAGCAACACGTACCAACCTTATAGAAAACCAAATGCTAACCCCTTATATATACACCCGAAGTCAAACCACCCTCCATCCACAATTAAACATATACCCTCATCAATAGAAAATAGAATTAGCAGTAACTCCGCTAACAAAGTAATATTCCACCAACATAACGACTTCTATAACACTGCCCTAAAAAGTAGTGGTTATAAAAATGCTAACATTAAATATAGGGACAATTGCAATAACCAAAAGAAAAAAAAAAACAGGAAAAGAAAAATCATTTGGTATACACCTCCGTTCAACCAAATGGTTAGTATTAAACTAGGACAGAAGTTCTTAGCTCTAATCGATAAACACTTTCCCACCAAAAGTAGGCTTAGTAATATATTCAATAAGAACACACTAAAATTGAGTTATTGCTGCACTGAAAATCTAGAAGGTATAATAAGAAGACACAATAATAATATCCTGAACAAACCCCCTTACCTGAATAGTTTTAATAACTCTACACTTAAATCAGATAATGATAGGGAAAAATTATGCGATTGTAGAAACCCGGTAGACTTCCCATTAGAAAATAAGTGCTGCATCAAATCTGTGGTATACCAATGCACTATATCATCCACGGAGAACCCTAACAATAATATGATATACATTGGGTCCACGAAAAATGCCTTTAAAACCAGATGGAGGCAGCATAAATGCTCCTTCAAAAACATAAACTTTAGACATCAGACCTCTCTATCTAAATATTTTTGGCACCTGAAAGAAAAAAATAGGACACCTAAAGTAAAATGGAAAATCATTAACAGGACTAGAACTTGCAAAACTTGGGATGACCCATGCCCTTTGTGCCCCCATGAGAAACTACACATTATTAAGCTTCTAAACAATAAAAACCTATTAAACAACAGGCAAGAATTAACGGTTTTCTGCCGACACAACCGAACTTACGCTCTGAATAACTAGCTAAAAACACGCATACAATAAAATAAATTTTAAAATCCATAGCCCATATACATAGTTTTAATACCCTACAAAAATTGATAACCCTTTATGAAGTCGTCAAATAACAAACGTTACGGCCTTTTCATATACACAAATCCCTTTCATAAAGAGATATATAATAAAAGAATGAAATAAAAATAAATAAATAAATCTCCGTAGACGCTCAAGCCAGACTATGCGAAAACTTCCTCCGTCGTAAATTTAGCCACTCCCACCTTACCGTGACCCGGCATCTATGAAGGTAACTCTATACTGATAAAATTATTAACACCCCACCCCTGCTGATTCTAAACAATCCGCCCTTGATGTTACCATGGAAATTTTTGATTTCAATTCTGACCATACTATTAAAACTCGTAAATTTCAGAAATAAGTCATTCCCAAAAAAATTTCGCTTGAAGACAGAAAAGAGCCTACTTTAACTCAAGTTAATTCAAATATTATTTTGAAGTTTTCGGCTCTTGTTTTGAAACATCAGACCTCTTATGTAGCGAGTTGGAATCATATTTTTAAATAAATAATTATATTTATGCTCTACTTTCGTATCGAGCACTATTTTTTTAAAATAATTTCAAAATACTAAGGAACTTTGGATTATTTACCAAACCAGTTTCTTTCCTATTTTCTACAATATTTTCACACACACACATATATATATATATATATATACGTAGAGCAGAGACGGAAATAAACAAAATGACTGTCAAGCATCAAATAAATAAAAATGGCTTCTGAGTGGGAAGATTCGCGCATCCTTTCGGTTAATAAATTAACCCTTTGAAAATAAATAACTTTTTTTCAGCCAACGGACCGCGTTCCCGCCGACAATAAAAAAAAACGTGAATTGTGATACCTTTGAAGAGAATATAAGCAAAGTTTATAGACCAGACAACTAATAAAGAGATAAAGACGTATACATCCGACATCAGTTCACGACGGTGCCTTCAAAGAGTCTCTACTTCATTCACCCGTCTCCCTCACAAGGCTACGTGACACCTACACTTACCTCCTCACATTCTCCCTTGCCTCTTTTTTCTCACAAATACACGAATTTATTTTCTTCTTAACAAACAACGAAAATCAAGGAACTTTAACATAAGAACTCATACAAACTGTGAAAAATTTAGTTGTAAAAACACACAAAAAAAAATTTTCAATCCTCATATTTAAAAACCATTCTCGCCTTTTTGTTTGTTTTGGATTGATTCAAATCCACAATATCTATCTATCCATATATATATATATATATATATATATATATATATATATATATATATATATATATATATATATATATATATATATATATTCATCCATATACATATATATATTCATCCACAGCACCCCAGTATCACAGCACCCCAGTGTCGCTAGACGTCCGATTGCTTCAAGCCGGGATCGAATTCCAACTGATCTGACATCAGTAATATATATATATATATATATATATATATATATATATATATATATATATATATATAAATTCATGAATCATTCATACAAAAAACAAATATAGAGGTTAATGATTTAAATGGCGAGAATACATCGTCGCAAACAATATAAATAAGATACATCAACCCCGAACCTGTATATGAATGATATGATCCCTGTTTACAAATTCCAGTTGCATGAGGTCTTTTTAATTTTTTACAAGCTTTCGTCTGTTTCTACAGACAAAATTAGGTATGGAAATAGATTTTGTTCTTGTTTTTACTTCTCGGTAATAAGAGGATAACGAAAATAGTGATATAATCCGAAAAAATGCTATGAGAAATGTGTTATTGTTTTGGAACGTGCGGTCGCAACGCTGAGTTTGAATTTAAATTTTAATGTTGTGCGTTTTTGTACAAACATAGCAATAAGATAATTCTTTTTTACTGGTAGATTTTCCGTCAATATGGCATGAACTATATTGTTCAATAATTACAGTAATGTCACACTTATTATCCGAGAGTTGCACGTTGGATCAGTTATTTTAATTTCAATTAAAATTTGCAATTATAATTTATAAATTCATGAATCATTCATACAAAAAACAAATATATTTGTTTTTTGTATGAATGATTCATGAATTTATAAATTATAATTGCATATATATATATATATATATATATATATATATATATATATATATATATATATATATATTATAATTGCATATCTATATATATATATATATATATATATATATATATATATACGTATACGGGGTATATAATCAAAAATTGTCCAAATGGTTGAAATAGTTTTTTCTTTTTTTTTAGATATTAAACTTTTGTGGGATGGATAATTATGCTGTAACACGATTTTCGATGTATGTGGGTGCAATAAATCAGTTATTAAAACCGAAAAGCTGGATTACCCGCATATATAATTAGTTTATAGTCGCGGAAACTTATGCAGAAACAATCAGACTTTTCAGAAGGGCCGAATACCAGGAATTGGTGCCACAAGTTCTCCAAACGAGATTCCTTATGTTCTGAATTCAATTTCTTTTTCGTAGACTATTTGCTAACCAAAGCTTTAGTGCCAAATCTGTCCTACTAATTTCCCCATAAATGGGGAGATTTGTATCCTTCCCAAGAACATTTGCGCATGTCTAAAATGGAATTCGAACTCTATTAAAGAAAAACCTGCCGTGTATAGAGAACAAAAAGATTGCCCAACACCATATAATATGGTATAGATTTTCTAAACTAAGAACCACCTTCCGGGTACGCACTGTCCGATCACTAATATAAATTTCATGCCTTTAAGCAATCATCAGCAGCTATAATGCAAAAATGAGGGATTTTATCCCCCCACCAAGAAAGACTAACATGAAGAAGATATGGATGGTGTTCGCACCCCATGCTCAAACCAGACTGCCAACCAGACTGCCAACCAGACTGCCAACCAGACTGACCAGGAAGGTGGAAACCCGACCAATATCAAAATAAAACCATAAACACACGAGTATACTCCTCCCCTAAACTTATTAAATCTTTTTATGACATACCCAGAAACATACGCACACACACATACACTGCGTGCCAAATGATTATTTTTTCTAATATTTCAAAAACTATCCAATCAATTCACACAAAATTTTCACACAATGTTGGCATTTGAAAAAAGTTATCCCGATAATAATTTGGCACGCAGTGTATATATACACACACACAAAAATAATCTATCTATCTATCTATCTATCTATCTATCTATCTATCTCTATCCCCATATATATATATATATATATATATATTGGGTATATCAAAATAATTTCACAAACTTTGGGGGTGGGTTCCTCGCCGAAAAAACAAGAGCAAAAGTTCATATGAATATATTGCCCGCAAATTCTTCGTCATCTTACTTATTATAAAACGCAGATTGTGTGTGTGTGTGTGTGTGTGTGTGTGTGTGTACGTTTATATATTGGATCGGATTTCCTACATTTTTCAACCGATTTCAACAAAACTTCACAAGACTACGTAAAATTACTTTGCGGTGGTTCTGACAGCGCCCAAAATTGGAAAAACGCAATTGTTTTTGTACGATATCAGTTTGAAAACACGATAAAACACGATTCTGTCACCAGAATGAAAGGGGGACAACTCATATCAAGTTATACTTATAAAACCCAGGTTGTGTGTGTGCGTGTGTGTGTGTGTGTGTTCGTTTATATATGGGATCGGATTTCCTACATTTTTCACTTTTTTTGGCAGGTAGTGTTTCTTAATTGTCTTGCACACTTTTTTCTTTATTTTTACATTCAGAATGCTTTAAAAATTCCATTTACACGACAATTGTTTATAATAAAATTATATCCAATTGGTAGACTCATAACGATTGAAAACAATGTTTTTGATTGAGTTTTGGGCTTGACCAATTTGTAAAAAAAACAAAAAAACAACTAATTAAGTCATGCGTGTACGTCAACCTTAAACAATAATCTTTGTCAATTTTATTTTTCAGTCTTTATGATGGTCGATACTTAATCTATCTCTTACTGTTACATCCCCGGGCAACGCCGGGCTATACTGCTAGTATTACATATGAAAGAAGAAGATTTGTTTGGAAAAGAAGTGACTAAAATTATATATACTTGATATCTATATAGTAGATATCAACATTTTTTAAATACAATTACTATAGTACTTTTCTCAACGTTACTGTTTTTGTTTTGTTTTTTAAATAAGGTATATTTACTTGGCGATAACTAAATTTAAGTCGGGAAAAGCAGTATAATCCCTGGTCGTATACGAATTTGGGAATAAATGTATTCGAATTCCCAGTTTTTAACCCGGACTTGGCCACTGAAATTCGACAACTAGATCAGAAAGGTGACAGACCTCAAATATCGGTAGGTTTAATCAGGAATAAAACTAAATAGAGATTATGGAGAATGTTAAAGTGAACCATTTCCAAGTGATAAACATTCTACATTTATCCTTAGCGTTATTGGGGGCTGAAATTTATAAACGTTTTTTTATTAATTTTTTTTTTCCTGATATAAGACTTCTGAAGTCAAATAAATACTCAAGTTCTTTTTTTATAAACTGAACTCTCTTACGGTTCCATGCTTTCCAGCCAACATTAAGCTCCTACTGTTTTAGATTCTTAATAAATCCCAAAGAAGAATCCACAATATTATTGGCCCTCCTCTGGCATCTCAGCTGCAGTCACTTTCCCACTGCTTCCCCACGCCTATATCTTAAGGTAATTCTTCTGATGAGGTATTCGCTGTAATAACTAGACTTTATGAATTTAATCGTGGTACTAGAGTGGCAACAAAGTCTCATTGGTTTACACTTGAATTGGCTAGAGATAACTGTAAGTTCTACGATATTCAAAAATATTAATACAACGTCAATCGTTATCTACTGTCTTCCTATTTACATTATTCGAACTATTATCCTCATCTTTGTCGCCAAATTTATTACAACGTTTCGGCCGTTGTACGCTCCGGCCTTCCTCAGGTGGTTGGAATGTCGAACTGAACCCTTTAAGTACACATGGCACAGTGGATAACGGCGATAGTTAGATCCAGTGACAGGACCCATGGAATGTGAGTTCTACACCCGTTTAAGGCAGTGGAGAACTTGGAGAGGGGAATTAACAGGAGATAACTGACATGCATTAAACATAGCACATGGAATTAGAGCAGTTTACCAGAGTGAGCGAAATAAAGAGTTCAGTTCGGTTTCCAACCAGCTGATGAAGGCCGGAGGGTACAACAGCCGAAATGTTGTAATAAATATGGCGACAAAATGAGGACAATAGCCCGAATAATGTAAATAGTGTACATAATACCTCATCTCAGAAATATAGACATATACTGAAAGGCCGAAACGTTGTAATAAATATGGCGACAAAGATGAAGACAATAGTCCGAATAATGTAAATAGTGTACATAATACCTCATCTCAGAAATATAGACAGATACTGAAAGGCCGAAACGTTGTAATAAATATGGCGACAAAGATGAGGTCAATAGTCCGAATAATGTAAATAGTGTACATAATACCTCATCTCAGAAATATAGACAGATACTGAAAGGCCGAAACGTTGTAATAAATATGGCGACAAAGATGAGGAAAATAGCCCGAATAATGTAAATAGTGTACATAATACCTCATCTCAGAAATATAGACAGATACTGCCTTCCTGTTTGTTATTCTAATGTTCTCGCTCGTCAACCATTCTTCTGTTTTCTAATCCTCTCACATCCAGTAAACCCTTGTCATAGTGGGTTTACTGACATACCTGGGGCAAATTCTATTAAAAAACAAAAACTCATAATGACAAAATGCTTACAAATATTTGACTCTCAATGTACATTGATTGCAAAGGAGGATAGAAGGAAGAAGGGAGAGGATAGATGGAAGAAGGGAGAGGATAGATGGAAGAAGGGAGAGGATAGATGGAAGAAGGGAGAGGATAGATGGAAGAAGGGAGTAAGCTACCTAATGAGGTTGTGTACATAGATGACAGAACATGAATTGGAAGGTTAATTAAGGAGACAGACATTGCTCTGAGCTAGAAAGATAGGAAGTTGTGGAGAACCACAATCACTTCCGTACTGACGTATCCTATCGAAGGTCCTTGTGCATATGGATTGCAGAACAGGAACAGGGAGGGATATGTAAGGAGACAAGAACTGCTCATAGCTACAGAGATAGGATGTTGTGGAGAGCCATAATCGCTTTCGTCCTGAAGGGGTACAGTATAAAAACAAAATAAACAAGAAATAATAATTGTTTAATATCACGGAAAAATTTATCATAAGGATTAATCTAGAGCTTCTTTCCCACACACGAAATGTCACACGTCGCTATTCTATCACGGTTTCTGTGGAAAACTTCCTTCACTTCAAACATTTACAGCTAGGGCCCGCCATGCCACATACACAGGGGTCGAATCATCGTCTTTCCCTTCGTATTCCACTCCTATAGATTCTTCCGGAGAACCGCTGCTTTTTGAAACAGTATATGCTTCCATAACTGTTATTTATTAGGTTGGTGTAAAAATAATATCGTTTTTTTGACGTTAAAAAATACGTCAAAAAACGATATTATTTTTGCACCAACCTAATATCTTAGCTATGATCAGTTCTGCACTTTCTTACATCAATACAATAACATCTGTAACCTTGAGTTGTTCTTGGGCCTTGTATTTGTGAAAATTTAGCAAAACAAAAAACTAAACGAAGCATTGTGGATCGGGTATTTTTTGGTTATTGAAGAATTTTCGGTTGGTAGTTTCTTGATCTAGCTAAATTCTTGTTCTGACTTTCGACTTAAACAGCAAAAAAAAAATTCAGAACAATAAAAATTTCATGTTTTTCTTTTGCGTTTTTTTAAGTTTATTTTTTACTCCACTCCCAAATAATTTTTGTCGGTTGAATGAGTTCGTAATTCTTTCATTTGCTCTGTATTCCTGCCGTTTCAAGCGCCATACATCATTTTCTGCAAATTCTCTTTAATTTCCTGCAATAGGCTATTTTTCATCTTCCTTGCACAAGTCATTTCATGCTTTTTAGATTTGCAAATGATTGACTTTAAGAACAGAGGTGCAATTATATTAGGTTGGTGCAAAAATAATGTCGTTTTCTCACATATGTTACTATGTGAGAAAACGACATTATTTTTGCACCAACCTAATATATATATATATATATATATATATATATATATATATATATATATATATATATATATATATATATATATGTTTGTGTATACAAGAAAAAGTTTATATTCATATAAATGAAAGCATGGATACAAAGATATAAACTAAGATAGAGATAAAAAAAAACGAAATTCGGGAGATGGAGTTAGATATATACCACGGGTTGCAAAAGATTACACACCCTAAAAAAGTCTAGCTTATTTTGATATTGATCAAACTCATGCCGAGGCGTTGAAGGCAACTTCTTTACTTTTATAAATCTTTAGATAGTGGATTTATATGGTGGATAAATTTATATGTACATAAAAATTAGCATATATATATATTTGCCTCTAACATTTCTGTGCAACTCTGATATTTGGTAATGGTTCCTGACCATATTTCTGCTAAAAGATAACCTTTCGGGAGTTTGAATGATTTATCAAGGATGTACTATTAGCCAATTCGTTTGTATATATCTTTTAACTATATTTTAAACGACTTTTCCACCTAAAATATGTATCACGTCCTTCCCTGTGGCTAAGATCATTTATTTGTGGTTAGGTCATAATTTAGAAATAATAACCTACACACGTTATGATCCTTTGTGGAGCATTACAGTGTCGTGTTGGAGGAACTTGCGTGTCTTGAGGTACCTGAATGCAATTCCGTCGGGAGCTCCATGCCGGTAAGGCTTCAGGAAGGAACCAGACTCTGCACGATCCGACACATGGTGGGTAGACAGTAAAAGAACAAGTCGGAAGTCTGATATAAGCTGTCATCATGAACCTGACTGTCAGGTTTGCCGCAAGGGTGTCACGCAAAGTGTGTGTGCCATGTAATGGTGACCCATGGGCCACCTCAAACAATTCGCTGCCAAGGCTTTCGTGCTCAAATCCTTTTCTAAGGAAATGTCAATGAGCACCCCAATACTCGACAATGAATTCCACCAACATGCCAATATTAATAAGATAAAAAAAGTGTTATAAATTTTGGAGTATGATCGTAGTTCTGGTTAATAATACTGTAAAGAAACCCTGGAACAAAAAGTTGACTGAAGACCAGTTTTAATCACATGGATTAATAATGCACTAATAATGAATATCGTAGTTCAGTCCGGCAATGCGTACGATTCAAACGTAACGCCTTGCGACCTAATGATTATTTTTCCTATGAACAGACGTTCTATTCATAGTGGATGGACGACTCTACGTTCAACAATTAGTGTCGACATGATCGGTCGTCTTTCTACATTGTAAAAAAAGCCCATTAATCGAAGTAGTTATTTAAAAATCGAAAAGCATTGGATTTTCTTTTGATCACTGAAAATAAAAAAAAATGATGTTTGAATTGCTTGAAGCACCATACAATCCAGTCTCCATATGCAAATCGGTTCTCAGACAGGAAATGCTGAAAATATCTGTTCCTAATGTGAGCTTTATATCAGGGATCGAACGTATGTAAATATAAAAGTGGACATTGAAGTCAGCACCCAGCAGCAACAGCTGTTTCATGTTGATATGCAATCGTCAAGCCACATTCATTTTTTTATTGTTCTTTTTTGTTTGTTTTTTTGTTCGACTATTTATTTATAAATGTAAGTAATGCCATGTGCTTTGTCTATTGTATATATATATATGTATATATATATATATATATATATATATATATATATGAAAGTCAATAAATATATATATATATATATATATATATATATATATGAAAGTCAATAAATATATATATATATATATATATATATATATGAAAGTCAATAAATATATATATATATATATATATATATATATATATATATATATATATATGAAAGTGAACATTGAAGTCAACACTCAAAGGCGGCAGGCTGTTTCATGCTGGACGAAATCGTCAGGCCGCGAATGCTGGATTTTGTATCGGCTATTTATATATATGAGTCAGTGATGAACTGTGGGTAATCTATTCTGGCAGTGTTATTTTACGGGAGTGGCTTGTTTGTTTATTTATTTGTTTGGGTTCATTTATTTTACTAGTTTTTCATTTTCATTTTGTATTATTTATTCTTTTCGTTTTTTGATGATTTATTAACGTAATAAAAAATCTGGGGACGATTTGCTTAGGGGCTTATTTAATAGTTTGCTTTGGTCTGGGAAGATAATTAAAGCTATTTATTCGTCCAATGTTTCGATTGTTTGCCGTAGACCATTCTGTTATTTGAAAATTAAAACGAAAAACAAGTTAAATAAATTAACCCAAACAAATAAATAAACAAGCCACTGCTGTAAAAATAACCGCCAGAATAGAATACCCACAATGCACCACTGACCCAT
Organism: Acanthosepion lycidas; assembly: GCA_963932145.1. Lineage (NCBI taxonomy): Eukaryota > Metazoa > Mollusca > Cephalopoda > Sepiida > Sepiidae > Acanthosepion > Acanthosepion lycidas. The sequence goes on along the minus strand of OZ010591.1, from coordinate 71,464,002 downwards.
CTATATACATAGCCGAGGAAACATCCAACATTCGCGGCCTGACAATTGCGTCCAGCATGAAACAGCCTGTCGGCTTTGAGTGTTGACTTCAATGGTCGCTTTTATATTTATATTTACATACGCTCTATCTCGGATATTAAGCACTTTATCTCATAAATATAGCACACCTTAAAATTATATTCCTTCATATATATATATATATGTGTGTGTGGGTGTGGGTGCGTGTGCGTGCCTGTGCGTTCGTGTATGTGCATGTTTTACTTCCTTCCCTTGCGGCCTGAATATTTGAGGAATCTTATTAAAGAAAAATATGCTCCTTCGGACAGGAATTAAACTTGCGTCCCTCAGAGCAGAGCCAGTCAGAGTTTTCCCGGCGCACCTTAGTGTTGGGCCAAGAAGGAGGAGATATATCAGACGAAGACGATATCATGGTTTTCAAGCGAAATTTCTCCCCATCATAGAATCTCTCATTGTTTTTTTTTGTTTTTTTTTTCCATATCTGAACATATAGGTGAAAATAAATATACTGTTTAATAAATAAATAAACGGATGGTCTACTCAAATACGAGCATCCATTAATAATAACGTTGAAAGTGATACAAATCTGTGGATTTTATAAAAATCCATTGTAAATATATTGGATACACAGATATATTTACCTCACCAGATGCACAAATAATAAAAAAAAAATTAAAATTCATAAAATATTAAACATGATAATAAATTACAATAAAATATAAAAATATAAAACAAAATAATATAAATACACACGAACAAAAACACTTAGATACCTGGGCAACACGAGATGGTGTGATGGTTACCATGCCTGTCCTACTAGAACAATTACGACTGAGTAGTGAGTTCGATCTTCACCAGGTGTCCCATACGTTTGGCCTTGTGCCAACCCACATCTAACCTAGAAAATTATCACACACTTACATACCTCCAATTTAAATACAAATATGGAAATCCAATAATTAATTTATAAATATAATAAAAATAAACACAAATGCCATAACGTCTCCTCAGAGTTGCGCAACAGGTAGGAAAAAATGTCTATTTATTATTAATATTAATTATACCTCTGTTATTATACATCGAGCAATATTATATATATATATATATATATATATATATATATATATATGAGACACGGTTTCGAATCTCAGCACATTTGATTTGTCAGGAAGGAGACATCCTGATGTTATCGGTCGAGAGGGGGAACATCCCATGGCGCCGCACCTTTGGAAAGTGCCTGAAAACCATACCACGATTTGACCTAAGACTTCTGAGTCAAATTGGGAAGACGGAACAAGTGACTGATTGGCTTGCGGCCCTAGTAGATGCATATCCTCGAATACGAGTGGCCAGCTATTATATATATATATATATATATATATATATATATATATATATATATATATATTGAGAGAGAGAGGTATGAGAGAGATTGTGAGGGGCGTGACAAACAGCGCGTGGAGAGCATTAGGTATCAACACGGACAGCTCGCTTCGATAGAAAGAAAATTATAATGAGAAAGCGAAATGATTTCAAGCAAGAATGATCGTAAAATAGACAAAATCATGGAGGAATGAGCCCAGATATAACGGAAGAGGCGTGGACATTACAAAATCGGAAAAATAAAAGATGAAAGAAATGAATCTTTAACGAAGGATAAACATCATCCCAAAATATTTAAAAATATATTACAGACACATAAAACACGAACATTATATATATATATATATATATATATATATATATATATACATACATACATACATATATATATATATATATATATATTATTATTATTATGCATAAAACAATTCTCGATGTAAAATAACAGATCTAACGTTTATACTAAGAATAATTATATATTTCTACCTGTTATATATATATATATATATATATATATATATATATATATATATATATATATATATATATATATGCATATATATATATATATATATATATATATATATATAATATCACATAGTGAGTGCTGATGGTAATAAAACAGTGCTCAGATAGCGTTTATATTAAAAACAAAAGCATATACATGTACATATATATATATATATATATATATATATATATATATATATATATAGATAGATAGATAGATAGATAGATAGATAAATAGATAGATATACTTAACCTCACCTGCTCATATATATATCCACACACACACGCACACATATGCATACACACGCGCACACACACGCGTACACTCGCTCACAGATATATATATATATATATATATATATATATATATATATATATATAGAGAGAGAGAGAGAGAGAGCGAGAGAGAGAGAGAGAGAGATATGTATATAGATAGATACGTATATATTTTGGGAGCGGACGTTGGCCATGACACCCTCCAACAGAGCGAAGGACAACTTCTCGCGTTATCTCGTAACTTGATAAGCGTGATGCACTCTCGCGTGAACTGATTGCAGTTTTGCGTTTTTCGCTTGGAGGTTATTTTCTATAAGGTAATATCTTCTGATTGTGTTTTTTTTTTCTTTCTTTCTTTTATTTTTCCTTTTGCTTTTAAGTAAGGCGTGGTTTTTCGCTTCAACCATTTCTTCCTGTCCCTTTTCATTATCCGACATATTGTTTTACATAAAACAAAAATGCAAATATTAACAAGCTTTCTAACCACTATTCTCTATCTTTGCTTTCCTCGACATTAATGTTCTTTTTTTACATCTATTCATTTGGCCTTTCCTTACTTCTTTTTTAGATTTTCAAACTTCACTCAACTAGTAATGACTGCATAATAAAACATAAACATAAATAATTGTATACTAAGCGTAATTTAGTCGAATACGAAGCTCTCTCAGTAAGATAGAAGTGAGAATTAAACCCACGGAACTAAAAATTTAAGCCTCGAAATAGGCCTCTAAGTCGTCGGGAGGTGATTACTGTACTGGCTCAGCAAAACTTGTATGTCGACGACATCAGATCTTCCTAATTATTACACGATAATAATTATCCTGGTGCAACGGTGACCCAAGAATGAAAAAAGCTTTTTATTGATTTAAATAAATTTAATTCTTCGTCGTGTATTTTTTTTAACCCGCAAAACCATACGGAAGAAAGGTTGATCCAAAGTTCGATCAAAATGAAATACCTGTATTTGGTTGATAGCAAGGTAATCAGACAACAGAAGTATAGATAAAATCCCAAAAGGAACTCAAAAGTCTCAAAAATTTACTCCACGACACAGTCTTACCTTCTCAATTGTGATATGTACATAGGTCAATGATTAATACTTCTTCTTCTTTAAATGTTACGCATTTAGTAGATTTAATAAATCTCCACACAGATGAAGAAAAGACTTGTAGCATCAGAAAAATGGTTTTACAGAAGAATTCTGAGAATACCATAGCTCGAACATGTCGAAGTTTTAGAGAAAATGGAAACAAAAGTAACACTTATACTTAACACCAGGAATACATTTGGAACTTCTATGTCACATAATGAGAAAAGAGGGCTTGGAAAATTTGATACTCACAAGAACAGACTGAAGGTAAGATGGACAGAGAAAACAAGAATAACCAAACTCGCCAGCTTGAGTAAATGGATGCCGAAACAAGATTTAGGAGAGCTAAAGAAATGCAAAATTTGTTAAGAGCAAAAAAGGAGGGAAAATGGTCGAGAGCCATGATAACCAATGTCCTAAAAGGACACGGTATATAGAAGATGAAGTAGAAACTAACAGGCATGAGTAAAAATTGCAAAGAATCCCTCAGAATTTTAGAAATACCCTTTTTACAAATACCCTTTTTACAAATACCCTTTTTACAAATACCCTTTTTACAAATACCCTTTTTACAAATACCCTTTTTACCTAATATAAATCCCAAGAGCCACTCAAGGAAGAAGATTACTGAATGAGCTTGGTGTAGGGGCATTAGAAGAGAAAGTAACTACATATTATGAGGATATTTAGAATAGATAATGTCAACTTAAAGTGATTATGATCATAGTAATCGGAGAAGCATCCTCCCGGAGTTTGTGCCACAGGGTTTACTTTTTACTAAATTAATACGAGTGGAATCGGAATGATTCAGGGCCTTGTACGGGACAAGGCGAGTTCTAGCTGTAAATATTTAAACTGGTAGAACTAGCGAATATAGGTCATGGAAATAGGGATAAAGTAGCGACAGGCTTGTAATGTTTCGTCTGTGAGAAAAGGGATGTGGTGTTGAAAATATTCCATCACTCATAGGGCCGCGTAAACGCTTTTGAAATATGTCAAGACTTGAAGCTCCATCCAAGATATGTTTCAGTAGATAACTTCAACAAAGTTAGTACACAAAGCATAACAACGTTAATATGAATGTTTCAGAACTTCCAATCTAGTCTTCATTATAGGTTCCTACCTTCTAAATCATCAGAGTTGTGTCGATCAAAGTTAATTTCTTCTCTTATTTAATTGCAACGGGTTTATTTGTAGATTCAAACAAAAAAACTTTAATGCGAACGCAAATATTTCAAGATTCCATTTTAACTATTTAACATAACGATCTTGTAAATTTTGCTATGAGAATTGATCAAAAACTAATTCATGATCATCTTCACTTACAACAGAACACGATAGAACACAAATCATAATAAGATGACGAGAATGATGCCTGGATTTCAAATTCAGTACGAATCATAGACTCAAACATACTACGTGGCTTGGTTAAAGGTAAGAATGGGTTTTTGTTACCATATATGGCCGGTGCTCCTGTTATGTAACTAGAGCATCTTGATAAAATTCAAAGACGGATCAATGGTCCTGAGCTTGCATCTTGGCTTCAGTCATTTTCCCACTGCTGTAAGGTTGTCTTTCTTTGCCTTTTCGGTAAATTCTTTAATGGTAATTGCACCGGTGAGCTATTCGTTATTGTTTATAGACACTTCGAATTTAAGCGCAGTACTCGATTGGCGTCGATGTCGCACTAATTTACAGTCGAGCTGGATGGATGTAACCGTAACTTGCATGGTAAAAAACTCTTTTTTCGCAAATCCCATTTGTGGAACTCCATTCAGATCTCCATCACTTCCAGCCAACTTTAATCTGCAAAAATTTAAATGCAATGTCAATCGCTGTTTATTGTCCTCTTGATTACTCTTCCACCATTCTTTCTTCTTTTTCCTGTTTTTAGTTTATCCACACAGAGTCCTTGCGTCTCTGTGGTTTTTACGGCATTGCTTGGGATGAACTCGAAAAAAATTCCCAACAGTTGTAGAAGTAAACTCCCACACAAATGGAGTAAAATAAATACACTTATCTCAGGATTAAAATCCAGTTGCCAACAAAGACCCATTATATCTCAAAGGTGGCATAATGGTTGTACCAAATGTAAGACGTGTTCTATTGTCATCTATTGATCTCAGGCAAGACGATAAAAGCCTCTAGGATGCAAGGGGTTACTGGGAGCTAAAGAAACAGAGAGAACAAAAAGAGAACAGGATTCAATGAGACAGAATATGACGACTGACATTGCATTTAAATAAGTGAAGATCGTAGTTGACAGTAAAGTAGGAAGACGGGAGAGAGTTACACAAGCGAAACGTGCAGTTTCAACTAATAATTTCTACAGTGAAATCTAGTATTGCGATTAAATTCGTAAAATCTATGAACCAATGAGAAAAGCTCATCAAAAAAATTACCGTGAAAATGTCAGGACTTCTTCATTACAGCAGTGGGAAAGTGACTAATGACGAGATGACAGATCAGAATTGATAGTTCTGCTGATTCTTCTTCGGATTTTTTTCAAAAGCTTCTAGGTATTAAAAAGAAACACCAGACCAGATGTAACAATAATAACCGACGCACGGTCGATTGGTAGACTGATATATATATATATATGCAAGATAGATTCGGGAGAAACTATTTGACGAGCACGACATCGGGAAACGACTTTCTTTTTCCTTGAATTAAAAAAAGATTTAGTTGCACATCAACAAAAAACATTCTAAAATGAACAAAAATATATCAGCATATATTTCTTAATCGTTGTACGAGGACTGATCAACATTTAATACACGTTCTTCCTTAATTGTAAAAAAGAAAATTATAGTAAAAGCTAAAACATTGCAAAACGAAAAAAAAAATTCGCTGTATCTTAACTGTAGTCATTAACAAATCTACCTCTTGACATTCATGATATACTACATTTTAATGAGGGCCTGTCTTCCCACCCCAATGATGTCAGCGAATGCTGGACAATCTCCTCAAAGGTGAAGAAGAAATTTGAAGCAACAGAAATGTGGTTCTACAGAAAGATGCTGAGGATACCATGGTCTGAACATGTGAGCAACGACGAGGTTTTAGTGAAAATGCACTCACAAAAAGGAAACTCCCGTTTAATATCAGGGAGGGGCAGTTGAAATTTCTGGAGCATATAATAAGGAAGGAGGGCTTGGAAAATCTGATACTCACAGGACAGAGAGGGAAAATATCCCAAAGGAAAGCGGCACAAATCATGAGCTTGTGTAAATCAATGTTGAACAGAATTTGGGAGAAATAGCAAAAAGACAAAAACTTATTAAGAACTACAAGGGGCAGGAAGATGTGGAGGCCCTCAATGAACACGGAACATAAAAGAACACGATCTTTGAGTATCCAAGAGACTCAACTACATTGCAGATATCGATATATGTAAAATGCAATCTTGCATGTAACCAAGGATCAGAACACACTACCCTATGCTCCTTCATGGTGTCTTTCTGCATTCTGGGGACCCACTTCGCTCCAAACATTTGTGCAGCCAAAAGTCTGTTATAAAATGGACTCACTGCGAGTCTCAATTGTCCGGAAGAATATTTCCGTTTTTGATTGGTAACTATTAGTACATCCCTTTTAGATAGTTAAATTTTGGTGCACTCGTTTTTGAATGGTAAGTTTTGGTACATCTGTTTTTTCTTGGTAACATTTAGTTCAACAGTTTTTGATTGGTAGGGTTTGGTACACCGGTTTGGAATTGGTAAGTTTTGGTACGCACGTTTTGGCGTAAGCCAATACAGCAAAGTAACTTTTTCCTCTAATATTTTCTTTTTGAAAGCTGCATTTTATTCTATATATATTTTTTTAATTCAGCTTTTGAAACACAACCTAACTTGCGTATGTATATTCGAATGAAAACCATAACTAAACAACTAACATTTAATATCAATTTATTTTCAAAATGTTTAAATCATGATGGCTATCCACAACTTCCTTTCTTATATTGCCGTAAGTAATTTCTGAATATTACCACCACTATTTTTCTTGATTCCAATATCTATTCACACAAACTCTTTAAACCGGGTACTCGCTTCCCTCCAGCTTCGCTTATAGCAATATATTCCATGTGAATTCAATTTACCAGCCAATCTTTCCTCACTATGTATCCCCAAAATTTCAACTCTCTCTTTCTGATTGTAAGTATAAATTTCCTCCTTCATTTTTTCATTCAGACTTCCTAATTGCACACATGTTCTGTCCATCATATTCTTAGTATTTGTCTTTAGAAATACATTCCTTTTGACTCAAGTCTCTTCTTCATCTCTGTGGGAATTTCTCAGAATACACTGCTATATAAGAGATTAAATAGTATATAGCAATATTTCTTCTTTTTTTTTCTTTTTTTTTTTTTGTTATTTCTACGATATTTCTCTATCTCTTAGCGTCCTGGGTAAGACGAAAAAAACATCCGCGTCCTGGGTAAGACGATAAACTACATCCAACAGCAAGGCCTCTGATCAGGAGGTTTTGAGAAGCGCGGAAGCACTACTTAATTGCTGGTGTTCCCAGCTCAACCCTGACCCTGGGTGGTAGCGCCTATTAGGTCCCAGCTATGGGTAAATAGCTACCCCCGCCTAAACTAAGGTCAAAACACGATGAAAGTATAAAAATAGCAATACACTTTTGGAAAAAATATTACCAGCAATAAAAATCTTGTCAGCATTAAATAACCCATTGAGGTTGATTGTCCTGGCTATTGCGATAAACTGCATCTGCGTCCTGGGTAAGACAGTAAACTACGGCCAACAGCAACGCCTCTGATCAGAAGGTTTTGTGGATCGTGGAACCACCTCTTAATTGCTGGTGTTACCAGGTCCACTCTGACCGGGGGTGGTAGCACCTGTTAGGGTCCCAGCTATGGGCAAATAGTTGACCCCACAACCTGACTCAAAACATTATGAAAGTGTAAAAATAGATAATAATACCCGAAATACTTTAAAAAAAAATAGTATCAGCAATAAATATTTGAAAAAAAAATATTTCTAGAAATAAAAATTTTGCCAGCATTATTGTGCTTAATATGCGAAAAAACAAAACTAAACAAACTATACATTCTTTAAAAAAATATATTACCAGGTCTACATTTTTGAAAAGAAAAGGAAATTTTGTCGGCATTAAATAACACATTGTGATTGTTATGCCGTAAAACAAACGAAACCAAACCAAATTGTGGTTGATATGCCGTAAAATAAAACATACCAAACCAAACCAAACCAAACTCTATCCCTTCATACTTTGCTTAATTACTGCACAGCTTTTGTTTTTGCAATTCCTGTGTTCATTCAGACGTTTTGTCACATTTGATACAATATCCAGATAGTACAATTCGTGTACCTGATTTTGAAATTCCTAAAATGTTACTCATATCTTGGGCTGTTCATTCTATTGGTGATCAAGTCTTATGACTATTTTTTTAAATTAATAGTTCTTTTTTTAAACTTTTTTAAACTCTCAATTACTACCTTTCAGCTTTCTAAATGTGCAACTATAACAGTATAGTTTTTTATATATCCACGGATATATAAAAATTAAAGATATTTAGGCCTTCACTTAATCTGTAAAGGGCGCAATTTGGGAAATTTGACGTCTTGTAAGGGTTGCCGAGTTTCTCTCTCTAGATCAATTACGATTGATTAGGGAGTTCGATTCTCATTGGTAGCTCCACACTTCTGGTCTTGTGCCAAATCTACGCTTAGAAAATCATTTGCGTACATCGACGTTATATATGGTTTGGTAAACTTGTCTCACTGGATTAATTACGAATGAGTTCCACGCTCACCGAGTGTCCCATACGTTTGGCTTCTTGCCCAGTCTAATTTTGCTTATTAAATCACTATGAATGGCGCAATTTTTCCCACGAATTTGTGTCACATATTACATTAAATTTTATTTAACTTTTTAATTTGTTTTTTTTTTAACACTTTTTAAATATCTATCTATATTTCTGGGATGAGGCATTATGTACACTATTTACATTGTTCGGAATATCGTCCTCATCTTTGTTGCCATCTTTATCAGAACGTTTCGGCCGCTCTACGATCCGGCTTTCTTCAGGTGCTTGGAATGTTGAACTGAACTCTTTATTTCGCTCGCTGGGGCAGACTCTGTGGGAACCGGTTGAAATCATAGACAAACAACATCATTGGAAAATTCGTAAACTTAAGGAATCAGAACTTATGCTAGGCCAGAAAAATCTCCAGGGTCGACCAAATATAGAAATGAATGCAATATGGGAACCAGTAATAAGGATTACCAGAGAAAAGTAATAGTAACAACAAAAATTGCAATGTGAACTCTGGTAATAAACATGCAACGATAACAGCAAAACTTGCAATATGCGCACTGGTTGCTAAAGATATTAGTTTTATAAGTCACAGAAATTCATACACAGATGTCCTCAAGGACACATGGCGCAGTGGATAAAAGCATTAGTTATATCCAGTGAAAGGACCCAAAGAGTGTGAGTTCAATACCTGTTTATGGCGGAGAGGGAAATTAACAGACGATACCTGACATCCATTAGACATGGCACGTGGAACTAGAACAGTGTACCCCAGTGAGCGAAATAAATGGTTCAGTTCGACATTCCAACCACCTGAAGAAGGCCGGAGCGTAAACGGCCAAAATGTTATGATAAATATGGCAAAAAGATGAGGACGATAGTACAAACAATCTATTTTTTAAATAATAACGAATTACTTGAATATAAAAACACTATTGGTCAAAATGTCTAGCGCCGAAAAGGGGCGTGTGCGTCTCTGTCTAACTCTCACCATCGTCTTATATGAATGTTTACATGAGTATAATATCTGCAAATAAAATTCAAACATGATAAGGGCTCGGCAAATATCAACTTGAATCATGTCACGAACACAGAGAAACGTTTTGTTCATCTTTGAACTACGAATGGGAATTTATTCGCCAACACTTGAATTGAAGAAGATCCGAGGCACTTGATAAAGCAAACACAACAATAATATATAACTATAAAGGAAAACAAATAAAGAAAAGAAAAAAGGAAACCAATTCTAGACTCCCAAAGATCCCAAGGTGCTGAATACAGGGGAGACCACACGCCACTCTGTGGGTACTACCAATAAACTACAATAGTAAATTCTTTTTCAGCGACTCGGGTAAAGCACGCGCAGTAAAGAACATGTAAAGGATGCTTTTACTTAGGATCAAAAAAATACATCATTTCTAGAAGACTTACTAAGGGAAAAGTTCTTAGAGGACATTTAACGCAAAAGGGACACAGTAAATCAGCGAATGACCTACTTAACGATATTGTGTAAATGGTTGACAGAGCAGGGATTAGAAGTAGGAAGAAACAAATATTTCTAAGAGCTACAAGGGAAAGGAATTCGTGGGGAAGGCGACTATATTGCGTTCAGCCTCTTTCTAATACTATAGAGAAATACATTAAATTGTCTCTTCTTCAAACTATGGGTTAAATTCCAGAGCAACTGAGCACTGCAGACTTAAGTGGACACCATTCTAAAAGAAGAAAAAAAATAATAAATTCCAAACTGTGGAGAAGGCAATGACAAAAAAGAAAACATCACTCTTTCTTCCCCAGAAACCCATGGATTATATTAGCTTAAAAAGTATCTCTGCTATCAATCTAGTGATTATCTGCATGGCTAATTTTGTTAAGATTACGTCCGCCAATAATAAATCTTGCTAAGACTTCTAATTCTCTCAGGATTGTCTCACTGCAAAGGTTGAAGGTGAGAAGTCATTTCGCTGTCTCATGTGTCTTTAACGTAAGAAACAAAAATGAAGAATATGAAATTGAAAGCTGAAAAGTTTCGTCAGGAGGAATAAAAAATGCCTTGATGCAATTGCACTTTACCTTTCCCAACAAATTTTGGTAAAACCGTTTCAAATGTCCTGGGTGAATAAGGAAGTTCTATGGTGATTATGAGTTGGAAAAGAACTGTTGTAAGAAAGAGACAATTGAAATTCTTCGAACACTAAAAAGTGGAAAGAAGGCTTGGTGATGTTAACATTCATAAGGCCTCATCGCAAATGATGAGAAAACACAGCGTATAATATAAAGTCTGTTACAATAACTTGGACTGATTTTAAATGTGAATTAAGTTTAAGCGTCTAATAATATTTTTGTTCTTTTTCTTTCAGATTTGGCGGACATTTGGAGAATATTACTTTTAACACATAATTGCCATGACTGAAATAACATGCTCCAATAGAGAAATAAACAAATTTTCACCAATAACACTGATTTATTTACTGCTGACTTTGATCCGTCTTAATGAAACACCCTTATATATAATCTGTCTGAATCAAACACACTTTATATGTTGTGGAGACAATTTAATGACAAAGTCGAAAAAGTTTTCGTGAGACGAATTTCCATCTTTAAGACTTCAGCGAACTAAATTTTTTATGTTCGCGCGACCAGACATGCGCATGGACGCATGGACGATGGATGCTGGCAATTTTTAATTTAAATTATATATATATATATATATATATATATATATATATATATATATATATAAAAGTGAACATAGAAGTCAACACTTAAAGGCGGCAATCTGTTTCATTCTAGATGCAATCGTCGGGCCACGTCATATATATATATATATATATATATATACGAATTAAATTTAAATGTGAATTAAGTTTAAGCGTCTAATGATTTTTTTTTTCTTTTTCTTTCACATTTGCCGGACGTTTGGGAGATATTATTTTTCACACATAATTACCATGACTTAAATAACATGATCCAATAGAGATATAAATAAATTTTCAACATTAACACTCATTTCTTTACTGTGGACTTTAAAATCCGTCTTAATGAAACACCCTTATATATAATCCTTCTTAATGAAACACCCTGTACTTGAAAGTTTTACGTAAATGGATGTCATAGTAAAGTATTCGAAAGAAAAAGAATGGTACAAATTTAGACAGTGACTTTGTGGAGAGCCATGATAGCCACCGACCTGTAAGAGTGCCACAGGTAAAAAAAATGGCATATCAGAAAGTTTGTAAATGTTGCATATGGACGTATATATTTAGTATGGTATTTATATCTGAATGTCTATAAAACATCCATCAAACATTTTCTTTCTTTCTTTTTTATTTGCGAAAGATTTTCGAATGATATTTTCACAATATGTACAGAAAATAAAAACAGGTAATAATATATCAAAATAAATACCGTGTACAATTTTAGACTAAAAAAAATTCCTTGGAGCATGCATATTTTAAAACGTATCATTTACATTTTTTTTAAAAATGAAATTTTATCTTTTGCAATCGAATTCAGTAACATTTACGAAACTTTCGATTCTCTGCCAATAGTTGAATTTTCGATTGACTTTTATTTTTCGCAATTTTCGCCGGATTCCTTACGTGCGCGTGTCTATCCTTTCAATAAATAACCTTTTAATAATAGGCATGCAATCAAAACATGATTGTATCAAGCTGTTCTTTAATACGTACCATTTTTAACCTTGGTTGATTCTTTCTGATTTTTAAAATTTCACACGTTAATAATTCTAACAGGTGGAACGTATAAAATTTCACGTATATCTACCCGTTTACAAGCACACATGGGAAAAATATGTTCTTTAATCATTTGATGATACAATTCTACAACCCAAATGAATCTAGTTTACGGCCACCTCAGACTGAGATACTTGTTCCCGTAAGACCACGGAAATTAAGCAACGTCGAATCTGGTCATTACCTAGACGGGTGACAGCTTGTAAATACCTATTGCTGTAAGTTTGGATGTGCAGGCGAGATAATGTATAATGGCTCGGAATTCTTAATCAGAGAGCCGAGTTCGAATTCCATTCGAGTTCGTTATATTCACTTACGCGTAAAGCACATGGAAGGCAAATCAGAGCAATCGACTGACAGAAAACAAAAGAGCCAACGAGGGCGATTCAGACTGTATTATTAGATTAGACTAATCTATTTAGTAAGATTTAGACGAATTCGGCTGTAATTTATATAATAAAATAAATAAGGCTTTCATGAAGAAAAGAAGGAAGGAGAAAAGAAAACGAATAAAGAGGAAAATAAAAGAAAGAAGAGAGAAAAATTAATAGACATCCTTTTCTATCCACTATTGTTAATTAATATCTATCTATCTATCAAATATGTTTGAATAAAAACAGACCACTTTAAGGTCCCATGTAATAAATTATTTCACCACAGCCCTTTTAAAGGGCTCTGGATCATCAGGCTTTAATTCCAAATATATATATATATATAGACAGATAGATAATTTTCTCTATTCTTTCTTTTTCCGCAATTTTTTGTGTTCTTATATTCAAAATTTTTTTTTTCTTTATTTCTTTTATTTCTGATTATTCTTCCGTTCTTTGTTATTTTAATTAATTTGTTTGTCTATTACTCTACATCTTCTCCCGCTTCTATGGGTTAATTAGTAAGGTTTTTATTACTAAAACCATTATTATCTCCAAAAAGTGTGTACGAAATATTTTGAACATTAAATATTTTTTGAGATGAGGTATTGTAATTATTTACATTATTAACAATGTTCGAACTGTTGTCCTCATCTTTATTGCCTTATACGAGCTACTTTCGCTGGTTACCGAACTACATGAATTTAAACGTGCTAAAGGCTGGTATCTCTGGCCACCCTTTCACTGTCAAAACGGTTAAATGTAACCGTCTTTTCTTCTCAAACAGCTCTTGTCGCACACTTCACATCTTTGGAACTTCCTCCCTTTACTTGCTTTCCCGATTACTATAATCTTCAAATATTCAAGTGTAATGTCAATCGGTATCCTCAAGGACACATGGTTCAGTAGATTGGATCTGGTGACTTGACCTAAAGACTTCTGACTACTGCAGTGGTCAATAAGGAAAATAAGGGTTTCAGTCACCTGAAGAAGATTCAAACGGAGCGTAAAATGAGTTCGTTAAATGTATCACTCGATCTCTTCTGTCCCCAACTATGGTTAAATAGTATGACAGACTGAACTTTCTACCTGTGGTTGGCAATTAGTCCAGTAGGACAACTCTGAATTCAAAACCGTACGTGACTCGGGCGGTGCGAAACCTAAAAGAAGATCTCTATAAGGTTTCAACCAAACTGCTTCATCTAAAGCAAGTCTTTGAACAAGAGTTGTGCAAGGATGCATAAAATTGTACTTTTTATTGTATTACTGAATTTTACATTAATGTAAGTTTTCTGCAAGATATGTACTCCTTAAAAAAAACAAAAGGTAAATGACGTAGCCTTAGCCTAAAGAGGACAGTTTTATTGTCCAGTGTTATAGTAAACAATGTCTAAACATAAGATATTATCACTTGTACACTCGTTATATGTTCATAGGGAAACTGATCTTGTTATGATACGTTGAATCAACAAACCAAGTTCAAATCCCAAATTTGTCTGTTATTTGTCTGTTGCATTCACTTTCACAGAAGTGCCTTTGGGAAAGACATGAACCAATCTCTTCTAATTCCGGGTATGTTAAATAATACGGTAGACAGGCTCTCTAGCCTTGGTTGGAACCCAGTCTATGAGAAGTTCAATTTTGAATTCAAAATCATGGAAAAGACAACAGGAAAAACGTCACTATCTCTCCCAAGAAAGCATTGAAACTCACAGATAATAGAGAAATTGAATATATATGGAATCACAATGGCCAATGTATTTTTTTTAAGCGTTTCACCCCCAAGCAAGGCGGGAAGCCACTAGGACGCAATGGGTTACAGAACATTTGGAGAAAGAACAGATAGGAGTGATAGAGGAAAGGATTTGGAGAATGATATTGGATAGATCAAGGCAACTGGAGATGTCGATTGATATTACATTTGAACAGCTGGAGATTATAGCTCTCAGGGAAACTGGAATAGGGAAGGGAGTTCCACAGGCGAGAGGTGCGAGACATGAAGCTATTGGAGTAGAAGAGACGGCTACATTTAATAGTTTCGACAATGAAAGGGTGAGAGCAGGATGCCAGCCTCGCAGGGCCTTTAAATTCATGAAGTCTGGGAACCAGCGAATGCAGCTCCTCGGAGCAATTGCCATGAAAGTATTTGTAAAAAAGACAGAGAGTGGCGACGGCGCGTCTGTGGGAGAGCGACTGTAGACGAGATAAGTGAAGAAAAGAAAAGGAACAATATGCTCCTGTTTTTTGTTTTTTTATTTGTAAAAACAGAGGCATGAATCTATGTCTTCTTTTCCCCACCCAGGGGTTCAATAGTAAGCTCTATATACTTAGATGATAGCCACTGAGCAGTAGGAATACAAGTAATTCTAAAATTTGGGGAAGGCAACGGAAATCCCCTGTTAAGTGACACCCCCCACCACCACCACCAAAAGACATGGCAATTCATAGAAAACAAAGAAAAGAACATGCCTTCGGCCATGATCGCCTATATTTTGAAGACATATGACAATTTTGAAAACAAAAATAAATAAATAAATAAATAAATAAAGGAATAAACATAGGAAAATAATTGTAGGTTCTTTTTTAGCTGTATGTTAAATAACATGCTAAACTCATATGGCAGCAGATTTCTGAGTACAACACGTAGGGAATTCAACAGAAAACCACACCAATATATTTCGAAAAAAACTAATTGCCCTGCAGCGATACAAAGAAAAGCAATATGTGGAAAGACATAACAGCTTAAGTCGTGAAAAGACATGACATTTTTTATTGAGAATTTCATTTAATTACATATTCAGTTATGCGTGATACACGCTTAGGCGATCATGTATTATTTGATAAATGATTGACGAGGCAGATTTTTTCCCCGTAGTAGTTTACAATTTCTTTCTGCGGTAACTATAGTACCCACTCTGTTCTGCTATTTAACAACAGAAGAAGAGGATTCATACTTTTGCCAAGGGTCTTAGCATGTAAGTGAATGTAATAGATTTGACTGGAATTCGAACTCGGCTCTCCGACTCCTCAATCGGAGACGCATTCCATTACTCCACCGTGCCTCTTATGTATTACCAACGAGCTATATTTTTTTTCCTGTGGTAGGTTGCCATTTTCTTCCAAGGCTATAAAACCCGGTTTGTTCTGATATTTAGAGAGGAAGATGAGGATCCATACCTTTCCCAAGGTTATTAACACGTAACTGAATGTAATGAATTCGACTAGAATTCGAACTCTTCTCTCCGATTCATCAATCCGAGCCACTATCTATTATTCCACCGTCCCTCCTATGTATTACCAACGAGCCAGAAGTCGGAGATTCATTGTAGAATTTACTTGAATCACTTCGAGCATTTGACTACTTCTTCTACGAGCCGCTGGCGAATCTTATATGTGTTGTTCTTTTCCTAAGTATTATCGTTCATTACCAACCTTCGTGTGATTTTTCTATTCAGTAACCTTCCCTAGGTTACAACAAGAGAAGAAAGCAAAAACATTATCAATTTACCAATGCGTTGACCTGAAAAAGAAAATCGGTTTGACATGAGAAGTTATCATTTGAGCAGATTCTGCGCAGAATAAACTATTTGATCGGTCAGACAGAATAATTAACCAATCTAATCATTATATTTAGCTTTCAACCCATCACTCAAAACTTGAGGTTAATCCGAAAAACCAATACAAATTGTGCCGACAACTGAGAAGGTCAATAGTAGAATATTTCCCCGAGTCCAATGATATACTTGTTACTACAGCGACTTCAAAATTGGTCTCCTATTCACAAACCGTAGGATACAGACACCTTACGCTACTTGACTGCCGTCCTTCGTTTATTTCTAAACCTATATACTTGAAGAAATTAAGCATCTCTTATCAGCATCTAATTTCTCTTTCCCAAACCAACATATTTACAGAAACCTTTAAATTGATCTTTTAATCTAAACTTAAAACTTTTTCATTTTTTACAGATTCGTATAAATTACAATTTGTGTTTGGTATTTGCTTCACTCAGTCATGTTCCATACGTGATACACGCTTTGGCGACCATTTATATTTCGATACATTTTTTCCTCAGAAGGTTGCCATTTCTTTCTGCGGTAGACCAGTTGTCATCCAAGGCTATAGAACAAGGTCTGACCTGCTATTTACCCATAGCTGAGGTGTGGGGAGAAGAGGATTCATACCTTTCCCAAGGGTATGTGAACGTAATGGATTTGACTGGAATTCGAACTCGGCTCTCCGATTCCTCAATCCGAGAAGGTACCAATTACTCCACCGTGCCTCCAACATATTACATATTACGAAGTATTATTTTGTAAAAATAAAAACTGCTCATTCCATGTTTATTTATATTATTTTATTATATTAGAGAAAAAAGGTTTGAGACCGGAAACTTAAGTTCATATTTCACTAGAATATGCTCAAATCCACATTTCACTTGCAAATTATGAAATTATTCTCGTTGCTTGATCATTTTGTAATCCGTCCACTATATCTGTTACATTAAAAGAAACTGGCGTCACGCTAGGAAATGACTTACAGTTTTTGCGCACACTATGACAGTTTTAGGAACTATATTCTTTCAACACAAAGGCGACACAATCATTTCCCAGCGTTCTAAAAATAAAATAAAAAGAGGCACTGCGAGAAGAAATTGCCTTCAAATTTCCAATACAATTGAACAGGAATTTCGAAAGGCATTTTCAGTGAGAAGCCCTTCTTTCTGAAAACGTTACCTTGTCTTCGTTTTGCTACTTCTTGGTTTTCAATAATCAAGTCAGGCATCGACAACTACGTTATTGTTTCATGCTGTTTTAGATAACGTCATCTAAATAAGGAATGCGGCAAACACGACACTGGCCCAAGGCCTGTTTGCAGGCTATTCCGTTCGAGAAACACAAACGAGAAAGAGAGACGCAGAGAAAGAGAGAAACTTCTTAGGAATAAAATATCTTCGTGTGATGAAAAGGAAAAAGAATAAAGAGAGAACTATAAAGAGGAATAATGTGCAAATGAAAATGAAAATATAAAAAATAAAATGAAAAGATTTCTTTTCCAAATGGCAAACAGATGAATAATGTAAAAATAAAGAAGAGAAATGGGAATTTTACAAATAAATCTAATGAAAAATAAAACAAAGGCTGATGAACAAGGTGAAAACCTGCACAATGATTCAGATTATTACGCATGAGATTTTTACGTACTTCTCAATGTATCCAGTGTTTGGTGTTCGGGAACAACTAAAAGGCAACATCAAGAATGCCGATATCTCAAAAATTGGCCTGAACGGCTTCCCCATTACCAACTCCTCCTATTAAGCCTTTTGCAAGCTTATAAATTTGATGTACAATGAAATTTTGGAGACTCAATACTAAATAACGTTGACACGCAGACTATTAAAACGCTAAAGAGTTCGATTCATACTGGACACTTGTAGCCTTGTGCCATACAGATTTAATCTCATAAAATATAGAGATAAAGAACCATTAAGGAGAAACTAAACTTTTTGTAGAAACAATGCTATATAAAATAAATGAAATTATAGGACGACGTTCTTCTTTCATATTCAGTACCCATTCAGGACATTTGTGAATTAGAACAAAAAGTTCGCTAACTAGTGGATACTGGCCATAATGATAAGCTTGGAAAATATCTATGGTCACTTTGTTGTGCGGTGGTACTTAGGAAATTTGTTTTGGTAAATGCTATTATAGTAGTCAGATCCATACTGAGTGTTCCATGTATTTGACAACCTATTTTTAATGTCTGGATATAAAATTAATATCCTGTAAATACGTCGTTTATTTGGTTGCTTAGCGGCACATCGACTCCTTATGGGTCATTTCATTTTCTTGGGAGCATTAGTAATTTCTTTTCCCAAAATTTATTCAGTGAATGTCGAATATTTCCTTATCAGGAAGAAGCTAATATTCTCATTACTGTAATCATTTTCCAAGTGGTCCGAAACAGAAGCAAGATAGTAAGTGAATATAATTATACCAGGGAGCCAGAAATTCTCTAGTTCCACAGGTGAATTTACTAGTTAGCATTTATTATTCCCTCTATAAAATGAGAATAAAAGTAGTTAAATCCTGTACACTGGCAGATAGACATATTAAACATCACAGAATACCGGGATATAATAAAAGACCCAACAGCCACTCAAGTTAGATAGTTAATGAATTAGATTGTTGCAAGGGCGCAATAGGGGAAGAAAGAGAAAGAGGTACACAATATGAGGATATGTAGGTGTTATAGCATACCAACGGACGATAATGGTTATGTTCTTAGTTCCATAAATACAGTAGTGAATACTGTATGTTGGTGTGCAGTTGAAGATTCGTCTCCAGCTGTGATGGTCAAAATCCTTGCCTCCGGGCAGAGAGGACCCCCCAGACGAGGCTTTGTCAAAGAGCAGAGTCTCGTCTCAGGAAACAGCTACCCGACCCCGTTTTATACGGTATCTACGGCCAATTTTTTCCGAGCCTACGGGCTCGGTTAACCCACATTAAATTCGGCCTTGTAACACATCTGAGTGCGTGGGGCTTTTGGTAGATATCCTAGCGTTGGAGATTCGTCTCCGTCTGTGCTGGTCAAATATCCTATAGTTGGAGATTAATTGTGGAATTCACTTGACTCACTTCTAGCAGTTGACTACTTCTTCTACGCGCCACTGGCGAATCTTATATGTGTTGTTCTTTTCCTAAGTATTATCGTTCATTACCAACCTTCGTTTGATTATTCTATTCAGTAACCTTCGCTAGGTTAGAACAGTTGGATAAATACGCTGTTCAAATATCCTAGATTCATTGTGGAATTCACTTGACTCACTTCTAGCAGTCGACTACTTCTTCTACGCACCACTGGCGAATCTTATATGTGTTGTTCTTTTCCTAAGTATTGTTGTTCATTACCAGCCTTCGTTTGATTATTCTATTCAGTAAGCTTCGTTAGGTTAGAACAGTAGGATAAATATAGCTTGACTTCAGACTGAAAAAGTCTAAGGTAGAGATTCTATTGCAAAAACGTTTATGGGCAAATCTCATAAAATGAACAGTTGCACCCAATCTGTTCCGAACAAATTATAAGTTTTCTCCGTCACAAAAGCTTTAGCCTTCACCGTCTTCCCATAAAATGATACGTGTGATGTGAACTCGTTCTTAAAATTTCAGTTTCTGACCGTTAATACCCCAAACAATTATTCTTGGTAATGTTTTATTGTTTCTTTTACACTTTTCTGTGTATATAATAGTCAAATCTGACACTGTGGCTAGCTGTAACTTTATATATTTCTATGTATTTTTGGGTTATAAGCTTTCTTATTTGATCATGGTCTACGTTGTCTGTCGTCGACTCTATGTTTACAGTACTCTTGAATTTTGAACTTTTATTATTTTTTTAACTTTACAATGGAAACTCTTGTGCCCCTCATTTACAAAGTCGAAACAATTTTTTGTTCTGAAAAGAGCGATTCCTCTGAAAATGTAGTTCGCCTCAACCGTAACATAGATTTGGTTTTGTAAAATATTTTGTTTTACAATATGCTTTGAAACGAACTGAATTTTTTTATATATACATCTCTTTCTTCATTTCTAGATGTATCGTGTCGTAAGTTCACCATTCTTTGACACTCTTCAGGTACATTTTGCAAGGTCAATTTTGAGTCCTGTTCAAGCTTAGACAAAATTCTAGAACGGATTTCCGCATTCCTATTTGCTTTCAACACTGGTACGAAGATCAAGCACTTAAACATGTCTCGTAGTAGTCCACTTTATTTGAACTTTTCCCATTCCCTGTTTGCGATATTAGCATTGGTGGTATAATCTTCAGGGCTTTTTTTACAAGATTTAAGCATTGCCAACGTGTATAAAACAATTAACTTCGTTTACTTAAGAACATAATAGTTTCTTCAAACGACAATTCACTCGATGTTTTCGGGAGGATATAATTACCTTATTTTTCTTGTTCTGTGATCCCTAATTTTTGTAGTCACAGGCGTACTTATTTTTTCTCGTCCTTGTCAGCTTATACAATCTTTTTTTAAAGATGTACTCATACAGACTGTAGTATGCTGCAAATGTAACCACTTCATCAGGTTATATTTACATTCTCAGGTTGCATTTCCCGCGATAAAAAATAGACGTGTTTTCGTTACTTTACTCTTCATAAAAAAAGTTCTAATATTTTCTGCTGTTGTTCTTGTTGTCTCAATTCTTGTTGGTGTTCCACTTCTTTTCTTTGTTCTTGTTGTTTTATTAATTCCAACATTACTTCTTTCAAGTCATCTTTTTTTGTTTAACTTGTAATTTTGCTTTCAGATGTTTTAATGTTACGTTGTTGTTTTATTTTATTCTTTTTTCGACGTCCTGATATCAGAAGTTCAAAAAGTGAGTCTGTGCCCGCCACGATTATAATAAAGAGTGAATCATCCTCGTCGTAAACTATTGTGATGTGGAATCTTGCAAGACACAACATTCAATTCGACAGAGTCAGAAGTGATAGTAGTAGTATTCAATACTCAGCTAGACAAGCAATTGTATTCTCTTCTTTTTCATAGACAATTACCCAAATTATGAATGGATCAGCCCGTTCATGACAGTGAGGAGGGTAACTGGTTTTTATAATAAGATATATATATATATATATATATATATATATATATATATATATATATATATATATATATATATATATATATATACATTCATATTCGATTTTCAGCTTAATTGAGTATGTGCATTATGTGCATGTCTTAGTGTGCGGTAGGGATGTTTTTAATATATATATATATATATATATATATATATATATATATATATATATATATATATATATAATGGACTCTCCCGTCGGTTTCGACGTATAAGGATCTTAGAGCTTAGTTGATTCAGTTATGAGATTTTGTGCGATAATCTTAAGTGACACTTAAGACCCGCTAGTGATTTACAAAGGAGGCCACATATGGAGCAGGTGTGAGGATTGTGAGATGCGATCACTTTTAGTTTGGCTGACTTTTTAGATCTTGCTCTCGCTTCTTGAAGATGATTCAGTCACGCAGATTGAAAACTGCCGAGTCCACTAAAACACGTTTATCTCCATTCTACCCGCTCCAAGGTTAAGGTCTCAAGGCTGTTATGTGGTATATTGACAGTTGACAAGTTGCTTTTCTGCTTGTCTTTGTATCTTAGCCATCGGCGTCCTACATTGCTGTAGCCCTGATCTAACTGGCTGTACATTAGGATCTTGGGCATCCTGTCATCAGACATTTTCAAGACATGATCTATTTCTCTTCATATAAAAGTTTATTTAAATTCCTCAAGGTTTCTCTTATATTTTTCTTGTGACAATTATTACAACTACTCCTTCGATTTTTAGATGATTGTTATTTTGTTTTGTACTAATTAAGTCTTATATTGTTTTAGAAGTATCTACAACAAATTTCATGTGAAGCTTAAATAAATTGTCCTTGTTCTAGCTGCCTTGTCCAAGAAACACCACGCCTGCTGTGGATTAAGTATACGTGCGGCCCCCTACGATCCTAATGAATAAAGACATTCGTGACCAATATGCGAGATCCATATCAGTGCAGGATTTTGGTTAAAAAAAAAACGACCGCGCCAAAGAGCTTCATGGACAGTACGGCTGCTCACCAGGACCTGTGCGCATTTAGTGTTTGCTCATTGGCGATGAAGCGTTACTAGATATTTTTTAAGGTATTGGTTAATACAAGTCAATTTTACCCCCAACGTGATGCGGGAACTCGATCAGCAGAGTTTCCAGGTTCATGTCACCATATTTTGGAAGCGCACCCATACATCGTGACAATATATGCATATATATTTACTAAAGCTTTGGGAATTTTTTGCATTTGGCAGATCGTTGGCATGTGGTAAATATAAAGGAGAGGAAGCGTAGGATCGACGAAAGAGTCCTGGGGGAGGCCAGCGTTGATTCCATGCGCTTTAGAGGACTGGCCGTTAACAACAACCTTTTCAAACATACCTGATAGTAAAGATTTGGTAACTGAGAATAAATATTCTAAAGATATACAATAGCTAGAGAATAATAGCGATTAATAATGTTTTTCATGTTCATGTGCCCATCGTTCTAAAGGAAGAAGCTATGTATCATTCACTAAAAGGATCTGGATTACCGAACCTAATTCGCCCATTAGAAAAATATTGATGGTTTGTTTGTATTTATAGTTCATTATTTCTTTCCCCCTGTAAAGTGACTTAAATATTGATTAATTTGCTTTGGTTTGTTTTCTTTTACGGTATATCAACCTCTATGAGTTATTTAATGCCAATAAGATTTTTATTGCTGATAATTGTTTTTTTTTTTCAAAAATGTATTGTTGATAATTTTTTATTCAAAAATGTATTGTTGATAATTTTTTATTCAAAAATGTATTGTTGATAATTTTTTTTCAAAAATGTATTGTTGATAATTTTTTATTCAAAAATGTATTGTTGATAATTTTTTATTCAAAAATGTATTGTTGATAATTTTTTTTCAAAAATGTATTGTTGATAATTGTTTTTCAAAAATGTATTGTTGCTCATTTTTTTCAAAAATATATTATTGGTATTAAAACCCCTTTTTACACTTTCATAGTGTTTTCACCCCAGTTTGGGTGTTAACTATTTGCACATAGCCGGAACCCTAACAGATGCTACCACACAGGACCCAGGGGTGAAGAGGTCGTTCCACACTCCTCAAAACCTCCTGATCAGAGGCCTTGCTGCTGGATGTAGTTTATGATGAAATTTGAATGAGAAAATCATTATCTGTGACCAGTCTTTTACAATTAATTTAGCTAAATAATTTATTTTTAGCATGGTAATTAAACTGACTAACTTGTTAACCAAAATGGAAGTTCCGGCGATTTTTCCATAACCATATCTTCCACAAAGCTACAAAAATGACGTTGAAAGCTAGAAAATAACATCATATTGGCAACTTCAGGCCATATACATATATATATATATATATATATATATATATATATATATAATATTAGTGGTAAATATACATATATATGAAAAATCCACAGGTGCATATACACACATGTATATTTTTTGAATAAAAAATTCCGAGAGGATAGAATCCAGGTAGAACTCAATGTCCAGGACAGAGTAAGGATATAATAAAAAGGGTTAAACACTAATATTCCATGGTCATAATTTATTCCATTGGAATCGTAAATACGATCCAATTCATCAGACCTACAAATTAAAATTTTAAATTTTTTGAATTTGTAGGTCTGATGAATTGGATCGTATTTACGATTCCAATGGAATAAATTATGACCATGGAATATTAGTGTTTAACCCTTTTTATTATATATATATATATATATATATATATATATATATATATATATATATATATATATATATATATATATCAGCAATACTTCGTTGTTGGTTTAATTATACTCTTGTAATAATAAAGTATGTCGAAGAGAGTCATATATTTATGCAGGGATTACATGAGCAAAACGTTTCTCCAACCTCTTTAGCAACGGCTTGTATATATGAGCACCAATTTCTGAAGTGAATTTGAGATCCCATATAAAGCCTCTTTAAAAGTGCAATCTTCTATCTCGACTCCGGAAAATGCAGGGTTTGAATGGTGATAATCAAACGATAAACTTTTTTTTGTTTTTGTTTTGTTGTGATATTGAAATCTGCAATTCATTTTCGCCCATAGTGTTTTTAGAGGCAATTCAGATGCGAGATCAACTGCAAAGGCTCCGATTACCTCCGTATATTTATGATATGAGATTGATTAATTGATATTTTTGACGACTTATCAACCCTTTTTGTGTCATCTAAAGTCAAAACGCAGTTCGGATTGTAGAGATTTGCTTACACTACACAGTGCTACAAAGTGCCCCGCCAATTCAATTATGACCTGTTTTAACTTCTGCTTAACTTTGGTTCACGAATGGAAACTATTTTTTTTTTAACGTGAATTGGCCGTCAGCAGGTGTCCTGAGAATTTTACATAGGGAAGGAATTGAAAATTAGATTGGTTGATTAATTCCTTTACGGCTTATCAACCTTTATATATTCGAAATTCATTTTGAATACTGTTGCCATATATAGTGTGGTTCACCCGTTTTTCATCACGTGGTTCTCGACAAATGTGTGATAGATCCTGACCTGGCATCTCGAATCCAGTCACTTTCTCACAGACGTGATGTGGCTTCCCTCTGTCTTTTCTACATATATTTTCATGGCAACTGCTCTGACGAGCTATTTCCACTGATGCCCCAACTGCATGAATTTAAGCGTCTACTAGGTTGACATCTTGGTCCCACATTTTCACTGGCAAGAGTTAAATGCAACCGCCTCTTCTATTTCAACAGCTTCTTTCTCCAGCACTTCTCGACAGTGAGACTCCATTCCTCTTAAGTGATTCCCTGATAGCTATAATCTATAAACATTTAAATGTAATGTCAATCGACATATTACGATGCCTTGATCTTGATCCCCGTTCTTCTCTTTATTCTTTCCTCAAACAGCCCTCTTTAATATTACTTTCACTCTCTGTAACCTCTTGCATGCTAGTGTCACGCCTGCCTTGCTAGAGGGAAATGCTTAAAAAATCACTCCCAAACAAGGCTATAATGCCACTAAGACGCAAGGTCCAAATCAGAGTGAAAGAAACTGAGGAGATTTTAGATAGAACCGCAAACTCAATCCTAAACTGGAAACAATGGATAAACCTCTACTCATGGATTGTAAGAATATATATATATATATATATATATATATATATATATATATATATATATATAATATATTTTATTCTCTAAATATTGCAGCTACATTATTCACTCACACACGCACACACACACACACACACACACACATATATACATATATATATATGTATGTATGTATGTATATATATATATATATATATATATATATATATATTTGTGAGTGAATAATGTAGCTGCAATATTTAGAGAATAAAATTTATTATTTGTTAAAAGCCCTACTAATTATCCCAGAGCAGGGAGATGAGATTAATTCATACCAATTCTATAGTTATTTGCGCATAGGTAAATGTAATTAATCCAAATGAAATTCGGATTCGGCCCACCAAGCCGCGATCAGTTATACTAACCCCACATCCTTGAAAATCAGGAAGCATATGACTATTAGCTGTAAGTATATTAAGTAATGAACACTCACAGAATAAAAGGTTTTCGAAGAAAAGCTTAAGTAGAGAAACATAATATTTTTACTTTGGTAATGCATTGCAAATTAGGAAAACCCATAGTTAGTCGTTGTGAATTAATGTTAGCGTTTATATTTATCATACTTTGTCGACTTCGAGGTAAGAAAGAAAAAAACTACTGAACCAATCTCCAAGGTAGCATCCTTGACATATATTCCGGAAAGACAAAACAGATCACAATCTAATATTATTAGGCGACTGTTGTTGTTACTGTGAAACTGCTATCTTTTCAATCTTTTGATGTACTTGCGTGAAATGAATATATATATATATATATATATATATATATATATATATATATATATATATATATATATATATATATATATATATATACACTTACAATATTCCTACTTCTATCTACAAAGAGAATGCATTTCTAAATATATTCTGTTTAAGCGAAATGTTGTCTATCATTAATATAATTGTCAGTATAATCATAAAGGTTTCAGAATTTTCTTCATTTCTTTATTCATCGGGTAGTGAGTTAAAGGTAGTAGGTCTTTGACAAAGCTGATGAGAAAAAACTGAAATGAAAACAGAAAAGAAAACAGAAAAGAAAATCGGTCTCTGTTTTAACATTAGTTTCTCTCTCTCTCTCTCTCTCTCTCTCTCTCTCTCTCTCTCTATTTTACACAAAAATATTTATTTCCCTTTCTACGAGAAATGGTAGATGAAAATAGATACATCTGCAAAAATGTAAGAGGGTTGAGAATATTGGCTAGATAGATAACAGCTTTGAAATAACTATATCGAACGTGAAGAAAATGCATTCTCTAAACTGCTTGTGATTCAGATGAAATCTCTCATTACGAATTGCGGAAACCTGGACAATGTTACTGTGTAGTATTAAAATAAAAAACAGGAACATAAATAGACCGCCAATTTTGCTGCATGACAACTTCCGTTCTCATATTACAAAAGCTCTGCAGCAACAAGGAATTGATGATACGTGATTCTTCTTCAATTTCATCTTCTTCTCTTACGTTCCATATCCTTCCAGCGCATTAGCGATCATAGCTCTCTACAACGTCCCTTTCCTTGTTACTCCAAGTAACTCTGACCTCTTTCCGACTTTTCGGTTTCCTTGTTTTGCAATCTGGTCGCTCAAACTCTCCAAATATGTTACTCCCTGATTGCCACTTCCTTTTTTTTTTCCTTCAATATGGCCTGTGAGTGTTATATTTTCCAAGCCTTCCTTCCTCACTGTGTGTCCTGGATATTTATACTGTCTCTATTATACATTTCTACCTATAGTTTATTGTAATTTTTGTTCTGTAGGCCTCATATTTGACGTTAAGTAAGCCAAAACGCTTGAGATGTCTTTAAAAAAAAAAAGGCAATTAATATCTACCGTAAAGTCCTGTATTGGTCCTTATAATTAAAATAAAATCCGGTATTAATTGAAGTTTTATAGAAATCTGATATTAAGTATAGTTGTCGCCGTATAAATTATAAATTCCCATTAATGGGATACTGGCATTAACGGTTTAACCAAACTAACATGATACAGTTCTCAATTTCCTGGGAATATGCTAATTTTAATAATGGACAAATCTCCAAGATCGTACATATTCTTATTAACTGTCTTTTTGTATGTTTTGTTGAATTTAACTATAGCCTCGGTCTCACATTGACTGCTGACCTGTGATGGGACAAATACATTAAGTCAATAGCTTCGTCCACCGCAAGGAAAGTTGACTCCCTGTGACGCGCCAGGAATTTTTTCTCGCCAGAGTCGATCCTTCAAATCTATAAATCAACCATTCGTCCTTGCATGGAATATTGCTGCCATATATGGTCTGGAGCCCCTTCTGTTTGTCTCAAGGTCCTTGATAAAATCCAAAGAGAGATATGCAATGTAATTGGCCCTGATCTGGCATCTCGTCGGCAGTCGCTCTCTCACAGACGTGTCTTCGCCTCCCTCTGTCTTTTTTATAAATACTTTCATGGTAACTGCTCCGAGGAGCTGCTTTCGCTGGTTCCCAGATTTCATGAATTGAAGCGTTCAACTAGGCTGGCATCTGGCTCTCACCTTTTCACTATCGAAACTGTTAAATGTAGCCGTCTCTTCTACTCTAATAGCTTCATGTCTCGCACTTCTCGCCTGTGGAACTCTCTCCCCTTTTCCTGTTCCCCTGATAGCTATAATATCCAACTAGCCAAATGTAATGTCAATCGACGTCTCCATATTCCCTGATCTATCCTTCTCTTTATCCTTTACTCTATCGCTCCTATTTGTTTTCGCTCCAACTCTCTGTAACCCCTTGCGTGCTAGCGGCTTCACGCATTGCTTGGGGTGTAACGCTTAAAAAAAAGGTGAGCATTCCCTACCCAGAATGTGAGACTAGATACATTTCAAATCGGAACAATCACGAAAGTTTTTACAAGGCTCATTGAGTGAGTTACAGATAGAGGGAGAGAGGTCGGATTCATTGTTTCGTCGGATTATCAGTAGTAAAAAGACACAGAGTTAGATGACGTAGGAACTCACAACGTCACTACTAAACTATGTATTATTCCGCTAGAATTATTTTAAAGCATCAATTAGTTGTGGAAACAAATAATTGCGATATGGGAATAACACATTTTGATTGAATGAAAGAATGAAGATGGACGATTGGTAATCGCTATATGAGATTTAGAATTTTTGTCGATTTTTAAGCGGATTACTGTGCGCACAATAATAATATTCGTACTACAATAGAAAATTTGACTAATGAGGATAAAGGGGGAATAGTGACGATAAGAGAACCGATGAAACAGGCGAGAAGTGAATGAAAATAATGATGACAAAAGAACAATAAAACTTATTAAATATGGTGATAGATAGATAGAAAGAAAGAAAGAAAGAGATTAAGATAGATAGATAGATAGATAGAGACTGAGATAGAGACAGGGATAGATAGATAGATAGATAGATAGATAGATAGATAGATAGATAGATAGATAGATAGACACTGAGATAGATAGATAGATAGATAGATAGATAGATAGATAGACAGACAGACAGACACTGAGATAGATAGATAGATAGATAGATAGATAGATAGATAGATAGATAGATAGGTAGATAGAAAGAAATAAAGAGATTGAGAAAGTAAGCTAGCTAGATAGATAGTTAGATAGAAAAAAGAAAGAGATAGATAGATAGATAGATAGATAGATAGATAGACAGACAGACACTGAGATAGATAGATAGATAGATAGATAGATAGATAGATAGGTAGGTAGGTAGGTAGATAGATAGAAAGAAATAAAGAGATTGAGAAAGTAAGCTAGCTAGATAGATAGTTAGATAGAAAAAAGAAAGAGATAGATAGATAGATAGATAGATAGATAGATAGATAGATAGATAGATATATATATATATATATATATATTTTTATCGACTGACTTTTTGGTTTATCAACTATTTTTGGTTTATTTAAACCCGAAACCAATTTTAGAATGCGATACTTTTTTTCGGCGAGTGAAAATTGCATTAACAATTTTTAGAATAACAATAATTTTCCGAATACACATCCTACTACTTAACCCATAACTGGGGACATTTACGCGTAAGTTAATGCAACGCGCCCGACTGAAATTCGAACTCAGCTCTCAATTTCCTTATTCCGTGGCCCCCCTGCATAACACCACCCGTACATCTACAGAGAGAAAGGCCAGTAGAGAGAGAGAGAGAGAGAATATTGATTACTTTGGTATTAATGATACATTTAATTTCGTAACGTATTTTTATAAAAAGGTATATGTTTGGAAAATTAATTTATGATTATTTCATGAATATCTTTGTTTTAAGCGGAAATGTTTTGTCATCTCGATTTAAAATGCATCATTTTTAAATCTGAAAAACTGCAAACGAAACATGTTCAAATTTCATATCGGATTTGATTGCGCGGTTATTATTTTTTTTTCTTCTGAATATTTAGGATAAATTGAATGTTATCGCGAACACCTGCTAAAATACCTTGACTATTCAATCAAGTCATAGAAAGCAACGCGTTCCCATGATCTTTTCTCATACAGCATAATTAGGTGGTGCTGCAAGGAACACGAATCCACAGTTACCACGCTATGATTTGAATATATATTTCCCTGCTTGTAAAAAAAAAACGCTTTCTAAATGTAAGCACAAAATCTAATAATAACATTGCATTTTTCGATTGGTTTCCATGGTTAAGACTTGCAATGCTTATCATTGGATAAATGACATCACGTGATTCATTGACGTTTGTTTTGGTTGTTTGTTGCTTTTAAAACGCTGGGTGTGCATGTCAAATAATTCCAATCCCCAAAATAATACTGATATTTCCAACGAATAATAACTAATTTAATTCATACGCACCAGCATCACGCTTCTTATTCATATCGACAACAAAAAGATGCAGCTGATGGTACAAACATCGCACTAGCGCATGATCTCCATCCATGTTGCTTTTAAATACGATTTCTTTTAATTATCGCATTTCATATTATTATTGCTAACAGTCACTATTAAACTTATTTATCAATTAGGAAGATAATAACATATAACTGATACCCTCTTGCTCAGTTTTCATCCCCAAAACAGAACCATGTCATTATAGAAAGATCACCAGAACGAGGGTTACGTTCCCAGAAATATTGGGTGATCCATCAGGAAATACTGTGCTGGATATAACCCGGTATAAAAAAAGGAAAAAAAATCTTCTATTTTTTTTTCTTTTCAGTGTGATATCCATCTACGGCAATATTTATCTTAATATAGTAAATGTTTGTTTGTTTGTTTGGGTTTTATGGCATATCAACCACTGTGGGTTATTTAATGCCAAATCCAGTTTATATGAATTTTAAATGCCTATTTTGTATGGAATAAAAAATGTACAGCTGGCAACATTATTGTTTCAAAAAAAACGTATAGCTGGCAACATTATTCCTTTACAAAAAAAACGTATAGCTGGAAACATTACTTTTTTACAAAAAAAACTTAGAGCTGGCAACATTATTGTTTCAAAAACTTAGAGCTGGCAACATTACTGTTTCAAAAACTTAGAGCTGGCAACTTTACTGTTTCAAAAACTTATAGCTATCAACATTACTGTTTCAAAAACTTAGAGCTGGCAACATTATTGTTTCAAAAACTTAGAGCTGGCAACATTATTGTTTCAAAAACATTATCTGAGACCTTGCTGTTGGATGCAGTTTATCACCGTACTCAGGGCGCGGATGTAGTTTACCGTCATACCCAGGACGTTAATATAGTAAAGGATTTATTTAATCGCTACAGCGACTGAAGACCCGACCAAGAATTTATTGTCGGTAGAAGAAATATTAACAATATATGATACGCAGATAACTGTGTTGATGGCTAAAACAGAAGGGAGTGTCGACACGACCTCTTAGACTAACCATCAATTGTAAGAAAACAGAAACTTAGCAAGAGAAAAAACAAGATGCCAAATACAAATGATGCCAAATATCAAATAAGTACAATAGTTTTAATATCTTATAAGTGTTTTAACAGAAGATGGGAAATGCGACACTGAAATTCGAAGGCATATTGGCATGTCAAAGAAACATCCAATTCCTGAGCAAGGCGCTAAGGAAGAGTGAAATTTCGGCAAACATGGACCTTTGTACTTGCAATAAAAGGAAGTGTCAAAAGGACAGTTTTTCCATTGACACCGATATTATTTTAACTACCTTCAACCCCCCCCCGTCAATATTTATTGTTTTAAAAAGCGATTATTAGTATTGTAATAAAACCTAAACATATGATGAAAGTGAATTCATACATTGTCTTTGTTCTTTAGAATTGACAATAAAAATAATAAACACTCTTCATTAGATTTTCTATTTATAAGATTTATTTTTCATATTATTTATTGAAATGATTGGCGAACGTCGGTTAATTGTCATTCAATTCGAACATTATTAAAAACTAAATAATAAGGATTTCCCTATAATTGTTTATCATATTTGAATTATTTAATAATAATAAAATGTCTATGAATTTATGAATAAATTTGTTTTTACGTTTATTTATAAAATGTTAAATGCTAAATATTGCATTGCATTAATTTTAATTGTATTAGGTTTTAGAACGTTGCAAATATAAAATCATTTTTTTAAAAATAAACAATCTAATAAATAAATAGTGTTTAATAATTTTTTTGTAGATTCTCAACAACAAAAAATATAGGTTTAGGTTTTATTACAATACTAATAATCGCTTTTTTGAAACAATATGGCTGAGGGATGAAGGCAGTTAAAATAACAGCGGAAAAACGGTCCTTTTCCCACTCCGTTTATTTGCGGGCACGAAGGTCCAAGTTTGCCGAAATGTTGCTAAAGACGAGGGTTGCTGAACTGTTATGCCATATCTATTCACTTTTATGGTAGTGAATGCTGAACAATCTCCTTTCCGATGAAGAGAAGGCTGGAAGTAACAGAAATGTGGCTCTACAGAAGGATGTTGAGAATGCCATACACGTAGAAGAAATCTCAATAAAAACGGAAGCAAAAGTTACAGTTATATTCATAATCAGAAAGACACAGCCCAAGTGATTCTGACACATACTGACGTCAGTTATGTGCCATGCGTGATACACGCTTAGACGATCATGTATATAACATGCCCGCCTTACCATCCAAATGGACAAGCGGAGAGATTCGTGGATACTCTCAAAAGAGCATTACAAAAAGCGTACGATGTACCTACGGAGAAAGCATTACAGCAATTCCTACTGGTATATAGAATAACGCCAAATAATGCGAAACCATCAAAACTATCACCAGCAGATATCATGTTTGCTAGGAAAATCAGATCAGCCTTCGATAAATTACTACCAAGTAAAACAAAACAACACAGTCCTACACACCAAAAAGAAATTTCTTCCCAGGGGAAAAAATGTTTTTTAAGGCGTATAAAAATAATACCTTTTGCTGGGAACAAGGGATAATTGAGAAAATAATTGACAATATGATGTACAGAGTTCAAGGAAAAAAATTCTCACGCAGAAGACACGTAAACCAAATAAGGAAGAGACCGTTACAGGATGCTAACGGTCCACCTCAAGAAGAGGTATGGGACACGATTTTCGACACATTCGATATAAGAAGACCGCAAATAATGCCAGAACCAAGAAAATCGTCTAGAAAAAGAAAATTTACTGAACCTTTGGAAATATATCCAAACAAAAAAAAGATATTAAAAACCACTGCTACGCAAAATTTTCGGAAGGTGGGGGTGTTATGGGACCTTACCCATAATAACATAATGGACTATTCCATACGTAATAAATACTGCGTCTCAAGAGGAAGCAGGGAGTTCCGTCTGAAGTCTGAGTTCAGTCTGAAGTCTGGAGAAAAGTCCGTCAGGAGTCTGTCAGTCAGTCAGAGCGAGCGAGTCAGTCAGTCGAGTCAGAGGCAGACCGAAACAGAGTCGCGTTCAGACAATTGCTACTAAACTAGATCGTTCGTAGTAACACTTTCTACTTCTCTTTATATATTCCTGTTTGTAATATATCTGTGTTATTCCATATCCGTGTTCGAGTTCTTCTTTATTGGTTCTACCTTGGACTATCACCCTGGTACAAGGAAGCGGACCATAACATTATTATTTAGCTTATCTAACACTCCAATTGTCCACTGTCAATATTGAAATCAGACCGACTCCCTCGGCAAAATAAAACCATTCCGTGTCGGATCCGAAATCGCAATTCTGAAATTTTGTATTCGCAAGTTTTCATTACTGAAACTTTTCGGTAGTATTGCTTGATGTGTATCTTACCCTTAACCTGAAGCAGACGTTAACAACATCATTGTAATGCTAACATAAGAGCGGTTTTTAAAGATGTTATGTGTAGCACAGGTGAAGACTAAACATTGAAAAATAACAAGGTACGTAATATTTACCCATTTTCAAAAAGTATGCCTATATAATCACTTCAAATAGATCAGATTTGTGACGAAGCTTTACATTCCCATTAGATTAGCGGTTATTCTGAGATTTTGGCCTTTCAATAAGATAAATAATAAAATATATGCATTTTCCCTCAGTTTCTTCTTTAAATAATTTTATAATATTTTAAACTTAATACAGATTAAATTTAAAATTGGTAATTTTTAATTTTATATTTTATTTATTAAAATTTAATATTAATTAATGAGAATGATTTCTATTTTAGTCTAACTCTAACATTAAAGCATTGATAATTACTAGCAGCCTGGCCAGGCGTTGCCCGTGGTTGATTAAAAAATAGTGCAACTCATAAAGCAATCGCTATCACTTGACTTTAAAATATTTTTGCCTTTCCTTGACTTTAAAGGAGTGCCCTTTTCCGTGCTGGTGTTGCTACATGCCTTACTTCTTGCCTATCTCACACTGCGAATTTTTTCTAAGCTCTATACTAAACATAAAATCTGTTACGAAAAAAGAACTAAACAAAATGAACACAAAACGATCAGCTCTGAAAAAAGACTCGTAACTGGAAAAACCGAATGAAAAAAGTTAACAACAAATACTTTTTCACACCAACCCAGTTCTGCGGAATCAGAATCAACGTTGAGTTTAAGCAAGCGAATGAGCCAATTGGAGTAAAGTGCCATGCAGATTTAAATTTTCCCCACTTGTGACAAATGTAGCTATCGATTTTTTTGGCATGCTAGCATGCTAGTTAACATTCGTGTCAGTCAGCTGTTGGCTCTCACACTGGCCAATAGAACTTCCCTGCCTATTCGTGGCAGCCAGCTATAGGCTCTCACTCTGGTCAGTACAAAATGGCCGCAAGCTACATAAAAACTGCGGTAGAAACATGAAAAATCGATAATTTCTACTATTGATGGGAGTTGGGAAATGCAAAGTCGGTCTTTGCCTTCCCGTTAACTTTGAGCATGTGCATGTAAATTTTGGTACAAATCCGTCAAAAATTGCGCCCGTGCATTCGCTACACACACACACACACACACACACACACACACACACACACACACACACACACACACACACACACACACATCCTGCCTTTTATAGATGGAGACAACCAAGGTTCGTTGTAAAGTTTTTTGAATTCTCATATACTTATAATTTGATTGTTCATTGCAGCTTATGTAATAGTGTTTCCCCTATCGAGGAGTGTTTGGTCAATTTGAACCTTTAAAAACTATTTATTCTACATTCAGCACCATCACTTGATAGGATACCAGGTGTGTTGAAACAAAACGGCTATTTTTGTAGTGATTTTATAATATATTTATGTCATAATTTTCGAATAAATATTTGCTCAAGTCTGTATTGAGCACTCTTTTACGAATAGTATCTTTTGCTTATTGGAATTTAGTCGTATACACCAATCCTATACCATTATATATATATATATATATATATATATAATGCTCAAATTATATTTTTAAAGGATACCAATATTTGAGTATGTGATCTGTTTTTATTTATTTCTTAAACAATATATATATTTTTTTTATTTTCATCAGGCATAAATATTCGGGAAATCTTATTAGGAAAAAAAAAAATGCGCTCTTCGTAGGATTCGAACTTTGTTCCACTAGGGGGAAGCCGTCATTAGATCTGACGTATATATTACTAGTAGCATGTTATACCGCTCCCTAGATGAAACCAAAGTGAAGAGATTTACGTCGTGTTGCAAATCGTGAAAAATATAAATGGAGGCATCTATGTAACCCAATCGAGACAGCTCTCCGTATAATTCTCTTAGCCACTTATGCTTTCCATGAAGATGGGAATCGCTTGCTGCCATGTTCCTATTTCCCAAGAAGAAGAAGAAGAAAAGAAGATTATTATTAATAATAATAATTTCGTGAATTGGTTGCTTTCATATTCCAATTTCAGAACAAAAAGAATAATAATAATAATAATAATAATAATTTTGTGAATTGGTTGCTCTCGCGTACCCATTTCACAAGAAGATGAAAAAGAAGATTATTATTATCATTAATAATAATAATAATAATAATAATAATAATAATAATAATAATAATAATTTTGTGAATTGGTTGTTCTCATGTTCAATTTCACAAGAAGAAGATTAATAATAATAATAATAATAATAATAATAATAATAATAATGATGATAATAATAATTTTGTCAATTGGTTCCTCCCATATTCCAATTTCAGAAGAAAAAGAAGATTAATAATAATAATAATAATAATAATAATAATAATTTTGTGAATTGTTTGCTCTCATTTTCCCATTTCACTAGAAGAGGAATAATAATAATAATAATAATAATAATAATAATAATAATAATAATAATAATAATAATAATAATAATAAAAATTTTGTGAATTGGTTGCTCTCATGTTCCCATAAATATATTTATGACCCTAGCCATTAGAACAGGTGGACTTATCAAACCTGAGTGATTTGTCATAGGTCATTAAATTTCTTGACAGCCAACCTGTGTGTCGAATTGCTCTAACTCTGTTACGCAAATTAAACAATGTGTCATAAAAGTTGCAAACAATCAAATGACACTACAATGCAGCGTCGAGTTGGGCAAGTATGGAAGCAACTCGACCATCATTGAAGTGCAAATATGCGCACAGCCTCACGAAAGGTAGCATAGCAAATATTTAATGAAACTCTATAGTGTACATGCTTTCTCAAAATAGCACTGTAATAAACTGTAAATAATTTATACTACTATATTGTACTGTGAGTAATGATATCATTATAATCGTCGTCATCATCGATGTGTCGTATTCAAAAAGAACGTGGGCGCTGCTATTTCTCTACAGTTTTCTGTACGACTGTAGCTCCAAACAACATTTGGATCTTTACCAAAACTCCTTATCTCTACTCTGTCATCTAATTAATACGAATAGATAGGTTTTCATGGGAGTATAGTTTTTTTTTAAAGCTGTACATTCGACTATCGTCAGGTTCACAGTCGTCCCCGGTCTTTTGAACATGAGTAGAAGTTTATCCGTTGTTTCCTGTTTAGTGTTCGGTTTCCCGCTATGGTCTTCTCCTTCTCTTGCGTCTTAGTGGCATTATCGACTTGCATTGATTGAATTGATTAAAAGGAAATGCGCACAAAATCATTACTTGAGCTGCTCAGTTTCCTTTAAACCTCCTTCGCTAGACTACAGGAACTGTAACATTATGATGAATAAAAAGTCTATAGAAATTAAAATGTCATCTGATGAAACACATTTTTATTTTTTATTTTAAAGACGCAGACATAATTCCTGCTGTTGTCACGCATTAAAAACAAGCTGTTCATAAAAATTCGAGACTTGTGAAAAGTTATCAAAAATGCCTAGAAAAATTCAAATTTATATATATATATATATATATATATATATATATATATATATATATATATAATCAAAGAATAAATGATCCAAATAGAGTCAATAAAACAATCAATTTGCGTGGAGTGTGGGTCAAAGAAGTGCTCAGTGTGTATCGGATGTTTCCTTTCTGCTATTCATTTTCAATGTATCTCTTGTTTGATAAGGATTTACAAAGGAAATAAAGAGTGGTTTATTTTATGAATGACTAATGTTTACACACATGTGATCGTAAATACTAAATTGTCGGCTAGATAGACAAATAGAATGAAAGATAAAGATGAGGCATTGATTAACTAGTCAGAGAAGATGGGAAGATTTAATATGCTGACATATCAAACAACACAACACACACTCGCTAGCATAATGTGGGAGTACCACCAGCACAGAAGCGATAACAGGCAGTGAATGTAAGCGTCAGGGAAAGGAAAGGAAAAAGAGAAGGACGGAGATCAAGATCAAGGCATCAGAAGATGTCGATTGACATTACATTTAAATTTTTGAAGATTATAGTTATCAGGGAAACAAGCAATAAGAATGGAATCCCAATCTCTGGAAGTGCGAGGGAAGAGTCTGTTGATGTAGAAGAGGCGGTTAATTTTAACTGTTTCGACAGCAAAAGAGTGGGACCGAGATGCCAACCTAGTAGCACATTTAATATGCGTGTGCTTGTATGTAAACATTTTTAATTTAAAATATATTAATCGTGAATAATTTCCATTTTTGTAATTCTTCACCAAGTTGCTTCATATAACTTCGGTTTTATTTTTATTGCGCAGTGTGCATAATGAAGAAAGGGAGCTTTGCAATTTTGAAATTCCCAGGATAGATTAAATGCAGGGCCGACAGAGGAAAACACTGCATTACCTTAGCACGCAGGCTTGAATAAATGAATGGCGGAACAAGGTTTAGGAAAGATAACAAAATGACAAAATTAATTCAGAGCAGGAAATTATGAGAAGCCTAGATGGTGAACGTCCAGAACAGACAGGACAAAATAGAAGGATCTCTCTCTCTCTCTCTCTCTCTCTCTATATATATATATATATATATATATATATATATATATATATATATATATATATATATATATATATATATAAGCAAATACATGGATATAGATCCGACAGTATGAAGAAAAATGTACGGAAAAAACAAACAAAAATCTTAACTTTAAAACAGCATAATTGCATATAAGGATATTTGTTTGTTTTTTCCGTATATTTTTCTTCATATATATATATATATATATATATATATATATATATATATATATATAAAACAAGTAAAAATTTCAAAATTAAAAAAAAAGTTTTTTATGAAAGTATTTATTTATATTTTATATATATATATTTTTTATATTTATTTATATATATATATATATATATATGTAGGTTTGATAATTCAGATCGACCTCGAGGTCAATATGAAATTTCAAAACTACATATATATATATATATATATATAAATATCAAAATTATATATATATATATATATATATATATATATATATATATATATCAAAACTACATATATATATATATATCAAAACTACATATATATATATATATATATATAAATATCAAAACTACATATACATATAAATAAATATTAAAAAATACATATATAAAATATAAATAAATACTTTCATAAAAAACATTATTATTTTTTCAATTTGAAACTTTTTAGTTGTTTTTCTATATATACATATTAAGAAAGTATACGTGACTTCTGATCATGCTATATATATATATATATATATATATATATATATATATATATATATATATATATATATATATATCCTTTCACATTTTGAATCATCAGAATATCTTCCCACAATTATATATATATGTGAAAGTTACTAGTTGGCAAGCAGCCATACAGTCTTTCTTCATTCGTTCTTAATAGGAAACAGTCGGCATTTATTGACCGCACAATTAGCATTACTGTCAGTTGAGATTTATAAAATATAAAATCCTATTATATATATATATATATATATATATATATATATATATATATGTTATTAAAGAAAATGTGGCTTTCCATTACTGTCGAATTAATACGTCCGTAAAACTAAGCATGAAAAATTTGCTTGTACTAATAGTTAGTTTCCACTGTCTCCTTCGAAAGACACTGGTTCCTAAAGTGTGTTGTCCACAAAGAGTAAATTCATTCTCTACGTTCCTCTGCGATTTTCAAGTCGTACATATATATATATATATATATGTTTTGAACAATAAAAAGTATTTATAAAGTTAAATAATCAGACCAACTGGGTTGAATATTAATATTATTTTGTTTTTATTATTATTTCAGTTAGATTCCTCGACTAGGAAAAAAAATTTCTGCTTGCTGGTAGCAGTGTACTACAGAAATGGATATCTTGATGGAGAAAATGAACTTTGTAGTTTTCATTTGTTTTAATTTTTTAACAATTTTTGTCAGTGCTTGTCTTGGTAAAATAGTATCTTTTGAATTATTAAAGATAAGAGCTGGATATATATATATATATATATATATATATATATATATATATATATATATATATATATATTGTTCAAAGTATATATAAAGGATGTTTCATTAAGAGGGATCAAAATTAGCAGTAAAGAAATCAGTGTTATTTTTGAAAATTATTTATTTCTCTATTGGATCATGTTATTTAAGTCATGGCAAATATTTGTTAAAAATAATATCGCCCAAATATCCGCCAAATCGAAAAGCAAAAGAAAGAACTCATGAAAAGCTTAAACTTAAGTCACATTTAAAATCGCTCCAAATTATTGGAACACCCTATATATATATATATATATATATATATATATATATATATATTGTGTGTGTGTGTGTTTGAATATATTTGCATAGAAAATCATTTCAGCCAACAAAGCGCTGTCTCCCTCTTTATATTTCTAAGATGTTCAACCACCCACTCCCACCTCAACCACAGGCCGGAAGGAAGCATTTATGTGAGCCAATTGTTATTGGCAATTGATAAATGAAACAAAACCAAACTTTTCTTTGGCCGACTTCCAGTGATTCATGGGCCGCAACCATCGTTTCTTTTCCGCTAATCCCCTGCAATAAAAGAAAAGGGAATATTTATTAATTGTTTGCCGTGTCCATATTTTATGTACTCGCAGAATTAACATTGTCTCGTCTACAAGGATCGGATTTTTTTTTTCTTTGTTTCTTTGCGGTTTTTTTTTCTGAATAATTTACTCTGAAAAGCCAAACCGATGTGTGGGAGGGTGCTGTTCGAAATGTTAGGACAGTAAAGTTTGTTTTATCTAAGGAGTGGGAGAGTAAAATAGAAAATAGCGTTATAATAATAATTGTTTTCGGTCTGTTATGTTTAGCGCTTTCTCAAATAGGAAGATTTATTCACATATCAGTTCCTCTCCTTATACACACACACACACACACACACACATATATATATATATATATATATATATATATATATATATATATATTACATAAAAGAATTACCTCAACATAGTGATAGTCTATTTCAAGCCGTTCTGTACGCGGTTATCATCAGCCCCTAAGTGTCTGTTGTTATATACAACACCTGTATTACATACATATATATATATATATATATATATATATGTGTGTGTGTGTGTGTGTGAGAGAGTGTGTGTGTGTATTGATGCAATAGGAAAAAAAAGTTAGATTGATGAACCAAAGTTCATTCGTGTACACACACACACACACACACACACACATATATATATATATATATATATATATTTCCTAGGTGTTGTTGAAATTGGAATAAGGCCATTGTTGCATTCATCTGCCAGAGACGAATAATATAACTAGCTGTATGTCAGGTGCGCTATTTGTGAATTCTAATTTAAGCATAATCTAACGTTAAAAATATGGTCATGGCGTATGGTATACAGAGCGATAACCTTTTCCTATAAAATGAACTCAGCTCTGCTAATTTTCGCAGTAGCTATTTACTTTACAAGAATAATATCCTTTAGATAATGACGATAGATTTTTATTATATAATGGACCCAAATCTCCCTTTCGAGTGCCGAAATAGTTATGGTCTTATTTGAAAAATTAGTAATCGCAATGTGATGAGAGCATTTCCTTATAAAATGGGCCAAAATCATCATTGAAACGCCGCAATATATACAATCCGCATTACAAGACCTATGAAAGACGCCTATTTGATATAGAGTAAATAGCATTAATGAACTACGAATTTGGATTGAATACAGCTTAGCAATTGACTCGCAATGGTAACCTATTTATCCAATATAATCTTGATTCTTATTCTCATTGAATTCTCTACATCTATATATAAAATTTTGTAAGTTCCTTTAACCTTTCCGTCCGCCCTTCACAACCTCTAAAATAACCATACATTGACCATATAAGGAAGTACAACGTACAGTTGATTTTACTAGAATACAATAAATTTTCTTTTTTTGAGAAATTTAAAGTTTTTATATATTCAAGAATCCAGTTTTGAGTTCCTCCAGTGTTTTCGAGAACTATAAACAAATCACAAGGCCAAACAGTCCAAAGAATTAGGATTTGGTTCTAGAAAGAATTACTTTCGCATGTACTCCTGTATGTCGCATGCTCAAGAGTAAGAAGTCGTACAAATTAATTCTTCCGTGTTAAAAAAGAAAAAAATAAATTTTCTAAAAAATTATGTTTACTATGAAATTAAATTGAATTCAAAAAATTATTAAACCGCGGAGTAGGATTTTTTATCCAGGGATTTTCCAAACAAATCGGCTTATTTTAGGGATTGGTTGGAGAAATTGAACGAAACTTAGAGTTTCCTTATCTCGACAAAATATGTTAGCGATAACTTCAATAATACTAAATTCTGTGAGGATTCCAACACCCTGACAGGTGTTGCAAAAATTTCTAGTACAAATAAATACACATTTGACTGTAAATTTTTCGTTTTTTCTTGACCTAGTGTACACATAGATTAGGCTACTCTATTCATAATTATACCGATTACCGAAGTTAAGCAAAGTCGAGCCGCTTCAGTAACTATACGCTTGGGATTAAATGGTGCTGTAATCTTCGAATGCTGGTAGTGTAATGAATAACGGCTCGAAATTGGAACTCGGAGAATCGAGTGGCAATTCCCGTTGGATTCGTTATATATATATATATATATATATATATATATATATATATATATATATATATATATATCCTTATGCTCAGATACCACTGGTGAACAGGGTGCCTTGAAAGCTTTATTTTTTTTTCCATCAAGTCCCAGTTATGAGTCAAACAGTTGAAATTGTATCATTAAATAATTATTATCTCTAAAAAATATTCTTAGAATTTAAAAATATTTTCTGGATTTAATTAACTTGCAAAAGGTTGACAAACCGTAAAATACTACCAAAATACGTACCTCTTTAAAATCTCTATAAAACAGAACTTACTAACTGTTGTTTTGTAACACTTTTGTGCAATTAACATTTTCAATGCTACATTCTTATAGCATTGATGCCTTTCTGTGCAAGATCCGTTTTAAAAAAAAAAGAAGAATTTGTCAACTTCTGTCGATATGCTGACATCGATTTCCCATCGGTGCTGCCATTTTGATTTTGCTAACATACGCTGCAGTATCGACCAAGTTGAAAAAAAATATCCAGACACACAATATGATGAAAATATGTAACAAAACAGATCGTATTGTACCCAACTATAAATAATCTCCGCCGGTTTTGAAATACCATTAAATGCCAGTTAGTTTAGAATACAAACATTAGGAAGCCGATATTTGACGGCGTCTTGAAATCGTATATATATATATATATATATATATATATATATATATATATATATATATATATATATATATATATAATGTCGACGGCAGTATATTTCATAAAGACATGTAACTACGTCCAGACGAGAAGAAAATATTTTTATTTATTTCTTTTTCTATACTTTTTGAATGATTTATTTAGCTTGACCATCAAAAACCTATATATGGGAAATTTTAAGCGAAAAGAAAATCGATTTGTTGAAAGCTGGAAGCGATGTACACAGTGGAGACAATTTGGTACGGAGTAAGAGGCATAGATTATGCCTATGTGTGTGGAAGATAAGACTTGAACTGGTTAAGATTATAGTGATCGGAGAAGCATCTACTTGGAAGTTGGTTCCAC
Organism: Acanthosepion lycidas; assembly: GCA_963932145.1. Classification (NCBI taxonomy): domain Eukaryota; kingdom Metazoa; phylum Mollusca; class Cephalopoda; order Sepiida; family Sepiidae; genus Acanthosepion; species Acanthosepion lycidas. The sequence continues at coordinate 71,420,047 of OZ010591.1, read as the reverse complement.
AAATTAGCGATTCGTGGGAAGAAGCTAATCAAGAAGATCATCTCGCCAATGGAATACGAAGTGATTAAGGGTGGTTTGCTGTAATATGCATAGCATGATG
>OZ010591.1:71347447-71417447 GCA_963932145.1 Acanthosepion lycidas | reverse complement strand
TTAATTCTTATGTACAGATTCGTCATCTTCGGAAAGGTTATGCCAAGTTAGAGTGGGGTATCTATTTCAAAGCTAATGGTGGCGCTCACCGTCTAGTTAGTTTACAGCGAAGGATATTTCATGGCGGGACGGCAAGTCGTTAAGTGTCGAGAGGGTTTTGTTTTATTATTATCTATCTGTTAATCTTTTTATTTATTTGTTTATTCAAATGGTTGTTCCATATACAAACGTGTTGCACTGAACTGCAATTTGCTTTTTGACGACTTCACAAAGGGTTTTTTTCTATTTAATGATTTGGCTTTTAAGGCTTTTATTAAACTATGGAATTTATTTATTTATCTATTTTTTATGCTAATTATTTAATGCGAAAATTTGTTGATGTCAGCAAAATCCCGTTAACTCCTGCCTATGGTTTAATAACTTTTCATTATTTAGAAACTAAATGATTAAGTTTATAAATAATGAAAATCTTCAGACACACTGGGTTGTAGATTAATATTCTTTCGTTTTTATTATTATTATTTCATTTAGATTCCTCGACTAGTTTCGGCCGAAATGGCCATCATCAGAAGAAGAAATATCTTGCTGGTAGCAATGAACTACAGAAATATATATATATATATATATATGTGTGTGTGTGCGTGCGTGTGTGTGCGTGCGCGCGCACGTTTGTGTGTGTGTGTAGAAACGGGACTGAATAAAAGCGTTGGTTGAAGGAATCCAAAACTGACTTGACCCAAAGAGTGATGAGTCCAATACCTGGCCACAGAAGAGGTAAACAAAAACTTAGTAGAGCTGAGTTACTAAAAGGAATGAACTGAAACTGAGATATCCAGAAAAGCTATGCTACATGGAACAAAAACAATCTACCTTCGTGGACTGAATAAAAGGTTCGATTCAAAATCCCAATGTATATCACTTGTGTGAAGAGTTATCTGCCCCTGCGAAACAAGCTGGGACAAAGTTACCTGCCCTTGGCATAGTATATAAAGCGGTCTGGTGAACGCGGCCAGGGGCTTTTTACTGACATACAGTATCGGACGTGTCGAACACACTTGTCACACTTTACAACTTGAAGAAGGCTGGATCTCCAAACGGCCGAATTGTCGTGTATACGACACTGAAGTTAAGACAACAGGCCAATCATTGTAAAATTTATTCCTCCCATATTTTTAGCGTTTCCCCACCCCGGCGTTACTATCTCGCCTATCCCTACACATATTTCCATCTATAAAAAAAAAATATCTTTACTAGAGAACGAAGCGTGTTACACAGTCTTTTTTCACTTTTGTAATCCAACTTCCTAATGTGTATAGATTTTTAAGTAGCACCTATTTACTTATTTACTTGTAAACCAAGTGAAGGCGAACACAAGAGAATAATGCGAAATTTTAACTTGGCACGGCCATTCTCATTTCTACGTTGCGCTACCTACGTGAGTTCTCCCAAACGAGCCACGATCGGAGGTGAATGAATGTGTAAATGACTTTTGAAAATCTATAAAAACACATTGAAATACATTTTAGCACGTGCAGAATTATTGGTTTTCACTGTCATTCTTTATCGCTAGTCATTAAGAAGCTTTCACACCATATTAAGTGATAAAAAGAAAATCGATGCTCGCAATAACGATTTAATTTCTTATATAAAATTAAGATACAGTTTCTCAACATTGATTATTGGGCTCTTTCTTCCTCCACACACACACACATATATATATATATATATATATATATATATATATATATGAAGAAATATACTCTTAAGGTGTGGTATATTTATGGGATAAAGGGCTCACTATCAGAGATAGAGCGTGTGTAAATATAAAAGTGAACATTGAAGTCAAAACTTAGAGGCGACAGGCCTGACGATTGCGTCTAGCATGAAACAGTCTGTCGCCTCTATTGTTGACTTCAATGTTCACATATATATACACGCACACACACACACGCACACACACATACATATATATATATATATATATATATATATATATATATATATATATATATATATATATATATGTATATGTGTAAATGGTGGTTCTCGTTTGGAAGAAACCTAGGGTTGCTCAACTTTCAGTAGAACAAATCGGTACCCGAGGAAAAATGAAAAATAAAAAAAGAAAGACCCAAGAGCATTAAAACGAGGCGAAAACAATCGTGAAGTGTTTAAGCACCAACTCCCCCCGCCAAAAAAAAAACAGTAAAAAGATTAAAAAGACGTAAAGTCCTACGTAAAGTGCTCAATGCACTAAGTACAGAGAGAGAGAGAGAGAGAGAGAGAGAGAGAGAGAGAGAGAGAGCGAGAGAGGGAGATAGAGAGAGAAAGAGAGAGAGATTGTGAGTGTATCAAAAGTACTTTTGCAAACATTTTGGACGTGTTCCTCACACCAAACAAATACAAAAGTCCATATAGACATGTGTCTGCAAATCCTTCATTTTTTGTGTTAGTGAGTTTAAAGTTTATGATAGACGCTGTTTAATGTCCAGTGCAAGATACAATCCAAAAGTACTTTTCTCAACTTTGGGGACTGCTACCTTAAGCATTCGTCTGTCTTGACGACAGAGTCTGTTATATATATATATATATATATATATATATATATATATATATATATATATATATATATATATATATATATATATATATATATATATATATATATATATATATATATATATATATGGAGAGATGAAGTATAATTCCGCTGTTCGTAGCATTTACTTTTTTGCATATTCATTCTAGCACGGTAAATGGTATCAATATTATTATCATTAATAATAATAATAATAATAATAATAATAATGTTGTTTTATATTAATAAACCTAACAACAGTACATGACCAACGTAATGGAGAATGTAATACGTATTAGTCAGAATGTCAAAATCCACGGTGCTCCACGGATGGGTAATTCCTTTGAGGTAGAAAATTACCAAATACAGAAATCAACAGTATTCAACACAAAGATTGTTAACAGACTGGACTTTTCCGATCTTTACAATTTTGACCTAAGTCTCAGGCGAACCGTTATCTTCACGACATTCTCCTAAGTTGTCCCTGTTACTATGTATCACTCTACCTCGAGTGACTCTTGTACAAGGTTAAAAATCGTTGTAAATAAAAAATAAATCATATATTAAACTCCAGTGTTGTTATATTTTCTGCATTCGTATGGTTATATTAGGTGATTTGATTCGTGGCTTTTAGACAATGTTATGCTTTTCGCCTAAGTGAATATAAGGGACTCGATTGGAACTCGCTTTTCTGATTTCAATTTTTTTTCTTCTCAATAATTTCACCCCCAAACAAAGCAATAAAACCACTAGGACGCAAGACGACACTGTGTGTTAGAGGATATGAGAAAAAACTACTATTAAGGAGAGAGGACAATAAAAGAACATGAAGAGAGAAAATGACGACTGAAGATGAAAGTTGACTGCAAAGAAAGAAGCCGGGAGTTCCACAAGCGAGAAACACGAGCAAAGAAACTGTTAGCATAGAACTTACGGTTATATCTAACCATTTCAAGTGTAAGTTGAAGAGTTCGCGATCGCTAAACCCATGACCCATCAGGGTTGTAGTGGCACCACATTTACTGCAGCTGTAGTAGAAATGGTTGTTGCAGTTTTTTTTGTATGTATTTACTAGTGAGCTAGCCTAAATGAGCTGACTCATTTTATAGTTCACCAATAGAAGGGTTACTCAATCAGAAAGCTCAAAATATTCAATGCGACGTGTATAAAGGCAGCTATTTTTTCTCCCAAATTGTCTGCACCTCCAGCCTGATATCGAAGACTTAAAGAATTGCTTAACAAACGCTACATTCTCTGAATCTTCACTGCCGACATCTGATATTGAACAGATTACGGACTTCACTGGATTCTATATTCAGAGACTGCGGCAAACATGGTCAACAATGGTGTTTCTTGTACAAGATAGCCTGACGGAGCCCAACACTCTCCAGGCCGGTTTTGAATTCAGAGTATATTCTCATAAACCGATTGCCACCCAAGGCTATAAAAAGCAGTATGTCATGCTATTTACCCATAGTTGGGTAGTTGAGGAGACCTGACCGCAAATCTAGTACTGCGCTAAAATTTATAAAGTCTACGTATTATAGAGGTAAGTTCACCAGAACAATTACCATGAAGGTATTTATGAAAAAGATAAGCTTAAGCTAGGTTACGGCGGTGGGAAAAGGACTGAAACAAAGATGCCATGTCAGGATCAATAACATTGCAGATTCTTCTTTGGTTTTATCAAGAATCTCTAAATCCATAGCAGGAGCACCAAACCAGATGTGACAGCTATATTTTACGAATGGTCGACTTACGAATATGTAAGATAGATTCTGGCGCGAAAAATTATCTAGTACGACATCATGAACCAACTTTCTTAGCTGCCGACTTCGCAGTTGATTCCGTATACACTTTCTACTTCATGTCAGCTGAAAAAGTTTGTCCGAGATGTCGCAATGAACCACTCACCTGGAGGTTAGCATCAGCCGTATTGATTGAAATTACAAAGAATTTTTTAAGATGATTGAAATAGAGAAGTTTCATTTTTGAATGCGTTAAAATTAAGGAACTACTTTCGAGCTGCTATATATTACACCACCCACACATCCAAGGTTACAACACCTGATATACCAAAGTGGCCACACGTTGAGTTACTGACCAAGTCCGACGTTGCTTTAGTTCGGTGATCACATGAGAACCGGTGTTTCAACGTGATACGGCCGTAAGCCCACATTTTTACGAATAGTTATGTTGCAAGAAAAGTTTAAACAGTAGGTAAATATTTAGGTTTAAATAAACGGTAAATACTTCTGCCAATCCCTATATAGACATCTGGGTACGTTGAACCGAATATGTACGTTACTCTATAACAGTTAACGTCGTCTAAACGAAAGGTTCGCAGCTAACATTAAACATTAATCACATATGATGACCAGGAAGAATGCGTGAACGCTGAGCACGAAACGTTTCCTTTAGTTGTCTGTCTATGCACCCTACAAAGGCAGAACTAAGCAATTAGGCAGGCGATCTCTTTCCTCCATAATAATTTCCTAAAGAGACCCTGGCGCCTATCGTCTACGCACAGTGTCAATCATGATTAATGGACGTTAGTGCATTTGTCAGGTCACTAAAGTGTGATGGGTACTCCATTTGGCAAAAGGCCGAAATTAGCGACACGGTCGGGATCAAGGAGCAATGGAAGAAGACTGCTCCGAGGAAAATGGATAAATCACTGCGCGATGGCAGCTTTAAGGTGGGCCTTATTGAATGAGACATTAACAACGCTTTAAAGATGACGGTAGACAAACAGGCAGAAAGGCTAATGATGGAATCTTACTACTCCACACTATTTTCTGTCTTGAATTATTTCTCATCCACTCTCTCTACTTCTCTGAATCTATGTCAGTCTGTTCATATGTTTCTCTTTCAATTTGTACAGATCTATCTATCACTCTCTCTCTCTCTCTCTCTCTCTCTCTCTATATATATATATATATATATATATATATATATATATACATACATTATTGGTCAATGTATATATATATATATATATATATATATATATGAATTCTCAAGAGGATAGAATCCAGGTAGAACTCAATGTCCAGGACAGAGTAAGGATATAATAAAAAGGCTCAAACACTAATATTCCATGGTTATAATTTCTTACACTGGAATCGTAATTACGATCCAATTCATCAGATCTACAAATTCAAAAAGATTTTTGAATTTGTAGGTCTGATGAATTGGATCGTAATTACGATTCCACTGTAATAAATTATAACCATGGAATATTAGTGTTTGAGCCTTTTATATTATATATATATATATATATATATATATATATATATATATATATATACATATATATATATATCAATCCGTCCATATCGATCGGTCTATTTAGCTATCTATCTCATTCTCTGCATATCTGTTTATATATAAATCTTAGTTTTATTCATATCCATCAATTTTAGTCAAATTATTTCTATCTATTTATCTATCTATCTATTTCAGTTTGTTCATTATGTATCTATTTCAGACTGATCATATCTATTTCCCATAGTTCATATCTGTTTATCTATTTCAGTTTCTATAGATCTATCTATCTATCTATCTATCTATCTATCTATCTATCTATCTATTTCAGTCTATTGCTATCTATCTATCTATCTATCTATCTATCTATTTCAGTCTATTCATATCTATCTATCTCCCTATTTTAGCCTGTCTATATGTATCTATTTTAGTCTGTTTATATCTATCTTTCTGTCCATTTCAGTTTGTTCATATTCATATCTGTCTATTCGTAACTATATAAGTCTGATTCTATCTATCTATCTATCTATCTATCTATCTATCTATCTATCTATCTATCTATTGTTATCCACAGACTGTTTCTCTGTATAAGAGCTCTTCATGTAGCTAGGCATCTGATTGCTTCAAGCCGGGATCGAAAGCCGACCGATTTGGTACCAGTTAGAAATTCTACCAGGCTATCATCGTACGGCAGAGAGGAAGGGAAATTTTAACGTTCTCAATACGAAATACGTCATACGGAGAGCTCAATTAAATTCGATTGAAGACTAATGAGTTAATAGCGGTATAAGCCACTGGTTTTAAAATTACCCTTTTCTCAACAAAGTTCAACTAGATTTTGCGGGAGCATATATATATATATAATATATATATATATATATATATATATATAATCCTTATATCTCTATCTAGATAGATGTCACTCTCGCTATCTATTAATTTCGTGTATGAAAACACATACACTGTGGTACATGAATAAATAACTTTTGTTGATTGATATTTCACTAGGATACAGTCACAGTAAGTCACGCTACTTTCAAGCGTAACAGAACGCAAATTTATGTTTTATTTCCCATCTACATTACAAATGCTCGTAAAGTAAGGATCTTTGAATTGTGATAAAATGCTACAGAAAACTAATGAATGACATACTAACCCAAAATTAGTCACAACTGACAAAATTTAATTTAGGAAATTCAGAAAATTAAAACTGATTCTATTAAAACTTAAGACTAATTCAAAGCAATAATAACAGCAGTAAATTTTTGCCAATTTAAAGAGTTTAAGGCTGGAACTATGACTTGACACAAAGTATCAACAGAAATAAAATGGAAAAAAAGACTGGCCCAAAATTAGAAAAAAAAGGACAATGATTTGTTTCGGAAATTCTGACAATATTAAACTATTAGAAATTATTAATTCTTCTTCTCATCCTGTGAATGTCTTTTTTGTTCGGCGAAGGCTTTCCAAAGATCCACGGGGAGAAATAAGACATTAATCCTTACGCGCTGGCCCAATGCGTGTTGGTAGGCGTGGCTGGGATGTACTTGTTTTCGATTCACGATCACCCCAGTGTCTTTGCTTAAGTGAATTTCTCGTCCCGAGTCGTTATCCATGTCACTCCTCGCGCAGCCAAGTTTTTGGCATCCAGTATTCCCAACTGGTCGCCCGTCTAGGTATGACCAGGATCGATGTTGCTTAACTCGTACGAAAACCTGCATGATATGCACGTAAGCTAGATCCTATCCGGCTTCCATGAGATGGCTAAAAAAAAAGCATAGGATGAAGAAAAAGACAGCAAAAAGACAAAAGCAAAATTTTATCGTCTAAATGTTTATATTATTATTAAGAGGAAAGATCAAAGTTTATTTTAATTATTTAAAAAAAAAATTCCCTTCTTTTTAGAACATTCTGAATTTTCATTTAAATATCCTTGTTTGTCTTTGTATCATCGGAACTAGTAAAATAATATACAATTTTTTGCACTTTTTTTTTTGTATGACACACATTAATTTGAAAAGTCTTCCAAAAATAGAGATAATTGTCGAATGTTAATGAAACTTTCAGAAACTATTCACAGATGATCAAAATTATTATAAATATGTTTTTTATTATTATTAAAGTTAGGTCAGAAATATTTTTTTTATATTTATACCCCCCATATCTAATTTTATGAAAACTCTAAAAATTCGATCGAGTCCACTTTAATTACAATAGTTAAAAGCACATGCTTTGAGGAATGAAAATAATGTTATTTTTTTGTTTTTAATTCAACCTTCCCCCCACACCTGAAAATCACCTCTGAATCGTAACATACAAAACTCAATAAAACAAAGATATTATTTAATTTCAAATACTTTTATTTGCTTTTAGCTGTTTTTGTGAATATGGACAATATTTTCTGAAAGCAAATTTTTTTTTTTCAATGAAAAATTAATTTTTAAGACAATTATTTGTTATTTCTTCAATTATAATAGATTTTTACATTTAAGTTGTTAAAATATTATAAAATTAGTTAAAAGCCGCATCCATGTTTCGTAAGTGTCCGTATGAGATAGATCTTTTTTTAGCGCGTTGTAAATTGTATTATTTTGACTAATCAGAAGACCCGCAGTAATTAAGAAATGTAATTTTGTGTTTATAATCGGGCTGTAATTATAAAGTACGGAAGACCAACCAGAATACAATTAAGTTGCGTTATTTCAGTTAAGCATTGTTCTCCGCTGTTAAGGCCTTTACTTTTGCGAAACACGTGTAAAGTTAATTTGATTTTTCAATTTCAACTAAGAAGGGTACCTACAAGTATCAGTATCATCTTATGGAATTTATATGATCTTATTTTTATATTAATCTCAGTTATGAGATTCTTTCCAAATGAAATATCAAAATTAATAATAAAATGAATGGAAATACAAATAACACAGTAAAATGTAATAAGTGTACATAAAATTATAATATTTTATGTACACTTTGTGATAAAATTTCATAAGAAAGGTACCTATAAATTAATTAGATACCTTTCTCATGAGATTTAATCTCACGCTTAACAGTCTTATTTTAATTTCTTCATAATATATTTTCCATAAAGCATCGTAAACGTAAAGGTGAAATCTAAGTACAAAAATTAAAGCGCTGACAGTTTTCCTTAAAAAAACGAAGTAAATAATTTGTTCACTTAAATTTAAATAATTTCACTTTTCTCCTTCCATAGAACAAATTATCCTCACGTAATTGGTCAATATATCATTCATCACCTTCCAAGTGACGCGAAAGGTTATGACCTGCTTTGTTTTATTTTCAAATTAAATCTTTTCGGCGCAGAAGTTACGTTAAGCTTGGGTGAAAATATTTTAAATAAACATTATATTTTCTGATTTTCGTAAAATAAGTTTTGAAAAAATGTTAATTATTTTTAAAAGAATTTCAAACTGAGATTTTCATCTTTTTTATAAAATGGAAAAAAATGATTGCCATGATCAATTATCTGTCAATTTTGCTGACTCAAAGAAAAAAAGATTTTTTTAAGAAAATTTCGGACGTGCTAGGAACGATTAAAAAATGTAAAAAATACCCCCAAAATATTTTATCTTTCTTTTAATAATAACATAAACATTCAGACGATAAAATTTTGTTTTCGTCAAGTTTGGCGTCTTTTTCATCAGGCTAGGCACTTTTTTTTTTGCTATAACTGCTGTGTATTAATTGGCAAAGAAATTAAGAGGAAAGTAACACTAATTCAAAATGTTAAATTACTACTAGATTTGACTGAAAAGTGCACAGGCTGACCAAGGTATTCTCATGGAATGTGATTAAATAAGTTTTATTTTTCAACATAGTACCCTTTGGGGTCCACATATTTCTTCCGTCGAAAGTGCCTTGCTTTAATTCCATTGGTAAAGAAACTTTCATCCCGTTTGTTAAAACATGAACAATAGATATGACGTCATCATCACATAGTTACTGGTTCCCAGATAAATTTTTTTCATTTTCCCCAACGGAAACAGATCATAGTCAGATGGGGCCAAACCAGGAGAAAGGAGTAGGCGACAGTCCAGTTTAATGCTACAATAGTCCCGTAAAACAGCCATTAAAAACCAAGCACTTGTATGCTGGAACATTGTCCTGAAAATGTTTCCTAGGCATTTTGTCTTGATAGTCTTTCATTACTGCCTCAACAGATTAGCATAGTACCTTCCATTAGTTCTAGTCTATAAAATCAATTTACATCCCAAAACACTGAAGCCATCCCCTTACCTTCAGATAAAACGACCTTGGCTTTCTTTGGAGAAGGTGAAGAAGGCTGTTTCCACTTCATGGGTTGCCTCTCTATCTCCGGCTCAAAAACTTAGCAGTTGAGTCAATATAATCTCTTCACTTCATGTCAGCCGAGAATGTTAGCTAGAGATGGCGCAATAAATCATGCTTCTGGAGGTTAGCATCAGCCATGCTGCTGGAAGGCAGAAAGGAGTCATCTTGATGATTAACAGAGGGAAGATTCGTTTTGGAAGTGTTAAAATTTAAGAAGCAATTCTTTGAATTAATTAGCATCAGACTGGTGCTTTTTTTTTCTTTTTTTTTTATAGTAAGACTCAGACTGTACAATGCCCGAGGACAACTCGAGGTAGAATGTTAAATTAACGTGCAGTTTATACGGATAGGAGCGGAAGATAACGGTTAAGTATAGACATGAACCGGTTAATATTGTAGTAATCGTGGAAACATCCTCTTGGGAGTCAGTTCCACAGAGCAGAGATTCATGGAAAGAAGCTGATATTATTATTATTATTATTATTGTTATTATTGTTGTTGTTGTTGTAGTTGTTGTTATTGTGTTTTAGTATTACTTTGTGTAGCAAGAGTTGACTCAACCATAGATTTCAAGAGACAATCTTTGTATCTGAATATGCAAAAAGATCAGTCGCCATGCAATAAGAAAGAAAGAAAGAAAGAAAGAAAGAAAGAAAGAAAGAACGTCAATAAGAAAAAAGGTAACTGGGGTCAATTCATAAAGAGAAATCAATACAAGAAGTGAGAAAAAGTAGGATGTTTTTAAATAATTTACATATGTTAGGGCTGCCGGAAATTTTATCCATATATTTGTTTGTTCCTTTTGATATCCTTTCCACATTCAGAACTGGATCCTGCGGTTGGTATTAAATGAACTTCGGTATAAGAAAAAAATCTGATCTCGTCATGTGCCATATTTCTTTCCAATAAGTAGATATCCGTCATTTTTTTTTTTTTTTCAGAGTAAGGTTCACCCTGTACAAGGTTCGGGTGCCACTCGAGACAGGAGTAGTTTACATGGATAAGAGAAAACGATAACCGTTAACTCTAGATTTAAACAGGTTAAGATTGTAGTGATCAGGGAAATATCCTCTTGGGAGTCTGTTTCATAGAGCAGTGATTCGCGGGAAGAAACTGTTTCAGTGGAACTTACTTCTCACCGATGGGGTATGGTGGGTAGTTTTCTACAATGTTATCATCATGGCGGGCCCTAACCGTGAATATTAATCATGGTGGAACCAAGGAATATAGTTCGTCCAAGCACTTTCCAAATCCTTCATGTGGAGAATGGAAAATATTTTGTCATCTACAAAGACATGGAGACTCTTTATCGAGACTGGAAAGTGAGGATTGGATAAATCGTTGTGTCATCAACATGGATACTGAGGTGAGAGCTGTGGTGAAAACGATTAATGTTTACCTCGCTGGTGACAGTTTCAGGAGGTCCAGACCTTGGGTCATCTGTCTTCCTTTCCTAATTTCAGCTGCCCACTTTTGATAAAGCTGGATCGCCATTCCCTAATGTTGCAATCATGTCAACATGAATGTATTTGCTGTGCTAAACACTTTTTCTGCACGTACCTTTTAACACCGCGAAGCGAAAGTCTGTGTATTTTCAAGTGAAGCCGCTACTAGTTACTTTTGAAGTCTTCTTTGAACAGTCAGATTCGAGTTTATCTGGAAAGAAAGAGACAATAAGATAAGGAGTTGTGTCTATTGTCGCTTGCTTTGTCTGCAGGCTTTTTTTTTTCTGATGGCATCATCATCATTTGCCCCATGACCGGGTATGGTCGTAGATTTGCTGTACAATTCACCTGACTTGTCCCCTCCCAATATATGGCTTAAAAACCGGAGATTCCTTCATTCCTGCCTAGCATGTCTTGGACAAGCAGACGTGGCAGACTCTATCCCTCTCCAGGCCAAACCACAGTCGATATCCTCCAAAATAAAGGTTCGTCTTTGTCACGTATATATGACCATTCATTTCGTCGGTGAAGCATCTAACCTGACCGTTGACTTAGGCTACCAAGCCCTCTGCCCTCTGTCATCACGGCACTGGTTGTATATATAGCTAGAGTGATCAGTGTACCCCATTTGGCTTAGATGACTGTTGTCCCTAAAAGATGCTTAATCCACGTTAACAGGTCTTGTTTTTAATCCTGCTTAGAGTCTAGTCATCTTCCTCAACAACTTAATCGCTTATGACCCTAACCTGCACTGGCCGCATACATAGCTATAGAGACCAGTGTCCACCGTTTAATATATCTTGTTTTTAATCCTAATAAAGGTATATCAATCTTCCCCCACAGTTTAGTCGCCAATGAACCGAATATACATTGGTTGCTTACATAGCTATAGGGGCCAATGTACCCCATTGAGCTTAGATGACTTTTGACCCGTACACTTATCCACCTCCTAGCAGGTCTTGCTTTTAATCTTTCTAAGGGTTTAGCCATATTCCCGTTAGTCTAGACGCTGTTGCCCCATTTATTTATCTCCCCTCTAACAGGTCTTGCTTTTAATATTGCTGATGGTCTAGCCATCTTCTTGAGCAATTTAATCGCCGATGAGTTGAATGTACACTGGTTGCTTACACAGCTATAGAACCCATTATAACCCAATTGGCTTAGATAACTGATGACCCTATAAGAGGTTTCATCCATCGTTTAACAGGTCTTGTTTTTAACGCCATATTCCTGTGACAGGTAATACTGGGTTATATGCTACAATAATGTGACCTGACAATATTATTGTTAAATGTACTTACGATGTTTACACTGAATCTGTTACTAAGGTGCAGCCAGTAAATATCGAATTAACTACACCAGCAAAAACATTACTCTGCACCAACCGACAATCTGTTCTTATCATTAACACATCTCCTCTACCTGCTCTCTGTTTGCGCATGCGTATATGACTGGCGCCAGATTTTCTTTCTAGCAAAATAAAATGTCTTTCCATCGATTTTCAAATGACATTTTTTATGTTTTTGTGCGCTGTTTAACTTTATGTTATTGCTGCAATCAGAAGAAAATACAAGAAAATGTAACAATTGTCTATTGATAAATTTCTATTTCAAAATTACAACTAATACAAATAATCGAATTATTATTAGTATTTGTATTATTATCGTTATTTTTATTATTATTATTATTATTATTATTGTTGTTGTTGTTGATAAAGATGAAATAAGATGCACTGAATCTTGAACGAGCATTAATAATTTAAAATATCCTTTTCCTGTTTGCACTAAGACAAATAGTATGCGTACGATTCAACAAGGATTGTGCTTTTGCCAGTGTCAATTGAAAGTCTTCAGATTGGTCTATAAATATGTGGTCGAGAAATAAAAAAAGAATAAGCAAATAAGAAAGGAAAGGTGAACACATCAGCAAATGAATTACACACACACACACATATATAAAATAGAAAGAAAAGTAAGAAACTGATAGATAGATAGATAGATAGATAGATAGATAGATAGATAAGAAGCTAAATAGATAGATAGTGAAGAAATTAAAACAGATTGATAGAAAAGGAAGAGACTGATATAGCTAGCTAGCTAGCTAGATAGATAGATAGAAAAGAAGAGATAGATAAATAGAAAAAGACATAGATAGATAGATAGATAGATAGATAGAAAAAAGGCATAGATAGATAGATAGATATATAGATAGATAGATAGATAGAAAAAAGACATAGATAGATAGATAGATAGATAGATAGATAGAAAAAAGACATAGATAGATAGATAGATAGATAGATAGATAGATAGATAGATAGATAGATAGATAGAAAAAAGATATAGATAGATAGATAGAACAGAAAAAATTGATAGATAAATAGATTTAAAAAGATGAATGAATAGATATAGCAGGAGAGTAATAGAGAAGTAATAATTTATTTCAGTTATTAATCTGTATTTAAATATATATATATATATATATATATATATATATATATATATATAGTTACACATATATGAATAAATAAAACATACAGACACGCTCACGCAAACACACTCTCTCTCTATATATATATAGATATATATATATATATCAGTGCATATGTATACACTTTCATTTTCTTAAGATATATTACAAAGCGTTTGCTTTACCTCATTCTGCAAATTATAATCTCCGCCATTCTCAATATTCGTTTTTGTAATGCGTATTGTCTTATATAATTGGAATAATTTCTAATCATTCGTTTCTTCCTGTTTTTGGTTTTAACTTTTAGTATTTTTGTAGCTTTAGCGTCGTTTATCATTATTCCGTGCGTTGACTCAATATGTTTTCTATTAACGTTGTTTGCTTTAAATGCTTTTCTTGGGAGATCATTTAAGAAACTAATAAAAACATTTGCCTGAAATATATGGAGTATTTTCTCGGTTTTAAACAGATAACGCCTCTTTTTACACAATTTCATAAACCTGTCTCTCTTTTTCTCTCTATATCTCTCTCACTCTCTCAATCTATTTATCTATCTCTCCCGTCAGATATTAGTGCACACTTTCTATCGCCCGAAATTCTCTTAATTCGACCAAAATTAAACAAAATTATCATTCATATATATATATATATATATATATATATATATATATATATATATATATGTATGTATATATATATATATATTTACATATATATATATATATATATATATATATATATATATATAATGCCGGGTGTAACGGTCAAAAACCTGTAACAGCATAATTATTCATCCTACAAAATATTTAATATGTAAAAAAACACTAAATATTGTTGCTGGCAAGAAAGTGCACTATATATATATATATATATATATATATATATATATATATATATATATATATATATATATATGTATGTATGTATGTATATATATATATATATATATATATATATATATATATATATACGTATGTATGTATTTATGATAAAAAATATAGTGTTAAGACTTGTTATATCAATGGGAAAAGCTCAATATCAGGGATAGAACCTATGTACATATCAAAGTGTATAATGAGGTACACACAGAGCAGCGACATATTTTATCCCATATATATATATATATATATATATATATATATATATATATATATATAGTTTATGCAAAACTAGGTAATCCGTATGGGTAGACCCAAGGAGGATGATATCCAGAGAGCTCAATGTAAATTCAGAGCAAATATGTTTGAATAAAAACAGATCACTTTAAGGTTCCATGTCATAAGTTATTTCACAACAACCCTTATAAAGGGCTCTGGTTCATCAGAATTTACTTCCAAAAGTTGAAATGCATATATATATATATATATATATATATATATATATATATATATATATATATACCGGGTGTAACAGTGAAATTGTACCGTTTGTGCAACAGCATCGTTATCCATTCCGGAAAATGCCTAATATAAATAATAAAAAAATAAAACTAATTGGGTTTTCAGATATGACGTTTAGCCATCTTGACGCCATTTGTCGTGCGAATCATTGAAAAACCCTTTGGGCCAGTCTCATTATGTCTTTTCAGCTAAGCAATGGTGAGCGGAAAAAGATCATTCAGACCATCAGTAATGTTATCAACATTCATAATCTGGCTTCCATCTTCAAAGTACCTTCAAGAACGATCAATATAACGGGGAATAAGTTTTAAAAAGAGGGAACAGTGGGGACAAAAACGGGATCAGGACGTCAAAACAGAAAGAGGGATTCTCAGTTCAGCTTAAAACTAAAGTGATCAATTAGAAAAGAACAAAAACCTTTGGCAGGTGAGGGAATAATTTCAGCTATGACAGTCCAAAGATCAGTGAAAAAAGACTTAAGAATTAAATTGTAGGTGAAACATGTGAGGCATATTGTTACTCCAGGATAGAAAGCTAGAAGGTTAGAGAGGTCGAAGATCATCTTGAATAAGTTTGACTATGATCCTAGAATATATATATATATATATATATATATATATATATATATATATATATTTCTGTAGTTTACTGCTACCAGCAAGCAGAAATATTTCTCCTCCCGATGAAGGCCATTTTGGGGCCGAAACTAGTCGAGGAATCTAAATGAAATAACAATAACAAAAAAAACGAAAGAATATTAATCTACAACCCAGTGTTTCTGAAGATTTTAATTTTTACTATTTTTTTATTGTTCAAAAAAAAAAAAAAATATATATATATATATATATATATATATATATATATATATATATATATATTAGGTTGGTGCAAAAATAATGTCGTTTTCTCACACAGAAAACGACATTATTTTTGCACTAACCTAATATATATATATATATATATATATATATATATATATATGAAGATTTCAATCCTTCAGGAGATTCCGATTCTTAGCTATGATTAATTAATGATGAACATATTATTTTCATTTATGATCGAATTCATCACTATTCTTCTGTTAAGTTTGAAGAGTAAGTATACATTTTTATGGCTCAAAGTAGAGTCCAATAGTGTTGTAAAACCTCGGAAAATTCCAGTAACATATCTTTAATCATTTTAAGAAACAATAGTTCAAAGCTCAGTCCAACATATGGACAATTTTGCTTTTATACGGCGCGATTTGTACATGTGTCCAAATATCGTCTCGATATTTTAAATTTTCATAACATGTCATATTTTTAATTCTTTTATTTTTTTTATTTTTCAGAACTCATATTGACGCAGTGAAAATTATCCACTGAGAGCAAAGAACAAAAGTCATGCAATTTTATTTTGGATTTAACCAGTTCATCTCTTTTCGTTAAATTGCAAAATTTTATGGTCACGGAAATCTCTTGTCCTGACACATTCTGGTTATTTTTGGAGGGGTGATACGCTAAAGCGTGTGTACAGATTGCGGCCAATTCATCAACACAAGGATAACATCCGTGCATAAATTTGAAGGCTGCACTTAGAATTATTAATTGCTGTTATGGAAGATACCATTGAAAGAGCACGTTTGGATCAAGTCAAGCATTGAGGATATTTACATAGCATTTCTTATTATTATTAAATGAAAATATATTTTCCATTTTTTAATTTACTTTCTGTACAAAACTATTTTTGAATAATAAAAAATGATGAAATTTCTAACATTTTAAATCCCTAGGTGCTTCTCTGACACTGAATATATCAGTCTGGCAGTTTTAAATGCAGTATTTTTATATAACGGCTTTTCACTAAACTATTTATTCGTGTAGGTCATTGCTAAACACTTCTTCGTTATTCTTTGCTATTTTGTTTTCAGGTGTTTGTTTTCACGAAAATACTATTGGTAGCCTCATAAATATTATAACAATTCAGCCGACTGTGAATATTATAAGAGTTTAAATTAGTGTCTACTAGTAAAATATTTCAAGGAAATTTAACTCAGTATCTCTTATTATTGTTTCTGTAAACAGCCATGGCGTATACACAGAATCTGTTATAAATATGCGCATTTGTAATTAGTAAATACTAAACACTTCAAATAACTTGGTGTAGGAATAAGTTATAACATATTTAGTATTGGAGATAAGTAAATTAAACATAAGATGTTAGGAGTGGTTTTATCTACTACAAGTAACTAAATTACCGAAACATCAACCTAAAAACTAGTCATGACCTTAAACAGTCTGGTCATATGGATGCCATGCATGGCAGTATACTCGTTCAGAAATCTGCACGAGGCCGTGCCTTCTCATTGCCCTAGAGAGAAGGATCGGTGCACGGGGGATCGGGGAATTTTTGTTCCTTGCCCGGGTGTACGCGCTCGGGATCCCCACATTAAACCGACCTTGTGTCACAACCTGACCTCGTAGGGGTGTTGAGTAAATATCTACTCATTCAGAAATACGAGGAACGTCTGAAATGCTCATAGGCTGATCAAAATATAAATGCATTTGTTATGCCTAGAAATAAATTCGAATACACTTCTGGTCTAAAGAATGCCTCACAATTATTAAAAGAGCAATTAACTTACTTAGACGGAAAATCCTCGAGAGTGTCTCTATCGAATCTTATCAAAATATGAGTTTGCGCACTGAATTTTTCAAATATTACCTATTATAGGCTATCCAAAACAATTTATCCATTCTTAATAATATCACTACAACTTATTCCAAAACAATTATATATCTGGTCAGCATCAAAGAATATCCATAACAATAATAATTCCAAAGTAAACTGTCCACATAAACTGCCCCCCTCCAAAATATATTAAGGAAACTTGCAGCAATAGAAAATACTATAGACACAAAAGGTAACTTATAACTTTATCAAATGCAATAGTTATGCATAGAAATAAATTCAACCTCAACTTTAACCTGAAAAGTTTCACACATATTAACAGAGAAAGCAATATTTTTAGAAATTCTCGAGATTGCTGTTTCGAATCTTATCAAAAGGCCATGAAATCTCTAAGATGCAAATGGTTATTGATGGTGAAAGGATATGAGGAAAACACAAACATTATTCAGAATAGAAGACAATAAACCAACAAGAAGAAAACAGACGTAAATGATTGAAATTGTATTAAATTCTTTGAAAATTAAATGTGACTGGAAAGCTAGAAAGTAGAATTGATCCACAAGCGATAAATGAAATGACTGATAAAAATGAAATGTCCTTCAATGTATCTTATGCAATAAGAAAAACACCACGCTTACACGCCTCGTTTTGAACTCTTGTGAACCGTGAGAAGAAACTGTTAACATAGAACTTGCGGTTACATGCAGCAGGTTAAACTGCATAATGATGAGATCTAGCTCCCTATCTTGTTTTTAAAATCTTATCTCCATGAACTCTTTCCTCCAATAAAACAGAGAATCTGACTTTTTAGCAAAACCATACCCAGGGATTAATATCAAAACTTCCAGGGGATTAAGAATCATTAATGAAACCTTTAATCCAGTTGTCTATAGGTTGCTTGGTCCAAGAAACCCCCAGATAATAACAGTCGAAAGAAACCTACAGTAATCTTCCCATGCTATCCAGATTTTATTTGTATATTAAAGCTTACTAGATACAAGTCCCGAGAGTCACTTCAGGTAGATGTGTATACTTCTTCAATGGTTATGATAAATAAATTAGGTGAACATCCTATTTTGCTATGAGTAACATTTAACTCCTTACCACCCGCCTATGTCCTTGCTCTCTAGTCCATTTTAATTGTTATGTAAAGTTCCTGTGTGAATATTATGAGGACAAACAAAATAAATAACGATTAGCCCTTAATTGAAGGGGTGGCGCAATTCGTGCTGAAATTGCGACGTGTTTTGTCACGACGTTCTCCGATCGAAAGTCGCTCACTACCCCTGTGATGATCTCCAAGGTTGAGTGTATTTGCATATACACCCAACTCGCTATGTGCACAGGTTCGTCATCATAGCCGTGATCGATTTCAACAAAAGATGAAGACAACTGTTTTTCAAGACTGGTTGGGAAGAAGAGACAACACGATTTCTCCCTTAGCCGGCTATCTTTCTCTTCGGCTGAACTGCTATCACCCTAATTTCACTGGCCTCTGGGGTCAGCGACTCCTGATTCCTCACTACCTGTCTTTCTGTCACTCGCCGTTGGGCAGCTCCGACTACTTTAGTCATCTACCTACTTCTCTCGGGGCTGGAGCCACTTTTCTCCGGCTCCCTGCCTCTTTGTGCTTATATGGATCATCCTGGGGTCGCAACCACTCCATCCACTTGCCTTCCCGAAGATTTGGGACCACTACAAAGCCACACGGTTGGTCAAATCTTCAAAGGATTACTTTTATGACTATCTAAAATCATTTATAATTTTTTTTTATGCTTTCCAAATAAAAAGCAGTGTAGAGATAAATCAACCAAAACGTTGATACTTAAATTTACTCAAAGATTGACTTGAGACAAAATTCCTACTAAACTCAGATAACTAAAAGAAAAAAAAAACATCTCCTTATCTTCTAAAGATATGTGAGAAATATTGCTACAAAGGGATTAAAATTGTATTGTTCGTAAACTGATTTATTAACTTGTTTTCTACGTCTTATCAACACTTTCCAGGTTATTTGAAGCCAGAAAAGTTTTTTTTACATTGTAAGAAAGTTTTGTGATAATCACGATTTACTGCTACAAATCCTACTAATTAACCCATTACTAGAGTGAGAGAAGAGTTGAATCGATACCTTTCCCAAGGGTATATGCGAATAAAGCGAACCCAACTGTAATTGGAGCTCAGCTATCAGATTTCCAATTCCGAGTGGTTATCCATTACACCACCCGCACATCCAGGCATACAGCACTTGGTATTCCCAAGCGGTCACCCATCTAGGTACTGACCAGGCACGACGTTGCTTACCTTCCCCGATCGTACGAAAACCTATGTTTCAACGTGATATGTCGGTAAGCCAGTGTTCATAGAAACACATTCAAACGAATGAGATTTATTCAACTCTGAGGGAGTAGCACTAGTCGTCCTAGGGGTAAGGTCTTGAGATGGCGGAACAAAAAGTGGGGGTCACTTGAACCCTTGCCATGGAAATATCAGTAGATTAGCAATAGGCTGCGTCTGTTTGGTTTGATTTGGTTTGTTGTGTTTTACGGCATATCAACCTCAATGTGTTATTTAAGGCCGACAACTTTTTTTCCTGGTGATATTTTGTTTTGTCAAAAAAATTTTCTGGTAATATTTTTTTCCTGAAAAATATATAGCTGATTTTTAAAAAATGTATTGCTGGTAATATTTTTCTTCAAAAATTTATTTCTGGAAATAATTTTTTACAAAGTATTTCTAGCATTAAAACTTATTATACTTTTACAATGCTTTTTACTTCAGTTCCGGGGTTAACTATTTGCCCATAGCTGGAACCCAAACAGGTGCTACCACCCCGGGTAAGGGTGGAACTGGGAACATCAGCAATTAAGAGGCGGTTCCACGCTCGTCAAGACCTCCTGATCAGAGGCCTTGCTGCTGGGCGTAGTTTATCGTCTTATCCTGGGCATGGATATAGTTTATCGTTATACCCAGGACAGGCGTCTGTTTGGAACTGATGAAACATTAGTTTTATAGTTTGTTTTTTTGGATTTTTTTTCTATCAATTCATCCCATGCCAAGCAAAGATGCCACTAAGACGCAAGATCTATTGAGAGTGAAATAAAATGATAAGTCTTTAGAAAGAACCAGAAACGAAGGAGTAAACATCTACTCCTATTCAAAAGACCGGGGAGGAGTGTGAACCGTACGATAGGCGAACCTCTTTACTATTTCAGTTTTTCTTTTTGTTGTTGTTATCGTGTGTCGTTTATATGGATATATATATTTGGAAGGCTGGACAATTATCCCATGCCGTCACACGATTTGGACAATTTTGATGTTATACCCCGTATATATATATATATATATATATATATATATATATATATATATATATATATATATATATATATATATATGTATGTGTGTGTGTGTGTGTATAGATAGATAGATAGATAGAGAGATAGATAATATTAGTGGTAAATATACACATACATATGCAATCATATATCTAAAATATATAAATATATATACATACATACACATACATATATATATATGTATAAAAAATAATTCCAAGAGGATAGAATACAGGTAGAACTCAATGTCCAGGACAGAGTAAGGATATAATAAAAAGGCTTAAACACTAAGCCTTTTTCTTGTATGTGTGTGTATATATATATATATATATATATATATATATATATATATATATATATATATATATATATATATATATATATATAAGATTTGATACATCACGTTACATAGAACTGTCGACACCGTAAAGGGAACATTGACATATTTAAGAAGGATATTGGAATAATTCAGAAATTATGCTGATAGGCAAACGGCGTAGATGCGGATAAATTCTGCAAATATAAAAAAAAAATAGAAACTGTCGTAAAAGAAGGGTGTGTCTTTACACAAGACTTATTCAATCTTTACAGTTAGGCGATTCTGAGAGAATTAGATTACCTCCCAGGATTCATTACTGACGGCCATATTATTAACAGTATAAAATACGCAGATTGCACCGTGTTGTTAGCAGAAAAGTATAATTCAGACATTCCTAAAGAAGTTAGTGTTATGTATTTGAGGGAGAAATAATCGTGAATCTTAAATTTCACGGCAAAACAAAAAACTCAAGATATACGTCATGAAAGATTCGTTGATACACTAAAAAGAGCGTTAAAAAAACCGTGGATGTACCAACTATAAATGCGATGCAACAGTTCCTCCAAGTGTACAGAATAACACCTAACGTGAACAAGCCATCGGGTCTTTCACCATCGGAATTAATGTTTGCCCGGAGAATAAGGTCTGTGTTTGACAAATTATTGCCAAACAATAACAAAAACCAGTGTACACCGATTGTACCAAAGAGATCATTCAAACCTGGAGAACAGGTTTATTTTAGGATGTTTAGAAACAATATGGCTTACTGGGAGCCGTGCACAATAATCAACAGATTGGGAAATCTAATGTACACAGTACAAGGAGAGAAATTTTCACATGGAAGATATATCGACCAGTTACAAAAAAGACGGATTGAGGAGCCAAGCTCGTCAACTGCAGAAAACGACGATTCTATGGATACAATCTTCGAAGCGTTTGAGATCCAAAGACCGCCGGAAGGTCAAACAGGAAGAGAAAATTTGTCGAACCCCTGATTATCAACCATAAGAGACAAAAATACTAACTCCCTCAAAAAAGGGATCTAAGGACTGGGGGTTATGGAGTCCACCCATTTTTCATATAAGTGGACTCGACCAGAGTGTTTCTTGGACTGCTTCCGTTAAATACCCAGGGTAAGTCAGAATAGAGAGAGAGAGAGTGAGCAGAGATTGTGATTGAGTTGGATGTAGAGTAATAGTGTGAGGTAACCGCTTGTAGAAGTCACAGTTACAAGCACGTAGACTCTAAGGAAGTCCTACTTCGAGACTGTATATATATATATATATATATATATATATATATATATATATATATATATATATATATATATATATATATATATAATTATTTATTTTTAAAGAAAAAAAAAATTTATAACATAAATATGTTATAAAATCACTACAAAAATAGCCATTTTGTTTCAACACCTTCGGTGTCTTATCAAGTGATCACTTGATAAGACACCGAAGGTGTTGAAACAAAATGGCTATTTTTGTAGTGATTTTATAACATATTTATGTTATAATTTTTTTTTTTCTTTAAAAATAAATAATTATATCTGCTCTACTTTGTATTGAGCACTCTTTTAAGAATAGTAATTGTTGGTTATTGGAATTCATTCCATATACACCAATCATATACTTGGGTATATATATATATATATATATATATATATATATATATATATATATATATATATATATATATTATTGCCACTAACCGCGTTTCTGGATTTACTAACAGTATTACCCATTGTATTATTGTGTAAATGCATTAATTTGATATATTTCATTTCTGCGTTTGTCATTCATTGGAGACCGAATTTCATCTCGGAATCCACAACAGTTAGTAAAAGAAAGCGAGAGAAAATGGATTAAGTATCCATTGTCAGAAGACATAATGAATGGTTATCAGCAAAATAAAAATCCGAGGATATGAACTTGGAATTGTAGACACCAAAATCAAACAAGTACAACAAATTCAATATCTAAGAAGTGTTTTAATAGATTATAGTAAGTGCGGTAGCAAAATCCGAAGATAAGCATCGTATTGAACAACAGGAAAATTTCATTAGAAACAACGAAAAGACTACTGACCAGTCGTCCTATATGGCTGCGAATGTCGGATGATCTCCTCTCAGATGAAGAAAAGATTAAAGCAAAAGATATACGGTTCTACAGTAGGATGCTGAGTATACCATAGACCTAATATATGAGCATCGACGACGTTTTAGAGAAAAAAATGACACATATACTTAACATCAATAGGAGAGAGTTGAAATTTCTCTGATTCATAACAAGGAAATAGGTTTTCACAAATTAGTTTATCGAGCGAAGAATCCTGGAGGAACAGAAATCTGGTTCTACAGAAGGACGATGAGCATACCATGAGACCGAATATATGACCAACGATGAAGCTTTAGAGAAAATAAAAAAATGACATTTAACATCCGTAAGAGACAGTTGCAATTTCTCTGGTTTATAAGGAAAGAGGCTTTCCCAAATTAGTTTGTTCTGCGGATAAATATGAAAAAGAAGCAACAGAAATCTAGTTCAACAGGAGGACGATGAGGATACCATTGACCGAATATATGAGGACCAACGAAGTTTTAGAGAAAGCGGTAACTAAAAAGGAAAGTTATACTTAACATCAGAAAAAGGTAGTTGAAATTTCTAGGGTTTATATTGAGGAACGAAGGGTTAGAAAATCTGATACTCACAGGACAGATTGAAGGCAAGAGAGACGGAGGAAAACAACACATAACCTTAGTGAATTTGAGTAAATGAAAGGCAAAACAGGGTTTTAAGAGAAATGACAAGGGGGTAAAATTTATTAAGACCTAAAAAAAGGCCAAGAAACTGTGGAGAGCCATCATCGTAAACCTCCTGAAGAGACACGTAAATAAACTAGACGCTTTGTAAGCAAATCATATTGTTTTCTAGTAAATATATGTTCAAATATCGTAAAGAGATTTAAACCTTGCAATATGAAGCAACGAAATGAATGTAGCCTTATATAATATTAATAATGATAACGCTCCCTCTAAGAACAAGGTAAGAATAGATTTGCCAAATATATTTTATTATCTAAATGTCATTAGGAAAAATATTATCGACTTGTTTACTACTGAAGAAAAAGAAAATATTGACAAAAGTTGTTTTTTTCTTTTGCTAGTCATCTTTAAAAGGCTGTCAAAAGACAATGGATAATGTGTTCCATGGAATATCTATCAGCCAAGTACATTTTTCAAACTTTTATTGATTTTTTTCGCTTGCCAAAACTCGTCTGACATGCCAAAAATTAAAGCACAATGGTTAGCGTGATGGTCCCGCTTAATCAATTATGTAAAGCACAAAGTTGCGTGTTTTTGATCGAAACTGGAGCAATTATGACATGCCTAATGTGCGCGTAAATATGATTTAAAACTGCGTTAGCAAATAAATACGGTTTTATCAGTTGCATAAAGATATATGTTCTCTTATATCCAGCTCAATGGGTTTTACAAGATACGATAACGAATTGAGATATTCAATTTGATACATCAGTTTCAAAAAGTGAGTTTTGTTTGTTTGTTTGTTGTTTTGTTTTGTTTTGTTTAGTATTTAAATCATTTCACTCCAAGCAAGGTGATAATGCCACTAAGACGCAAATGGTTTGCTTTGAGCGAAAGAGAATGAGAATACTTTAGTGAAATGACAATAAAAGATCATGATTCAGAAAGACGTAAGACTGCGATTGACGTTGTATGTAAATTCTTTTGAGGTTTGTAGGTGACAGAGTAGAAACAAATCCGAAGAGAGTTCCTCAACCGAAAAGTAAGAGAAAAGAAACTATTAGAATACAATTTACGCTTACAACTAACTAATCCAGTAGATGAGACCTAATTGCCAGTCTAGTAGTACGTTTAAATTCATGCCTTCGAGTTACCAAGGAGGAAGTCTGACTAAAACAAATGACCTGGAAATATTTATAGAAAAGACAGAGGGAAGCCTAATCATGGCGATGGAAAAGTTACAGCAGTCGCGATATCCGGACAGGACCGATTATTACAGATCCTTCCTTGAAATTTGTCGATAATCTCTAGATATACACAGGAGCCTCAGTCTATATCTGGAAGCAATATTGAACGGAAGGATAAATGATAATATTTTTAAATAATATGGATTCTGACGAAAAAAAAAATGTCTGGCGTGACACAGTGGGGCTTGTTTCCTAGCAGCAGACATAGCAATTAATTCAATATAATCACTCCACTTTGTATCAGTAAAATACTTGGTACCAAGATGGCGCAATGATCATAGCAACCCATGGCGACCTATTGGTCTCATGCTTTTCAACGACATGAAGTCGATTCATTATATTTGCTCAATTAGAAATTGTTTCTGTTTTCTTTTATAATGAAACTGTTATTCAATAAAGCTCTGCCCGTAAACTGTTTACTCCCATAGCATTTACATAAAATCTTAAAGTCATGATTGGCAATAGCTCAGTGTATTAAAGCGTCGGTTCCTGAATAAAATTTAAAAAAAAAAATCGAAATTATAAATATAAAATGGCGACCATTTACCCATCGCACCCTGTATATCACGGTAAGTACTAGATATGTTTGACCTTGTCTAATAAGTTAACTGAATTTGCCACAATTTTTTTAACGTTTGAAATGATTCCAGTTGGCTTATCTACCGAGAATGCAATGTTTACTTGAAGAATACAGAAACAAAATTACTTTATTTCTATAAATATTTTCACAGTAACTGTTCTGATGAGCTTTCTTCTTTGGTACGTCGACTTTGCGAATTTAAGCGCGGAATCTACAAAAGAATGCATGAACTGCAATAAGACCAATTGCATGGTTGTTAGCAAAATGAACAGCCCAATATACAAATCACAAATTGGTGTTAACAAAATAAAAGAAGCATAAAAATTTAAATATCTGGGAAGTGTTTTAATAGAGGACAGAAAGTGTGACACTGAAATCCGAAGTAACATTGAGATAGCCAAAGGCGCATTCCAAAAGATAAGTATAGTATTAATAAATTGAAAAAAAAAGTTCGTTAGAAACAAAGAAAAGCGTAGGGAACTGTCACGTGTTATCACTCCTCCTCTATTTGCAGTGAATGCTGGAGTCAGTACCTGAATTTAAAGAAGTAATCTTTATTAATTTAATCCCTGGGTAGAGTATTGCATGCATAGACTCTGTGGAAACAGCGTGAGCAATACTAAATGAAATCTATACGAGTTATACCGACACATAAAAAGCAGAAAGTGAACAATATACAATGCAGGCCCAGTACAAAACAGAGTCGGATTGCTGTTTTCCCGAGACGAGATTTGCCCTTCGATATGCCTCGTTTGGGGATCCTCTCAGTGTTGGTAGTAGACACGTAAATAAAACTAAAATCTCCTACAGAAAGTAGAGATGGAAAGTGAAAAGAAAGTTGTTGTGGATTCCGAGATGAAATTCGGTCTCCAATGAATGACAAACGCAAGAATGAAATATAACAAATAAATGTATTTACACAATAATACAATTGGTAAGACGGTTAGTAGATCCAGAAATGCAGTTAATAATATATATATATATATATATATATATATATATATATATATATATATATATATATATATATTCTGGTAAATCCAGTCTCGAAGTAGGACTTCCTTAGAGTCTACGTGCTTGTAACTGTGACTTCTACAAGCGGCTACCTCCAACTCACAATCACAATCTCCATCTCTCTACTCTGACTGACTCTGGGTATTTAACGGCAGCAGTCCAACTATACAATGGTCGAGTCCACTTGTATAAAAAAAAGGGGTGGGACCCCATAACAAAAGTAGTAATCATCAACTGAAAGAAGATGTCATGGTTGTTAGCTAAAGCACCTGGCCAACATACATTATCACAAATCGGAAACAACAAACTCAAACAAGTATAAAAATTTAAATATCTAGGAAGTGTTTTAACGGAGGACGAAAAGTGCAACACTGAGATCAGAAGACGCACTGGAATGGCCAAAAATGCTTTCCAAAAGATAAGCAATTATTAAGAGACAGAAAAACGCCATTAGAAAGAAGAAAAGAGTACCGAACTTTTTATGTGATATCTGTTCTTCTATAGAGCAATGAATGAAGAAGATAATCTAAGTACAGTGTAACCCGGATATAAGAGACCCGGATATAATAGAAACACGGATATAAAAGAGATTTTCTCTGGTTCCAAATTACAGCCTGTGTTAATGTATATAAAATAGACCAAACCCGGATATAAGAGAAACCTGGATATAAGAGACTTCTTCTCCGGTCCCGACAACTCTCTTAGATCCGGGTTACACTGTAACAGAAATATAGTCATACAGAAGGATGTTGAGAATAATATGTACTGAACATGTGGGCAACGACGAGTTTTTATAGAAAAAGGAAACAACAAGCATACTTATATTTAACATCAAAAAGAGACAGTTGAAATGCACGTAATGAAGAAGAATGACTTGGAAAACCTGATACACGACAGATTGAGGGCAAGAAGGGTTGCGGAAAACGATGCATAACCGACATGGCGAACATCAGTAAAGGGATGGTGGAACAGGGTTTGAGAGAAGTAAGAATAAAAGCCAAATTTATCAAAAGTTAAAAATGAGGGGACATTGTGGAGATCTTTGATCATCTATGACCTGATCAGTCATGGCACAGAAAAAAAGGAGATTGCATAAAAGTTCACTTCGAAATTTCCTGATGCTTTTCCGCATCGGAACATCCTCAATAGTGCCGGACGGTACAACGGCCAAAATGTTGTGATAGTAGCAACAAACATCGAGACATTTGTCCGGATGTAAATAATGACAACACCTTGTCCCCAAAATTCAGATAAAATGAGAAAGATGAGAAGGAAATAGGTTTGATACGATCGTATACTTTGAAAATCTAACATGGTCTTTTAAGAAATTATTTTATTTATAAACAAAAAGCCAATACTCGATTTTTGGCGTGTCAGCTTCGGTCACCTTCTCACACTCTTAATGTAGCCTCTTTCATCGTCTTTTCTATAAATAGTTTTATGATCATTTTTTTGTCTGCTGAACTTTCCCCTTTGTACCGCTTGTTTTACAAATTTAAGCGCAGTAAGTGATTGGAAGCGAGGTCTTCATTAGTTCAATGCTAACAGCTTCTTCTCTCGCACATCTCGCTTCTGAAAATCTCTTCTGGCTTCTTGTTTTATTTGATCAACTGTCTTCGTAATTCCTGTTCTTTTATTAGGATATCTTCTTAATAATCTTTTTTTTTTCTCAGACTCTTTCAATCTGAGTAACTCGTTGCGTCGATTGGTTTTATCCCCTTACTTAGTGTGAAATTATTCAAAGAAAAATTGAATAATAATTAATACCCTTATTGAGTTTATTTTCGGAACAAATAAAATAGTTCATCATCAAAAATGACTGAGTGTACGTGACAAAATGAATGGAATGATGACATTGAATTTCCTGCAAATTGTGTAATAAAACTCTGCCTATACCCCATTTTTTGTAATCTTGTGAATCATGGACTTTGACAGCCTGACCCCAGCGAAGAACCAAAGAATCAGAAAAAGGACGTCGCTGTATCAACTATGCAGAGTTGGGCAGGTCGAAATTCCAACCCTGATATTCCACTCAATTTGAAAATTCCAGTTTGATATGATAAATAAAGACCCAAAATATTTTTCCAAACCGTTAGTTTTTTGAGGAAACTTTTAGGTTCAATCGGAAATGTTTAGGTTCAAAATCATAGCGCTGGAATTTCATTTCGGTGATCAGTGAAAGCCTTATAGC
Organism: Acanthosepion lycidas; assembly: GCA_963932145.1. NCBI lineage: Eukaryota > Metazoa > Mollusca > Cephalopoda > Sepiida > Sepiidae > Acanthosepion > Acanthosepion lycidas. Next base: position 71,387,851 of record OZ010591.1, on the reverse strand, counting down.
ACAATCTTATAAAATTTATAATTTACTTAAGCTTTACAAATGGACAAAATGCATGGCAAGAGCACATTATTACTAACTAATTGTGCATTCAAATAAGGCCTTCATTTACTTCAAAGGGAGATTCTCTTGAACAATTTACTTATATTATAATGTAATATATAATGCAATGTAGTTCTTTTAATGTGATTTCCAATAAACAATGCAAATTTAAAGCATTTTATCTTATAATTTGTGCCCAGCAGTTCTATGGTGTTATATACACTTTTATTTTAAGACATTATTCTTATACATTTTTATAGATACAAATATTTAATTAAATGCTCTGTTTATAATAAACGGTATTAACAACATCTACCGGCCAGAATTTCCGTGGAATTGTCATAGAAAATATGCGAACCTGTATCCTATACGGAACCGTAATACAGCCTGACGTGCTTTTACCGATTTTGCCACAGAGGAACATTTCGGTTAGCAAGGTCGATTTCTAATTGTCGGACTTTGTACATTTCATATTACACTTTTATCTATTTTTTTTTCTTTTTATTCAGTATGATCTTACAAATGATCTAACAAATCCTATTCATTTAGTGGCCATTTTTATAAATCTTTTACAATACTTATACAGTTTTTACTTATCGAATGCCGCAAAAATATTGTATATTATGTTTGTGGTGATTCATAATTATAATACTACTTTGAATATATATATATATATATATATATATATATATATATATATAACAATTCAAAAGATATTAACTTTATTTGGATTTATTTTTTAAATAAAAGTTGATATCAGGAAAGTAGGTACTTCTGTACATTTTCTCAAACGACCTTCAAAGCAGATGCTCAAACATTAGTAACAGTTATGCGTTTAATTTTTGGAGTCAGTATTTAGTAGATTACACACCAGTAGTTCTGCTAAGTCCAATATAGATTTTCTAAAAAAAAAAGTAAAAAATCAACCTGCCCTAAAGCAAATTACATCATAAATGATGCAGTGTGAGACACAATAAAAAAATAAATACATCCATTGGAAAACCTCATATCAAGCGTCAGGAAGACAAATTTGAAATAATATGACCACGTCATGAGAGCCCCAGATCACTCGACTACCATCCTATACAGTTTTCTAATTAGGAGAATAGACAAGTAGGGAAAAATAATCCGACATATTAACTGAGTGGACAGGAAGATCATCCACCAAAAATGAAAAAAAAACTAGGTCAACCTTTTAGCTGCACAACGACTGTACGATCACACGCGGTCATGGGAGTGCCAATAACGATGATGACACACCTCACAGGATCAAGTAGCGTATGGTGTCTGTATCCTACGGATTGTGAATAGTAGACCAGTTTTGAAGTCGCTGTAGTAACAAGTATATCATTGGACTCGGGGAAATATTCTACTATTGACCTTCTCAGTTGTCGGCACAATTTGTATTGGTTTTTCGGATTAACCTCAAGTTTTGAGTGATGGGTTGAAAGCTAAATATAATGATTAGATTGGTTAATTATTCTGTTTGACCGATCAAATGGTTTATTCTGCGCAGAATCTGCTCAAATGATAACCTCTCATGCCGACCTGATTTTCTTTTTCGGGCCAACACACAGGTTAGTTGATAATGGTTTTGCTTTCTTCTCTTGTTGTAATCTAGCGAAGGTTACTGAATAGAATAATCACACTAAGGTTGGTAATGAATCATAATACTTAAAACACGAACAACACATAAGATTTGCCAGCGGTTCGTAGAAGTAGTCAAATGCTCGAAGTGATTCAAGTAAATTCCACAATGAATCTCCAACTGCATGATATCTAACAACCGCCCCACGTGAGCAAATGTAGCACAAAACCGAATTTAATGTGGGGTACCCGAGCCCGTGGGCTCGGCTAAAATTTTCCCCTAGACCCTGTATAAAAGAGGGGCGGGTAGCTGTTTCCCAAGATGAGACATTGCTCTTCAAAAATATCTCGTCTGGAGATCCTCTATGTCTGGAGGTAGATAGTGACCAGCACAGCTGGAGACGAATCTTTAACTGCAGGATATCTACCAACCGCTTCACGCGGTCAGATGTTGTACAAGGCTGAATTTAATGCGGGAAATCCAAGCCCGTAGGCTCCGTTAAAATGTCCCCTTAGACCCCGTATAAAAGCTGTTTCCCGAGACGAGACTCTGCCCTTCGACATAGCCTCGTCTGGGGATCCTTTCTGCTCGGAGACGATTCTCAGACTGCAGACCTACATACAGTATTTGCTACTGTATTTATGCCAATGGGGACATACCCATTATCGTCCCTAGGTATTCTAAAATACCTCTGATAATTCTTTTGGTAAATTTAATATTTATTTATAATATTCTTTTTTAATTTTTCTTATTCATAATATTTCTTACTGTTTTTCTTTTTCATAACGTTCACTAACATTTAGACAAGTTCCCTTCTTGAAGACCGCCTTATCTCTCCCAGCTATCATTAATACCAGAAATTCTTCCATCAGTTGATTACTTTCCTTCAAAAGATTGACAAGAAAACAAATCAATTAACCAAAAAAGGTAACATATTTTTGTATACGAGGCGGTGCTGAAAACTTAATAGTCTGACTATGAAGGAGCGACGCTAGCTGCTGTGAAATCTTGCATGCATTACTTTCAACACTTCGTATTAATAAAGGCTTTGTTTCTTTCCAGGTAAATTGACACATGACACGGCAAAAAAGACTGTTCATCCTGTTGATAAAAAATTATCAACAGCAGATATAACGTCATCATCACTGCGATACAGGTTCCGAGCCAAGTTTTGTGTATGTGTGTGTGTGTGTGTGTGTATGTGTGTGTGTGTGTGTGTGTTGGGGAACAGATGATAGTCAGGTGGAGCTAAATCTGGAAAATGGGGGTTGATCAAACCCACGTTCACGCATAGCAGCCACTGAAAAACATGATCTTTCCTTTATTTACATTATTCGGACTATTGTCCTCATCTTTGTCGCCATATTTATTACAACGTTTCGGCCGTTGTACGCTCCGGCCTTCTTCAGGTGGTTGGAATTTCGAACTGAACCCTTTATTTCGCTCACTGGGGTAGACTGTTCTAGTTCCACGTGCCATGTTTGATGGATGTCAGTTATTAGTTATCTCCTGTTAATTTTCCTCTGAAAGTTCTCCACTGCATTAATCAGGTATTGAACTCACACTCTTTGGGTCCTGTCACTGGATCTAACCAACGCCTTTATCCACTGTGCCATGTGACCATGAAATGTAATAAATATGGCGACAAAGATGAGGACAATAGTCCGAATAATGTAAATAATACCTCATCTCAGAAATATAGACAGACTCTGAAGATCTTTACTGGAGCATTGTTCGAATGAAACAAGAGGTTTCCGTCATTTTTCCTGTGTGTTTGGTCTCTATTAGTTTTCTGAGCTGTCTGAACAATTTGGTATAGTATACTCCATTGTGTAACCCTTTCGAAGATAGTCAATAAACAAACTGCCTCTTGCATCCAAAAACACTTAGTCCATAAACTTTCCCACAGATAAAACGTGTTTGATCTTCTTTGGAACAAGAAAAGAGGACTATTTCCACTGCATTCATTTTTTCATTGTCTTTACGTCAAAGTCAGGGACGAAACACTCATTTGCCTTAGGAAATTTCAAGGAAATCAACTGGCTATGCCTCAAACAATGTCAGATTTTCCCCTAATTTTGACCAAATGTCAGGGGCAGTGAAACCCATCAAGTTGGAACCTTTGTCATGCCATGTTCATTGTGTAGAATATTCTAAACTCTCTCATGAGATATGCCAATATCATTGGCTATTTCATTTATAGTGAATCACCTGTCATCCAAAGCCATATGGTGAACACAACCAATGTTTTGCTTGGTGATATCCAGTCCATGTGTGATCCTCAAGACTCTGCTTTCCCCTTCTAAATTCAGCTGGCCGGCATTGCACTGTTGATAAAGTTGTAACGCCATCTCCTAATGTCGTAACCACGTCAGACATTAATTTTCTTGGGGCCACACTCTTTTTTCTGCAGATACTTGATAACACCACGATGCCATATTTTGTTAATTTTTCATAATTCGGTACTATATAATTCTAAAGTCTTATTTGAACAGTCAGATGTCGGTTTATCAGGAAAGAAACAAAGACATTATGAAGAGGTATTTACTTGATTCCCACGGGGTCAGGATGTGACACAAGGTCGGTTTAGCGTGGGAGACCCGAATGTTTCCACTCAGGGCCGCTGGTCCAAAACTGGTCATAACATGTCCAAGCTGCTCAGAGCTTAGTCAAAGCTGGTCTTGGCTTGTCCTAGCTGCTCCAGGCCTGAGCCGGTCCAAACTAGTCGTAGCCGTGATCGAATCCCAGCCAAAATGCCGAGATTCAAATCCGCCAAGATGACATTATTAATAAGAACAGCTGAAAATAGTGCATGCATGTTATAACAGATCTGGCATCTCTCCTTCACAGTCGGTCTGTGAACTTTTCAGTGCACCTTCATATAGCATCTTTTATTTCTCTTTCTCTCTCTCTCTCTCTCTCTCTCTCTCTCTCTCTCTCGCTTAAGATCATCTATTAATAGTAATTATCGCAGGAAGCTTCTTTCACGACTTTATTCTTTTTGGTGGATTAAATAGTTAACTATAAATAAAAATTACTCGGCTGTTCCATAAAAGAGTTTGTGACAATGAAAATTATTTCTTTTATTTTTGATACCGTATTTTGAAATGTCCGTCTGGCGTTTTGCCATTCGTTCTCATCACTCATTGTTACAGACATTTTTATTTCTATGAGATTTTCTTTTATTTTTTTCCTTTTTTTTTGTTTTTTTTTTGAAAATTAAAATTCCTTTATTGTCGTTATCATAATCCGAGACTTCCAATTATCAACATTATCGTTTTCAACATTAACAAAAATAATATCACCAGCCTCTCCTTCTCTATATATTGTTGTTCTCTATTGAAGTTTTGATGCTATTTCACTTGGGACTAAGTAATAGAAAGTCTCCTTTATGCCGTAGTACTCTTCTGAGTATTCGAGCTGTTCATTGATCAATTAATTCATTTTCTAGGCTTATCAACACTTTGGCGGTTATTTAAAGCCAGAAAATATTTTTAGATTGTAAGATTTTTTTTTTGATATTATAAAGATTTATTGATACACCTCTTACTAATTAACCCATAGTTGGTGGGAGAAGAGGTTCAGTTGTACCTTTCCCTAAGATATTTGCGCGTAAGAGAATATAACGAACCCGACTGGAAATGGAACACAGTTTCTCGAATAATAATTTCGATTAATTATCTATTACACCACTCACACATCCAAGCTTACAGCACTGGTATTCCCAGGCGGTCACCCATCTAAGTACTGACTAGGCTCAATTTCCTTAACTTTGATGATCGTATAGTAGCCGGTGTTTCAACGTGATATAGCCATAAGCTGAGTTTATGTATTTAGTGTTAGTCATCTGAATCCATATTTGACTGGGCGAAAAATGTTCTTTTTGTTGATCAGTATGGATGGCTACCACTACACACAAAAGACAATGGTTAAAAGATTTAATATAGGAAGAAAAAATATTCCTCTAAATAATATGTTGAACTAAAGATTCTTCGCCTGGGGAAGATCACAAAACCCGAAACTCTTGCGACGAAATATACAGAATAAATATGAGAAAGTTCACATGGCAATCAAAAACGTTTACGATTTTACGATTTTTAAAATATATATATATATATATATATATATATATATATATATATATATATATATATATATATATATATATATACGGGTATATTAAAAAAGAATTGCCCATTCAAGAGGCATTGCTTTAGATCTAAATGATCGTCATGGAATGAATCAGTCAGCATTTGAAAGAAGAGTTTTGAATGGTTGCCACTGGGGCGCTGTAGCCGCGTCGTATCTCCGGTAACGTTCAATTGCTTGTTTACCCGCGGAATGACGAGTCATCAGCGAAAGGCATTCTGCATTTTTGAGTCCGCGAAAACAAATACGGTTTTCATGGTACAGTGTACGTTTCAAAGGCAATTCGACATTAATCCGCTCTCTCTTAAGAACATTCGACGGTGGTTTAAACACTTTTATGAGAGTAGGTGTATGCGTAACGTTAAAAGTTCAGGGCGGCCACGTGTTTCGGAAGGATAATTGGTGAGAAACCGATCTGCGGGGAATCCAGAGAAGTCCACAAATCGACTTACCCACGAGCTTGCGATCACTCAATTCACTATCTGGCGTGGGCTAAGAAGACGTCTACATCTGAAACCTTACAGGCTCGTTCAGGCAGTTATCAAGACCTTGCTCTTTGGGCTTGGTCTGAGAGATTCTCGAACCTCACCTTGTTTGATTTTTTTCCTTTGAGGATACGTAAAAGATCGCGTTTATGTTTCATCCCTACTCACTAACCTCGATGATTTTTAACATCGAATAAGTGGATCGTGATATACACCTGAGAGGAATTTTCTTATCGCATTGATGTTGCCCGTGCTGCAGGTGGTGGCCACATTGAACACTTCTAAGAGATGAAATAAAAGTTGATTGTCAGTAGAATACTACTGACTTGGAAAGAGTTTTTTTTATTGCTTTTCCTAAAATATTGCGTGATGAAATCGGTTCATTCTTTTTGTGTAAACATGAATATACACACACACACACACACAGACATATATATATATATATATATATATATATATATATATATATATATATATATATATATACAAGAAAAAGGCTTAGTGTTTAAGCCTTTTTATTATATCCTTACTCTGTCCTGGACATTGAGTTCTACCTGTATTCTATCCTCTTGGAATTATTTTTTATACATATATATATGTATGTGTATGTATGTATATATATTTATAAATTTTAGATATATGATTGCATATGTATGTGTATATTTACCACTAATATTATCTATCTCTCTATCTATACACACACACACACACACACACATATATATATATATATATATATATATATATATATATATATATATATATATATATATATATATATATATATACGGGGTATAACATCAAAACTGTCCAAATCGTGTGACGGCAAGGGATAATTGTCCAGCCTTCCAAATGTTTAATATCTAAAAAAAAAACAACACTAATTGAGTTTCTTTTTTACCAGGTTTTCAAATAAGACGTTTAGTCATCTTGATATCATTTGTCATAAGAATCTCTGCCAAATCATTTGAGTTATTCTGTTAGAAGGAGAACAGATTAAAATTGTTTTGTTTCACCCCAACTATGCCTTCCCAACTGAGCAATGGTTAGAGGAAAAAGTTCATTCAGGTCTTAAATAATTGTACCAGAATTCATAATCTATCTTCCATCTTCAAAGTCCGTTCAGCAACCATGAAGAGAATGGTGAATAAATTTAAAAAAAATGGAAGCATTTAGGGAGGAAAACTGGATCAGGAGCACAACAGGAAGAGTAACCATCATTTCAACTTAGATAAGTTGAATACGTTGGAAAATTATCCTGAATATATATATATATATATATATATATATATATATATATATATATATATATATATATGTGTGTGTGTGTGTGTGTGTGTGTGTGTGTGTGTGTGTGTTTGAATTTTATTTCAATACTTCATGAGCATCTGATTTTTAGCTTTGATTAATTAGTGATGAACATGTCATTTTGTTTAGAATAGATTTCATCACGATTCTTCTGTTAAGCCTGAAGAGTAATTACACATACTTATTGCCCAAAGTAGAGTCCAATAGTGTTATAAAAACTCGGAGAATTCCAATAAGATATTTTTAATGATTTCTAAGATAAAAGGTTCAAAGGTTAATCCAACAATTGCACAAACTTGGTGTTACACCCGGTGTATCTATATATATATATATATATATATATATATATATATATATATATATATATATATATATATGTATATATATATATATATATATATATATATATATATATATATATATATATATATGTAGGTGGTAATCCATTGGTATAATCCAGGCGAGTCCTATTAACACAACAAAGAATTCGAAATATGTTAAAACTGACTCACCAAGAGCACTTAATGTTTATTTTCATTAAACAGAGCAAAATTTTCCTTCCGATTGGAATTAAGATAAGTTTAGTTAATGAACATTTTCACCTACGAATTGTAATTTTAAAATTTCCAGGATTTATCAAACTCTTTACGGCATCAGTTTGTAGTGGTGTACTCTACTATATCCAACGACAAACTGATACCACAAACAGTCTGAAAAATCCTGCGAATCTTAACATTAAAATTCGTAGGTGAAAATGGTCATTAGCTAAAAGTATCTTAATTCCTATTGTAAAGAAAATTGTGCTTTGCTTAATGAAAAAAACATTGAGCGCTCTTCGTCAGTCACATATTTCAAATTCTATGTTTTGTTAATAGGACTTGCCTGGATTATACCAACGGATTACTACCCATATATATATATATATATATATATATATATATATATATATATATATATATATATTTATATATATATATATATATATATATATATACATGTTTCATTAAATAATATAGACAAGTGTTGTCTATTTATTTTATATAAATTCTTTTCATAACATCTGATAAGCTTAATAACATTATCATTAAACGAAGAAAGAAAATCACAATATTGATGCATATTTTTTAATCCAATCTAAGTTTTCGGCTTACATAAGCCATTATCAAAGATGACAATTAGAGTACAATATATTAAGCAATACACGGAGAAGAATGTGATGATAGTCTGTTTCTGTTTACATGGATGATTTCCAAGCAAAGATAAACACGGGCATATAAGACGCTGGAAGCAAAAATCGCACGGCATCTCATGTCATCACACATGGACACGCGAGAGTGAATTCGAGAATTATTAAGTATGGGAAGCCATTGGTATAAACCAATGGCTTCTGTTACCAATTATAAACATTTAAGAATATTTGTGGAGATTTCATAGTTTATTTTGTTTAGGTTAGGTTTCAACTGTTTTATGTATATAGCTTCAAGAATCTTTAGCTTTTGTTCATTGTTTTCATGTTTAAGTATAATTGTGTTTTACGGTATTGTGTATGCGGCCAGGCATGTTGTTTTAAATGCCTAAAAATGTTAGAGTTTTCATTCAAATGCAGTGTCAAGCGTCGTGAAAGCGAGTTTGTGGTGTGACCAACATAAATATTACTTAAACCATTGGATATACAATCTCCCAATTTTTTTTGAAAATCGCTAAACGGGGGAGAAGAATCATAGCGAATAATTGAGTTGGATGTACTAGATTTAGTGCAGTATATGATAAATGCACACACACACAATATATATATATATATATATATATATATATATATATATATATATATATATATATATATACCGGGTGTAACACCAAGCTTGTTCAATTGTAGCATTAAGCTGTAAACCTCTGTATCTTAGAAATGATTAAAGATATCTTACTGGAATTCTCCAAGGTTTTATAATACTACTAGGCTCTACTTTGAGCAATAAGAATGTATAATTACTCTTCATGTTTAAAGGAAGAATCGTGATGAAATCTGTCCTAACCAGAATGACATGTTCATCATTAATTAATCTAAGCTAAAGATCGGAAGCTCATGAAGTATTGAAATAAAATTCAAATACACACACACACACACACACACACACACACACACACACACACACACATATATATATATATATATATACAGGGTGTTTCAAAAAGAATACGCCAAAATCATTACGCTGTTTTTTCAGGTATATAGCATTGTAGTGGATTGAATCAGTGGTTATTTGATAGAGTACTTATCAAAGTTTGATTAGGTGTCAGTTTCACCGCTTCTGGTGCAGCTGAATTGTGGGAAGATCAATCAAAATGGCGACTCCTCAGTAGAAGGCATTATGCGTGCTTGAGTTCGCGAAACCAAACGCCATTGTCACGGTGCAGCGTGCTTTCAGAACAGAATTCGGCATTGATCCGCCCCATGGTGAAAGCATTCGACGGTGGGTTAAACAGTTTAAAGAGAGTGGGTGCCTGTGCAAAGGAAAGAGTTCTGGAAGACCACGTGTTACAGAGGAGCAAGTGGAGAGGATTCATGATGCATTTGAGAGCAGCCCACGTAAGTCCGTACGTCGAGCAAGTCTTCAGCCTGCCATCCCTCATACCTCTGTCTGGCATGTGTTAAAGAGACGATTACACATGAAACCATACAAACTAAGCCTCGTCCAAGCACTTACTAATTATGACAAGATGATGCGGAGGACATTCTGTGAGTCAATGCTGGAGATGGAGGAAGGTGATGAAACTCTCTTTTCACGTTTAGTTTTTAGTGACGAAGCGAATTTCCATTTGAGAGGCACAGTCAATCGTCACAATGTGTGCATTTGAGGAACAGAGCACCCAGAACTGGCTATTCACTTTACTGCAAGCAGATTCGAATGACTTCATTTTTCAGCAAGATGGAGCACCACCCCATTGGCATCTCGGGGTTAGTACTTATCTGAATGAAAACGTGCCTCAGCAATGGATTGGGAGGAGAGGTGCTAATGATCTTACTCTCTGTGCTTGGCCTGCCAGATCCCCGGACCTCACTGTGTGAGACTTTTTCTTGTGGGGGTATGTTAAAGACGAAGTTTATGTTCCAGCACTTCTAGCAAGTATCGATGACTTGAAAGATCGAATAACAGCTGTAATCAACATGGTGGACCGTGACATGCTGAGGCGCGTTTGGGAGGAATTCTCATATCAGCTTGATGTTGTCCGCGCTGCTGGTGGTGACCACATTGAGTGCTTATAAAACATGAAATGAAACTTGAATGTATATACAACACATGTGTTTATGCTAGAGGTTTGTAATTTTTTTCGTTTTTGACACATCACGTGATTTTGGCGTATTCTTTTTGAAACACCCTGTATATTATTTCAACATAATTTTCCAACTTATTCAAATTATTTATAACTGGAAAACCTCTTCCACGTGTTAAACGTCTTATGAACTGAGTTGGATCTTTTCTAATTGATCTCTTTAACTCTATTTTGAAATGATGATCCCTCTTCCTGTTGTCACCTCCTAATCCAGTTGTGTTTATATATGTAAAATTAATCTGCGAAGGGAAATTCTAGTCGCTTGATCCATTCCCAGGAGATTGCTGTTCCTATCCTATTATGCCTATTTTAATACCCCCTTGTTAAGCTAATTCTCTGCATTGAATTATTACATAATAGACGGCTTCTGTTATTATTATTATTATTATTATTATTATTTTAGTAATTCCAATTCCTCTATCTTCTCTTAACGAACCGTCTTCTTTTGTCTGTTTCCTCCCTCTGCAACCCCATTCTATCACTTTATTCCTGCACGTCAGAATAAGCAACCGCCATCGTCTTCACAAACTATTTTACATAAACTGTCAACTACGGTGTCCCGCTTAATAAAAAGAAACCATCAAACAAATTTAATGAATCATAATCAATTCAGTGTCTTGCCGCTTTGGGTTTTGAAAAGCAACTGATGCGTTTAAAAATGATCTGATATGAGAAATGAATCGACAGAGACGGGCGGCGGAGTGGCGACGGTAAATAAACATTGATAGAAGGTTTTATAATGGCAGGAATAAATGCTTGGAATGTGGATCAGAATATTCAGCTATTAGAATTTTAATAGAATTTCGATTCAGGACACCTACGCTAAAATGTACCTGATGCTAATATGCGAACATACACATTCACACGGGTACGCAGGTATACGTGAATAGACACTGGAAACGAAACAGACATGCGCATATATATATATATATATATAATATATATATATATATATATATATATATATATATATATATATATACACATAAATATATATATATATATGTAAAATATATATATATATGTGTGTGTGTGTGTATGTTAATGTTATATATATATATATATATATATATATATATATATATATATGTATATATGTATGTATATATGTGTTATATAGATATATATATATGTTATATATATATATATGTTACATATATATATGTTATATATATATTAGGTTGGTGCAAAAATAATTTCGTTTTCTCACATAGTAACATATGTTAGAAAACGAAATTATTTTTGCACCAACCTAATATATATGTATGTATGTGTTATATATATATATATATATGTTATATATATATATGTGTTATATATATATATATATATGTATGTGCTATATATATATGCATGTATGTGTTATATATATATATATATATATATATATATGTATGTGTGTGTATATTTCTGTCATATATATATACATATTGTGTTATATGTATATATATTGTTTTATATATATATATATATATATATATATATATATATATATATATTGTGCTATATATATATATATATTGTGTTATATATATATATATATATATATATATATATATATATATATATATATATATGCGCATGCCTGTTTCTGTTCGAGTGTCTATACATATAGACATGTATACAGGAACAAAGTCAAATATATACACATACATACACATATACACATACAGACATCAACATGAATATACACGAACGAACACATACGCACACAAAGAATCATGTCATGTAGAAGCCACTAACATGAACACATACTGATACACATCAATGCACTCAGATGAACAATGGCACACGCACATACACACGCGCACACATAAAAAAGACGTGCACATATATATAAATATATATAGCACATATATAGCATATATATATATATATACAGGAACAAAGTCACATATATACACATACATACACATATACATATACAGACATCAACATGAATATACACGAACAAATACATACGCACACAAAGAATTATGTCACGTAATATGCACACTTACTGATGTACAGTCACATACACAAACAGACGCGCGAACGAATATCTTACACTAATAAAACATTGCACACTATACACACGGACACAAGCATTAAACATTGTAACAAGTATATTCTTCCACTTAGATTCACATGAACTATAAGCACACGCTTCTTCTTGACTGTGTAGTGTCCTTTAAGCAGGTGGGTGATCATGGCCCTCCACAACCACCTTTGAATTGTAGTTCTTATCAACTTTTGTCGCATCTTGCGTGGTATTATTAAATACTTCCGATTGGCGCCAAAGGCCATTGTTTTTTTTGTTTTGTTTTTGTTTTTTGTTTTTTTGTTTTTTTTTAATCATTACAACCCAAGCCAATTAGACCGCACGGTGTTACTGAGCACGAAAGAATTTGAGAAAACGAAAACAATCTCAAGAAGAGAGAACAATAATGATTTGAAAGTGACAAGTCGAAACTGAGTAACTGTTATCATAGAACAAAAGGTTACATCTCGCCATTTCAACTGTAAGATTACGAGATCTTTCCACCAATTGGGAACTATGCTTAAATTCGTATAGTCGATGTACCAAAGAAGAAAGCTTATCAAAATAATTACCGTGAAAATATTTATAGAAAAATCACGGTGAAGCTACATTAAGGTGGTAGGAAAGTAACTGAAACCGAGATGCAAGGTCAGGACCAATAATATTGGAAATTCTTCTTTGTATTTTATCTAGAATCTCTAAATACATAGTAGAGCAGCAGGTCAGATGTGGCAGCAGTATCTAATCCATAAACAAAAGGTAAACTTATAATTGTCTAAAATAGATCATGTCAAGAAAAACTGGTTAGCAATTTCAATTTGTTTCGTTTCAAAAATGATGCTTCATTTAATTCTTTTTAATTTTCATTTCAGAAATGGTGTTCAACTGAAAGTTATTTCGAATGATAATTTTCTCGGCAAGCAAGGCTTCCCCGCTTGAAAGACGTGAGTAACACAATGTCACACATTCGTCGTCATACGTTTCGCATTCATCTAATTAATCTTCGCGAATTTACAGAACGTATAGCTGTGTGCATTTCAATAGATTCGGCAGAAGGAAAACTACGCTATTAAAACCTTACGCACACATACAAACACAGAACCGCGCGCAACATCACACAGAGTCTGGCGTACTAAATACAATTACTGGAATTTTAAATAATTTCTTTCAATTTCCCCTGTGGCAGATTGTTTAATTGGTTCAGCATGCTTGTTATTTTATTTTTAATTCTTTTTTTATCATGTCCATTCTGTACCAGGCCCGAGGTGGAGAATTACAAAGTAGGGGTCACAGTCAATGCAAATATGTGGGCAAGATAAAGGCTGCCCTTAGATTTTAACAGGTTAAGATTGTTGTGATCAAGGAAAGCATCCTCTTAGGAGTCGTTTACCCAAAGTAGCGGTTAGTGGGAAGAAGCTGCCCAAGAAGAACTTACATCTAACTAATGGAATATGAAGAGAATGAATAGGCTTCGCTAAAATGTGCGCAACATGGCAAGTCTTGGAGCTTAGAACCAAATGAAACTAAGAAATGTAATCCGTTTGAGCGCATTCCATGGAAATAACGATAGAGTAACGAGGACCTTGCAACTTTTGTCTGTCGAAAAGTTGTTGCGAGGTGAAAAGTAAACCTTCATCCACAAGGACGCGGAGACACTTTTGGACTTTATCGAAACTGGAAAGTGATTTATATTTATATATATATATATATATATATATATATATATATATATATATATATATATATCACTTTATATCATATATATATATATATATATATATATATATATATATATATATATATATATATATATATGGATAATTATTTTATTTTGTTTATCTGAATTTGATATAGCTATGTATTGCTGTTTAGTCGGCATTATCAACATGTATGAATATTACACAATGTCGCCCGAAATAGCAACCAATTTTTCCAGTGTTCTTTTAGCATTTGATAATTCCCTTTCGAATTCCCGTTAATACTGATCACAATCGTTTTTCCAAATTACAGAAATTATAAATATATCAATCAAATTGTAGAAGATTTTCGTTCTAAAAAGTCAATAAATTAATTTAATATCTACAGTAATTATAATGTTTTATAAAGCTTTTCAATTGTCTAACAGAAGGTTCATTGATTTGGGTTTTTTTTTTACAACTTATCAGCCCTTTGTTTGTTATATAAAGTCGAAACCTATTTTATATTTCATATTATTTTATATTATTTTCTATGTAGTTTTTAAGTTGTCTAAAAGAAGGTTGATTGATTAGCGTTTCTTTTACAACTTATCAGCGGTTCATTTGTTATATGAAGTCGTAACCTATTTTGAATTGTAAGAATATTATATTTTTTTCGAATTAATATAACACTGAATATTTTTCTTTTAAATAAAAAGGAATTTACTAATTTTTCCAGAATAACAATGATTTACCAATTTGCTAATATCATTTTTTACCCCGGTTATTAGTAGAACAGACTGGGTTCTATATCCTAGGGTGGCAACCGGTCTAGTAGAAGAGGAATTCTGCATACCAAACTGTATGTAGCCCCAGCGAAGTGAATATTATGCAGCTATGGAAATAATCGTTCTCATTGACTCGGTGATCCTGACTACCGTCGACTTCTGAAAACAATTCATGACAGGAGGAAGGAATTAATTCCTACCTTTATCAAGGCTATTTGCGCTAAACTGTATTTAAAACAATGACTGCAATTCGAACTCGGCTCGACTATTTCTCATTCCGAACACGACTTATACATCCACTGAAAATAGCCGATCTTTCCCGGATGTCTGCTTTGTTTTCGTATCTACGGGATTCATGCGCGTTACATCCGGTGCCTGCGTGTGTGTTTTTTCTCGAGATTGACTTTTCCTGGCTACTGCAATAAACTCTTTATCTTCTACCGAAATTACCATTTTCACCGATCTTTAAGGCCCAGACCTCGGAATACTGTGTATTCCCTGTTGTTACCTGATTAATATTTCCCCCCAAACAACTAATGTCTGTACATGACCTACTAGTAAAATTCTCCAACCATCGTAAATCGAACGGAGTCGTTAAACATACAGTGCTAATCTCCTTTTATTCTAACGACATTCCATTACGTCAGATGTGATATGTTCGATTATATTAGGATTTAATCAGATTCCTGTGTCATTTTTTATTTTAATTTATTTTTATGTCAAAAAAATTTGGTTATTACGATATTCGGTCTTCGAGAGAGGGAGATTTTAAATCCGATATTTTATTTTAAATATGACATACACTATAATACTTTCTACATAACCGTTAACTGTATGAATACACTTGACATAGCCGAACGTTAGAGTTTAAATAATAATAATATCAGATTTATAAAAGTCATATAAAAAATAATATAAAACAAATCATGACTAAGTATTACTTTCAAAAAGAGAGGAAACACATTACTTAGGAGTGTTTCTTTGCCATTTTATTATACAATTATCTGTTATTCGTCCGATATATATGGAATTTATTGCATAAAATTTAAAGCAAAACTCGCTGCAAGCCCCCTAAGAAATATTTGGAATTTGACCAATTAGAGGGCACATGAAACGGGTCTTAGAGCATATTCTAAGGACAACATTATCTACTTCAAAACATTGGTTTATGATTCTATCGTTAAAATGGCCTTACTTTGATAACAGACACTGTAAAAAATACATAGATTTTGTTGAAAAATTCACTCGTTAAAAAATTGCTTCAATGATAAATCTGGGATTAGGGTCCTGAATCTTAAACTTCATTATTTTCCTAGTGGATCCACCACTGACAAAACCAAGTTTATTATAACTTTGACTAGGCTTGAACCCAGCGTGCGAAGATGAATGCGTGTATAAAGGTGAAGCTTATCGATGCGGAAACTGAAATTAGCATGTCGTGTTCAAATTTGTTCCTGTGTTATTCTTGAAATAAGGGTTTTTTCGTTGTTAAAGATGAAATAAACCTTTGTTTTTCGTTGATAATCGCAGGGCCTTTTTGAGCAAAATTTTGTAGACACGTTATGGCTGCTGCATATGCACATGTGCCTTCAGTGTTTCAGCGCAACGAGACCACTACACGCACATTTTCAGATTTATCCTTGTCAATCAACTCAATTTTGAGATGAGCATCGCCTTATATAATCCGTTTTGCTTCACATCATATGTAATGATATATATTAAATATATCTGAAGTAGAAGCATACACTCGACATAACCATTGGATCCACAAAACGGAAAATCTGAAAGTATGGGGTATCCAGTGAGGATCAAACTCACTAAGCAATTGTGACTGTTCTAGCGATACAATCGTACTAAACATTACACGGCGTCGACGTGCACAATCGGAAATTACTTATGGCTCAATAAAATTTCTTGATAGGATATTTGAATGCCAAAAGGTGGAGAGAAATAGCGAAAAATATATTTGGTAGTAATTCTAGATCTAGAAAAATGGTTCCTATCATTTTGGAATCGGGTCTTGGAATCTTTACACTTACTCCGTGCTGGTGTATGCGTCGAGAGATAAACACGTGTGTCTTCTGAAATGCCCACACCAAACATGGCAGACTCGGGATGTGTGTCCTCCTAAATAAATGTAAAGAAACGACAAAACGTATATATATATATATATATATATATATATATATATATAGTTGGCAACTCGTATTCGATGATACCTGTCTACTAGGGCGGCTAGCCAATCCCTATTGCAGACGCTGGCGCAGCCACATTTGTGTTTGCACAACACCCAGAGAGTACACCTGTGGTTTATACTGCAACTATGCTGAGCAGACCTTAGTTACAGTTTCTGGGAGATAACGTGTTATCTAGCGTGATCAACAATCTGAACAAGGCCAGGACGCTCAAGCTGATGCCCAACATGACTTGTGACTTCGTGCTAGCACATCTATGGACGGCCCCAAGGGGTCCATCTGTCCAATTTCACTCACAAAGTGTCCACCTGTGGTATGGTTTTCAGGCACTTTCCGCACGCTGAGATAACATCAGAAAGTCTCCTTCCTGACAAATCGACAATGGTGAGACTCGAACCTGGGTCTCATGGTCAGAAAGCAAACTTCCCAAAGGCAACGCGTTCTACGCGAGAGGTTAGATGTTGACCAATAAGCGGATAAGGTGAGAAAAGTGCGAGAAAAATACCGCCAAGTATTTATAGTCCAGGAAACGTCCCCTAGTAGCGGTTTCGAAAATTAGGCGGAGTTAACCTTACACTAGACACTTAAAAAATATGTCAACATGTGAATAAGAAAATAAATCTAAGGGAGTCAATTTTGTATTTAAAACGAACATTTACGTTAAATATAACCAAATTCGAAGATACCCTAAAATTCAGTGTATTCTTATACCCGTTTTTCAAATATTACTTACAACTGGTCTCCGTCACCAGACTTATATCCATCTTATTTATATAATTAAACAATTAACGCATATCTATCTCTCCCAACAGTTATACATACGCAAAACACCAGCAGGAAAAACAAAAGGCGTACGCATATATGTAAACGGAAATACAGCGTTTTTCTCTTTATGCACCAAACTCATATAATGAACAGAGCGTTGTATAATGAATTCACCATACAGTGAAAAACGTTTGCTTCACGTCTTTCTCCTGCATTGAAATCTAGACCGAACATTCAACCGATAGTTTTATTCAATTTCTCGCGGGCTTTTGTTCTACTGACGAAGTTAGACGCTTGGACGATTAATTTTGTGCACAATTTTTGTCTTAATGATTTTATGTGTTCAACGGTTTGCAAGAAAAAGAAAATTGCAAGTAAAGAAATTCGTATTTATTTGGTCAGTTTTTGTTATTGAAAATGGTGCTAGTAAATTGTTTTATAATTTTCAGCTTTTTTGTCTTTTATTTTGACTACCTTATTTTATTTTGCAATAATCGATCTATTTATTTTTTATTTTATTTTTGGAAAAAAAAGAATCTTTTTCAAAATATTTCTCAAAATATTTTTTTTTTAATTTTTCATATAATTATTTTCTTACATTATGTTTATTCGTTTCCTTCGTTTTTACAGATATTTTTTTTTACTTCTTTTTCGACTTCGATTTCCTTTTTTTATTCGGCCATCTTAATAACTCCTGTCGGTCAATTTTCCCGCGTTGTTTCCCTGATTCTCTTTTCTGAGCGGACATTGAAATTAGTCCGGCACAAGGCCAACAATAATGTTACCTGTAAGGATTGAACTGATACCACAAGATTACTGATACCAAAAAGTTCCTTATTATTTTATATTGTAAGTCTCTTGACGACATAAACGATCACGGCTCTCACCAACGTTCATACACATTTAGCCATTTAATATCGCGCCTTTTTGTTTTCTTCTTTTATCCATTCACAAAAGAACATCAAGAAGAAGATTACTCGCAAGTCTCTCCTAAAAATGTCCAGCGAATGTTACATTTTCAAAGACTTTCTTCCTCATCATGTATCCGAGAAATGTCCACTGTTTTTCTGCTTATATATATATATATATATATATATATATGTGTGTGTGTGTGTGTGTGTGTGTGTGTGTGTGTGTGTGTGTGTGTGTGGGTGGGTGGGTGGGTGGCTAGGTGTGAGTCTGTGTATGTGTGTGTGTGCGCGCGCAAATATATGGAAAAATAGGAAAGAACACGTTAGGTAAATAATCCGGAGTTCTTTAGTATTGTTTAGTAAAATTTTGCTTGAGGATGAAACACAGCTTGACACTTTAATTTAATTTTAATAATTATATTGAAGTTTTTGGCTCCTGTTTTTGAAACATGAGGACTTTTATGTAGCGAAGGAATATTTTTTTTAAATAATTATACACACACACACGCACAGACACACACACACACACACACACACACACACACACACACATATATATATATATATATATATATATATATATATATATATATATATATATATATATATATATATACAAACATAGGATTGGTGTATACGGAATAAATTACTCTAACCACCAACTATTATTATCAAAAGAGTGCTCAATATAGAGTAGGGCAAATATAATTATTTATTCGAAAATTATAACATAAATATGTCATAAAATCATATTTATGTTATATTAGGTTGGTGCAAAAATAATGACGGTTTTTGACGTATTTTTTAACGTCAAAGATAATGACTGTTTTTGACGTATTTTTTAACGTAAAAAATAATGACGGTTTTTTAACGTATTTTTTAACGTCAAAAACCGTCATTATTTTTGCACCAACCTAATAATGTTCGGATGAGCTTTTTGATATTCTAGCATGTGGTATTGTCCTGTATCTCAGCAACAATCTAAAAAGCAAGGTTTTCTATCTTTTCTTTCCGATATACATATTTTCAACACGTTATTTATAGTTTGCTCCATCCTTTCTGCTAATCTATTCGATTATGGATGTTACGGGAGTGGATTTTAAATGCTCAATTCTATTCAACCACTGCATAGTTACTCGTCGCAAAACAATGAAGTGTTTTCAGACACTAGCATTTTCCGTATTTCATTTCTGGAAAATATTTCCCTTAACACTTGTTTAACGTTTAGTTAGAGACCTGTGATTACATCTGGCCAGCCTCAATACGAATCTACCAGTATTACTAATAATCCTGATCCAGTAACACGGGCCATGATCCATGTGTAATCTGTCCCAAGGTTGGGATTCTTTAGGTCATGTATATGTTTTTGTCCGTCTAATTTTTCTTCTTTCAATGCACATTTTTACACCTTTTTTCTTCTATTAGGTTGGTGCAAAAATAATGACGTAATAATGTCGTTTTCTGACGTTAAAAAATACGTCAAAAAACGACATTATTACGTCATTATTTTTGCACCAACTTAATATATCTGTAGAATAACCTGGTCACTATGCCTCTAGACTTGATCTTCTCTGCATAGATGTTATTCTGTTATGAACAACATGATGTATGCTTTTTTATAATTTTGCTCCTTTGTGTTGCTGCTGGAGCAACTACTTCTCCATTACAAATGCTACCCTATTCTACTGTCCACTTGTTTTTAACCTCTTTAAAACACCTTTATTCCCATGAGCAATTATTTCACTTATTGTTTTATAGTCTGAACAATATACTGTTCAAATATGGCATAACGCTCCTTGTCCTCAGCTAAAATATCTATCGACAAAATATCAGTTTCGACCTAGTATAAGAAAGTATTTTCGAACTCTTTCTTACTTTCCGAATTAATGAACCTCAATCTCAACAAAGCGTCGACATGCTGAATGGTATTGCCTTACACGAGCTCAACATCAAAGACACACGCTATTAACATTAAGTCCCGTCTTAGATTTCTAGAAGATGTTATTTTAGGAAGTTCCTTTCAAGGATTAAATATGAATTGTAAACATCTATGGTTCGGGCCTTAGTAGGAATATCTTTCCAATTAGAAACAGATGAGCTCTATTTGTCGTCCATATTATGGTCAACGCTTCTTTCTCAATATTCAAGTAGTTCACTTCAGTTTTTGACAATTTTCTCGAAATATACATTATGGGATAACCATCCTGATCTACTATTCCCCAAATTGATTGTTCACTTGCATCCGTTGTTACTACTAAATCATTTCTAAGTTCGAATATTTTTTTGTTAATGGCTTTTTTGCCAGAACAGTTTTTAAATTTTCAAATGCCACTTGTTCTTTAGTCCAAATAAATTTCACATTCTTTTTTTTTCTTAAAGCAGCAAAAGGTTCTGTTAATTCGGAGTATCTCTCTCTATATCGTCTGTCGAAATTTACAAGTCTTAAGAAAGATTTCAATTCTTTTTTGTTCTTGGTTATTTCAACTTTGAACATTAATATGTTGTCAATTAACAATTGGTCTGGTAATATGCCTTCGTTAGATGCGGAATATCCACAAAATTATATTTTTTAGTGCTGGCACATATTTCTTCGTTAATTGTCAAGGCAGAAGTTTTTAACTTATTCAAAACCATAGCAGTTTTACATTTTAATTCTTCGTCATTAACTGCACCAACATAAATGTCATCCTGGTAGCATTATATATATTTTTACATCGCTACCAATAACTTGCTCTATAGCCCTTTAAAGATCGCATTTGTTTTCCTTTCATACGGCATTCTTTTCAATCTTATTAACACTATTTGCGTGTTTATTGATGTGAGTTCTTTAAAGGTTTCGTCAATAGGTATTTGTTGGCCTGTCCACTTAAAATCAATTTTGGAGAATGTTTTCATACCCGCATGACAGTTCAACGCCCATTCTACATTGGGGACAGGATATAAATCAGCACATATTTTGTGGTTTGGACTTATTTTGTAGACACCACAAATAAGCAGATCCCAATCCTTCTTTCTTAAAATTACTAACGGGGAAGCCTATTTGTTCCATCCTGGGGGAACTTGTTCAAATTGATCTTGTTCCAGTAAGTGTTTTTAGTTTTTCGACAACTATTGATAATAGATAGACAAGCACTTTTCGTGCTTCATAATATGATGGGGAGATATTTTCCTTTAGACTTAACTGTGCTTCATAGTTTTCTTTCTTAATTTTGTTGAATTCATGATCAATATATCATTTCCTATTAGACCGTAATTGGTAATACGTCAAATTTATTATTTTAGTTCTACGTACGCTTCAAGATAGACTAACGTTTTTATCACGGGTCCATCAAACTGATTCAGTTGGACAAGCCTTTTTCTTTAATCTTGTTGTTCCTAATTTCTTACAGAAATTTCTGGGTATCAACTTCAAGTCATCTAGTTGCATTTTCAATAAAATATTATTCATTCGAATTTTTAATAACTGTTTTTCCTTTTTTTTTCTTTTCAATGAAAGGACGTCTATAGTTATTTCCTCTTCATTTTGTTGGACCGTCTCTATGTTTTTCTTTTGGGATTTACACCTACGTTTAAAATGATTCATTTACCAATTTCATCTGGAACAAATTCCCTTCGATTGACTGGTTTTCCGATCACAATTTCTTAAATTCACAATATTTAGTGGCCTGTTTTAAATGAAGAACATATTTAATAACTGGTTCATCCACTTTTTGAGAAGTGATCATGAATTTAGCTCTCTCTGCATTCACTAATTTTTTTCTTGGGTGTTATGTTTTTCACTCATAGTTGACTTATATCATCAAATGTCATTTCCTCCAACTGTCTTGTGTGTGCAGTTGCTGATAATTTTATAATGGCCTCACATTCAGCAGTTGCCAAGAAGAGATCAACTATTTGGTTTTCTCCTCCAGTTGATTTTAAATCCTTCAGCTTTTTTGTTTTAGATCTTTAGATGCTACTATCCTAAGCCACGCTTGTGTGTATTTATCATTATCAAGTTATAATTATTCATTTGATTCTTTAGATATCGGCGATGCCATTCTGGTGTAGTGTTACTGACTCAAGGGAAGTAGTATGCACACAACTGTCTCATGGGTCATAACCGTATGTATTTATATTAGGTTGGTGCAAAAATAATGTCGTTTTCTCACATATGTTACTATGTGAGAAAACGACATTATTTTTGCACCAACCTAATCGTTTTTGTGACTGCCTACGTAAATGAGTCACCTCAATCCCCGATTTACAATCGTTTTAAAAAAAAATCTTTATTTAATTTACTGGAGGTTTCTTTCTCTCAACTTCCGTTAGATCAGTGTTAAATTATCCACTCACTCTTCCCTAATAACGTACCCCAGAAGTTTCAGTTGTCTGTTTCTGATTTTAAATATGCGCTTCTACTTACCATTTTCTTTAAAACCTTCTCCTTGCTAAAACGTTCTCTCAGTATTATCTTCAGCATCTGTATGCATAATCACATCTCTGTAAATTTGAGATTCTTCGACTGAAATTTATTTAGAACTCTATTCTTTGTTTCTAATTAAGATTTTCCATATCTTATTACTTTGTCTAGCTTCCTGAAGGAATCTTTCGTTATTGTGATCCATTTTTTCACTTCTGCTCACATTCCCGTTGGCCTATTATTATACTAATGAAACAGTTAAATTTCATTACTTGTTTGATTTTGATATCTCTAGCTCGTAAGTCATACTGCGGCTACTTTTCTCGCTGACGGCTATGAATTCCTGTCTTCGTACACGTATTCCTTTCTTCTTGCTTTCTTTTACTACTTTTTCTATGAGTTTTTGCAGCGTTTTTCCTCTGAGAGTGTCTCCAATATATTCGCTTGTGTGCATCTTAAGTTTTACATGAATAAATAGAAAACGCTTTACCGCTTTTTTCAGATCACCCCACGCAAAAGAGTAGAGTCCCTAAAGCAAAAGGGACTGAGTGAAATAATAAGAAAAATAGAAAAATTATTGAGAAACTGGAACAACAGAAGATCAATCAAGAGGATTATAGATAACAATTGCATTTAAAATAATGAAGTGCAAAGTTGTCTGGAAAGCAAGAAGCGAGAAGAGAGTTTCGCCAGCGAGAAGTGGAGGCGAAGAAACTGAGATGAGACCTTGCCGCCAATCTAGTACTGCGTTTAAATTCATAACATCTCTCAATGAGCTGATCAAAACAATTAGCAGTTCAAGAAAAAAAATGTCTAACACGACATAGTGAACCATTTTTTTTTACCAGCAAACCAAGGAATCGTTTTTATTATAGTCCTTCCACTTCATGTCGGCTGAGAATATTAGCCCGAAAGAGTGCAACGAGCCACTGTCATGGTGGTTAGTATCAGTCATGCTAATTAGATTGAGGAAGGAGTCTCTCAGGTGATTGATAGAGATGTTTTGTTTTTAAGGTTTTAAATATAACAACCCGTTCTTTATCATAGTTATCAACAGACCGTGTGTCATTCGTGATATCAGCTGCCATTTTCACCATATCGAACTGATCATATATACCATGGAGACAGAAGTAAATTGTTTTGCCATCAGGATGGGTATCAATTTGAGAACTGATATTATCATGAAGATATATTAATGAAAAAAAAGAACAAGGTCTAAGGATTTAGTTCTGGGGGAGATCAGCATAGTTTGAAACGTTCTAGAAGAGGGGCCCTTACACGAAAACGTGATTTGATAAGAAAAAACTGAATCAGTTCAAAAATTCATCCGGCAATATCATATCCTCTCAAATTATGAGAAAGATCCTCATGCCAAACCCTGTCAAACGCTTTCGACATGCCCAAAGCAGTAGCCCGAGATTAACCATTCTTATCTAATGCTTGAGCGACACATTTCAGCAATAATCTTCCGTACATCAGGAGTTGACCTAGAGAAGCGAAAGACATATGGCTTATCTGAAAGAAAGTCCCGTGATATGAGATGCTTTTCCAAATGAAAATTGATTAAGGCCACGATTAATTTGCCAAACAAGAGGTAAAAAGCTAAGAGGTCGATAGTTCGAAGGGCCAGACGGTTCACCTGAATGACTGGAACAAGAAAGGTCGATTTCCAACGAGTTTTTATAACCTCAAATGTAACTCTTCTTTTCAGGTAATTCTTAATTATGCGATTACATGAGGACGAATTAATAAGCCCCTAACCATGCATACAGTAACTAAACTCTTCCTCATTTTAAGCCCAGTCGTTTTCAACATTGAAATAAGAGCAATTGTCGTAGACTATACTGAAAAATAAATATTTTCTTACATTATTTATATTATTCGGACTATTGTCCTCATCTCTGTCGCCATATTTATCACAACGTTTCGGCCGTTCTACGCTCCGGCCTTCTTCAGGTGGTTGGAATGTCGCTCACTGGGATGGACTGTTCTAGTTCCACGTGCCATGTTTAATGGATGTCAGTTATCAGTTATCTCCTGTTAATTTTCCCTCTGAAAGTTCTCCACTGCCTTAGCCGGGTATTGAACTAACACACTTTGGGTTCTGTCACTGGATCTAACCAACGCCTTTATCCACTGTGCCATGTGTCCTTGAAACGTTGTAATAAATATGACGACAAAGATGAGGACAATAGTCCGAATAATGTAAATAATGTACATAATACCTCATCTCAGAAATATGGACAGATACTGAACGGCCGAAACGTTGTGATAATATGGCGACAATGATGAGGACAATAGTCCGAATAATGTAAATAATGTACATAATACCTCATCTCAGAAATATAGACAGATACTGAACGGCCGAAACGTTGTAATAAATATGGCGACAAAGATGAGGACAAATAGTCCGAATAATGTAAATAGTGTACATAATACCTCATCTCATAAATATAGACAGATAAATATTTTCTGTGTAATATAAGTTCTTCCATTTATAATTAAGCTATGGAATTATTGAGGGGTTTCCGTATTTTTATAATTCACTTGCTTTGTTTATATTTTAAATTCTTTTTCTTGAATACCTTTTATAGCTTTGCTTTAAGAAAGACATCGTTTGGTTGTTCATGATCTCTGCTCTTCCAGATACGTTTTATTTTAGAATTCCATTTTTGTCCAGGCAATAAACTCAAATCAGTATCGATTTCAAAGTATGTTCAGTGAGAGAATGTAAGAAGAAAGAAAAAACAAAAGAAAACTGAGATTATGGAAATAATGAAATCATACAATCAGAACAAACGTAGTTACATAAAAAATACAATTTACTTTAAAATACGTATATAATTTTAAACGGATATATACGTATGTTAATGTACTTATTTCTGAATGCTACACTTGGTCAATGAATGCCGAATTTTACCTTATAAGGAAACGACTAACGTTTCTATTGTCACTAACGGTATTTTCACTTGGTGTACGTGTTTGAGTTGGTCTGTCTGTTACTTTAAACAATGAAATTAATCCTCGTCGGCCCAGAACAGGAGAAATATTTCGAAATGAGACATTTGCTACCAGTCAGGGATCGAACATGTATTCCATTTTTGATCAGGGAACCCAGTCCTGTAGTCGAAGTAGTCACTACTATGTCATAATAAGGCAAATATCGATTATTTTATAAGTAATTTTCCATCCCTGAGTCGCTTGGCAAGAATTTCACTGTTAAAATTAACAGGGATGCCAAATTAGGCACATATATTCAATAAAAAAATTTCCTTGCTTACGAGTATAGTAACATTCCGCATTCACAAGGCCGCTTTTAAGCTCATCTAAGACCCCACATTTTTTTGCCATATCGTTATTAAATTTTTTGTTTGCATCGCTTGATATTGCATCATGGTGCATCCCAAATATGGCGTTCAAGAGAATGATCCACACTATAATCCACATAGTTATTTCGCTACACTGAATTTCTGCGTATTTTTAGGTTTGGTTTGGTTTGTTTTGATTTTACGGCATACCTATACCTCAATGGGTCATTTAATGCCGACAAAATTATATTGTTGGTAATATTTGTCTTCAAATCTATTTTTGGTAATATTTTTCCTTCAAAAATTCTATTTCTGGTAATAATTTTCTTTCAATTATGTATCGCTAGTAATATTTTTTTTTCTTTTTTTAAAAAATGTATATCTGGTAATATATATATTTTTCTTTTTTCAAAGATATATAGCTGGTAATATTTGTTTTTCAAAAATGCATTTGTTTGTTTTTGTTTTTTGTTGTTTTTTTTTTAGATTTTTGTTCCACGCTCTTCAAAACCTTCTGGTCAGAGGTCTTGCTGTTGGACGTAGTTTATGTTCATACCCAGGACGCGGATGTTGTTTATGGTCATACCCATGATGCGGATATAGTTTATGGTCATACCCAGGACTCGGACGTAGTTTATGGTCATATCCAGGACGCCGATGTTGTTTATGCTCATACGCAGGACGCCGATGTTGTTTATGGTCATACCCAGGACTCGGACGTAGTTTATGGTCATATCCAGGGCTCGGACGTAGTTTATGGTCATATCCAGGGCGCGGATGTTGTTTATGATCATACTCATGATGCGGATATAGTTTATGGTCATACCCAGGACTCGAACGTAGTTTATGGTCATACCCAGGACTCGGACGTAGTTTGTGGTCATACCCAGGACAGGGATGTTGTTTCTCGTCATACCCAGGACTCGGATGTAGATTATTGTCATACCCAAGAATCGGACGTAGTTTGTGGTCATACCCAGGACGGGGATGTTGTTTCTCGTCATACCCAGGACTCGGACGTAGTTTATGGTCATACCCAGTAATCGGACGTAGTTTATGGTCATACCCAGGACGCGGATGTTGTTTATGATCGTACGCAGGACGCCGATGTTGTTTATGGTCATACCCATGATGCGGATATAGTTTATGGTCATACCCATGATGCGGATATAGTTTATGGTCATACCCAGGACGCGGACGTAGTTTATAATCATACCCAGGACTCGGACGTAGTTTATGGTCATATCCTGAACGCGGACGTTGTTTATGGTCATACGCAGGACGCCGATGTTGTTTATGGTCATACCCATGATGCGAATATATTTTATGGTCATACCCAAGACTCGGACGTAGTTTATGGTCATACCGAGGACTCGGACGTAGTTTATGGTCATATCCAGGACGCGGACGTAGTTTATGATCATACTCATGATGCGGATATAGTTTATGGTCATACCCAGGACTCGGACGTAGTTTGTGGTCATACCCAGGACGGGGATGTTGTTTCTCGTCATACGCAGGACTCGGACGTAGTTTATGGTCATACCCAGGACTCGGGCGTAGTTTATGGTCATACCCAGGACGCGGATGTTGTTTATGATCATACGCAGCACGCCGATGTTTTATGGTCATACCCATGATGAGGATATAGTTTATGGTCATACCCATGATGCAGATATAGTTTATGGTGATACCCAGGACGCGGACGTATTTTATGGTCATACCCAGGACTCGGACGTAGTTTGTGGTCATACCCAGGACGGGGATGTTGTTTCTCGTCATACCCAGGACTCGTACGTAGTTTATGGTCATACCCAGGACTCGGACGTAGTTTATGATCATACCCAGGACTCGGACGTAGTTTGTAGTCATACTCAGGACGGGGATGTTGTTTATGGTCATACCCATGATGCGGATATAGTTTATGGTCATACCCATGACGCGGACGTAGTTTATGATCATACCCATGACGCGGACGTAGTTTATGGTCATACCCAGGACTCGGACGTAGATTAGGGTCATACCCAGGACGCGGATGTTGTTTATGGTCATACCTAGGACTCGGAAGTAGTTTATGGTCATACCCAGGACGCGGATGTTGTTTATGGTCATACCCATGATGCGGATATAGTTTATGGTCATACCCAGGACTCGGACGTAGTTTAGGGTCATACCCAGGACGCGAATGTTGTTTAGGTCATACCCAGGACGCGGATGTTGTTTATGGTCATACCCAGGACTCGGACGTAGTTTATGGTCATACCCAGGACGCGGATGTTGTTTATGGTCATACGCATACGCGGATGTTATTTATGGTCATACCCATGATGCGGATATAGTTTATGGTCATACCCAGGACGCGGATGTAGTCTCAGTTTCGGGGTTAACTATTTTGCCCATAGCTGGGAGCCAAATAGGTGCTACCACCCCAGGTCAGGGTTGACATGGGAATATCAGCAATTACGATGTGGTTCCACTCTCCTCAAAACCTACTGATCAGAGGCCTTGCTGTTGGACGTAGTTTATCGTCTTACCTGTTGTTTATGATGACGGTCGTCTTCGAGTATAGAATCCAGGAGTTAGCAGTGAATATTTCGAAGACAGTAGGAAAGCGTTGTTCAGGTTAGCAGTGGATATTTTGGTAAAAGTAGCAGAGCGTAGTTCGTCCTTCTGTTTCTCTTCGCCTGACAAGCTGGACTGGACATTCAGGTAGAGTAAACAAAATGGCCGCCTTTATACACGACGGATTGAATGTTCTACGTCTTTTGATTGGTTAACTTTCTATTGGTGGACTATAAAATGAGTCAAGTCATTTGGGCTAACTCACTAGTTACATATATATATATATATACACAAAAAACTGCAACATTACCCAGGACGCGAATTTAGTTTATTATCATACCCAGGACAGGCGACTTTTTAGGTTATGGACAGATATTGCATGTTAAACACACAGAGACCCTTTATTGAGAACCCGGGTAACGTGCCATACTTGTGGCTGATTCTTCTAAAAGTGTGAAATATGCCTTTCATTGCATCAATCGCACTCTCTGAACAATAGCTAATCTACCTCATTGGATGCAACAGAAAGTCATAGGTTGTATATAAGATTGTCTTCTCGAGAGAGCACAAAATTCCAAAGCTGATCCCTAAGGCCTTTTGAAATGCAGTTGACAATCCAGTTCTACCTTTAGTTACGAAAGGATTAGTGATCTCAACATAGATAGATAGATAGATATGAACAGGCTTAGATAGATAAATAGATAGATAGATAGATAGATTACTAATGAAAAAGAAATAAATAAACCCGAAAACCAATCAGTTTTATCATAGAAAGTTTATTTTTGCCAATTCTGGTTATGACTGATAGGGATATTAGTTTTGAGGAGCGTGGAACCAACTATTAGTTGCTGTTATTCCCAGTCCCACCTTGTTCCGGGGTGGTAGCACCTGTTCGGATCCTAGCTTTATCCTAATAATGGACCCCAAAACAAAATCAAAACACAATGAAAGTGTAAAAATACATTTCTATGAAGATGCCACAAATAAACTGTTTTATACACTCACCACCAAAAGTATTGGAACTGCAAGACCAATTCCTTTTTTTTTTCTTTTTTTTTTTCATTAATATATTGGAGTTTAAAATAAAAAGATGAATATGAAACAAGGGTTCAGAATTTCATTTTTTCTTTCCATGAATTTACATTTAGATATGTTAAATAACTTAGGACATATCACCTTTTGCTTGAACCCATCCATTGTTTTTTTTAAGTGAGCACAGCTATTGGAATACTTGTTTGACAGGAGTTTCTTTTGCACAGGCATTGACTTTTATATTGATCGGTCTAACGGGAAATATCTTTGATTGACTAAGTTTGGTTGTATAATACTTTTTCAACTGTAAATAGAGCATCTCTTCTTAAAAACGGTAAACCAACATGAAGACGAGAGAGCTATCTATGGAAGAAAAGCAAGCCATTTTGAAGCTAACAAAAGTAGCTAAAATCGATTAGGGCAATTGGACATACATTGGACATAGCCAACACAGCAATTTGGTATGTCCTGAAAAAGAAAGAAACTGTTGGTGTACTGAGCAACAGACATAGAACAGATCGTCCAAGGAAAACAACGGAAGCTGATGGCAGAAATATTGTGAGAGCTGTGACCCCCCCACAAAAAAAAATAGTCAGTCACGTCACCAAAATCTCTACAATCCGGTGGGGGTTTATAATCATTCATTCGAAGAAGACTCTGAGAACAGAAATAGCGAGGCTATAACACAACATGCAAACCACTCGTCAGCAATAAAAATCAGAAGGCCAATGAAGTACAGAGATGAGCAACAAAAGTTCTTGGAGAAGGTTTTATGAATTTCTGGGACTAAGATTGATCTGTACCAAAGTGATGGAAAGGCCAAAGCGTATCGAAAAAATGATTTATTTATGATTCAAAGTATGCAAGCTTATTTGTGAAGCATAGTAGAGGCAGTGTTTAACTTGGGCTTACGAAGCTGCCTCTGGAAGAAGCTGATTCATATTTATTGATGATTTAACTCGTGATGGTAGCAGCAGGAAGAATTCAGATGTCTACACAAACAAATTCCTGACAATTTACAGCGAAATGCACCCATACTAAGCGGCGGGGGTTATCATGCAGCAGGACAATGACTCAAAGCATATTGCCAACACAACAAAAGACTTCATCAGGGGTAACAAAACAGCTTTAAACTGGCCAAGTCAATCACCGAACCTTAACATAACAGAGCATGCATTTCATTTGCTGCAGAGGTGACTGAAGAAGGAAACTCACAAAAACAAACATGAAGTCTGGAAATGCACCACAAATAAAGAATGCGTACTTTTGATGATGTCAACGGGTTGCTGGTTTGATGCAGTTATCGAAAGCAAGCGTTTTGCACCCAAATATTATAGAGTCGAACACAGGGGTTTCAAACATCCCTGTGACTGTGCTAGATGCCGTTAATAGCATGAAAGTATTCTTCATCTTTCTGACAGGTCCTGGGGAGCAGTTCCCGACACGAAAGTAAACTCATCTCCATTGTCTCTATCTATCGTTCTCACGCTGGCTCAGCCAATCAAAATCGACTTCCTTGTTTTGTCTTTCATCAGACCTCAAAGGTATCATTCAGGAAGTCTGAGCTGCGATATGCTTACCCCTAAAAATAATAGTCGGCTAAACTATTATTTTAAAAAAAATGTACAATGTGTAAAAATTAAGAAAAAAAATGACAAAATGGCAGACAACCATTTAACGACATGGTCAACTTTCATTCGAGACCGCATAAGACGATTTACAAAAAAGTAATTAGTGTGTGTGTGCGTGCGTGCGTGTGTGTGCACGCGCGCCAAAGAAAAATGAATATCGATATAAAAATAACAATTACTGCGGATGATTGTATGTTATATATAAAATCCGGTTTTAAAGTCCCACAAGATGTGAGAGGAGAGACACACGTGGATATTGATCGCTTATAAAATTGTGCGTTTAAATCCCGATCGCCTGTCACTTTTATCTTTCCATCCAGTCATTTGCATTTTTGTAAAGCTTTAGAGATAAAAATAGCCAACATGAGAGCAAATCTCTATAACTAATACCTAAGGGATTTTGAAATGCCGTAGTCAATCCAGTTATACTTTTAACCTTGAATTGAATGCTAGCCCCAAGATAGATAGATAGATAGATAGATAGATAGATAGATAGATAGATAAAGTATAATAGAGAGAGATTGAATAGACTATAAAAAATCGATAGATAGATAGATGTTGAATAGACTATAATATATAGATATTGAATATACTATAGATAGATAGATAGATAGATAGATAGATTATAATTAGATAGATAGATAGATAGATAGATTATAATTAGATAGATAGATAGATAGATAGATAGATAAAGTGAAATAGAGATATTGAATAGATAGATAGTTAGATATACTATAATAGGTAGATAGATAGATAGATAGATAGATAGATAGATAGATAAAGTAAATAGAGAAATATTGAATAGATAGTAAGATATACTTTAATAGATAGATAATAGACTATAATTAGAGAGATATTGAGTAGACTATAATAGATAGATAGATAGATAGATAGATAGATAGATAGATAGATAGATATTGAACGGACTATAATAGATAGAAGATAAAATATGAATGAAAAAGAAATAAAATATTACAAATTTTCCATGCACATTTAAGCGCCGTCAGATGGTGAGAGCGAAAATGTCTGTTACGTCAGAAATTTATTTGAAATGAGTTTTTGCTTTGAACATCAGATTTGAAACACGCAATAAAACAGAGGGGGGGATAGGGAGAAATATTTCAGATATTAACATAATACGAATAACTTACAAATCAGTCGAACGAAAAGAAAAGTTACAGATATACATATACATGAATAGCGTTTGCAGACAGAATACTCTCTTTATGTAAAGTGTTACGGAATGCATAGAGCAAGCCCAGAATGGCAATCTACTGGTCCGATCTCTGACGACCCACTCTGCTGGGTGATTATCTCACGCACCTTGGAAAAAGAACGATGATAGATTCCTTCTTTAGCATTTGATATAAGACCATAAAGGCGTGCAGAGTTAATGACAAATCCAATAATTAGAAGGGCTAAATATCTACGGCAACAAGGTTCCTTAGTGAGGTAAACAAGCACGTAGCGTTGAGATTTTGTCTCGATCATCTCCTTTCACTCCTGGAAAGGATGCTAGAACTAAAGTCCCTCAATATAAAAAGCGAGTAAAAAAAAGAAAAGTTCCTCAGTTGCGTGTTACAGAAATTAATAAAAAAAATTCCTAATTTCTGTAAGATTCAATATTTTCTTTACATTTTCTCTTCTATAATTTGAACGCAAAATTCCAACATTCCTACTCAGCCTGAAGACTATTCAAGAATAACACTGAACGAATTACTCTATCCTGGGCAACGCTTGATAATCATGCCTGTTCGCAATAAGACGTAAATATATTTATCATTTGCTAAGTACTAACCAGATCAAAATGGAAGTATCGACGTTAGAAAAAACAAGTTATGCTTATCAAAAGCCAAAATACACCAAGCCTTGTCCCTTACATTTTCAGCTAAAACAAAAAGTAGTCATTATAAAAAACGTTTTTTTTTTTCTAATATTTTCACAGATGTTTGTTTTGAATGGAGAGCAAACAAAACAAAACAAAGCAGGATTGAAAGAAAAAGAAGTTTTCTTTATATTTCCCAAAGACCCTTGAGAGATAACAATTGATATGAAGAATTTCGAAAAAACGGAAGTTAGGAAAAGAAATGTTACGCATGCGCCGTTTTTATCTAATTTATCAAACGTGATATTGTCGTTATTTTCAGACTATTTGAATACCATTAAAGAAAGGAATAAGAAAAAATAATCACCTATCCCTTAGATAGAATCTTTTTTCTCCATTGATTATCTCTAAGATATTAAACCAGGCGTGAATCCATCCATTTTGTAGAGAGATTGATAATAAGTTACGCGGTCAGATAAATGTAGTGAATAACTTCATCACTGAATAGACTTCTGAGTCTTTTGTTTTGTTTAAGACTATGCTAAAGATTAAATAAATAAAAGGGTTTGCCAGTCACACTAAAACATTTAGGAAATTATTTGGTCGGTGCAAAAATAATGTCGTTTTCTCACATGTGTTACTATGTGAGAAAACGACATTATTTTTGCACGAACCTAATAGTTATGACAAAATAGAGTTTCTACAGAGAATTTTTTCCTTACTAGCTACATGTAATTTTGCTGTATGCAAATATTATTGTTGTCTTAAATGCCGATTTCATTATTTACAATATTTAAATTTCTTCGGACTGTCGTCCTCATCTTCGCTGTCATATTCTCAACTTTTCGGCCGTTATACCCTCCAGCCTTCTTCTTTCGAACTGAAACCTTTATTTCGTCCACCGGTGTAGATTCTTCTAGTTCCACGTGGCTTGCCTATTCTAGGTGTCTCAGTATTAGTTATCTCCCAAAAGACACAGGGATAAAAGCGTTGGTTGAATCCAGTGACTTGACCCAAAGAGTTGTGAGTTCAATACCAGGCTACAGTTGAGGTGGACAAGAGCTTGGAGGGTTGAGGTACAGGGAGATAAATGGTACCTTTTTTTCATTGCTCTTTGGACTGCCATAGCTGAAAATCCTATCACATGTACCAAACGCCGTGTGAATTGAGTTGGATCTTTTCTAATTGATCTCTTTACCTTTAAACTGAAACGATCTCTCTTGATTATTGTGACCTCCTGATCCAGTTTTCCTCTCTACTCTTCCCTCTTTTTTTCAATTTATTCGATGTTCTCTTGGTGGTTCTTGAATGGACTCTGAAGATGGAAGCTACAGTATGAATGTTGCTACCATTTCTGAAGAGTTGAATGATCTTCTTCCCCTCACCATTGTTCCTTTAAAAAGACATTGTGGGACTGAGGCAAAATGATTAGAGATTCCTTATAGTTTGAATGTTTTGTGGGATAGATATTTATCGCATAGTGTTACACAATTTAGACAGTTTTGCTGTTACACTCGGTATATCAGTTTGTTGTATATCTACAAAGCAGTTGGCCGAATTTACCAGTAGACCTTGTAATTTTATCTGTTAGTTG
Source organism: Acanthosepion lycidas (assembly GCA_963932145.1). Taxonomy (NCBI): domain Eukaryota; kingdom Metazoa; phylum Mollusca; class Cephalopoda; order Sepiida; family Sepiidae; genus Acanthosepion; species Acanthosepion lycidas. The sequence goes on along the minus strand of OZ010591.1, from coordinate 71,352,240 downwards.
CCTTATTTGTTTGTGCATATCTCCTTTGTTGATGGTACTCAATCTCACTGACTGAGGACGGTAGGTGCGACGCTGAGATCCAAAGACGGATTGGGAGGTCCCAGGACGCTTTCCAGAAGCTGGGCAGAGAGTACTGCGAGACAAGAGGATGTCTATGGTGACAAAGAAGAGAGTACGGAGCTGCTACATGACATCTGTCCTCCTATACGGCAGAAAATATTGGACGGTATCTTCAAGTACGAGGAAGAGACTCGAAACGGAGGAGATGTGGTTCTACAGAAGGATGCTGAGAATATCACACCCCCAGCGTGTGAGCAACGATGAGGTTTAGGAAAGGATGGAAACAAGGACGAAGCTTATGCTTAACATAAGGAAGAGGAAGAAGCAGATGAAATTTCTGGGACACGAGATGAGAAAGGAGGGCCTTGAGAATCTGATACTCACGGGACGAATAGAGGGAAAAAGAGACAAGAGAAAGCAGCGCATGAGATATGTGGCGGGCTTGGTCAGATGGATTGCTGAGCGTGGGTTGGGGGTGTGTTCTGGCAGAAACACAAAACCTTTTGAGAGCCACATGGGATAGGGGTAAATGGAGGGCCATGATTACCTACGTCTCGAAAAAAGAGGAAGAATTTTATCTGATAAAGTATGGTATTCAAAATCCGTGACTCTTAATATCATATCCATTTTTTTTGTTCTAGTAAACTGTTTTTTTATTCACGCCAGTTGTATGTCCAACAATTAGATATGCCGAAGGATGTTATTCGAACCGCTTGTCTATGTTGACCATGTTCGCCAATCTATGAATATAGAATATAGCGCAGTACGGAATCTGTTCAATAAAACAACGTTAAAGATTAACACTTACCAGCCGCGGTTCCGGAATTCTTCAGTCTTCGATATCAAAGTCTGGCCGCGAATATTCAGAAAAAAACATGGCCGACTTTATACACGTCGCATTGAATATTTTGAGCCCGTTGATTGGTTAACCCTTCTATCGCTGAACTATAAAATGAGTCAGCTCATTTTGCCTAACTCACTAGTACAAAGTACCCAAAAATTCTAACAGTCTACACTTAGCCATAGATCATAAATTGTATATGTGGACTGATGTTAATCGAACAGTGTGTGCTTTACTGGCAATGGTCATTTATTCAACAGTTTTCATTTCAAGCTTTTTTACAAGTCCCCTTGATAGAGTTTAAAATCGTAGCCTTGATGGGTATTACCTATCATCCACCCTAAATTTACGTTTAACAGACCCAACGTCACAAGACTATTATTAATTCACAGATACTTTTATGACAAATGTTCAGAGGAGTTCCATTCATTAGTGACCCCCATACCAGACCTTTGCAGGCAAAAACCTGCTTGTTATGTCCACAGGGTTTTCCATGAAGTACAGAGATGAGTAACAAAAGTTCTTGAAGAAGGTTTTATGGATTTCTGGGACTAAGATTTATCTGTACCAAAGTGATGGAAAGGCCAAAGCGTAGGGAAAGAAAAGATTTATTTAGGAGTCAAAGTATATAATCTCATCTATGTAGCATGGTGGAGGCAGTGTTTGGTTTGGGCTTACATGGCTGCTTCTGGAACAGCTCATTCATATTTATTGATGATGTAACTCATGATCATAGCAGCAGAATGAATTCAGGTGTCTACACAAACAAATCGCCTGCCAGTTAACAGAGTAATGCATCCAAACTAAGCGGGGTCGGGGAGTTATCATGAAACAAGACAATGACCCAAAGCATACTGCCAACACAACAAAGGATTTTATCAGTAGTAAAAACAGGACAGTTTTAAAATGGCCAAGTCAATCAACGGGCCTTAACGTAATAGAGCATGGATTTCATTTCCTGAAGAGGAGACTGAAGAAAAATATCCCCAAAATAAACAAGAACTGAAAGAAACTGCGTCTGCAAATGCACCACAAATGAAGAATGCAACAGTTTGGTGATGTCAGTGGGTTGCAGACTTGATTCTTATTCGTTTGGTAAGAGGGGCGTTTTTTCTCCTAAAGATTTTTCCCGAGAACACCTACTCCCGTGTGGATGCTTCCCTGAAGGCTACAATCTTAAGCTCTTTATGTCTAAGATCAACAGTTATCTATCTGCCATGTTCTCTTAAGCTTCACCTCTTAATTCCTCCTCTTAACTTCGTAACATAAACAAAACTGCAGAAAACCTATTGCAGTAGAAGTGACGGTTGCATTAAGCTATTTCAACAGTAAAGGAGTGAGGCAAGATGCCAATCTAGTAGTACGCTTAAGACCATATAATCTGGGCACCAGGAAAAAAGCTCATCCGAGCAGTTGTTAAGAAAATATTGGTAGAAGTGGTCAGGGTTTATTACATTACGGATACTTCTTTGAATTTTGTCAAGAATCTCGAGATGAAACAAAGAAAATAGTACTGAACTGTACTACTGTAATATCGGTCCTCCTTTTAGAAATGAATATTAAACAATCTCCTCGAAGAGGAAGAAGAGGCAACAGAAATATATGAAGGATGCTGAGAATACCATGGACTAAATATGTGGTACATTTCAGGGAAATTAGAAAAAAAAGGACGCTTAGAATTCGAATCCCAAAGAGATAGCTAAAATTTTTAAGACACATCAGTTAGTTATCTACCATGCAGGATACACGCTTCATGTATCTTTCGATAAATGATTAACGAGGTAGATTTTTTCCAGCAGTAGGTTGCCATTTCGTTCTGCAGTAGAACAATAAAACCCGGTCTGTTCTGCTATTTACCCATAGCTGGCGGGGAAGAAGGCTATTCACACCTTTCCTAAGGGTATTAGCACGTAAGTGAACGTAATGTATTCGACTGGAATTCGAACCCGGCTCTCCGATTCCTCAATCCGTGCCGCTATCCATTGTTCCACCGTGCCTCCTCGCTAGGAAATGTGGAAATAGAACCTAGGGAACTGACACTCCCAGGGGCATAGTGAAGCCAATGTATAGCCGACCTCATGATCTTATGTAATTGGTTAGCAAAAGAGGGATTAGGAGAGATAGCAAAAAAGACACAAGTATACTAAGAGTCACAAAGAATAGGAATGTGTGGAGACACATGATCTCTCATGTCACGAATGGACGAGGCATAAAGAAATACTATCTGTTTTATAGATAGACTTGTACCTGGTTCCCTTGCTAGTCACACTACAGTGCATGGACATGTTTGTCAGTAATTCTTAAAAGACTCTCAACGTTTTACTTGTCAATTGCTTACTTGCAACTGACACTTACTATCTCTTAGAATGCACGTGTTACAATATTCCTAGCTTTTTTAGAATCGTTAAGATCTGCGATAATAGAGGTGTTAGGAGTAGTCTATCAGTGGTAGTAATCGAAATGTAATACAATGATACAAAAAAAAAGAAAGAAGTTGAAAACTTTTCAACGCCAAATATAATTTTAACATACACAATTGTTTTGGTTTTTTTTTTTTTTTTTTTTTTTTTTTTTTTTTAATATTGTTACTTTTTGAAATATCAGAACAGTACAGAAATGTATCAAAGGAATCCCGACAAGTACAAATAAATTTCTGTCTTGATGGAATGGAAATGCATTGCTTCTTTGGTACACAAGGTTGGGTGTGGAAGTAAAATTCTGAAGATTATTAACGTTAGAGTGCCATACACCTTGATGCTAGATAACGATATAATGAGACTAGAGAGATACGAAAAAATATATGTATATATAGAGAGATAGTTAGTTTAATATATAGATACATAGATAAGAAATAAGCGTGCGATGAGTAAATTGTCACCATTTTATATTTTTAATTTCGCGCATGCGCGTGGTTTGTTTTTGATTTTTTTCGAATGCACAGTTGAGCACTGTCTGTGAGAAAAAGAGCGCGATCGATCGCGAATCCCGTCACCATTAGAACCGTAGGTGCACCACATGTACGTAAGCATAAATGGTGTTTCTTGGGCAAGATAGCCTCTCCAGAATTCAGAGTGACCCTCTCGGTTGCCATCCAAAGCCATAGAACCCAGTCTGCCCAGCTATTTACCCACAGCTGAAGAAGAAACGGACTCATACCTTTCCGAAGCACATAAATCAATATAATGGATCCGACTGGAATTCGAACTCGGCTCTTCGATTCCTCATTGCAAGCCATTGCTCCATAGAGAGAAAGAGCGCCATAACGCATTTCCGCCAGAAATTTGGAAACGACTTACTGTATTGTTTGCTATTCGCACTGAAAGCTCCAATACGAACATTTCAGTGTGTTTTGATGTCAGTCCAGAGAATTTGGAAGTAGTTGGATCAGTCTACTAGTGATTACGAAGCTACGGCTGCTGAAAAATTCACGCTAATCCTTCTGATGACAAAAGAAGTACCGAAATTCTTGGGGAGGTCTTCAGACTAAACACGAGGGAGGGACTCCATAAAGTCTCTTGAGGAGGTAGTGCTGCCCTGGGTCAAGAGGGTGGCTGCTGGAAGACCCTATATCTGGCAACAGAACTCTGCAACATGCCATATAAGCAGGAAAACCCAGACATGGCTGTCAGACAATTTCTGAGACCACATCACCCCTTACATCTGGCTACCTAACTCCCCAGACTTAAACACTCTTGATTATTATGTGTGGAGCACGGAGCGAGAGACCAACAGAATTAATTGTGCCACCAAAGATGCAGGCAAGAATTATGGCAGCCTTGACCAACAAAGATAGCGTCCAATAGAGTTGTCGGAAGGCCGGGGATGAAACAGTTTTATTGAAGAAACTTACCCTTTATTATCTCAAGATATTTTTGTGTAATTTTAGTAGATA
>OZ010591.1:71334947-71342447 GCA_963932145.1 Acanthosepion lycidas | reverse complement strand
GGAGATTTTACCCTTGAAGATGAAAATCGAACCGGACGTCCAGTTGAGTTAGATGAAAAGCTTCTTGAAGCAGCCCTTGAAGAAAATCCTGCTTTATCAGTTGAGGAATTGGCAGTTGTTCTGAGTTCAAACCATACAACTGTTCATCGTCATCTTCAACAACTTGGAAAAGTTCCTAAACTTGGAAAATGAGTGCCTCATGAATCGTCTGAAAACAACCTCAAATCCCGAATTGACATCTGCTTTTTTTTCCATTCTCGCCAACTTATTTCACCTTTTTTGGATAAACTTGTGACTGGCGAAGAAAAATGGATCTTTTATCGAAATGGTAAGTGTCGTTGACAGTGGATTGGTAAAGGGGAAGGACCCCAGCCACAGTCGAGAAGGGAACTTCATGAGCAAAAAGTTCTTCTTTCAATCTGCTGGGATCGCCAAGAAATAATCCACTTTGAATTCTTACCACCTAATGCAACAATTAATGCTTAAATATACTGTCAGCAATTAGAACATTTGAACCAATCTTTGAGGAAAAAAGACCTGCTCTAGTGAATCGAAAAGGGGTGATGTTTCATCGGGACAATGCGCGACCCCACACAGCAAGAATCACATCACAAAAGATCGAAGAACTTGGTTGGGAGAAAATTCCTCATCCACCTTATTCTCCCGATCTTGCTCCTTCAGACTACCATTTGTTTCGTAGCCGACAGAATCATTTAGAAGAAACAGCTTTCGTAACACAGGAAGAGGTTAAACTGACATTTGTGAGTTCTTCGAATCAAAGCCAAAAGAATTTTACAGTAATGGAATTAGTAAGCTTGTTAATAGATGGAAGGAAATCATAGATAATCAGGGAAAATATATTGACTGAATCTGTAATTAAATGTAACATTTGGTCACTTGTTTTCTTTATTCAAAATTCGGACAGATCTTATGGGATGACCTGATAGGACAGTCCAGAAAACAGCAATTATTTAATATACTTTATTATTTCGTCATCAACGGGGAGAGAGACATCTAGATGACTAGGTAGCTGATATCTCGTTTGAAGGAGCTTTAACTGCTCAACGGGGAGGTGAACTGGCTTGCGTCTCAATACCTCAGAAAAATGAAACTTGTAACGTTCTATCATCAACGCCTTAATTTCCGTCTATCGAAATGAATGCGCGTTCTTCCAAAGAGACTACTTGAACGATTATTGGGACTTAATCTCAAGCGAAACCTCAAGTGGAACTCTTATTTATGATCCATTGCTAAAGAAACTGGAAAATTAGTCGGTTCGCTGTACCGCTCCAGTAAGTATTATGTTGGTGCAAAAATAATGACGTAATAATGTCGTTTTTGACGTTACAAAATACGTCAAAAAACGACATTATTACGTCATTATTTTTTCACCAACCTAATACCTGCCTCCTGCTGCTATCCTCTACTTTTACAAGAGACAGATCAAAACGAAAATGGAATATTGTGGTCATATCTAGAATAGAGTTCATCAGTCCGCACTTTCCACGCTTAATAGAATCCAAAAATGTTTATCCGTAATCAAATGTTTACTTCCCCAGACCCATTTTCCGGCAGACGAAACGTTGCAAACTGTATCGTTATTTCTATGGAATATGTTCAGGCGAGCAATATTTCTTATTCCCCCGGCTCTATCCCTCCTAACTAAAACCCACCACGCAGCGAACATTTTAGCAAACCATACTCATTCTCTTTCGTATTTCGTCAGTAAGGAGTAAAGTTCCACCCAAATACTTTCTTCCCAAGTACTGTTGCGTTATCGAACAGAATCCCGTGGAAATGCTTTCTGGACAGCTACAATTTTAACAAATTCAGTTATAGAGATAACAATTATCTTTCACACATATTCGCATAAACTGCGCTCCTTTCTCTTACCACTGATACAAAAACAGCCTTCAATGACTCTAGCTGGAGAGCCTCTTGGACTTTTAAGGGGTAAACATTAGTAAAATAAAAATATCAAAGAACACTGAATTCTCCCCACTCACGACGAATGGTTGTATACGCAAATAGGTCCCTAGGAAGCACATTCGTCCTTGACCTGAAGTGGCACTAATATCTGAAGACAAAATATTAGAACTGTTGCTATGGTAGAATAAATAATAATAAGGACTACATAATAAGAAGGAAACGACCGGGAGTGTCTTAGCTGTCAATGTCACTTGGCATAAATAGACTTTGAACTCTGTCATGCATGCACACTAACATATAATGTTCTCCCTTTTTTTGTTGTCTATATCAATGCTTAGAAGGAGAGTCTGTATTGTGCGATCGGCTCACCACACTACAGATGTTCCATCCGTGACAATGGGTTGTACAAAAGTGTCTGGTCAACATAATACTACTCAGGTTCAACAACCATCATATTCCCCAGATCTTGGCTCTTGCAACCTTTTCACATTTCCAAAAATCAAATCTCACTTGAAAGGAACACGATTTAAACACGTCGAATCAAGGTACCAAATATTGTATCATATAGAGCGTCTACCGATAATAAGCTTTCGTAGTAGTTCCAATTCTCTTAGGATTGTATCGAGAAAACACCCTATTTCCCCAGTTCTTACACCTTGCGATCTTTTCCTCCTTCCAAAAATTTAAAGACAAATTGAAAAGATAAAGATTTCAAGAGGTCGAGAAAACACCCTATTTCCCCAGATCTTACACCTTGCGATCTTTTCCTCCTTCCAAAGAATCAAATCCTAATTGGAAAGATAAAGATTTCAAGAGGTCGAGAAAACACCCTATTTCCCCAGATCTTACACCTTGCGATCTTTTCCTCCTTCCAAAGAATCAAATCCTAATTGGAAAGATAAAGATTTCAAGAGGTCGAGAAAACACCCTATTTCCCCAGATCTTACACCTTGCGATCTTTTCCTCCTTCCAAAGAATCAAATCCTAATTGGAAAGATAAAGATTTCAAGAGGTCGAGAAAACACCCTATTTCCCAAGATCTTACACCTTGTGATCTTTTTCTCCTTCCAAATATCAAATCCTAATTGGAAAGATAAAGATTTCAAGAGGTCGAGAAAACACCCTATTTCTCCAGATCTAACACCTTGCGATCTTTTCCTCCTTCCAAAGAATCAAATCCTAATTGGAAAGATAAAGATTTCAAGAGGTCGAGAAAACACCCTATTTCCCCAGATCTAACACCTTGCGATCTTTTCCTCCTTCCAAAAATTCAAAGGCTAATTGAAAAGAAAAAGATTTCAAGAGGTCGAGAAAACACCCTATTTCCCCAGATCTTACCCCTTGTGATCTTTTCCTCCTTCCAAAAATTCAAAGGCTAATTGAAAAGATAAAGATTTCAAGAGGTCGAGAAAACACCCTATTTCCCCAGATCTTACACCTTGCGATCTTTTCCTCCTTCCAAAATTTCAAATCCTAATTGAAAAGATAAATAATTCAAGAGGTCGTGAAAACACCCTATTTCCCCAGTTCTTACACCTTGCGATCTTTTCCTCCTTCCAAAAATTCAAATCCTAATTGAAAAGATAAATATTTCAAGAGGTCGAGAAAACACCCTATTTTCCCAGATCTTACACCTTGCGATCTTTTCCTCCTTTCAAAAAATCAAATTCTAATTGAAAAGATTTCAAGCAGTCGAGAAAATCCAAGAGAATGAGACACGGCGAGACGTATTCGCTATCCCCCAAAGCGGATTTTCAGGAATGCATCCATCAATGGATACAACGCTGGATAAAGTGTGTTGCTTAAGAATGGGACTACTTCGAAAGAAGTTAAATACACAATTGTTATGTGTAGTAGTTTTATTTTTTATATCACCAGTGCTGATACTTTTTGACCAGACCTCGTATGTGATCCATCCTTAAAGATGCTGGAAAAATTTGTCTTTATAGCTTTCTAAAAGGACTTCAGCTGTTATCCATTATGTTTATAAAACCCAAGCCAGAACAAAAATGGAATTCTTTTGCCATATCTCTTGGAGTTTGCCAGTACTGGGTTTCCAGCATCTACTAAATTAAAACGCGTTTTTGTGGTCATGTAGGTGAGTAATTATTTCTACCCAAGAACCCTTACCCACAAATGATACGTCGCAAGTATGACTACTCGTATTCTGTTAATGATAATAAAACAAACTGTACTTGATTCACATATCTCCAATCCGTAGTTCATACATCGAGCTGTTTTAGTTGCAGACTACCACCCATCGTCGCACTATTTTTGCTTTCATTTACAGACTTTCTTAGGACTTCTACTTACATTTTAGAACTTTACTATCAATGCAGTGTTACCTGTGTATCTTATGTCTTTAAGATTCTAACCGCCAATAATAAATCCAGATAGATCTTCTAGTTCTCTTAGGATCGCTTCTCTGTATAGGTCGAATAATTCCGAGGAGAAGACGGTATCCTTTTTCCAAACACCTGTTATATTTCGACTATCCGTTCATTCGCTTCTCGATATCCTATCGCTATTTCCATGGTAAATGTTCTGACAAGCCCTCCAGTTCAGACATTCACAGCTTAAACACTTCAGGCCACCGATACACAAGTAGTTTCCCTCTTATTCCGTGTTCCTCTGATAGGAGGAGGTTCTATTCGGAGATCTTCTTCCTCAGATGTGCTGCTTTGGGCAGCAGACCCCCCAAAAAGACGCAACTGAGTTCACTAAATAGTAAATTCACAAAGCCAAGAGCCACTTGTTATCTAATCTATATAGAGTTATAATTTGCACTTGTTACCTCCTCCTCTTACCTCCATAAAAACACTCATTCAGCGACACTCTAGATGGAGTGACTCTTGAGCCTTGTATTGGTGGAACTCTCTTTTCGGTCTATCAGGATGGAGGAGATCATGTCTCTCTTCAACTTCCTGTCCTTTTTGCTACCTCTCTCACTCCCTGTCTTGACAACCAACTGCACAAGCTAGTTAGGCATGTTATACGCTTCTTTCCTTTGTCCCTCTTGCCTTGAATACGGCCTGTAAGTGTCAAAATTTCCAAGCTCTCTCTCCTCATTATAAGCTTTAGAGATATCAACTATCTTCTTCGTATATTAGGTATATCCGTGTGTGTAAGGTGCTTTTGGGAGTGGTTTGTAACACATCTATTTATCATCTCTCAGTTGCGTCTTTCTCCTTGGGTAGAGTGCACTCAGGGGCGACTCCGTCAAAGGACAGAGTCGTAATTAAGGAAAATTATACTGAGAGGTGCCCAGCCCTGGGGAACAGTTGCACCAGAGACAGGGATCGTTGCTCGCACCGAGGCCAGCGCAACCAACGGTTGCAGGGTCCACAGGCAATTTTTGCTCTTTGCCCGGGTGTACGCCCTCGGATCCCCACCATAAAAACTGACCTTGGGTCACAACTCGTCTTCGTAGGGAGACAGAGTAAATACTTAGATACACCCTTGTGTAAATTAATTGAAACGAAACGAATGATTCCGTTATCATTTACTTTTTTTCCTATTTTCCAATGAAGCATGACTAAGTGCACATGTTAGTACTTCGTATGTCCATTCCACAAAATCGTTCCTTCCAGATTGACCACAGATTCTCGATTGGATTTAAGTCAGGAGAGTTTCCGGGCCAGTTTAGTAATTTCATTTGCTTACTGATAAGACTTGCTAGTGTGTTCGTGCAGCGTTACAATTTTCGTACGCCTCCTTGGAGTAACGTCCATGGCAGACAATGGCCGTAGGACAAATAATCGACTGTCGAGACAATAGTGTCTGAGTTGATAAAAATCTGATGGAATCCCGGATGACGCAATATTTTTCAAAGACAAATAAATTTCATCATACACCCCGAAAATAGATACATAATATTGCAGACCTCTGCAAATGACCTAATATGAGGAGAAAATCGATAACACCCTGTCACTCCGGGGTGAGGGGTCTGAAACTGAACGTATGGTCAAAGAAAGAAAATTAAAGTGAATGTTTAATTTATTAAGTATGTGTAAGTATTCTTTTTATTTCCATTTTCTTAAAACAAAAATCTTTTTTAAAAAACCCATCGTCGATCCTCACACGTTTGCCCCATGGTTAGTTAATTGATTTGTTTAAGGGCAGATCCACTTATGGGTCATTTAATCCCGAAATTTAATTTTTTTGAGAATTTTGAAATAATAAAAATATGATATATGTTATTATGCTCTCACAATTGAATACATGGTGGATAATACTCAGCTTTTGTGCACATACAAGTGTGTGGATATAACTGCTAGAGGCGATGATATGTTTTAAAGTTATATTTTGTAATACAGTTTGATTTAAGAAATTGTAGGATATCATATGGATTAATGTCATGAAAGTTTATATTAGTTCTTTGGTTGATTTTGTATAGCGGCATATCAACACCTCTATGGGTTATTTAATGCTGAAATCTAAATATTTTGAACACAACTTTACGGCTTCAACTAAATATTTTGAACGCTATTGTATACCATCGACTGCAGAAAAAATATATTACTGATTATGTATTGGGAGGGGCTAACTATTTGAACATAGCTGGGAACCTAACAGGTGCTACTACCCGGGTCAGGGTGGATCAGGGAACAGAATCAATTAAGAGGTTGTTCCACGATCCTCAAAATTTCCAATCTCCTAATCAGAGTCCTCGCTGCCGGATGTAGTTTATCGTCATACCCAGGAGTTTGGGTCATGTTATACTCATCATCTTTCTATTGGCTACACCGCCAGGTAATTTTACTACATTGCAATCGAAGAAAATAGTGTAAAAGATTGTCTTATTGACATTTCACTGTGTTGCATATTAAAAAAGGCACGTAGACATACACTAGAACTATTTATGGTGATCTATTCAGTTTACCCGTTTTTTTTTACGGGTTAAATATTAAAGTGAAGACGTAATTGGTCATTACTACAACTGCTCAGTTGCACAGACATGTTTAACGTCAGTAAAAAAAATGTTTAAGCGCTTCGATGTACGCAGGTCTGAAATGATATTTGTTTATTTAGAGAGACTAATTTTTCTGCATTCTTTTTTCTTTCATTTTGGTTTTGAAATTCTTTAAATGTCAATGTTAACGTTTTCTTTCACCAGAACGTCACCATGGATGCCACTTGGAATTCCTTCGCTGCCTAATTAGTTACTGTACGATTTCTCGACAAGCAAACCACATGTGGCTCAAAATAGATCTGAAAGAAATATTATTTTATCTAAGATTTCAGTTTCTGTTTGTAGTTTTTCGTTTTTATTTCATTTTCTCATAATTTATGCGTAAATCTCTTTCTCTTCGTCTTCATTCTTTCTCATCTTTTTGTCATTCTGCTTCGTCGTCATCGTCGTCGTCGTCCTTATTATTATTATTATTATTATTATTATTATTATTGTAATATTAATGATTATCTTAGGAGTAATCTTCTTCCACAGTTTTTCCATTTCGTCTTACGTGGTTTCTCGTTACCTTTTCCCTCATTGACGTTCTTTGCTTTAAACACAATTCTTCTTCTTCTTCTTCTTCTCCTTCTTTTAAACTACTCTATCATCATCATCAT
>OZ010591.1:71257447-71329947 GCA_963932145.1 Acanthosepion lycidas | reverse complement strand
AACCACATCACAGAAAGACTTTCAACAGCAGCAACAACTAAAATCGATAGCAGATGTAACTCAAAGAAAAACTAATGACATAACATAGACGTTGATATTACACACTACGTCGATTAAAAAGGAAAAACAGATAACGTCTACTGAACTCGGTAAAGCTATTTTCCTGATAAATCGTTTTTCTAGCTTGATCCATTACGACTGAGTAGGGAGTTCGATTCTTACTGGGTGCTCCATAATGTCGGCCTTGTGCCACATCTAAGCGACCCTTAGTAAATAGCTGTAATACCATTACAATTACCGTCTTGGACAAAAGTGTTACGTCCTGGGTATGACGGTAAACTACATCCGCGTCCTGGGTATGACGGTAAACTACATCCGCGTCCTGGGTATGACGGTAAACTACATCCGCGTCCTGGGTATGGCGATAAACTGCATCCAACAGCAAGGTCTCAGATAATGTTTTCAGAAAAATAATGTTGCCAGCTCTAAGTTTTTGAAACAATAATGTTGCCAGCTCTAAGTTTTTGAAACAATAATGTTGCCAGCTCTAAGTTTTTGAAACAATAATGTTGCCAGCTCTAAGTTTTTTTTGTAGAAAAGGAATAATGTTGCCAGCTATACGTTTTTTTTTCAAACAATAATGTTGCCAGCTATACGTTTTTTTTTAAACAATAATGTTGCCAGCTATACGTTTTTTTTTAAACAATAATGTTGCCAGCTATACATTTTTTATTCCATACAAAATAGGCATTTAAAATTCATATAAACTGGATTTGGCATTAAATAACCCACAGTGGTTGATATGCCATAAAACCCAAACAAACAAACAAACAAAACAAAAGTGTTGAAATAACATAGCTGATAGTCTGCATCTGTATGCTGAATGTTTATATTTTCTTAGCCAAAATTAAACAAATTTACTTGTTTATTTCCTTTTGTTAGGTGAGTAACTTCTTCAGTGGCCACTGAACGCAACCCTTTCAGCCACTAGACAAACTCCATGCGGGAGCACACACGTGCGCGTTGATTTTTTTTTTTTTTTGCTGTGACTTGAATATTGAACCTACGGTGATTTTCAAACCTAAATATTTGATCTTTCTTTCATCAGTGAAACAAGGTGGATGCGAGTTTTGATGGCGGGAAGATAAGAAAAGATGTGTAAAGAATACGGAAGTAAAATTAAAACCTGCTATCTTGGGAAAAAAAATAACATGAAAAGCTAAAAAATATTTCACGAACGTGATTTGAACAGATTAGCAAGTTTTAGTACACAGAAACGTAGGCACACAAACACACACACGGAAGCGTGCATATATATATATATATATATATATATATATATATATATATATATATATATATATATATATATATATGTGTGTGTGTGTGCTTGTCTCTTTGTCTCTCTCTCTCCCTATATATATATATATATATATATATATATATATATATATATATATATACATATATATATATATATATATATACATATATATATATATATATATATATATATATATATGTGTGTGTGTGTGTGTGTGTGTGTTTGTGTGTGTTTGTCTCTTTGTCTCTCTCTCTCCCTATATATATATATATATATATATATATATATATATATATATATACATATATATATATACATATATATATATATATATATATATATATATATGTGTGTGTGTGTGTGTGTTTGTGTGTGTGTGTGTGTGCTTGTCTCTTTGTCTCTCTCTCCCTATATATATATATATATATATATATATATATATATATATATATGTATGTATGTATGTATATATATATTACATTATAGAGAAATACAAAATTACCTCATGAGTATAGACTATTTCATCTAACGTCAATACGTTAACATTATTCATTTCAAATGGTGGACTGTATTCACTGTCGGAACTAAAAATTTAAAATTAAATATTTAAAAAAGAGACTGCAGTTGAAATCCTTTAAAAAACGAGCATTTTTTCAACTGCTGTCTCTTTTTGAAATATTTAATTTTAAATTTCTATTTCCAACTCTCATAGTCCACCATTTGACACATCTAACACATTGACGTTAGTTGAAATCGCCTATACTCATTGAAACAAATTTGGATTTCTGCATTATGTAATTTACATGCTGTTTTATAACAGCCACATTCAGCTCATTTTGTGAATCGGATTATATTTTATATTATGAGGGTCCACTTGGATTACATACTAATGGATTTATTACCTGTACTATATACATATATATATATATATATATATATATATATATATATATATATATATATATAATATAATATAAAAGGCTCAAACACTAATATTCCATGGTTATAATTTATTACATTGGAATCGTAATTACGATCCAATATATATATATATATATATATGTGTGTGTGTGTGTGTGTGTGTGTGTGTGTGTGTGTGTGTGACTCTATAGTGGTGAAGGTTTGTTCAGAACCAGCTGTTTTTGGAAGAGCCAAATATAGAGTATGTTACAAGGTCCCCAAACAGCTCTCTGCAGGTTTTAAATTCAGAATTGGCCTATTCCAAGACCGTTCGCCACCCAAGGCTATAGATCCCAGTCTGTCCTGGTATTTACCCATAGCTGGAGAAGAGTTGGATTCAAAGTTTTTACATAAGTCCATGTAATGAACTCGACTGGAATTCGAACTCGGCTCTCCGATTCCTCAATCTGATGTCGCTTAACATTACATTGGTTTAGATTCTTGCAACATTTTTTATCATTTTGTTTTATTTGCATAAATTAATTGCCACATTATTCAGTCTTCATGACTTTCTCCGAACTTATAATGCTTTTCAAGTAAATCCTGTTTTTTTTTTTCATAACAAACGATTCCAGTTTTTAATTAATTCCATATTTTAAAAGAACTGAAGATCTTCATAAAAGCAAATAATGCGCTGATGGTGACATAGCTAGCTAGCCCCGGCGCACGTACAAATTTACATACCATGTTCACAATTGATTGATGAATTGATTTTGCAACTTTCTACTCCGTTGATTGATTTCCGAAGAAGTCCATGCGTACTTGTTGCTGTTTGGGGCATTAAAATCTACATTGATTAATACCATTCCATGTTCTGAATTTTTTCAGAATATTCTTTCTTCTGTAAAGTATTTATTAAAACTCGTTGAAAAATAACCTTACACTTGCTGAAACATTAACTTGCGCTGAAGCTTTACATTGCTTCGATTCTATAGTATTTGTCGCAACAAAAAAAAAACTTTTGAATAAGAATTTAATGCTCACTCGTCTCAGTGGCTTCTTTCTAGAATAGGGAGTTTTATATCCGCAAAAAGATTTCTGTAAAGACCGAACAACTTGTTCTGGTTCATACCTGAATACTCTCTCCAGTCATAGCTCGACGGGATCACTACTTCAATGTCTCTCACAGGGAGCGGTGTAGTTGGAAACCCACTGCGTTCAGAACTGCCCGTAATCGCTGAGGAAAGTTCTACACACGGTATTTACTCTGTCTCCCTACTGAGACAAGATGTGACACAAGGTGTTTTTTTAAGGTGAGGTACCCGAGCGTGTACACCCGGGCAAGGAACAAAAATTGTCCACAGCCCCCGCAACTGTCAGTTGCGCTGGCCTCGGTGAGAGCACCGATCCTTCTTTCTGGTGTCATGAGAGTCAGCGGCCTGGGAGAACTCTTCCCTAGTGCTGAGCACTTCTCAGTATATTTTTTTCAGTTGCTATTCTGTCCTTTGACAAAGTAGCCCCCTAGGCGAACTCTGCCCTAAGACAGAGTCCAACTGAGAGATGATAAATAAACGTGTTTAAAATCACTCCAAGGAGTTAGTTGCATATATGTAACCCACCAGTTGGTCAAGTGACACAAGGTCGGTTTAATGTGGGGAGCCCGAGCGCGTACACCCGGGCAAGGAACAAAAATTCCCCGAGCCCACGTAACCGTCGGTTGCGCTAGCCTCGGTGAGAGCACCGATCCCTGTCTCTGGTGCAATGAGAGGGTGCAGCCTCGGACAGTTGTTCCCCAGGGCTAGGCACCTCTCAGTATAATTTTCCTCACTTGCAACTCTGTCCTTTGACAAAGTAGCCGCTGAACACACTCTGCCCAAAGACAGACACACAACTGAAAGATTATAAGTAAATGTGTTAGAAACTACTTGAAAAGGTAATTTACACACCGAAATGATTTTCCAAGCCTAGCTTAGATGTGGCACAATGCCGAAAGTAAGGGGCACTCAGTGAGGATCGAAATCACTAGTTAGTCGTAAATGTTCTAGCGAGACAGGCTAGCTAACCATTATACCGCCTCGAGGTGCCCAAGGAAATGTTCTACACTCTGTAGCTATGCACAAGCCGTCCAGGTCGATGTTGAAAACAGACAAATTGGATCATAAACAGTTTTGATAGATCTCCAACCAAATGCTGAATAAAGACACATCATTTGTGACCATTCTTATAAGTCATACCTTCCTCGTCAGATAAGGCGAAGCTCTTCGACTTAATCTTTGCCCTTAATTCAACGTTAGATGAAAATCTCAGTAGAATTTTTATTATAGCCCGTGAAATCTAACAGGCTTCTCAAAAGTATTTACCCTAAAAAAACAACAACAAAAACACTGGCCGTTTTGAACACATGAAAAGGTTTTCTTGTGTCTTCGCCGATATGATCTGGCTTTTCATCATTACATATAACTTATATCGAATATCCTGATATACCACGGTTCTGATAGTCCACTCTGATACCTGGAGTTCTTTAACGATGGACCTCATTGATCTTCCAGAGTTCTCATCGATGATGTTTTGAACATTCCGTATAAATTCTTGTGTTGTCACGGTATCTGAGCGCTGTGAATGCTTTTTTTCTTTTTGCTAAAGGGGAAACATTGCCAACACATCACTCTAGCTCCAACCGAACCTTATGAACAAATGATCTGGCAACATATAAAAAGTTACGGATTTTTAAATCACTATGTTTTGGAGCTAAAGCAACAATGACTGCATGTCTTTTCATCTCTTGGGTTAACATCTTACTCTGACTGGGTTATCTGAAAAAAATATATATATATTATAAATGATTTGAGTGTTTAGCGAACTGAAACCAATATGTCGTCAAATATCACTCGCAACCTGTATAGTGATTTTCCAAGGGAAGCATAGATGTGGCATAAGACCGAAAGTAGGGGGCACCCAGTGAGGATCGAAATCACTAGTTAAATGTTCTAGCGAGACAAGCTTGCTAACCATTACACCGCCTCGAGGTGCCCAAGGAAAAGTTCTACACTAGAATTTTTATTATAGCTCGTGAAGTTTAACGGGCTTCTCAAAATTTACCCTAAAAAAACCACTGGCCTAGAGAAAATCCCAGACAACTAGCACATCTCAACGACTGTAGCAATAAGTATTTCAAGGGCATTTGGCAAAATGTAGCATAATGTATTTTTGCACAAGCACTCTAGCTATTGAATCACTGGAAGAGTCTTTTCAATTATAAACTCCTTTCTAATAGGTAGGTCCCTAAAGGCGTGTCCTCCGGAGCCCTAGCAATCTATGCAGGCACCGCTCATGTGTCGCTTCTCGGACCAGATCTACCTAAGAGTATACGCCGATCATTGGTGAATATCTATGCTGATGATACGACACCTAAATGAGAGTCTGGTTACAAACGATGACTCTAAAACCATATTAGTTACATTTCGATATCGCCTATCAGAAGAAAAATTATTACCAATCACGATGAAAGGATGTTCTCTCGTGGAGGCCCTCTGCTTTGAGCGCCTGTTGGGCTTAAGTTCGACCCAAATCTCAAATGGATCTACTACATACAACCCATCATTAAAAATGCAGGGAAAATGGTTGGTTTTCTGTGCCGCTCGAGTAAGTACCTGACTCTTCATGCTGCACGCTACCTTAACAAGACCCAGCCAAGGCCGGGGAAAGAAAGTACTGCCGCCATATATATGGCAGAGGCTACCCAGTCTTCACTTTCTAGATACGACGATATTCCAAATGTGTGTCCACGTCTTTGTGGGTGACAAATTATTTTGCACACTACAATCCCTTCCAGACGAAAGGTCGCAAGCCCGTCACTGCTCTAATATTAAACAAACATTTTGTAATTTCCTTTGTATTTGCAAAATCAAACTGGTAAATTTTGCATCAATCAGACAGACAGACAGAAAGAAAGAAAGAAAGAAAGAAAGAAAGAGAGAAAGAATCAAATGAGAGAAAACGGAAAAAGGAAAATTAAAACAGAGAATACGGAGAACAAAACGAAAAAGAGGGAAAATAAAAAGAAAGAAAGTGGATAAGCAGAGAGTCTTTTCATAAACAAGAAAAGAAGGAAGAGAAGGAAAACTGGAAAGAGGAAGCGGAAGTAAAAAAAAGGAAAAACGGGAAGAAAGAAAGAGTGGATAACCAGAATGTCTTTTGAGAAATAAGGAAAGAAGGAAGAGGAGGAGACAAGGAGTGGAAGGAAGAACCTGAAGTAAGAAAAAGAAAGATGGAGGGGAGGACCGGAGACGAAGAAAGAAAGAAAGAAAGAAAAAAAGAAAGAAAGAAAGAAAGAAAGAAAGAAAGAAAGAGTGGATAACCAGAATGCCTTTTGATAAATAAGGAAAGAAGGAAGAGGAGGAGACAAGGAGTGGAAGGAAGAACCGGAAGTAAGAAAGAAGGAGGGGAGGACCGGAGACAAAGAAAGAAAGAAAGAAAGAAAGAAAGAAAGAAAGAAAGAAAGAAAGAAAAAGAAAAAAGAGTGGATAACCAGAATGTCTTTTGAGAAATAAGGAAAGAAGGAAGAGGAGGAGACAAGGAGTGGAAGGAAGAACCTGAAGTAAGAAAAAGAAAGATGGAGGGGAGGACCGGAGACGAAGAAAGAAAGAAAGAAAGAAAGAAAAAAAGAAAGAAAGAAAGAAAGAAAGAGTGGATAACCAGAATGTCTTTTGATAAATAAGGAAAGAAGGAAGAGGAGGAGACAAGGAGTGGAAGGAAGAACCGGAAGTAAGAAAAAGAAAGATGGAGGGGAGGACCGGAGACAAAGAAAGAAAGAAAGAAAGAAAGAAAGAAAGAAAGAAAGAAAGAAAGAAAGAAAAAGAAAAAAGAGTGGATAACCAGAATGTCTTTTGAGAAATAAGGAAAGAAGGAAGAGAAGGAGAAAAGGAGAGGAATGAAGAACCGGAAGTAAGAAAAAGAAAGATGGAGCGGATAACCGGAGACAAAGAAAGACAGAAAGAAAGAAAGAAAGAAAGACAGAAAGACAGAAAGAAAGAGTGGATAACCAGAATGCCTTTTGATAAATAAGGAAAGAAGGAAGAGGAGGAGACAAGGAGTGGAAGGAAGAACCGGAAGTAAGAAAAAGAAAGAAGGAGGGGAGAACTGGAGACAAAGAAAGAAAGAAAGAAAGAAAGAAAGAAAGAAAGAAAGAAAGAAAAAGAAAAAAACTGGATAACCAGAATGTCTTTTGAGAAATAAGGAAAGAAGGAAGAGAAGGAGAAAAGGAGAGGAATGAAGAACCGGAAGTAAGAAAAAGAAAGATGGAGCGGATAACCGGAGACAAAGAAAGACAGAAAGAAAGACAGAAAGACAGAAAGCAAGAAGTAGAAGAAGGGAAATAGAATATCAAAAAAGAATCCGAAGATGATTACCCAGAAGAAAGACAGATATAAAAAGGCAAAAGTTTTTCGAGGGTATAAAAAAATGACAGGTTCAGCCATCAGAAGTTTCTTAAACAACATATAAAACAAACACAAGAAAATAGTATTAACAGTTAGGGATTGACTCATAGAAATCGATGCGAAGTTGTGGTATGATTAGCAAAAAGTGCGATAATCAAAGGAAAGAAGAAATGATATTTATAAGTGATCTTTGCGGTCATTGCAAAGACAAGTAAAAGTTTCCTCTAAGCTTAAGTTCGAGAAAAAAAGTAACAAAAAAGAACGGCTGCTGAAATATTTCACGAAGGTGACAGTATTTCATCTTTGATCGCAAAAAAAAATGGGGAAAAAAAAGAACGAAAAGTCTTCTAAAGAATTTTGCCTCTTTTCAAGTTGATTATTCCCACTTTAATGTCGAAAAGGGACCAAAAATATCAAAGACTTCCCCTTTCTTTTCTTACTTTTTAAGGTTGTAGTATGTGGTAACTTCATATCTTACTGTATTTTTACTTCTACTTTGTTTTATATTTAATTTCTTAGAAAATAATATAGTCGGGCCATTTTCGCGATAGAAATGCAGAAAAACCGAAATCTCAAAAGGATGCAATTTCGACTCTACAAACACGTTGGGTATGTCGCAAATTCGTAAGGGTTTTGGTACCTTATTTTCTATTTCCACTTACTTACGTTTGTAACACTGCTCATTTCTGTAACTGTTTAGGTGCTCCGCAGATAAACTTCTTGAATGCTTAAAATATCCTTCGAATTATCCACAACAAAATTGATCGTTTTTGTTACCATCTTCAGTTTCACCATGGCATTTCTCGAAGAAATAACCTCATGTGACCATACCTAACTCTTTAATTAACATGAGGGAAGTTCTACCGAGTTATACGTCAGTGATCGCAATAATAAATGACCTTGAGATTCGTACTTTAAAATGGAATATTCTATGGTAACGTAGGGAATGCGTGTAGCGTTATTCATAGAATTTTCATGTGATAGAGCAGGGGAATGTTGGATATAAATTTGTGTATATCTCTACTACAGGATTCTTGCAACATGAACTAACAACACAACCTTCTTCCATCTGCAGAATTCTTTTAACCATCAATCATTGAGTGTTTCGTTGGTTTTTTACAGCTTACAAATCTTTTACGGGATTTTTAAACCCTGAAAATATCTGTAGATTTTAAGAATATTTTGTAGATAATCATACTAATACAAATCCCACTATTTAACCTATGGCTGGGGAAAGAGATGAATTCATTCCTTTCCCAATGAATTCGTATAAATGGAAGACAGAATATGGACTAGGATGGAAGATAGTCATTGCTTACAGCTAAATAGATAGAAAATTGTTGGGAGCCCTGATAGCTCACCTGTTGAACATTCTTCTTGTTCATGCTTTTATTTTTCTTCGTTTGTGAGCCGTGTCCCTTCACGATATAGGTGGTCATAGCTCTCCCCAAATACCTCTTCTTTGTACATCTTAGTAAGTATTGTTTTTTTTTTTTTATAATTACTTCCATTCTTTATTTTATCATCCATTTATACGAGATTCTTATGCATGGTACAGTTTCCTTCTGTACCTCTTGAATTCAGAATGTCTCGGTGGTGTCAAATACTCTAAGCCTTGTTTTCTCGTTATGTAACCTATAAATGTCAACTGTCACCATTTTGACTCAAAGTATAAACGTCCATTTTGTTTTTATTTCTGTTAAGTCTTCATAATGACTCACATTGTCAAAACGTAGATTTCTTCGCATTTTTGTTCAGAAGAAAATTTCTGATGTCCTTCTTCATTTGTGAGGAGAAAGTGTAGCAAAAAAAATGGCGACTGATATTACATAACAGTTCAGCAAACTTTTCTTTGTTTCTTACAAACGTTTCCGGGGCTTTTCGAAGTCATCTTTTGCTATTCCAATACGCCTTCGAATTCTGGTGTCACATTTTCCGTCATCTGTTAAAACACTTGGCTGATATTTAAATTTTTGTACTTGCTTCATTTGCGTGTATTCAATTAGCAGTTGGCATCTTGGGCTATTCCCGTAAAACGTATTTACTTTCCAAATATCCTATTATTTGATTTTGTACAAATTCATTTCGATAATTTTCCCTCTTTATTTAATGCGATAGTCTAACGCGTTTTAATCTGACGAACACAAATCCCTTTATACTTTAATCGTTGGTTGGTTGATTTTTTTTTAGCGGCATATCAACCTTTATGGGTTATTTAATGCTGAAATCTAAATATTTTGAACACAATTTTATGGCTTCAATTACAATTAAAATGTATTGTTGGTTATTTTGCTATAAAATGTATTATTGATCGTACTAATTTAAAATGTATTGTTGGTCAATATGCTTTATAATTTTATTGCTGACAATTCAACTATCAATAGGTGTTATTGATAGTAACACCACCAACAGTAACCATTGGTAGGAAGATTACCACCAGATGTTGGTAATTTTTCTATTAATAGGTATTTTTGGTAATTTACTATTATTAAGTATTGCTGATAATTTTACTAGCAGTTGGTGCTGTTGCTAATTTTGTGATGTAAAAATATATTTTTACTATAGAAATATGTTTTATAACTTACATATGGTTTTACTTTTGTTTTGGGTTCACTATTTTGTCATAGCTGGAATCATCACAAGTACTACCACCCCGAGTCTGGGTGGGTATGGGAACAACGACAATTAAGAGGCGGTACTGCACTCCCCCAAACAACATGAGCAGAGGTCTTCTTGTCCGGTGTAGTATAGCTTCTATTGTAGCATACCTATGGATGATAATGTGTATGTCCCCATTCACATAAATACAGTAGTAAATACTGCATGTTGGTCTGCAGTTGGAGATTCGTATCCAGCTGTGTTCATCAAACCCTCTACCTCTGGACAGAGAGGAATCCCCAGACGAGGCTATGTTGAAGGGCAGAGTCTTGTCCCGGGAAACAGATACCCGATCCCGTTTTATACGGGGTCTACGGGAAATTTTTGATCGAGTCTACGGGCTCGGGTACCCCACATTAAATTCGGCCTTGTGTTATATCTGACCTCGTGGGTCAGTTGGAGATTCGTCAGGTCGAACTCTCGGCCTCCGGCCAGAAAGAACGGCCAGACGTGGCTATGCCGAGGAGCAGAGTCTCCTCTCGGGAAACAGCTACCCGATCTTATTTTATACGGGGTCTATAGGGAAATTTTGTGCGAGCCTCCTTGCTCGGTTACCCTACATTAAATTCGGCCTTGTGACACATCTGACTGCGTGGAGCGGTTGGTAGGTATTGGAGATTTATTGTGGAATTCAATTGTCTAACTTCTAGGAGTTGACTTCTACTAGTCGCCGCTTACCAATCATATATGTGTTGTTCTTGTCCTAAGTATTATCGTTCATTACCCACTTTCGTTGAATTATTTTATTCAGTAACCTTCTCTAGGTTACAACATCTTCATATGTTGGACTAACTTGTAAATAAAACCATTGATAAAACCATGTTGAATTGTACTTTTGTTTCGGCGGCTACTGATTTGATGATTTTGTTTTCATGCAACATTTGATCCCTTGCATTTTATTATGCTAACAAGACTATGTAGATCGTGGCAGTTTTTCATTTATTTGGCCCTGATATATGATGTATAAATATTTTTTCATAAATTATTCCTCTTCATTTTTTACTATTTCTATATTGTTGTTTATACAACACCGGAACCAATAGCCAGTCAAAGGAGAGAGATACTGACTAAAGTTGTTATTGCTGTTTGCAGTAAGGTTTAACCATAGTGAAGTGGTTAACATTGTAAGAATCAGGAAAGCATCCACTCGGGAGTCAGTTTAACAACGTATCAATAATTGGAAAGAAGCTATCGTGGGAAGAAGCTGTCCGAATGAAACACCCTTCTTACGAATGGAAAACGCAAAAAACTTGTATCTATCAGGTATGTGTTTTTTAAGGTGCTTTTCTCTCACCAAAAGGTCATCTTTCGAACTCAGTGATGTTTGAGTAGTTCTAGTCCATGTGAGGCAACAATACTCCATTAATTACTGAACGTTGTAACATGGCAAATATTATCTACTCTCTGGAGCTCTACAAGGCACCAACCATTTTGCCGGGATCTTTAACAAAAAGCTTCATTCCGAGAGCAACATTTTATCATGGCTTCCGAAATTTATGTGCTCAGTTTGAGAAAATCAAATGGACATATATTGATACCGTGAACCAAATAGCTCCATTTTCAATATACGAGGGTCGGCTAAATACAGTAGAATGGCCCATGAGCTGTTGTATTCTGGAACACTTTATTTTCTTTTTAATCATTTCATCCCTAACAAGGTGTGAATGTCTCTTGTACGCAGGGGGTTACAGTGTGTGAAATTGAATGAGAAGACTAAGGATAGGGAGGATTGAGGTAATAACAAAAGAACAGAGGGATACAAGAAAACAGATGATGGCGATTGATGTTGCATTTAAATTTTTGAAGATTGTAGCTATCCGGGAAGCAAGTTACTGGAATGGAATTCCACTGGAGGCAAGTGCAAGAAACGAAACTTTTGCAGACGAATGGTTAGCTATTTCAAACGTAAAAGGGTGGAACTTAGTAGTCATGTAGTCAGAGTACCAAGGGAAAAAGATTGTCAGAGCAGTTGCCATGAAAACACTTGCAGAAAAGACAGAGAGAAGCCACATCGCATCGGTGAGAAAGTGACTGAAGCCGAGATGCCTTCTCAGAATCGATTACATTACAGATTCTTCTTTGGATTTTGTTAAGAACCTCAAGATGAAAAGCAGGAACACCAGACCAGGTATGGTAGCAGTATTCAATGCACAAGCGAATGGTAGATTTGTAAATATCCAAGATGGACTCTGAAGAAAAAGAATTTCTGGCACGACACAGTGACCCAACATTTTTTGCAATAGATGCCGCTATTGATTCGGTGTAGTCGCTCCACTTCAATTCAGTTGCAAGCGTGAGGACAAGAAGCCGCAGTGTGTTGCTTTCGTAGAGTCTAACGTCAGCCACGTTGATAGCAGGCAGAAAAGGTTTTCTATGGTGATTAACTTGAATATATTTTAGTCTTCCAACTGCTATGTCCACTTATATTTATATCTTGGCCAGCCTATGAACTTTCCAGCCGACCGTCGTACCAACCAGCCAGAAGAAGATAGGTTTCTTTATAATAGTTTTTTTTTAAAAAGAGATGAAGGTTACATTGAGTGATAAGTAATTTCTTTTTGTGAGAAATAGCCAATCTATCATTCAAGTTACTAAACATAGTTAAGAATAAATTTGGTTACACTAATATATGGCAATGTTCAAACACAAAAGAGTAAAGGATTGACAGATAAATTACCACCCGATACCCTCAACTGAATCAATGAAAGAACGGTAATGTTGTGCATATGGTGGCATCGTATGAGGTGGTTGTGCATTTGTATTAACCCGCAATAAAGGATAAGGCGAAAAAGGTGTTTAAATATAAAAATATAAAATATTTTTATTTTCGTCTTTTTTTACAGTTAATTTTGTTTTAGCGTGAGTGAGTGTTAAAATTCTTACAATGATTTGTTCGTAGTTATTTGCTAAGATAAAAAAAATATGTGAATTCCTCGTGTGTGTATATGTGAGAAAAAAAAGGCAAGAGATAAAATTAGGAGGAAAGTGTAAGTGTCCCGAAGCTTGGTGAAGAAAACAGGTGAATGTGTAAGGGAATTTTTTCAAGTCCAACGTCGTGACCTGTTGCCGTCTTTTTCCGCTTATCTCTCCTTTCTTTTTTGCCCGTCTTGAAACTTTGCTTATATAACTATCAAAGGGATCACGAATCATGTCTTTTTTTAAATTTTTTTTTATTATTATTGTTGGCGGGAAAGCGATCCATTTTTTGAAAAATTTTCAATATTTATTTTAAAGCATTATTAATCGGAACAATGCGCAATCCTCCAACTCAAAAAACCCTTTTTGTTAATTGGTGTTTGACTATCTTGGTGTTTATTTCCGGCTTCGCTCTACAAGTTAATATTCAATTAGAATTCTTTTGAAGTTAGAAAACACATTTATACATCTAACAATTGCAATATACCCATAAGAATTTGATGGGAAAAGTGTGCTTCGGCCATCAATAACAAAAGTTTTTTTTCTTTTCCATGACAATGCAAGGACGCATGCTCCAAGAAAATCACAGAAAAAAAATAATATTGTTCTCTGCTACCCTATTTATTATATCCACATGACCTTGAATTAACCTGTCATTACCTTTTTCTATGGCTGCAAAACGGTTTAATGGGAAAAATTATCTCGAATGAAAAGCAGATTCAAGAGTTTGTCGAAATATTTTCCACATCAAAAGCTACGGAATTTTACTCAAAATGCATCGAAGTGTTAGATGCTAAGTGTTGTGGGGCTCTTCCCTTTTTACATAAGATGGATTCATCCAAAGTATTCTTATACTGACAGAGAGAATACCTGCTGTTGAGCTACGTCTCGATACAGTCTTTGACTTTTTGCGACGGCTGTCGAACTCTCTGCGTTAGCAGGGAGGAACCTGGACGAAGCTTTGCCGAAGGGCAAGGTTTCGTCCGGGGAGGTAGACAGGCCCTGAACACGTCTAGGCGGGTTCAAAGGGTATATTTTTGGCCGTGCCTACGGGCTCGGAGAAACCCACTTGAAACTCGGCCTTGTGCCACATATATTCCTCGTGGGTGGGATATTAATTACCGAGATACGTCGAGATACAGTCTCTGACTGTGTGCGACGTCTGTCAAACTCTCTGCTTTGGCAGAGAGGAACCCAGACGAAGATTTGCCGAAGGGCAAAGTTTCGTCCGGGGAGGAAGACAGTTCCCGAACCCGCTTATGCAGGTTCAAAGGGCACATTTTTTGGCTGAGCCTACGGGCTCGGAGAAAGCCACTTTAAACACGGTCTTGTGCCACATATATTCCTCGTGAGTGGAATGTTAAATATTGAGATACGTTGAGATACGTAGAGATACGTTGAGATACGCTGAGAAATACGGACACAGGGTGTTCTCAGAGAGATATACAAGAGTCCAGAGAGAGAGAGAGAGAGAGAGATGTTTGCGGTTTTATTTACATAGACTTGTACATATACTTTCTACTAACCCGCATTCCTGGACTACTAATCTGCACTTCAAGTCTGTATTCTTACGTTAATACACTTATTTTTCTGTCTCAATTTCTGGCGTTGTTTATTTATTTGTGCAGGATTCCATTCACGCAATCCACAACACTAAGTAATTGCAAAGAATCGTGAATATATAAATGAATAAAATGTAATTGTACTAGAATAAATTTGAAAAAGCGGAAATTATTTATGACTTAATGTTATACATGAAATGCCTTAAATATAGTTGTTAATGTCATTTCTCTTGAATGATGACGCCTATGGCCATATCACGTTGATTCGACGGTTCTTTTACAATTACCGTAATTAAGCATCGTTGATACTGGTCAGTATCTCGACGAGTGGCCGCTTGGGAATACCAAATTCTATAAACTTAGATGTGCGGGTGGTGTAATGGATAACGGATCTGAATTGGAAGTCGTAGACCTAGGTTCTAACTCTCGTTTAGTTCGTTTTATTCACTTACGCGCAAATACTATTGGTAAAGGTTACATCCACTTCTTCTTGTACCCCCATCTATGGGTTAATTATTACGACTTGTATCAGTAAACAATTATTATATCCAAAAAAAATCTTTAAATCGAAAATTAATTTCTGGCTTTAAATAACCTGTAAATATTTGATTATCCATGAAAAAAAATCACTCCTGAATATGAACTTTTCTCTCAACAGAACATTGTCACATGAACTAGGCACATGTTTGTCAAAAGGGTAAGTGTTATTTATAAGGGTAAATATTCATGAAAATTTTTTTAAAGCTTATTGAGACCCAGGAAATCAGCAAAAATAGCGGAAATGTTTCCATTCAAAATCACCCTAAAATTGTATTGGACATTAATAGAAATTCTCCAAAAATATAAAAATTAAAAACAAATTATGATAAAATTGTCAGTGGATAGGCATCCACTGAGAATCGAACTCACTACTCGTTAGTGATGGTCATTTCTACGTGGAGGTGCCACACAAGAATGAAATGTAGGGACATTGTGATCGAGCTTATATTGATTGGCGTACTTGAAACAGCGCACAAAAAACTAGAAAAGAGACTAGAGTAATTAGGAAATCAGCTAATTCATAAGACTCTCTAAAATACTGAGAATAAGAAGAAGTCCCATGGCTTACAAACATAATTGTTTGAATGCGTTAAAATTTACTTTATTATTCTGAGAGAGGCGGAATTAAGATAAGCTACGATAAATAGCCTGTTCAGTGCGACAGATTTTCTTGTTAATTGCCTGATGTTGACTATTTGAGGCCGCCACCAATCAGCCGAAACACACTTTATATCGATTCATAAGAAGTTGTAGTAAGAGGCTGACATGAAGACTTGGGATTCGCATCAAGACACATGGGATCGCCGTCATTCGGAGACCGTCTGAATATAGTGAATTTCTCGACCTGAATATGTGTATAAATGGCTCCAACCTGAAAGGTTATACCCTATTGTTAACAAACTCTTACCATATCGTGCACATTTGCTTTTGATGCATGTGAGTGGTATACTACTATCAGATTATTAGATAATTATCGGGAAATTGAAACAGTGTTTTCTGTAACAAAAACAGTTTGCGACAGAAATAGCTCCCTAATTTTAAACCATCACCTATGTGATGCTAGTGAACAAATGTCAATGGCGTCTTCATCTAGTTAATATCTTAACTATTTTTCAGATGCCATCAGTTACCATAATGGCTTGGACCAGTGTACACCGTACGTTTGCTGTTGAAAGTTTTTTTTTGTTTTTTTTTTTTTGTTGTAGATTCGGTAATCTGTAATTGCAACACAAAGAGCTTTTCATGTTTATTTCATGTTATGTCGAAATGATGCTGTTTCGAATAGAAAATCGATACAGCTATTGATTAAACATTTCAGGGTCATATGTTCAACGCCACATGTTCAGCGGTTAAAAGAAAACTACACGGAAGAAGTCGAAGCGCTGGCACTTCCGGGCAATGGAAAACTTTAGAATTCGTCTACAACAGTGTATTGTGGATAGAGGACACGTCTGAAGGATATCATTCATAAAACAAAATGAATAAAACAACTATAGTACTTTGTTTAAAAAACAGTGAAATATATTTTTTTAATAACAGTTACCTTGGTCTTTTTTTTTTTTTTCAACCTTTAAAATGTGGGTTCTATCTCTGCCGAACCCACTACCATTGTTTACTACGAAACTGAAAATGGCCGCTGTAAGGAAATATATACAACCCAAACAAGAACTTGTAGATGATAATAGAAAGTATGATTATAGATAAAAAGAGATAGTTCATCGACTAAATAATAATAGATACAGCAATGGAAAAACGTAAAGAATTTTTTTTATTTCAAATGTGTTTTCCTGATGATAATGTTTTTATCTGCAATAATATAGCTACACATTTGGATACGATTCAATGACGGTACCGATCACACTCTATTATATGCAGCTTAAAAACAAGAATATCACTAAAACTATAGCGGTATATATCGACCCATCTAGCCAATATATGTTTTGGCGTAGTTTCGTTTTCTTTCTACAAGAAAAAAAACACAAAATTTGTCTAATTTACATGCATTACAGGTTTACTCAAAATGGTATCATTTTTCTAGTTCACGTTCCTGAGAAAGAGTTGGCCAGGCTACTATATGGTCGATTATTTTCTGTAAAGAAGGTCAAATTGGCAACTGATCTCAAAAGTGACCTAAGACCTACGGCCAACTAGGGCAAGGAATGGCTTATTAATTTTAACACCTCCAAAATAAAAGTATTTTCATGTTTAATCAGTAGAGCGACCCCATTTTCCCTTTCATCAGCATGGCCGAATGTGACTCGTTATAGCTTCTTGGGTTAACGTTCTCTACGGACATGTTGAAAAATTATATTCAATCAATTGCTAGGTCTGCTGCTAGGAAAATTGGTTCACTGCATCGTGCTACACATTTTTTTTCTCTCTTGAATCTATGCTATATATTTATAAGTCTACCATTCGTACATGCTTTGAATATTTACCCTCATATATGGCCCAGTGCTCCTTATGGACTTTGAGGTGATGTAATGGTTAGAAGGCTTGTCTCGCTAGAACAATTACGATTGAATAGTGAGTTCGATTCTCACTCATCGCCCCATATTTTCGGCCTTGTGTCAAAACTGAGATACGCTTCGAAAATCACTTTAAAGTACTGGACACCTCCTGGTGGTGTAATAGCGAGCAAGTTTGTTTCGCTAGAACAATTACGACTGAATGGTGAGCTCGATCCTCACCCGTCGCCCCATATTTTCGGCCTTGTGTCAAAACTGAGATACGCTTGGAAAATCACTTTAAAGTACTGGAAACCTCGAGGTGGTGTAATAGCGAGCAAGTTTGTTTCGCTAGAACTATTACGACTGAATGGTGAGCTCGATCCTCACCCGTCGCCCCATATTTTCGGCCTTGTGTCAAAACTGAGATACGCTTGGAAAATCACTTTAAAGTACTGGAAACCTCGAGGTGGTGTAATAGCGAGCAAGCTTGTCTCGTTAGAACAATTACGATTGAATAATGAGCTCGATTTTCACTGGGTGCACCATACTTTCGGCTTTGTGCTACATGTGACCTACGCTTGGAAAATCACTATGGTCCGGTGCTCCTGCTATATATTTAGAGATTCTTATTAAAATCCAAATAACAATCTCCAATGTTATTGGTTTTG
Organism: Acanthosepion lycidas; assembly: GCA_963932145.1. NCBI lineage: Eukaryota > Metazoa > Mollusca > Cephalopoda > Sepiida > Sepiidae > Acanthosepion > Acanthosepion lycidas. The sequence goes on along the minus strand of OZ010591.1, from coordinate 71,311,491 downwards.
ATCTGGAATCCTGACTTCAGTTACATTTTCACCACCCTAATTTACCTTCACTGTGCATTTTCTATAAACACATTCACTTGTAATGAGCTTCGTTGTGTGGTACCTCGCCATTATTAATTTTAAACGTATTTAGAACACGTTCTTTTTACACTTGATGTTGGATAGTTCTATTCTAACAACTTCTTTTCTCGCACTTGTCGCTATTGGAACTCTTCTTACTTTCCAGCTAATTTTGATTTTCAAAATTTTAAATGCAATGTCAATCGTTATCTAATATCTTCTTGATTCCTCTTCTTTTCTTATTCTCTCCCTTTTATAATTGGGTACCGTCTTTTATTTGTGATTTTGTAGTGCCAGTTCAGAAAGTTGAAGTTTATATATATATATATATATATATATATATATATATATATATATATATATATATATGTGTGTGTGTGTGTGTGTGTGTATGTATATATATATATATATACAGTCGGACCTCGTAGTACAAGTTTAATTAGTTCAAAGACAGAAGTCGTATCGCAAATTTCACGAATTACAAAGCATGTTTCCAACTGAAATTGATGGAAGATTAATTAATCTGTTTCAATTCCTCCAAAGCAACCAGAATGTCTCTTTTAGAATTAAAAAAAAATCGAAAACGGACTATAAGAAATTAAATCGTAAAAGTACATGCAAGAAGAACAACGATAAGAGACACTGAAAGAAAGAAATAGGTTTTATTAAGAGTCTGTTCATATTTCTGAGATGAGGTACTATGTACATTATTTACATTATTTGGACTAATGTCCTCATCTTTGTTGCTATATTTATCACAACGTTTCGTTTACAAGTCTACTTTAACACATAATCCTTCTTGGCTTATTCCTTTACCTGCGCCATGTTTTAATGCTTCTGAAGCAGCTCAAGTTCCTCTGTCGTCAGCTCCTCTCCTTGATCCTCGGGAAAGGGAGTTAATCAATAGCGTTGGTAGGAGACGTTATCTGTGATAAGTACTTAGAAGAATTTTCTCCAATAAAATGAATAAATGTTCTGGACGCCATCCGTTCACAGATGCAATTCGCTTTTCCGCGTTGTTCCTTAGAAATAGATGACGTCAGCTGGCAATTCTTTTAGCACAGTCAGCGACTGCTTCCGTGTATATGATGGTTCCTCGTACTGTTTTACTCGTCCTACGATACAGAAATGCTTACGAATGATAGTTGCTCTTATAATAGTGCATTCGTACTGCGAGGTTCTACCCTATGAGTGTTTGTGTGTGTGTGCGTGTGCGTCTGTGTGCGTGTTTGTTTGTTTATTTGGAATGAAGAATTGCGTTCAAGTAGGAAACAGACTATCGCCATTTGGTGTTGACATCACTGTCCCACTTCTTATATATGCACATGCTCTAGTATGGATATTAGGCATTTCACAGTATACCTTGAAACTATATTTCATTACACACATTGAAACACAGAAAGAGACACACACTCTGCACACACTCTGCACACACACACGTATATATATATATATATATATATATATATATATATATATATATATATATATATAGATAGATAGATAGATAGATAGATAGTAGCTGGCCTCTCGTATTCGAGGATACCCATCTACCAGGGCAGCTAACCGATCCCGATTGCAGAAGCTCGCTCAAGCACATTTGTGTGAGTCCAACACTCACAGAGCCAACTTGTGGTTTATATTTCAACTATGCTGAGCAGACCTTAGTTATAGTTTTTGTGAAAGAGAGTGTTATCTACTGTGATCAACAATAGATAGATGGATGGATATATACATACATACATATATATTTTTCAAAATGCCACTTGCAATATTTGATGCCTCATGTACAGGATAAGATATGTGTTTTATTTATTTTCTACAATTTTCGATTGTGTATTTTATAAAGTGGTCTTTCATAATTAGTTTATCTCTCATAAGAATAAGACACTAAGTCTCTAAAAGCTCCAGTTCACCTGAGGCAGACACATAGATAGATAGATAGATAGATAGATAGATAGATAGATATGAGCAGGTTGACATAGATAGATAGATATGAACAGGTTGACATAGATAGATAGATAGATAGATAGATAGATAGATAGATAGATAGATAGATAGATTTCAATTGAGATACTTTATTTTAAACTCGCTGTTTTAGAATCAAATATCACTAAAGCCGTTAGATTGCGGAGTGTATATCAAAGTGAAAACATATTTCCGTTCTAGTCAACAGCCGGAATCAATGGCAAATTGATAGATAGACTCAATTTGTTTTCTTCTCTGTTCAACAGAGTTGCTGTCATGGTAAGTTATTTTTAGAACGACTTTCAAATTATCCAAATTTTGGACATTTATCACCCATGACCTTTCTAATTTTCGTCTTGTTTTATTTTCTTCCTCATGTTTTCCAACACACTCATTTTTACACACACACACACACACACACACACATATATATATATATATATATATATATATATATATATATATATATATATATATATATATATATATATATATATATATATATATATATATATTATATATATATATATAAAACTGACAAGACTTATTAAATTCAACTGGTAAGGTTACATTTTTTATTTTATTTTCACAATTTTAAAATGGCACGTCTGGATGGTAATTTGGGATAGACTCTCTAAACATCACGTTTTTGTTCTGTTTTCAAATGCTTTTTGATTATCAAGAAGGAAATATTGTCAGTAAAGTTTTATTAGATAGATTCTCGTATTTCTTTTTGTGTTTTTGTGGCAAGAGGCGTTTTAAATAGAGTTATTCATTCAGGCTTAGTGTGCCTTAGTGAAGTAGGTCTGGCGAAGCCCATCCTTCCTCAGGTCAAACCTCAGCCGACATTCTCCAAATTGAAGGCACGCGATGAAACACGGAGACGCGGTTGTTAAATCTACCGAGTCAACCATCCAACATGGTTATTGATTTCAGTCTAGACAGATATCGACACACAGATGCCCTAACATCATCCCAATGACATACGGAGTCGAAACCATTGTGTTAGATAACCAATACCCCTACAGAAAATTTCATCTACCCTCCGACATGTCCCGCCCTATTTTATTTAATTTTGCTAGATTTCTAATTAGCCTTCTCACTAAAAGCCCGGTTAGGGTACCAGTTTATTCCCCCAACATGGAGCATGCAGTATCAGGTTACATGTGCTATGTCTCTTCAAGATGTTTGCGATCATGGCTCTCTACAATTTCCTTTCCTAAAAAGCTAAAAAATAAAGAATTAAAACAATTTTCAGAAATTAAAAATACAAAATATAAAAATAAAAACAATGTCAGTCATAAAATCACAGAATATTTTAAATGTATCAAAATTGACATCTAATTTCAAATAATCAATTTCATTGTTGAATTTGAAACACAGGTGAAGCTGGTTATATATTAAAACCATATCTTGTGACTGTAATCCAATGGCCACAAGGATGAATCTCATATAATGCTTTTTTGTTTTAACAAAAATACGAATAATACAGTGTCTGCGTCTGATACAGAAAGAAAACTCCAAAACATTCATAGATAAAGTAGTAAATGAAAGTGGGAAGAAAGGACTAACCCTTAATTCTAAGATGAGAAAATGTAGAATTTGCAGTAAGCAAAACATGGGCTTGTCAGAATCCAGCAAGTACAGATTTTTATATATCTGGGAATTGTTTTAAAAGAAGACCGACATTTCATATGCTTTCCAAAATATAGAAAGTCATATTAACTAGCCCCACCCAAGATTTTCTAAAAAACAGTATACCATGATGAAAAATGCCACAAAATTGATGAAAACAATGTTTTATCAGTAAAATATTTACTTTATTATTAAGAGGAAAGACAAAAGTATTTTTATTATTTTATTCCATTTTAAATCCTTCCTACATAGTACGTTTGAATTTTTCGTTAAAAAATATTGTTTTTCTTGCGTCAGCGGGTAGGCCAAAGATTAGTATTAGGAAATTTAACGTCATTTTTGCGCTAAAAAACTGAATAAGTTCTGGTAATCTCATTAATATTTTGGAAATTCTGGCAAAAATTTTAAAAGTTGTTGGATTTTAATGAGATTTACAGGACTTATTCCCTTTTTTTTTTCTTAGAAAATTAAGGTATTTTTTTATATATCTGTTTCCGCCATTCACGAAATTTTATGAAATTTCGAGAAATTAAAATTTCAGCCTCTTCACATTCGTATTACTTAAAATCAGGACTCATTGCCGAATTTAAATCATTGTTTTTTTTTTCAATCAGAAACACCTTTGACCGAAAAATCTGCTTTTAATTATAAATTAAAAATGCAATAATAATATAACATTATTTAATATAACATTTTAAAAAACTTATTATTAAAAAGATATATTAAGGATACTACTATCTTAAAATATTTTTTCGATAAATAATCAATTTTTTCCAGAATTATTTTCATTTTTTTAACATTTTAATTAGAAAATTTATTAAATCTTAAATCTTTTAAAATTCTGTATTATTTTAGAGCCTTTTGTAAGATATTATTATTAATTTATATTTATTTCTATGTATGACTAGCGCATTAGTTAAGCTGTTTTTTTGTTACATTTCTTTTGTGCTCATAGATGCTTTTTTTTTTTTTCAATTTCTTCTTGTTTCTCCAATATATTAGGAGGAACAGTTTTAGCAATTTATTATAAAAGTGCCTGTTTCAGAAATATTATTGATATTAGTGTTTGAGGATTTGATTATATAGATAAAGGTTTTGGAATCTGCAGCACCCAATATTTACCTAAAGAAGAAACATACATAAAAAACACATTCAAAAACCTACAATTCCCATATCATTTCATTAACAACGCGAGGAGAAATGTACACAAAATATACAATAGAAACAAAAATAACAACATAATCCGCAATAATAAATTACATGAAAACAGATTGCATAATACTAGTGACCAACTCCGTCACGTCTACTATACAGAACAACCTATCCCATCTAAATAATCTTAAAATAATCACAAACACTTCCAAAACCATTATGGATATAATCATATTCTCAAACACTAACAATAATAAATTGAAAAAAAAAAAAAACACATCCATGAGCATAAAAGAAACCTCACAAAAAACACCTTAACTAATGCGCTAATCATACATAGAAATAAATTCAACCACAATTTTCATTTTAAAAATGCTACACTCATAAAATAAGAAAATAATTCATTCAGAAGGAAAATCCTCGAGGGTGTCGCCATTGAATATTATCCAATTATTAATCTACCCCCAGGTTTTCTTCTAATATCACCTTTCCTAACAGAATTACTAGCCCCCAAGCCAACGTACACAACTATATCAATAAATCAAAAGAAAATGGTTGAATCCGTCCGCACAACAAAACAATATTTCTATACGTGAAAGTACTTAACGTAATTGTCATTTACAATAACGTTTTCTAAACACTTCTAGTTGATAAGGACATTTTGTTTGTTGTTAATAGTTACTTTGTTTTAATAAATTCATTTCGCTTTTACCTTGAAAAAGTCCACATATGACGAAACGCAACGGCTAAAAATAGAGTTTTCCTATTGTTTTTTACCTTTACACATATTGTCTTTTTCTAAAGGTTAACAATGAGAAACTTTTCATACATACATATATATTCAGAGTCGCCGACCTTCCCATAGCACCATGGATATTAAGTCCGTTTCGCTTTGTCCGTAAAAATGCCCATTTTAAATCTTGATAAAAAGCAACTGACTCGCCACTATTTCTCCTATCTATCACGCTCGTGGACACAGGTACATAATGAGTCTATCTCTATGGGGTATACCCAACAGGTTAGGTTCTGTCAACGGACAAACAAATATGTGTTACCGAGCAGGGCATTTATGGGACATGTATTATTTCACCAAGACAAAGCATATACATGTTCACACCGACAGTTAGTTAAAATCAAATCCGTAAGAGCCATGCGTGATGGAGCATCAAGGGATTATTACTAGTATCAACAATGATTTTTTGCGGTTTTTTTTTTCAGACCTTAATACCTAGTATTTGATACATGGGTAGCGGGCCACGACCGGTAGTTTTAGCCAACATGCAACTTTCTTTTGACTCAACACTTTTTTGGAAATAGTCTTATCATTGATAAGTTTCTTTTCTGCAACAGGTTCATGTTTTCGATCTGTCATTCAACGTACCATGCGTAACAATAGAATCTGCCATGATTGTGAACTTCAACTTCCAACGCCTTGCCAGTTTAAAGTTAAATAACACAGAGTCGGTTGTTTTTTTTTTCTCTATCCTTTCAGTCCACCGGGTATATCCAGTTTGTTGTGTTGCAGTTTCTTATCCGTTACCGTTGAATAAACCTACAAAGCCTTGCAAGTACTTTTTTCAGGTTTTGGCCTCTTTCATATTTTCGCTGAAGTCCCTTTTCTCATAAATTCAAAATTATGATTCTGCCTTCATAATCAGGTTTCCAGCTTTTATATTCATTCTGAGCTAAACTTGACCACGCGTTCACAATTAGTGTTATAGATTCATGAAGATTAGGGTCATCATCACTATAATCCTTCTTATTATGATTATCAATTATGAGTATTATCAGCAATTATATGTCAGCAACTGATGCAGATGGTTACCGGTTCTTAATCATATTTTACCATATTTAAAAAAAAAAATAACAACTAGAACAAGCTTTAGAATCGATTGTTGTAAAAAGGCCTCGAAGCTTGAAAAGTAGACTTCTGCGGCCGATGCAGCGTAAGTGGGGATTATCATCTCACAGTTGCGTCTGTATTCAGGCTGAGTGCAACTCAATTGTGGACCTGTCTGCGGACAGAGACGCACCTGGGGAAAATAAAAACTGCGATATACCCAGGTCCCTCAGGAACAGCTGCCCTAGGCTGCACCGCTCCATTTCGCTAGAGATGGGGATCGGTAGTCATACCAATGCCAGCGCAAACGACGGTTACGGTGCTGGGCAATTTTTGTCCTTCGCACGGGTGTATGTGCAGGAAATACCCACATGAAAACTGACCTTATGTCACATCTCGACTCAGTGTAGACACTGGGGTAAATAAATCTTTCGCGGCCGATGCCGGGAGAGGATTATCACCTCTCAGTTGCGTCTCTGTCTTCGGGCAGAGTGCGACTCAGTTGTGGCTCTGCGGACAGAAACGTAACCGAGGAAAAATCAAATCTGTGGGTTACCGGGTCCCCAGAAAACAGCTTCCGAGTTTGCGCCACTCCATTGCACTAAAAAGGGAGGATCGAATTTTCGACCTGGCTCGTGATTATGCGCTTGGGTTCCTCACCTTAAACCCAACCTTGTATCACATACCATTTGAGTGGTGAGACTGGGATAAATAAAATTTAAACCTTCTAGGCAACAAGGATCAAAATTTCACTATATATATATATATATATATATATATATATATATATATATATATATATATATATATATATGCTTATTGCATTTCGTTGCTGATGGGGAGAATGGTAGGCTGGAGATGGAGGCCGGCTGCAACCTGGTGCTGGCTGGCAAGAATTGTTGATGATGATGATGTCCGAAGCCAGCTGTGGGCCGGCTGTGGGAACAGATATATATATATATATCAGTCATCAGCAGTAGCAATTCTTGCCAGTCCGCACCAGGTTGCCATCATCCGCCCCTCCAGCCATCTACAGCGGGCCTGCAGCTCCAGCCAGTAACCCTCGCTAGCAGCAACGAAATGCAGGATAACGCTCGCTTCACCCTCTACAGAACATGCAGCAGAGATATTTTTTGCCTAGTGAACCGTAACCATTTTTGTTGATATAATTTCTTTCACGGAAGTAAACGTGGCAATATATATTTTTTTACTGAAGTCTTCGTTTTGTTTGGTGTTGTCTCTCGTCATTCGATATCTGATTGCGGGCCGTTATACCAGCCACCACACTACTTCCTCACCCATTACAAAGCCCAAGAGACACTCAAGATAGAGTGTTACTAAGTTATATGATATGAACATAAGAGGAAGATATGAGGAAATGTGATTAGAAGGATGTTCTGCATAGACAACTATTAACCATAGACAAAGAGGTTAACGTTGTAGCGAAAGGGGAAGCACCCACTCAAGAGTCTGTACAATGAAGTAGTGGCTCTTGGGAAGATGATCTATTGCCAAATGGATGTTTCTTTTTTATTAAAGAAACATGAAGGGAATGAGGACGATTTATCTCAGTGTGCGTGTTTTTAGCTGCGAGGTTCTGAACTGATGTAACTAAGGAATATAGAAATATAGACAGAGTTTTGCAGAGTTTCATCTGTAGGAAATTGTGGTTGTAGATTGGAAAATAATTAATTATATTAGTATATTATATAATATTCATATATATTATATTATATTGATATATTATATTATATTCATATATATTATATTAGTATATTATATTCATATATATTATATTAGAATATTATAGTATATTTATATATAATATATTAGTATATTATATTACATTCATATATATTACATAATATTATTATATTATATTTATGTATATTATATTGTATTGGTATATTATATTCATATATATAATATTATATTAGTATATTATATTCATATATATTATATTATGTCAGTATATTATATTATATTTATATATATTATGTTATATTAGTATATGATATTAGGTTCATATATATTATATATTATATTATATTCATATATATTACATTAGTATATTATATTTATATATATTCTGTTATATTAGTATATTATATTATATTCATGTATATTATATTATATTAGTATATTATATTATATTCATATATATTATATTAGTATATTATATTATATTTATATATATTATATTAGTATATTATATTACATTAATATATATTACATTATATTATTATATTACATTTATGTATATTATATTGTATTGGGATATTATGTTCCTATATATAATATTATATTAGTATATTATATTATATTCATAGATATTATATTAGTATATTATATTACATTCAAATATATTATATTATATTATTATATTTCATTTATATATATTATATTGTATTAGTATATTATATTCATATATATTATATTATATTAGTATATTACATTGTATTCATATATATTATATTATGTTAGTATATTATATTATATTTATATATATTATGTTATATTAGTATATGATATTAGGTTCATATATATTATATATTATATTATATTCATATATATTATATTAGTATATTATATTTATATATATTCTGTTATATAAGTATATTATATTCAAGTATATTATATTATATTAGTATATTATATTATATATATTATATTAGAATATTTTATCATATTCATATATATCATTATATTACATTTATATATATTATATTGTATTAGTATATTATATTCATATATATTATATTATGTTAGTATATTATATTATATTCATATATATTATATTAGTATATAATATCTATATATATTATATTATATTACATTATATTAGTATATTATATTATATTCTCGGACTCCCATAGTGTTTCAAGTAGTCTCCAGGTCTCCAGCTTTTATATTCATTCTTAGTAAAACTTGGACACACGTTCACAATTTAGTGTTATTGCTTCATGAAGTTTATGGTCATCATCACTATCACCTTATTATTATTATTATTAATAATAATTATTAGTATTATTGACAATTATATGTCTGCAACTGGTTCAGATGGTTACCAGTTGTTAATTATTATTTTTTTATTAATGATCTCACACACACTTAAAAAAAATAACAACCTGAGGAAAAAGCTTAAACAGCGATCGTTGTAAAAACGCCTCGAAGCTCGAAAAGTACATTTCCACGGCCGATGCAGTGTAGGTAGGGCTATCATCACTCAGGTGTGTCTCTGACTTCGGGCTGAGTGCGAATCAGTTATAGGTCTGACTGCGGACAGAGAGCCACTGCATACTTTTAATTTTTCTAATCTCACTTCTAGATTTTGTACACTGCTCTAGGTACGCCAAGTATTATAGGCACGACCACAATGTTCATGTATTTCATACTTAGCGGCGCCTCCCTATGTAAGGGAAACTATTCTGATTAAAGATCACTAACAAGTCGTGAACTCAGGATATCCAACACAAAATTCTAAATTGGAAAACTGAAACAAAGTTTGATATGTCATGGAATCGGCAACCCAGCATTTTATATAAGCTGAAATAAATCTTATAATATTTCGCTTTGTTTTATATTTGACCGTGTTGATTCCTGCAACTATTTTTTTTTCTTGGAAGACGTGAATTATCTGGATATTAAATTGCCAGAATGTCTTAATTGATTTTGTTTTATAAGAAAACATCAGCTTTGCACTGGCAGAGTTTTTGTTTTTTGTTTTTTTTTTAAATGGCCGAACAAACTCATTTGTACAATTCACTCTATACCAATATTCATATCCTGTCCAGTCTACTTTTATATTCCTTTGGAATTCTCTTATATCCTACTTTACTTTTCTGATATTGTAATTTGCGATGGAAACATTGCCTGTTATTAAGACTTCTGCGTATTTGTTCACTCCAATGCAATTTGTTTCGTTTCATTTATATTCCGAGGCAATGGCATATCTTAATTGTGAAATACATATTCTGGATATTTCCACGTCGCCATGTCTTAAATTCATATTCTGAAAGTTAAATTTGCTATTGCCTGTTTTGTTGTCAGTGAGCTTAAGTATTTTTTTAACATTTTTTTTTAAGAAAAAGGAAGAGTTAGTATGATCAACATTTGATGCATGAAATACTAAAATGAATTATGGATTACATCATGCCTTGCCAAACACAGTGAAGTAGTTACTAATTAAAAAAATATTTTCATTTGTCACCTGAGGAAATTCTCTCTAATTATTTCCAGATTATCATGTTCAAAGATTTTATTTTAAAGCTTTGATATTTTCGGATTTTTGTGAAGATCATTTGGTTCATTGACTGCATCTCTGATGGTTTCCCACAATATATTACAAATTTCATATTTTTTAATGATTCATAATTCTTGGAAGACGTTGGATTGGCTTTAACAGTGCATATATATATATATATATATATATATATATATATATATATGTAACTTCATTGTATTTCTTTAAACCATTGATATGCTTTTTTTATTTATTAGTGCTTGTCAAGGATGTCTATAGAGGTAACAGCTATTTTCTGCTACTTTCTTGGCAGTTCTGGCAGATTTTGCCCAACTACCCATTCATGTTTTTGCTTTTTTTCTCTCAACCATCTTGATGCTTTTTTTCTTTGAGATATTCAGTGAAGACAAGCAGGGAGAAGTGGAGTCATGCCATTAATAAGAGTATTAACCTGAAGTGAACATTAACAGCTTTAGTTGGAATGGAATATACTTTACCTGCACTTCTGACAAAGCGTAGACTTTGGTAGAAGTGGCAATTAGATTATGTCTCATTTGCCGATCCCTTATTTAAATGTTGGATATAACATTGGGGTCGTGGGCACCTCGAGGTGGTGTAATGGTTAGCAAGCTTGCATTGCTAGAACAATTTACAACTGAGTAGTGAGTTCAATCCTCACTGGGTGCCCTTAATTTTAGCCTTCTGCCACATCCAAGCTATACTTGGAAAATCACTATAACATTGGGGTCATAACTATCTTCAGTTTTAGTTAGCAGCAGATTTAATTCCATGTATAGTGTTTTCTAGTTGCATGTTTCTTGTCATTGCTATCGGTCAATGGTTGTGTATTTTATTGACTGTTATGCTTGTCGTTTTGAATTGGTAGTTATTATTGAAAAAAATGTGCATTGTCATTCTTGGTAGCAACAGCAGGAGTTCAAAATTATTTTCTATTGTTGCAGTGTCTGTCTTAGATGAACAGCTCTGTTGTCCGGTTAAATACTCATGAATCCCCACAGCCGATGGTGCTATAGATAGGTTTGCCGAACACAGAAAAATAACATATGTCTCGTCGTTTACCAGAGATTTCACAGTAGTCAGCAGAGAACATTTGGATTACCATTTGAAAATGCGTCTGTCTATAGATATTAATTCAAAGCAAAGTTCCCTGTGTAAGCAGAAGTAATGGTTGTTAAGTCTTCATGCAGTATCCTTCTAATTTATATAATACCATATGTTTTAGTCCTTTTGCACATATTTATTTATTTGTATTACTTCGAACATTATTTTAAAGACTATGTCGGATCAGAAAATAAAATCCATTAGTTCTTTAGAAAATTATATATATATATATATATATATATATATATATATATATATATATATATATATGCGTGTGTGTGTGTGTGTTATGGTAATTTACCCAAGTACGCATAGACTCTTCCAGCTATAAATAGGAGCAAATACTGCCTTTTGAAGATGGAAGCTTCTAGGAGTCAGCTCTGACAGTCGGACCGGACATTCTTGCTGTAACACTGTGGTTTGTGTATGTTTTATTACTGTTTCTGTAAATATATTTAACTCAGCTCCTCTCTTTGTGTCTTTATTTCTGGCCCTAAAAAGGCCACAATAATATATATATATATATATATATATATATATATATATATATATATATATATATATATATATATATATATATATGTATGTATGTATGTATGTAATTATTGTAATTATTTTTAAACTATGATTCCATCGCGACACAGAACATCCTATTTTTCTTTCAAAACGGAAAGCTCTAAATCTAGATGAATTTTAGAAATAAAATCTACAATCCAGAGTTTTGATAAGCTCTACGGATCGTATTAAACACTGTTTTTTAAAAATAAAAATAAAAGCTAAGAACTGAATTATAAAATCTCACTGTTCTTTTCAATTATTATATATATATATAAATATATATATATATATATATATATATATATATATATATATATATATATATATATATATAGCTTAGAATATATTGTAAAAGGAGGCTTAAAACAGCCGTGCCTAAAAGGCATGAACATTAAAAAGTTGTCAATACAAGATTCCAAAATTGGAAATGTAGAGAAAAAATATTTGCAAAAACACTAAAATGCAATCTACCTTACTAGCTGGGATTTAACCGTAAGGTCTCCTGATGCAAGCAGAAGAACACACACACACACACATACACACACACACACACACATATATATATATATATATATATATATATATATATATATATATATATATATATATATACAAATTAGCTCTGTCCTAACATTGAGCTTTCAGGATTTCATCCTCTTTGGATTTACCAATTCGGTTTACCAAGTTCCTTATAACTTAAATATATATATATATATATATATATATATATATATATATATATATATATATATATATATAGATAGATAGATAGATAGATAGATAGATGGATGTGAGAAAAATATATATTTAAACAAACTGGTATCAGTGAAAAAAATTCAATGAAAAAAAGAAATGGCTAAAAACATTCGTGTTGGTCGAAAAAATCACTCAACACTGAAATTCCTGGCCAAAAGAAAAAAAAAGTTAATTAAGAAAAACGTAAAAATGCTCCATACAAAGTAGGGCAAAGTATAAAATCCTAGTGGGCCAGGACTTACTAACCAATGTTTTATCTCACGGATCTAAGTTTTATATATATATATATATATATATATATATATATTTTGCATATATATGTATATTTACCACTAATATTATCTATCTATATATATATATATATATATATATATATATAGAAAGAAAGAAAGAACAGTAAGATATATAATCCGCTGTTCTTATAGATATTTTTATTTTTACAAAAATAACCTTGTAACCCTGGAAACGTGAATTATGATTTTCGCTGTGTGTTTAAAACCCAGTAATTTTAAAAGTTACTCCAAAATTCACTTGAGGATGAAATGGAACTAATGTCTTTAATTTAATTAAAAAAATTAAATTCGGACCTTCCGGACCTTCCATTTTTGAAACATGGTTAGAACTGTGTAGTGGAAAAACCATATTTTAAATTAATTAATTTATAATATATATATATATATATATATATATATATATATATATATATATATATATATATATATTCTAAATAAGGTTTTATTTGTTATCCGTTATAAAACAGACATAATTGTATCAGATTAAACGTTATTTATAGTGGATATAAATATTTTAGTAGAGGCTCCGATTATTTATTAATCAGAATATTTAATTATATTTGTCTACCGGCCTCAATATTTGAGAAGTCTATGAAAGAAAAATATGGTCTCCCCGGCACGATTCGTATCTGCATTCACCTAGGCAGATGCAAAACGTCGTTAGATCCGACATGCCTTAACCGATTCGACCAAGACGTTTTGACGATTTACCCAGGTTTGAACAGTGCCTTTAAGTGGAATTATTTCTCGTCATGGATTCATTTAAATTATCATATCTTTTCAGTTTCCTATACGGAACCGTCATTTAGCTTGACATGCCTTTACCGATTTGGCCACAGAGGAGCGTTCGGTTAGCAAGGTCGAATTTACTGTATTTGAACTTCAATCTTCGATGAATCTCTCAAGTACAGAGAATGAATATTTTAAAAATAATTTTTAGTAAAAAAAACGTTCCTTATTTCTATCTATGGGGAATCTATACGTCATTATTTTTGCACCAACCTAATATATATATATATATATATATAGTAAGTTCCACTCTGTACAAGGCTAGAGAGATATATTAAGGGACAGTTTATATGGATAGGAGGGAAAAGATAACAGTTAACTCTAGACTTGAACAGGTCATGTTCCAATGATCAAGGAAACATCTATTTGGGAATCTATTCCACAGGACACTGATTCACGGAAAGAATCTGAGTGCATCTTACTTCTCGCCGATATATATATATTAAGACATTATACATTCTTTTTCGGGATACAAATATTTAAGTAAATGCTTACCGGCCTGAATCTCCGAGAAATTTTCACAGAAAATATTCGTCCTCCGACAGGATTCGAACCTGTATCCTATACGGAACCGTCACTTAGCTTGACGTGCCTTTACCGATATGGCCACAGATGAGCGCTCGGTTAGCTGGTTCGAATTTGCTGTATTTAAACTTCATTCTTCCATGAATCTCTCACGTACATTTGAAATGACGGTTTCGTATATGATACAGGTTCGATTCCTGCCGGAGGATGAATATTTTCTGTGAAAATTTCTCGGGCATTCATACCGGTAAATGTTGTTTAATACTGTTTATTATAAACACAGCATTTACTTATGTATCTTTAAAAAGAATGTATAAATATAAAAATATCTTAAAGTAATTGTCGGACTTTGTCCATTTCATAATATATATATATATATATATATATATATATATATATATATATATATATATATATATATATATATATATATATATATATATATTGCAGATTAATATTAGCGAATTGAAAATATTATGTTATATTTACGCTCTGTCGTTTTGGCATTGAGCGCTCATTTTTTTTATTTTTTACGTTTAGCTCATTTAAGTTTTATCTATTATTCTTGCAATATATATACATATATATGTGTGTGTGTGTGTGATGCGATGGATAAATTGCCGTCTAAATTACGCAAAAATGAAAATAACACTGACATTTTAACAGATATGCATTTCCAAAATATATACAAAAGTATACTTAAAAAAGGGAACAGGAACATCAAATTTAAGAAAGAAATCATGTAGCCATATGCTTAGGATATTGCTGCAACTTATATATTTAGAGTTCCTTGTTAAAATGCAAAGAAGAATCAGCGATATTATTGATCCTGGACATTCTATTCCATGATATGAGTGCTCTTTTTCCCTTTGTATTGTTTTTAAGCGCCTGGTGTGTGTGATATAAAGCACTCATACACAGCACGAACGTTCCTACTAACGCCTTTTTTATCTGATTGATGTGTATCTTCTGATCTCCACCTGGGTATAGTTGTCAGGTTAGGTCAGGGTTGAAGTCGAAGCGTTTGAAGTATTAGTAAATGCTATGTGCTTAACCTCTCATCGTGAAGATCTCTATTGATGAAGATAGAGAATTAGCAGAACATTGATAATTTTGAACAAAAATATGTTAACCACTTGTTTAAAACCTGTAAGTTACAGAAGCCTTGAGACAGGAAGTTATAGTTATGCAATAATTTGGGATATATAAGTAATTAATTGGGACTCAAAAAATGTCTGATATGATAAAAGAATGTGACGCATTGTAATGCGATTTTGTAATCATTGGTTTTAAATGCTACTGCATCGGTTTAAAATATCGCAACGAGGATTTATTGAAGTTTCAGTTCGACTACGATATGTTAGCTTTTAATTCTAAAAGAATAACTATTAGGTTGGTGTAAAAATAATGACGTAATAATGTCGTTTTTTGACGTAAAAATACGTCAAAAAACGACATTGTTACGTCATTATTTTTGCACCAACCAAATATATGTCTAAAGCTAAGAAATTCTATTAAATATTTTATATTTCGGAAAGAATGAACTACCGTACTTTCTGACTGCAATTAGATTTAATATTATATCCTACTTCGTTTAACTGCTGTGTCTTTTGGCGATCATTGGGCACTTCGGCGTGGTGCAATGACTAGCAAACTTGTCTCGCTAGCACAATTACGACTGAGTAGTGAATTCGATCCTCACTAAGTGCTCCACTCTTTCAGCTTTTTGCCACATCTACTCTACGCTTAGAAAATCATTTGAGTACTTTGAGCTGGTGTAATTGTTAGACCGCTTGTCTTGTGAAATCAATTCCTACTGAGTAGTGAGATAGATGCTGACAATTGAATCATGATATTAACCTTCATTATTGATGACGTAATCCTATCGATTTGGCAAATTTCGGCGTAAATTCCACAGATTTCGATGCAAAATAAAACCCTTATAACAGTTTTAAATTCGTCACAGGTCATAAACTCGATTAAATCTATTGTAGTGATAATAAAAGACGATAGTCAGATGGTGCAAGATCTGGAGAGTAAGGAGGATGAGGCAAACCCTCTATAACTTTTTTAAATGTCATAAACCTTTCTCTATAAATCTATTGTAGTGATAATAAAAGACGATAGTCAGATGGTACAAGATCAAGTGAGTAAGGAAGATGAGGCAAAACGTCTATAACTTCTTCACATTTCATAAACCTTTTATCCTATAAAGTATTGTAATGATGATAAAAGATAATAATCAGATTGTGCGACATCAGGAGAGTAAGGAGGATGAGACAAAACTTCTATAACTTCTTCACATGTCATAAACTTTTTTCTCTATAAAATTATTGTAATGATGATAAAAGATAATAGTCAGATGGGGTAAGATAAGGAAAATAAGGAGGAGGATGCAAAACCTATAAATTCTTCACAAGTCATAATTTTTTTTCCTATGTAATAGCAATGAAAATGAGAAATGGAAGAAGATCAAGTAAGGAAGATAGAAAAGACTTTCTTATTAATTTCTTCCCACATCATAAACTGTTTCTGTCTGACGATATTGTAATAATACGAAAAAAACTAGAAATGAAAATGAGAGATCGAAAAAAATTTGTGCCGGTATATATTCGAATAAATGCAAGAGGAATTAATATATTTACTGATTTTGAAATCTCTATTAATATATTAATATTTGAGAAACATAAACTAGACTTGAAAGACTTAGCAGTCATTTAAATAATTAATTTGCTCAAATTTCATCTGTAATATCATTTGTGTAATGTTATGCTCCGGATTAGGACCAAGGAAGAACAACACGAACACAACAGTAGAAATAACGAAGGTATATTACACGAAATAATAATACAAGATGTGGAAGGTGTTAGTATGACTGTCAGTCTGGTTTGGAGTGAACTACTATCGGCTCGACTCGATTCGATATTTACTTCCCCCAGTGTAGTATGCCATTGACGAGGTCTTAGAGAAGATAGAACCAAAAAGGAAGCTTATACGAAGAGAGAGCTGAAATTTTGGGGGCACATAATGAGGGAGGAAGGCTTGGGAAATCTGATACTCGCAGGACAGAGGAAAACAGTGCATTAAATATTTGATAGGCTTTAGTAAATAGATGGCGAGACACGGTTTAGGAGAAATAACGTATAATGTATTAAGTGCTACAAGGAGAGCGAATTGTGGAGAGCCATGAGGATGTACAGAACATAAAGAAAGTATAAGATTAAATTTGTTGGTATTTACTTATTATTGATCAACCCTATAATATTGAGTCACCCGAGGATAGTATCCAATCGACTAGTAAGTGATTTAACAGAGCAATGTGTTTAATGTTGCTCGAAGAATGGTGACTTAAGTTAGGCACAAACTTTCGATTAGTACAGCATGGAGTCAGAAAAGTGCTCCGCTTTCGTAAAAATAAAAATAATCGATGCACACCGGGTGCTCTGGGAAAATTAGAATATCGGCAATGGTTTGAACAGCTCCGTGGGCGTTGAAAGATTTTACATCATACAACCCCTTTCCCTCACATGAAAAGTTGCTAGAGGGACGGAAGGAGAGGAAAATAGAAAAAAACGGCCACAAAGAGAGAAACGATTAGTGTAGAAAAGAGGAAGATATTAAGAGAAAGAATGTGGGGGAAAAAGAGGGAAAAGAATAAGAAAAAAAAGAGGGAGAGGCAAGAGAATGTCCGAGGAGAGTGAGAATAGAAATAAGGAGAAAAAAAGTACCACAAAGAGTCTTCTTCTTATCCTTCTTTTTCGCCCACATTCTGTCTTTTCCTCTTTTCTACACTAATCTTTTTGTGGCCGTTTTTTTCCATTCTCCCTCCTTCTATGCTTCTTTATACTCTCACTCCCCTCTTTAATTCATTGTCTCTTCATCCTTTTTTCTTCTTCTTCTACCTTTTTCTCTCCCTCATTCTTTCTTTTAATATTTTCCTCTTTTCTACATTCACTACTTATCTCTTTGTGGCTCTTCTTTTCTATTTTCCCCCGTTTTACCCCTCTCTATCCTCACTCCCTCTTTCACTCTCTTACTCATCCTCATTCTATTCTCCTTCTACTCTCCTTCTCTTGCTGCTCCTCATTTATATACTCCTCTATCATTGTTTCTTTTCCCACTTTGTCTTTCTGTCCGCCACTACACTCTCCTGCTTCTCTTTTCTATTCTCTCTATCTCCACCTCACTCTTGCTTCTCACTCTTCTTATTCTTCGCTGTTTCTCTCTTTCCTCTACTCTTTTATATTCTCCTTCCATTTTTCTCGCCTCCTTTTCCAATTCTAATTACCTCAACCTTTTTTTCTCCCTTCCTTGTCTTTCCTTTTTATTCTCTCTCTAGCAAATTTGCATCTTTCTCTTTTTCTATTATCCCTTATCTCTTGCCTATCTCCCATTTTATTATCTCTATCTCAATCTTCGCTTTTCTGGCTCACTTTTTCTCTCGCTTTTTCTCTACCTAACATCTCTCTCTCTCTCTTTCTTTCTTTCTCTCTCTCTCTTTCTCCCAAGACCAGATAAAAACTCTTTGACGATTTATTTATCTTATGTGTTCTCTTATTTAGAAGATTTCTAATCAGTTAAAAAATTTAGTTGATAACTCGTGAGGAATCGATTTAATGATTCATGCGTTATGATCTTCAAAAAGATCAGGTTGTTTATGACCCGCCGAGATCGAAAAACGAACGGACGGACGGACGGACGCACGTTCAAAGCGCTTTATTATTATAAGAAGAGGCAAAGATTTATTTTAATAACCCATTTTTCAACACAAAAATTATTGTCCAAAGAGCTATTCTTATGTGAGAAGAAATATTATTATGCTTAACGAACATCAAGATGAAAAATCAAATAGGAAACTTGAAACAGGCGACCTGAGAGCAAGGCGATAGAGCTTTTTTTATAGTAAGGATCCCCATGTATAAGGCCCGGGTGCCACTCGTGGTAGAGGATTACATTAACAGGATAGGAGGGGAAGATAACGGTCAACCCTAGACTTGAACAGGTTAAGATTGTAGTGATCGAAGAAACACCATTTTGGATGTCGGTTCCACAGAGGTTCTAGGGAAGAAGCTGTTCCTGTAGCACTTCTCGTTGAAGTAATACGAAGGGAATGTAGGTGGTTTGCTACAATGTAAGTGGCATTGTGGGTCCTAGCCGTAAATGTTTGACCTGACGGAACTAAGGAATGCAGTTCGTCCGAGCACTTTCCTTGTAAGCAGCGATTCAGCTTTTGAGAGGGAGGTTGGATAGTGGAAAATAATTCATCACCGACAAGGACTACTCGGATATGCTTTTGGACTCTACTGAGGCCGGAGAGTGCGGTCTGTGCAGCTCCCAAAGAATAATGACAAAAGTAATCCACTTTTGGCCTGATCTAACTCTTGCAAAGTATAGCACGTGGAGTCAGGTACTTACTAGAGCTGCACAGGGAGCGGACAATTTTACTTACATTTTTAGCGATGGCTCACATGTACGTGTTCTACTTGATGTCAGTTGTGAGTTTAAGGCCCAAGAGACTTTCAAGCCACGTTCATCATGATTAGCGGTTGTTCGGGGTCCGATCAGCAATGATGAATTGTAAATAGTTTGATTTTCGAGGCATTGAATGTAACCAGTCAGTTTTTTCCGTACTGGATCGGAAAAGATATCAGTTGCCAATCTTTGGTCGTCAAAAGCAGAGACGCAAATTGGTTACTGGATGTAAAAGAGTCTAAGAAAAAATACGGCTAAGTAGAGGAAACAATAAAAGAACAGGAATCATGAAGACACGAGATATTGCATTTAAATTTTTTAAGATCATTTAAATTTTTGAAGATCAAATTTGACTGGAAAGTAAGAAGATAGAAAAGAGTTCCACAAGCGAGAAGTGCGACAGAAGAAACTGTTAGGATAGAATTCACGGTCACATCTAATAATTTCATGTTTAAATATAAAGAAATATTTATATATATTTATATACGAGGGTCAGCTGTAAAGATCATAAGCTGACTAAGATACTCTCAGGGAAAGTGACTAAATGAGTTTTATTTTAAATATAGTCCGCCTTGCGATGCACGGACTCATTTGAATGGTGTTGCTTGAGATCCACTGGAGAAGAAGCTTTCATCCTGTTGTTAAAAAAAGTCATCAGATATGACATCATCATTGCGATACCGGTTCCCAGACAAGTGTTGTTTGATGTTGGAGAACATATGATAGTCAACTTTGGCTAAATCAGGAGAATTGGGTGTTCAAAGCCACAGTCAAGCACATAAACCATTGTGACCAAGAACTTGTGTGTTGGAGAATTAATACAAAATATATTTCGTCAGGTTTCCTGGATGTTTGGTCTTGATAACCTTTGATAACTGCCTTAGCAATTTGTCATAGTACTCTCTATTGATGGTGTGGCCCTTTTGAAGATAGTTAATAAACATCGAAGATCTTCTTTGGAGTAGGTGAGAAGGGATGTTTCGATGGCATGGATAGTCTCTTTGTCTCTAGCTATGTGTTTAGTCTGATACGTTTTAGATTAAGTGTCAGAAGAGGTAGCAGACACCGAACAGAAAGCTGCCATGTTTATTGTGAAAAATCTTTTCAATTCTCTCACAGAATATGTCAATAGCATTGGTTATTTGATTCAGATTCAATCGCCTGTCATCCATGTGGTAACCGCGATCAATGTTTTCCTCGGCGGTGACAATTGCAAGACATCCAAACCTTGGTCATTTCAAGTGCATTTTTTCTCCTTAATTCAGTTCCTCACTTATACACTCGCGACAAAGCTGGAGCTTCATCCCTAAATGGAGCAATTATATCAGCATGTATGTTCTCGGGGACCAAACCCTTATTCTGCAGGTACTTAATAATACTATGATGTCAAATTTTGTCGATTTTCAAGACAAGTCTCTACTAGTTACTTTTGAATCTTCCATGTACTATCGGGTATTCGTTTAACTGAAAAGAAACAAAGCATTTATTATTTTAAATACAAGTTATTTTATACAGCCCTGGCATCACACCTACATATTCAGCCTATTACCTTTCAGCCCACCCTCGAAAAGAGATATAAACAAAAGCGTTTAAAAACTTTTGTACCAAAAACTTAAAATCTCATACGGAATATTTTTTTTTTATTTATAAGTATTTTATTTTTCTATGACAAATTTTAAAATATATCTAAGTTATTTTTAGATGGTTGGTTGGTTGGTTGGGTTTTATGGCATATCAACCACTGGTTCTTTTTAGAGTGAGGATAAAGCTCTATTTATTTATAGGACCGTTTTACTCTCTATAATAATAGTTTTTTTTTCTGTAAATATTTTCATGGCAAGGTGAAAGTTATTTGAAGTAAAGAAAAAATTAAACAAATTTCTAATTCTTGCTTTATTCCAACCAACTTTCATTTCGGATCCGATAAATTACCATGAAATTATTTATGAAGCGTGTGAAGAGAAATGACCAAAGATTTATTTTCATTTACAAGATATGAAAATGTCTCTGGTAAGTCGTATAGCAAAGTGTTCAAATGTATGGTGTATCAAGTGTGAAATGAGAGTGTGAAAAACAGTATGCTTTACCCGGCTGACTGCTTGTTAGCTATCGGTTTGGGCTTGTCGCGTTGATATTAGGAGTTTGTTCTCTTTCTGTGTCCACAGGAGATCGTTTTCTCAGCCTAATGGTCGGACGTGCTCTCGAGTACCCTCATTGTTTATCATGGGTGTCTGTAGTCTCTCTCTCTCTCTCTCTGCTCTCTCTCTCTCTGCTCTCTCTCTCTTTCTCTTCTACTCTCCGGCTTCTCTTATAGCCTATGTAAGTAAAACACGAGGACGGTAGTTGTAGACATCTGTGGCAAGCGTGAGTCGCATCGATAATGGCCACCACTTTGGTATATTTGTCTTTGTTTAAAATTTGTTTTGAGTAAAGTGCGGCGTGTTTGAGTTAGCTGGACGAAAATTGGTGTGTAATAAGAGATATGTTTTCTAGTAGTTCTCTAAATTTGGCGTTAATTTGTCATTTCTAACTATGTGCAACTTCTGTGTTTCTGCTACAGCTCCAATGAAGTTTACTCTATCGTATCTAGACTATGAATTTAGGTTCAGATTATATTGGAGGCAAGATCTCATCATTTTACAGTTGAAATGACTAGATGTAACCGTAAGTTCTATGCTAACAGTTTCTGCTATCGAACTTCTCGCATGGGGAACTGTGTTAACTTCCCTGTAAACTTTGATCTTAAACAATTTGAATGCTTCTTAACTAATTTTATTTTATTGTCTTCTTTCCTTAGTAATATATTTTCACATATTTTATAACACTCAGTAAGTGCATCTTAATGGCTTTATTTCCTTGCTTAGATGAAATGATTAAAAAACTTGTGGTGATCACTTACATGTGCCACACCTCCGCTTTCTTTAATGTCATTGGTTCTTAAATATATGATACTTATTATATGACAATTTTGTCATCGCACGACATTTGAATTTTTCTCTAAAAACCAATCGCGTATTTTAGTATCTTTCTATATTTTTGGCGCCAAGCTCACTGGAGCCTATGCGTAACTATAAAAACCCTCTCGCTGTTAACCAACAGCCAGTAGCAGTTCAATTCTTGGAAAATACGGCACGGCGCATATTCTTGTGACATTTTAATTCTTATTATTACTCATTCGAGTAATCATACTAATTCCTATTGACATCACTCATGAACATTACATCTTTCTACTCTGGTAACACACTGTGGAATTATTCTTTATTTAGCTAAGACTTCAATTGAACTTGTAGTTAAATAACATTCAACATTGTACTCAACATTAATTAGCTAAACTTACCCTTTTTATTAGGTTGGTGCAAAAATAATGACGTAATAATGTCGTTTTTTGACGTTAGAAAATACGTAAAAAACGACATTATTACGTCATTATTTTTGCACCAACCTAATATTACGGAAAAAGGGAAGCAACTTTCTTTATACTATTGTTGATTTTTGTATATCATTGTTAATACAATATTTTATTAATGTTCACTGAGTTTGATTATTTTTCTCTCGTGTATGTTGTACATGATTCATGTGGGGTGTTGTTTTACAAGAACACAGCTTTCCTTCTTGATTATATTCACGGTGACCCTAGCCAACAATCCTTACAGCACCGCTACAAACTAATAGTTTTTATTTTTAATTAAGGTTTACGAATTGTTACACAAGAGAGTTTGATATTTAAATATATTTGATTTAGTATGAATATAAGTATAACATTTTCTGTCGCAATTAAAAGATGGTAGTTGTGTAATCAAACCAACAACTTTATTAAAAACTGAACGAAGTGAATTTAAAATCTGATACTTGTGATACATTTTAAGTGTGAAAAATTCATTCAAAATGGCCTACAAAGTGAACTCGAAGATGGTTTGATTTATGTCAAATTCTATTGAGTTGTTTGTACTTCGTTCCATGTTTAAGAAAATATTGTAATAGACGTTAGTTTTCTACGAAATATGTCTGTCAAATGCTATGACTTTGTTAAAGGCAGAGGATATCAAAGGATACACACAGAAAACATGAAATCATTTGCCAACGATTTTGATTTAAAAAAATATCTTCATGAAATATTGCCAAATAAATGGCCACTTATTTTCCGTTACAATTTTAGAAATAGGTCGGGCCGAAAACATCTAGCGTTCTCTTCATAACTAGGGGTGGAGAAATTTTGTTTTCATTTGCGTATCTATTTTTTCAAGAATGAGGGAACCTATTGCACGTATCGTATAGGAAAGACCAGATAAAATCTCTTCAACGATTTATTTATCTTATTTGTTCTCTTATTTAGAAGATTTTTAATCAGTTAAAAAATTTAGTAGATAAGTCGTGAAGAATCGATTTAACGATTCATGATCTTCAAAAAGACCAACCGATTGTGGAATTATTTATAATTTAAACCGAATTGTATATAACTAACGTAAAGTTTGTGTACAGTCATACATCTCTCCTAGTAGAATTGTCAGTATGTGAGAAAATAAGGTAGTAACAGAAGTTAACCTTATCTCCCGTTAATTCCCCTCTCCAAGTTTTTAACTCACAGTCTTTGGGTCCTGTGACTCGATCTAACTAACGTCTTTATTCATTGTGCCATGTGTCCTTGAGGATATCTTTGTATGAATTTCTGGTATTATAAACCTAATGTCCCCAGCAACCGGTTTTTACCAGTGTCTTACAATTACAATTTTTTGTTGTTATCAATTCATGTTTTTACCAGAGCTCATATTGCAATTTTTGTTGTTATTATCGCTTTTTTCTGGCACTCCTTATTACTGGGTTCCAGTATGTATTTATTTCTATGCTTGGTCGGCTCAGGAGATTTTTGTGGCCTCGCATATGTGCTGATGCCTTAAGTTTACGAATTTTTCAATGGTGTCCTTTGTCTATGAACTCAACCTGATCCCACAGAGGGCGATGATCTCCCTTTTCTCTCCATATGTGGTCAGCCACGCCTGATTTTAACACTTCCCCTCGTGTTAGAGCTTTCTGGTGTTCTTGAAGCCTTACCTTCATCGTTTGCCTTCTTAATACTTGATTGTCCATTGTCCTTCTATTTTTTTTTTACTCTGATTAACCCTTTGCATCTTAATTATTAAAAACAACCGACTATTTCTAATGTTTAATGGCTCAGACAAGGGCTATATTTTACTGAGAAAGATATATTCATTCGTAATTGTATTGGATGAAAAGTATTAATATGCTTTTACTGGATAAAATATCGACTATTTGGAAGGCTTCTTTGATACCTGTTTTTTTTTTAACTCAGCTTTACGTTCTGTTGGAAATTATAGCGCTTGCTACAAGTGTTTCTTTGCTTAAAAATTGTAAAGGTGAAGACACGAATATTCGTCGGCCTGTGATCCTATTGTGACACACAAAAAAATACTCCGTGGAATTCATCATGATACTGTCACACATTCTACGTTCCACCGGAAAAGACTTCTAAAGGCTATATTAAATCAGAATAACAAGTGTTGACGTCGTCCCCTTTGTAAATCGTATAAAAAAGAAAACACCCAAGCTTAAAAATGAATCGTATCTTTGAAGACATTTTTATCTGGCCTTTACGATTGAATACATGAAATAGTTTCCAGCAATATAAAAAAAAATAATAGAAAAATGAATAGGTAGATTCGAACAGGTCCTTAGCTGGAAATTTTTCACTCCCTCCGTCCCAATGACTTCAGCTCGACCTACTTACAAAAATATTGCCAAATGAGCAAACCTCAGAATTGTATTTATTTCAACCTCTTCATGGTGGTCTTGAAGAAAATTACAGTGAATTCTGATATGTTCGATTCTAAATTAGATCGTCAACAAAACAGAAGCGAAATTCTGTTTGCATACCGCTTGTTCTCTGATGTACCATCTCCCTTTGGGAAAATGGACAATTAGGGCCCTCCGCAACATCTTTTTTTTTGTTTATTTAATAAAATTTACGCATTCGGTTGAGTACTTGTATATGACCCCAAACCCAGTCAGAAATATCTAAACTGTCAGCTCCATGCCACCTCTTTCTCAGATCAATGGTTAAAAATGGTTTTCAGCGAGTGAAGCCTTTGCAAAAACCATCCTTCTGTGAATATAGTGGGCTAGCGCTACAGAAACACAAAGAACTGTACCAAATAACGGAACCGACATTACTTGAGGACTACCAACAGCAGCAACAACTAAAATGGAAGGCACATAAGACTCAAAGAGAAAATAATGACATAATCATGGTGTTGGCATTCCAGACTTGTTCAAAGAAACATTTAGGCATGGAATCCCCATCAATTCTGGAAAGAGCGATAAGAGCTATTCAACTTGAGAAACCTATTTTCCCGAAAGAATTTTATAAATTTCAACCGAAACCAGTACAGAGAGCTCGGTCGATGAATGCTGAATATCTTATTTAGATTAAAATAGAAAACAATCATTACTTACATTATTCGGACTATTGTCCTCATCTTTGTCGCCGTATTTATTACAACGATTTCCCTGTTGTACGCTCCGACCTTCTTCAAGTGGTTGTAATGCCGAACTGAACCCTTTATTTCGCTCACTGGGCTAGACTGCTCTAGTTCCACGTGCCATGTTTTAATGGATGTCAGTTATCAGTTTTCTCTTGTTAATTCCCCTCTCCAATTTCTCCACTGCCTGAACAGTGTATTGAACTCAGACTCGTTGGGTCCTGTCACTGGATCTAACTAACGCCTTGAGGATACATGGTACAAACGTGGCACATGGAACTAGAACAGTCTACCCTAGTGAGCGAGATAAGGGTTCAGTTCGACATTCCAACCACCTGAAGAAGGCCGGAGGGTACAACGGCCGAAACGGTGTAATAAACATGGCGACAAAGATGAAGACAATAGTTCGAATAATGTAAACAAGGTACATAATACCTCATCTCAGAAATATAGACAGGTACAGAAAACAATCACTATAATTCCTTTCACACCCACGCCTCTATTGTGAGCGTGTTCCCGACCATAGGTTTGCTAGTTTTGCCAAGAACCCTTTTGAGGGCACTTTAAAGCAGCTCTAAATATGGACAATTCCTGTTTTTCTCTTTTCTCTCTTTTTCCTCCCAGCATACGGGAGTAACCACGCCAAACCGGGACTTTCCAGGACATAGAGATATATTCACGTTTCTGACTGAATTCTATTCACACACACGTACAGACTTACACACTTACACACACGCACACGTGTATCAGCCACATAACTGTTAAATTCCAATGTCTTATTTCTTTCGCATACATAATAATGTTTTTATACCACTTTTTACTCAGGTTTTATGGCCACATTACATTAGAATACCCGTTTCCGTACGATCAACAAAGTACAGCAACGTCGAGCTTTGTCAGTACTTAGTTGGGTGACACCTTGGGAATACCAGGTACTGTAAACTTAGATGTGTGGGCGGAGTAATTGATAATTACTCGGAATTTTTAATCGGAAAGTCGAGGTCCAGATTACTTCGGAAGTGTGCTTGTCGAACCCAGACGAGCTTATGTCGAAGAGCAGCCTCATCTGGGGAGATATACAGCTACCCAACCCCGTTTTTACGGGCTGTACGGAAAATTTTTGCCCGAGCCGACGCGCTCGCATACCACTCAATAAACTCAGTACTGTGCCGCATCTGGCCGCGTAGCTCGGTTGGTGAATATCCTCACTATACGGATTACTATTCGGATCACTATTCGTTGGTGACTGTTCGAGCGAGGATTATCGAGCAAGTACTATTAGTGCGAGTGATGTTCGAAGGTGTCCGACACCAGTATTGTTCAACGGCGTTACTATAGGTGTGTCTGCGATTACAAAGTCTCTACTACAACGAGCGTTACGAAAGTGACAACGATTATTCGTTGGCATTACAAAAATGGTTTGTTGATATCGCAAAAAAAACCCCAAAGAAACTCTTACTATCTCAAAATATTATCTACCTTTAAATAACCAGAAAAAGGATGACAAACCGAAAGAATCAATCAATTTTTAATCAGATATATAAAAGTAAAAATAAAAAATATCGCCTGGTGGAAATTTATTCATTTCCTCACACCAGTCTTTTACATATGTAGAAAAATAATTTTTGTCATTGTTTTTAGTCCAATGAAGAGCGAGCTTCAACAAACTTTGTCTTTTTCTCCTAACTTTATAGAAAAGTCAGCTTCTTCTGTTCCTGCCACAACCAACTCCTTCATAATCTTGAGATTCAGAAGGTATCAATGTGCTGATGAACAAAAGATTATACGTGTTGAACTGTCTGAAAAAATACACAAAGAAAAGAACGTCCTGCGTATGACGATAAACTACATCCGCGTCCTGGGTATGGCGATAAACTACATCCGCGTCCTGGGTATGGCGATAAACTACATCCAACAGCAAGGCCTGAGATAATGTTTTCAGAAAAATAATGTTGCCAGCTATACGTTTTTTGTTAAAAATAATGTTGCCAGCTATACGTTTTTGGAACCAATAATGTATCCAGCTATAAGTTCTTTTTTGAAAGAAATAATGTTACCAGCTATACGTTTTTTGTAAAGAATAATGTTGCCAGCTATACGTTTTTTATTTCATACAAAATAGGCATTTAAAATTCATATAAACTGGATTTGGCATTAAATAACCCACAGTGGTTGATATGCCATAAAACCCAAACAAACAAACAAACAAAGAAAAGAAAAGAAGAAACAAAATGTCATAAATATTTTTAATCTATGGCGAACTCATAATACAGACAATGTTTAAAGATAGTCGCTAAAAGTGTGAGCAAATTTAAGCAAACTTCTGGTCACAGTAAAAAAAAACAGAATAAATGAATGACCTTACTTTATTGATGATATAAATTGTAATAGCGTAGAGCCTCTATTACGCAGGCGGCCTTGGTGAACAGGGACTTTCGTTATTCCTTGTTTGTGGCAGAACACGAAAGAGATCTATTCTCTTAAAATTAGCGCTAAACATGGCCCCGTTTTCTTTATGCGTGCTTCAAATCTGAATGCTCTGCTGGAGCTAATAGGGTGTTCTTGCGTGTCTAAAGAACTCGTTTGTAGCGGTAACTAAGTATTCAAAATGGCGAGGAAAGCAACGAGAAACGACACTAGTATCTCATCCAAACCGCCATTTCAATTCACAAATAATAGAGAAAATCTATTAGTGGAAAATTATTGTATACACCCATCTCTTCATGGGGAGGACTTTTATTTGACGGGGTCAAATTCCTCAACAAAGTTGCATTCTTCTTCTCGGCCGTCTTCTTCAGGTCGGGTGATTGCTAAAATGAGAATCTGAAGAAAAATGATTTAAAACTTATCTATTTTTATTAAACACGTCGACATCCAAACCGCCATTTCAATTCACAAATAATAGAGAAAATCTATTAGTGGAAAATTATTGTATACACCTTTCTCTTTATGGGGAGGACTTTTATTTGACGGCGTCAAATTCCTCAACAAAGTTGCATTCTTCTTCTCGGCCGTCTTCTTCAGGTCGGGTGACTGCTAAAATGAGAATTTGAACAAAAATGATTTTAAACTTATCTATTTTTATTAAACACGTCGACATGTTTATCTTCTAACAGGGCAGTGGGGTTGCTATCCCACCCCACTAGGGAGCAGTTTCCATACACGAAATTAGCACTTCTGAATTGTTCGACACATAAAACTTAAACTCTTTGAAATCACTATCTATCTCTCCAACATTCCTACGTTCGACTCATCATGATCAACATCCTTATTTTGTCTACCATCTGACCTTAAGGTCAGCCACAGAAGTTCTGAGCCAAATACATTGCCACTAACAAATAATAGCCTGAAACTATTATTTCCTTAACTAATGTGTCCTTATCTATCTATCTATCTATCTATCTATCTATCTATCTGGATTTATCCATATCTATCTATCTAACAATCTATATGAGTACGTTTCTTGAAAAAATACATACATAATTCAGTTTTATCGTTTGGGTCATCAGGTTGATTTGGTTATTGTATATCGACTTTATAATATTGGGTGAGGAATGTATGTCTGTTTAAAAGAATATTTCTTAGTATTGTTTTGCGCAGTAATTCATTTAAGTGATGTGTGAATACGCACATACACATGCACACACACATACATACATACCTATATATATATATATATATATATATATATGTTTTCAGAAATAAAAAATATTTAGAAATTTAAAATTTTCAAACACACTGGTTTGCATATTAATATGTTTTTGTTTTATTATTTCAATTAGATTCCTCAACTAGTTTCGGCAACATGGACATCCTGAGGAGAAAAAATACTGCTTCTTAGTAGCAGTGGACTACAAGAATGATATATATATAGTGATAACACAGATATTGTAAAGTTAGGAATGCTGTCATTGCAAGTTTGAAGGAAAGGACATTTAAGGCAATTATTTTTGCAATAAAATTTTCGATATCTGAGACAGAGCATTAATAGAGTTAATACAAATAACATTTTTCACATACCTGTTTGATTTTATATTCAGCACCTCGACTCTGAAATTTTGTTGACGATCCCTTTCGCACTCGCTCCGTTCACTCGTCAGGAGATTGCATAAGTTATTCAGAATGCAATTACTTTTTTATGAAAAAGAATATAAATTAATTCAAGTTAAATTTATTTAAATAAGATTTACAAAAAATATAATCCCTTTTCTCTGTGACGTCCCCCGGTGTCGCTGCGCCAAATGTGACGTCTGCCTGGCCACGTCCGTCGTGCTATTCTGTCCTGTGACGACCAACTAGCTTGGTATTGGTCGCGGCACAAAAGGTGACGTTCTAACCTTTTGGTGATTCGGATAGGGATCTGGTTAGATTCGGTATCAGCCTTGTCGTTCCTAGCTCCTCTCCAACGTCTTGTTACCGAAGTTACTGTTTTGATTTCTAGTCTAACTTACCCACGTTGTGATTTGATCTTAGGTAGATGAAATCAATCAATCAACGGGCCCTAATGCAAGCTGAGTCCGGAAAAAAGTAACACCACACAAGTATATGCAAAAGAAAATAAAGTAATAACTCGAAAAGGTCAAATGTGTTAAAAAAAGGATAACAATATTTTATATCTGGTTTCTGAATACAGGACTGCGTCTTTCTCCCAAACTCGCTATATGGATTCGTGACACTTTGTGTTTGTTAGGCGAGTCTTAACATCTTAAGTTGTTTGTTCTTTAAGAAACTGGTTCTTGGTGTATCTTCAGGCGATATTCGTAAAACTTGTTTTGGTGGTATGAGTCTAAGTCGTTCTTCAAAATTAAATTGTTCTTGGCTAGAAGTTGAGTTCGGAATTGCGTGGATATCTTTCAGTCAGCTGTTCTGCGAGGCGACTGCCAAAAACTCCCCAACTGAACTCCAGCTCCAACTAAACTGCTCTCCTACTGGAACTGCTTTTCACTCGCTGCGACTCCGCTTATGTGGACACCAACCAAAACCGGGGTAGGCTTGTCGTGGTTTGAGGTTCCTTGATAATTCTAAATCCACAATCCACTTCTCTGTTTTCGGTCAGGAAAATTTATTATTTTCCATTTTTGGAAGTCCTTCCAGATTCTTCCTTTTTCATATGGGTATCTCATCCAATCCCTAAATTACGCACAGTGAAGCCGTTTGGCACAGATTGACCTTGAACACTGTCGCGCATGCACATTAAGTTATAACGTCTCGCTCATTTCCGTTGTTTATAGGAAGGAAAGTATCGTGTGCAGAGTGTGTTCATATCAAAACGTAACAGAGGTTCCATCAGTGACACTGGCTTGTGCAGCAGTTTTTAGCCAAGACAACCCTATATTTCCTAGGTCTCGCCCCTACTGGCGTCTTTTCTTGCTTTCCGAAAATCAAATCCCATTTTAAAAGAACAAGATTTCAAGACATCCAGGAAATAAAAAACATGCCAAGAGGCAGATGATCGCAATCCCCAAAAAACAGTTCCAAGAATGCTTCTATCAATGGAAACGCCGGTGGATGAAGTGTGTGGTGTTAGAAGAGGACTACTTTAAATGAAATTAACTTCCGAATTGATATGTTTTCTTTTTATAGAAGCAATCCCGGTCAGACTTCCTGTGAGTCAGAATAAGTGCTGAAAAGTTCTTGGTTCTGTAGACTTATTAAACTCGACATTTTCATTTCTCTATTATAGCACCTCCACGAAATGGGAAAAAAAATCACCAATCCGTGTGAAGACAATGTCCAGACGTAATGAAAACAATGTCCAGACGTAGTGCAAACAATGTCCAGACGTAATCAAAACAATCTCCAGATGTAATGAAAACATAGTTTTATCGTCAGCATCTTTATTAAGAGGAATGATTAAAGTATTTTTTTTAATATTTAATGATTTTTTTTTTACTCCTTTTTAGAACATCCAGAATTTTGATTAAAATATTGTTTTTCTTGCGTCATCGGATATAGCGCATTTTGACATAGCAAATTTTAACGTTTTTTCATCCGGTGAAACACACATTAATTGTGTTTGAAATCCATGCAAAAATCAAATAATTGTCGCATTTTAATGAAATTTTCACGACTTATTCACAAATGAATGGAATTATTTTTTTAAATCTCGCTATTAGAAATTTTAGTAAAAGTATTTATGAAAACTTGATAATTCTTAGTGAAAAAAGCAGAAATATTCAGCGAATTTCGGTCACAAATATTTTTCTTTTGTAGAATCGGACTCAGTCTTTTTTATTATTTTTAATCATTCCCCGGTTTATCATGTCCTGAAAAATCACTCGCCCACCTCCACCCTCTGAGCTTATTTTTTTTTGTTTTTTTCTATTTAGCGTAGATCTGACTTTTAATTGTTTGATCAAGACAAACACACGAGTCAGATTTTAATTTTTACCTTGTGTTTTCTCACCTGCTCTCTTTATCTTTCGGAAAAAAGTGACACTTTGCATTTGAAATTTCCTTAAAAAATCATTCAATGTATGTATATAACTCCCAACATGAACGCTACTAAGTGGAGCCCGTGATTGAAAGTTCTTAGTTGATCTTACAACACCTCTGCAATTTCCGGTACACATCATTCAGACAGACGCAAACCCTGACATTCTAGCGTGGTCTGATTCAACGAAGTGTGTCCTCCTAGTAGAATTAACGGTTCCGTGTGAGGAGTTCAGTCCGAAGTCGGACGACTGGCTGACCGGCTGATCGGTTGAATTCTCAGCCTTCGGGCGGGGATGAACCCGAACGAGGCTAGGGCGGAGTTTCTTTCGGGGAGGTAAACCGAACCTGAACCCGTTTATACGGGTTCAAAGGGCATATTTTTGGCCGAGCCCACGAGCTTGGAGATCCCACGTTAAACCGGCCTTGGGGCACATGACGCCCTCGTTGGGGGGACTAAATACCGTTCCGTATTAGGAGAACATACAGGAGATCCGAAAATATGCTATCTACTGAAGTCGGGTGCTGTGGATTCCTAGGATGGTCAATCGTTTCCTTTCTTCTGAAATTTGGCATCAAGGTGTCTGAAGAGTGCATCACATCATTACCGGACAATACGTCAACAGACACCGAGTTGGATTTGGTCAAGATCCAAAATAAACAAATTTAATTAAAATCATGCTCACAACAGAATGCTACTTCCGACGTGAAGGACATCTGTTTAACTTCCATTCTATGTCACTGATAACGGTCGCTACAAGCGCGTTGTACATTGTTTAACGATTAAAAGCAAACACTTTTAACAAAACGATGAAAATCTGACCTATCATTGCATAAAACTTGCATGACTGACACGTCTACACGAAAACCAATACCCTGTACGGTGGCAAAAGCTGCTGTGGGCGTCAGCGGTGGCATATCACCGAAACTGTGTAACCTCACCTTGTTGGCGGCTTTCACAGTTTGTATGTAGAATATATATATATATATATATATTAAGACATTTTTATGTTTATATATTCTTTTTACAGATGGTATTTATCAATCCACCCACGGGGATCGAATGTGACACAAGGCCTTTTTAAAGTGGGTATCTCTGAGCCCGTAGGCCCAGCCAAAAATAAATAACCATCCAAACCCGGCGAGGCGGGCCAGTTCCGTCAACTTCCCCCAACGAATCCCTACCCTTCGGCGGAGCTTCGTCCGGGTTCTCAAGCAGAGAGTTCGACAGACACCCGACCCGGCAGCTCACAAAGCGCAGATTCTACACTTGTGTGTACGTGTGTACGTATGTGTGTGTGTGTGTGTGTGCAAGTGCAATAACAGAGTGATATATACTTAAATTAAATCATAAACAGAGCATTTACTTAAATATTTCTGTCTATAAAAAGAATGTATAATGATAAAAATGTCTTAAAATAATTGTCGGATTTCAGAATGTGTGCCATCATATATATATATATATATATATATATATATATATATATATATATGTGTGTGTGTGTGTGTGTGTGCGCGCGCGCTTGTGTGTTTGTGTGTGTGTGCAAGCGCAATAACAGTGATATATACTTAAATTGTTAGAAATTGAATTATTTACTCTGATTAAAGGCCCGAATTCAAAGCCGAAAAGAATGAAACAAAGAAAGAAACAGGCAGACATACAAATAAACAAACATGCAAACAAGAAAATTCGATTTACTCGTGATCCAACCAATCGATAAATTCAAACAGAAAATTATTGCGAACCTGTCACGTAGCAAACAACTGGAAACTTAGGACTAAATTAGACTGAACGATGTTTGGCATCTAACTCCGCCCACTTATGAGGCGTACCAACAGGGCCTACTTAAAAAGACGTATCGAAAAACCACGAAGCCTCTAATTGAGAAAGAACGGGCCACACCTATGTATCCTAAAATTCCTTAATTGAACAAATTATATCTGTGCTCAAATAATATATATATATATATATATATATATATATATATATATATATATATATTGAAAATAAAATATAAAGTAAAATGATTTTTGTTAGAAACAAAGAAAAGAGTGCTGAAATGCTATGTCATGTCGGTCCTTCAATATACCAATGAATGCTCAACAATTTTCGCAAAGATAATGAAGAAATTTGAGGCAACAAAAAGGGGGGTGCTGGACGGAGCATGTGTGCAGCGAAATAGATTTAAGAAAAATGGAAACTAAAAAGACACTTATACTTAGAATCAGGAAAGACAAGGCCGAAAAATTTGAGGAAAATGGGGTTGAAGAATTTGACATTCACCGGACATAATAAAGACAAGAGCGACAAAAGGAATCAGTAAGTAACCTACCTAAGCAGCAGGTGTAAATGGATGACTGGATAGTGACGAGAAGGACAATAAAACAATCATTGCTCAAAGTTACAACGGATAGGAAGTAGAACCGAGCCATGATAGCACACTATAAACGAATAACTCGACACATTTCTAAAGTGATAGTAAAAGACTTATATAACAATGATTCTGTTTCATTTTTATTACAATATCTCCTCGGGATTTATTCTCCTCAGAATCTCCATAGCACATTTATAAGCCTATCATTTGTCTGTGCATCGAATATTGCTACTGCATATGCTATGGTGTGTCTACTATATATCTACCTATTTGGGGGCACCTCCAGGTGGTATAATGGTTAACAGGTTTGTCTCGCTAGAACAATTACGACTGAGTAGTGATTTCGATCCTCACTGGGTGCCCCATACTTTCGGCCTTGTGCCACATCTAAGCTACGCTTGGTAAATAACTATTAGGTTGGTGCAAAAATAATGACGTAATAATATCGTTTTTGACGTTAAAAAATACGTCAAAAAACGACATTATCACGTCATTATTTTTACACCAACCTAACATATCTATCGATTTTTGACAAAATTCAGAAAAAAAACTTGCAGTGTTATTGGTTCTGACCTGTTGTCTCGGCTTTACTCCTTTTTCCAACAAGCGTAGCATAGCTTCCCTGTGCCTTGTCGATAGATGTTTTCAAGGTCATTTTTCTGAAAATCTTATCCCCTTTTGGTAAAAAAAAAAAAGTTGTTATATTTATTCCCCAACCCACAGAAAAAATTATACATATGGGACCTTATAAAAATGTTACTTTCCTCACAACTCCAATGTCAGACACAAAACTCAGTTGGTAGAAGCAGGGAGTCACACGATGCGCAAAAAAATTTAAATCAAGACAACCTCTGCGTAAGATTTCAAAAGGAAAATATATTTATTTACAGTTTACATAATAACAAAAAAAGTACGCTACTGGTTTGCACAAAAGATTCCATCTGTACGCCTCAAAATATAGGATAACAATTTCGAGGATTACCAGCGAAAAGTGGAAAATTACAGCAATGGAAAAACAAGAATGTTTGTAAATGAATAATAGAGAAAATAAAACAAAAAAGCAGTAAAAAACAAAGGTTCAAACACCATTCAGAAAAAAAGAACATACCTACATTCACAGCAGTTATTTTGAAAAAGGGACCCTTTGAAATGAAATCAGTTCGTACACTATTTACATTATTCGGACTATTTTCCTCATCTTTTCGTCCGTTTTACAGTCCGGCTTTCTTCAGGTGGTGGAATGTCGAACTGAACCCTTTATTTCGTTCGCTGGGGTACGTTGCTCTAGTTCCGCGACCCATGTCTAATGGATGTCAGTTATCAGTTATCTCCTGTTAATTCCCCTCTCCAAGTTCAATACACGGAAACGTTGTAATAAATATGGCCACAAACATGAGAACAATAATCCGAATAATGTAAATAGTGTACATAATACCTCATCTCAGAAATATAGAGAAATCAGTTCGTGCTTGAAAATTTCTTCGAAATCCTTTCGTTTTGGGCTGTTCAACCACAGGAGAATTTTCACTTGAAATTTTGGTCTCTCTGCGGATGGCTAGTAACTGGTGTCTTCATTGATGTTGACAACCTGACATGTTCCCTTGTCAACGGCTCATTCTTTTCTTTTCTGTCTCTGTCCTCTCCCCTCTCTCTCACTCTCTTTCTCTCTCTATCTCTCTCTCTCTCTCTCTCTCTCTCTCTCTCTGCCACTCTGCTTCTGTCCGCTGATAGCAGTCCTTTTTTTTATTGAAGAAACCGTATCACGCTGGCGTCGGTCAGTATTTCACAAGGGCCCGAAAAATTCGGTTCTCATTGGCCATATATATAAAGCCGTTCTCCACCTATTCAAAAAATGAATCCGCAACAAATCAAACAATTTTGGCGGTATCAACCGCTTGAGTCTAAAAGGCCATAAAAACTGCAAGAATTTTCAACACAAACCTCCTGGCCATCAGCAGAATACACATTTCTCAAAAAGGTGAAATAAAAAAAAGAGCCTAAATGCTTTAACATAGAATTTGAACATCTTTAAAAATAATATATATATATATATATATATATATATATATATATATATATATATATATATATATATATATATATATATTATAAACAAGTTAGGACTTCATAGAGACTAAGTGGTATTATGGTAACTGTAATAAGAATGGTAAGTAAGAATTTATTGTTTTTTTATGATATTCTTATTTACACAAGTAATAGGTGGCGCACTATACACAGGTAATTTCATTGGCAATGTTAAAGACCATTTACACTATTTACATTGTTCGGACATTTGTCCTCATCTTTATTGCCATATTCATGACGTTATTGCCATATTCATGATCGCTCCAGGTGATTAAAATTCCGAATGGAACCCTTTGTTTCGTCCACCGGGTTAGATTGCTCTAGTTCCCTGTGCCATGCCTCTTCCGGATATCTCAGTATCAGTTATTTCCCTTTAACCCAACTCTCCATGTTTTTGGTCTCTTCTGCTGTAGCCGGGTATTGAACTCACAACTCTTTGAGTCACTGGATTCAACCAATGTTTTTATTCACTAGGCCTTGTGTCCTTGAGGTTAAAAATCATGCATTTTCGGCGACCGTTTGCACTATGCACAGGATATTTCTCGGGAGAAGTTAAGATATAAGCATTTTCTTGATGGGAAGTGGGTAAAAACGGAAAACCTAATTAACTTCTAAGTATCCGATGAAAGGGTGTCCACTCAAAAATGAAAAAATTACCCGTAAAGAAGCTTAAATAGAGTTCGCACTGTTGTGATTGGCTGTTGGCCAACCTCCAATCAAATGTGTGATAACGGGGTACATTTATAGAAGTCAGTGTCTACAAGCATTTTTTAGGCGGCGTATCAGAGTCTGATCAGCTCTGATGGGGTCGACTTGGTGATGATGTTTGAAAGACCCGAAACTGCCCAATGATCCAATTCAGAACATCACTGACGACGCCCTCTAGCGCTAAAAGAGCTTATATTCAAAGGTGTCACTAACCTAACTGGCAGGCCGACAATTCTCACAGTACCTTTGGCTAACCTTAACGGGACTGCTAAACTCTTTTAGCCCGCCTCCACAACGATCTTACAATACTTTGCGAGACGAAGATGAATGGAAATTTAAGATGAGAAAAAGTCCATTAATACCTCATTTATATAAAATATTAATTGATCTTCCATAGCATACGTGGTGGAGGTGCTGTTTCTCTTTATATAGCGACAAAAGAGAAGAAACTGGCGCTAAGTTTGACGCAGGCACACGGTAAACGAGCTGCGATAGTCAGGCATGAATGAAAACAGATATCTTGCGATAAATGTATTTTTTTTTCTTATCAGCTGAATGTAGATTTGTGCAATAAAAAAGAATAAAAAAACATTTATTGGATGTACAAATTTTCTAGGATGGTGCACAGTCCTGAAATATTTGACTGTGAATACTTACTATTATTGCTGTGGTCACGTTATACAAAAGCCATATGCAAAAGTCAGATTTTTCACAAAAAAAAGGTCAAGACTTGAGCTATATATCATATACTAATGTATCAGCCAGTTATATGCCATGCGTGATACACGTTTAGGCGATCATGTATCTTTCGAAACATTACTGACGAATCAGATTTCTTCCCGCAGTAGGTTGCCATTTCTTTCTGCGTTAGACCAGTTGCCATCCAAGGCTATAGCACCCGGTCTGTCTTGCTATATACCCATAGTTGGGTGTGGGAGAAAAGGATTCATTCCTTTCCCAAAGGTCAGTCAGTTATGTGCCATGCGTGATACACGTTTAGGCGATCATGTACCTTTCGATACATTACTGACGAGGTAGATTCCTTTTTCCCACGGTAGATTGCCATTTCTTACTACGGTAGACCTGTTGCCAACCAAGGCTATAGAACAAGGGTATTAGCACGTAAATGAATGTAATGTATTCGACTGAAATTCGAACTCGGCTCTCCGATTTCTCAATCCGAGCCGATTTATATATATATATATATATATATATATATATATATATATATATATATGTGTGTGTGTGTGTGTGTGTGTGTGTGTGTGTGTGTGTGTGTGTGTGTGTAAGCAAATATATAGATATAGATCCGACAGTATGAAGAAAAATATACGGAAAAAACAAACAAAAAACCCTTATATGCAATTATGCTGTTTTAATGTTAATATAATATCAACGTCGGACGTTTCGGTCTAATAAACCATCTTCAGGACATATTCATCGTCTTTGTCATGTTAAATTGATAATGTTAATTATATTTTATGAATATGTCCTGAAGATGGTTTATTAGACCGAAACGTCCGACGTTGACATTATATTAACATTAAAACAGCATAACTGCATATAAGGATTTTTGTTTGTTTTTCCGTATATTTTTCTTCATATACATATATATATATATATATATATATATATATATATATATATATATATATACTCCACCACGTATTATATAGTAAGGGCTCCATTTTCATTAACATATCTCTTCGGGGTTTTTTTCACGTCAAAATCTATATTGCACATTTATAATTCTATCAATCGTCAGTGGATCTGATCTGATACTATTGCTTTTTATCTAACGATTCTTAACATAGGCGATAAATTGTTTTTCTTTATTACCATTTATAAGGAATATCCTTTCGTCTTCTTTTTCTATGCGACGCATCCCTTCAGGACATATACGATGATGGCTCCTCACAAAATCTTAATTCCGTGTAGCCCTTAGCAATCTTTCTCATACTGGCCGTTTCACCATCCATTCGCACAAACATGTCAGGTAAGTGGCCCGCTGTACTCTCCTATCTCTCTTTCCTCGATATTCCACGTGAGTTTCTAATTCCTCCTTCCTCATTGTGTGTCCAAGCTGTCTTTTCCTGATTATGTGTATGTGTTCTTTCTGTTACCATTTTCTTTAAGAATTCTTTGTTACTTACTCGTTTCGTCCATGGAATTATCAGTATCCTCCTGTAGAACCACATTTCTTCTGCCTCTAGTTTTCTCCTCGTCCCTAGGGAGATTGTTCAGTATTCGATCTCATATAAAATGATGGATAACACATAGCAATCCCGCATTCTTATTTTTCTTTTTCTTTTTTTTTATTATTTCTAACGAATTTTCTTCGTTTATTAGCACCTTATTTTAGCTTTTGGGGTGCTTATTTCGCTAGTCGAATGCGTACTCAGATCTCGGTGTCGCATTTTCCATCCTTTGATAAAACGCTTCTCAGATATTTAAAAATCAGCACCTCCTTGATGCTGGCATCTTTAATTCGAAACCCACACCTCAGAGTTTTTTATTCTTTTTTTTTTATGTTGATGAACATATTTTATGTCTTCTTGAATTTGATAGTTAGTCCTTTTATCTTGCTATCCTCTACCACGCTGTCAACGAGTTCCGGTAGTTTTCCTTCCGTTTCGCCGATTAACACAGTGTTTAGCAAAAATAAAGTTTTTCTTAATTACTTATTAAATGATATTGTAATTAATCATGTGCCCCTTTATTAGCAGTTCGACAGAGCGAGAGATCCTAATCTACACGACTATTTATCCCATGGATTAAAGGTCAAAAGACTGACCCATGCGTTTCTCAAAGCCATTAGTGCGTAGTGAATGAAACAGAATAGGTTGGCATTTCAAATCGAATTTCTGATTCCACTCCCCGCGTTGATAACCATTGCGCTGGATGCTCATACGACTTTCGTATGTATATTCCCGGACTTAATGTAGATTATGAATGCAAGCGTATATTCGTGTCTTTAGTTTTCTTGAAGAAAATATAACTGGAGATGTTAACGTCGACTGGGATGTCGAAACGTTATTATAAAGGGCTGTCTTTTCTCACTGGAATTTTTATAAGCGACGCGCTAATTGAGTAAACAGAATGTTCATCTCTCGAATTTAATGTGCATGATTTTACAGTCACGTGAGCCCCATTGCTAAATGTTTATAGAACCACCGAGGCGTATATGCCATAGAAATCACGAGGGTACTGTATTTTACGTGTCCTCTATAACTGGCAAAATAAAGGAACCTTTGTGTGCATTTGAAAACAGTTTTCTTTTAGAAGAAAAAAAAAATTCATGAAAGAAAAAGAGACAACTGGGGAATGATTTTTTTTTTCCAAAACAACAAGACTGAAGGAATTGGAAACAAAACACACATACACACATACATATATATATATATATATATATATATATATATATATATATATATATATATATATATATATATACAGACAAAAACACACACAGATACATACATATATATATATATATATATATATATATATATATATATATATATATATATAAATATATATACAGACACGCACACACACAAACACACACACACACACACATACATACATATATATATATATTAGGTTGGTGCAAAAATAATGACGTAATAATGTCGTTTTTTGACGTTAAAAATACTTCAAAAAACGTCATTATTACGTCATTATTTTTGCAACAACCTAATATATATAAATATATATATATACATACACGCGCACACACACATACACACACACACACACACACACACACATATATATATATATATATATATATATATATATATATATATATATATAAATATATTGTACGTATGGTAGACGTGTTTGAAATATTCTTAGCCCCTTTATGACGCCTGAGGTGATTTCAAACTGTGATTTGAAGATGGCTTCAACCATGAAACCATGCCGTGTTGATTTCTATGCACACATTCCTACCCCCCATACACACGCATACACACAAGCGCACGCGCATATGTATTCATGTATATGTACACTGACGTGCCAAAAGAAAATGGCTAGATTCCTAATATTATACAGGATCTCCTCTAATCTGGTGAATTTCATCAACACGACTTGGCATTGAATCCACAAGTGGCCAGAAGTCCTCTGTAGAGATACTGGTGCCATGCCCTCTCGATAGATATAAACAATTGTTTTGGAAGTGGAAGATCTTTTGTGCGAATAAACTTCTGCGGCTACACTATTTTTCTGTCATGTTCCCGTTTGAAATTAGTTATGAACTGTCTAACCAGGATTCACAATATTTCACCAAATACCCGACAACAAATGACATCGGTTTGGTTATTTCTATGACATCTATGCGCGATGGTGTCAACTGAATTTACCTGCACATCTATAACTATTGCCATATCTTTAGATGGATTTTTAGGATTTTTACATATTTCTTTGTTTCACTTCTCCCTATTTATTTGTTTTCTTTTTTTCTTTCTTTGTTCTCTTCCAATCTATTCGGATTCCCCGAGAATATCGGCAATATCAAAGAAAGGTCTATAATATTATCGGCTCTGGACTGGTCGAAAGA
Organism: Acanthosepion lycidas; assembly: GCA_963932145.1. Classification (NCBI taxonomy): domain Eukaryota; kingdom Metazoa; phylum Mollusca; class Cephalopoda; order Sepiida; family Sepiidae; genus Acanthosepion; species Acanthosepion lycidas. Next base: position 71,268,423 of record OZ010591.1, on the reverse strand, counting down.
ACAGAGCTATCCAAACTTTTTCGTATTAGAAATATACTTTTCAAAAGTTTTTCTAACTAATCCGAATATCTAATTTTTAAGAAAAATGTGGAAAGGTGGTTCATTGTGTTGTCAAAATCCATCGTGCACCTTTCTGGCATCTCGCTCTCACCCTTTCACTGTCGAAACTGTTAAATGTAGCCGTCTCTTCAACTCCAATAGCTTCATGTTTCGCTTTTCTCGCCTGTGATTTTGATTTTCTTTCTTCGTTTAATGAGAATGTTATTAGGTTGGTGCAAAAAATAATGACGTAATAATGTCGTTTTTTGACGTTAAAAAATACGTCAAAAAACGACATTATTACGTCATTATTTTTTGCACCAACCTAATATTAAGCTTATCAGAGCTTATGAAAAGAATTTACATAAAATAAAAAGACAACACTTGTCTATATTATTTAATGAAACATTTATGAATATATATATATATATATTATATATATATATATATATATATATATATATATATATATATATATAAGATGACAAAATTCAAAGAACGGTCTGTAATGCAATCGATCCTGGTTTGGTATTTCGACTTCAGTCACTTTCACAACGCCTTAACTTCGATTCCCACTGTCTTTTCAATAAATATGTATCATGGAAATTCTTCTCTTTGGTGCCGTGAATGCAAACGTACTACAAGGTCTTGTCGTTTTATTGTTGAAATAGCTTGCCATATTAATTTAGATTCTAATAATAATTTTTTTTCTTGCACTTCTCACCTGTGGAACTCTCTTCTGGCTTCCTGCTTCAAAAATCTTCAAAACTTTAGATGTAATGTCAGTCACCATCTTCATATTTTCCTGAATTCAGTTTTTCTCGTTCTCTTCCTCTCCCAGTAAGCCCCTGTGTCTTAATAGCATCATCGCCTTGCCCGGGGTGAAATGATTAAAAACAAATATACGTTTTACTCATTCTTTCTCCTTATTCTCCTCTCTTTTTTGTGCAAGCTTTCTTCCAATTGCCCATCCACTCTCTCCTCCTCTTTATTTTCTTCCTTTCTTTAATCTATGACATTCTCTTAAGACTTTTGCTAATATTTCTTGATCTCCCTTTTCTCTCACGTTCAGACTTTTCCAAGGGACATGTATAAATTCGAGTTATTACATTAGAGCAACGATTAGCCTACTTATTCTCGAACGCTTTTTTCTCTGGATTTTGGCCTCACATGAACGACAGGGAGGCCAGCTTAATTTGATCAACTTTAACGATTACCTATATATAAATGTTCATGTAGGAGATATCCAAAAAGTGTAAATAACCTTCTTTTTTTTTTACTGATACTAGTCAGAGTTATTAGTCGATAGTCAATGAAGCACTTATAAAACGTTCAAAGAATAATAAAACAAAAATTCAGAAAGATGTTAACAATAAAAGGGTGTATGTGCGGGTAATGAAATGGATCGTGCCTCAGAATGGGAAACTGGAGAAACGAGTTCAAGCCGTGTTCGTTATATTCACTTACAAATACCACTGGAAAAGAATGGGTGCATCGTTTTAATTTATTTTAGTGTAGTGGGTTATCAAAAATGAATTATTAATTATTATTATCATAGAAGGGACCTAACTTAATTTAATCTAATGTAAATTTTGTAATATTACTGAAGAAAAATATAATAATCATGAAATAAATATTAATAAAAATGATAATAAATTATAAAAACTTTTTAAAATCATACGAAATCTATATAAAAATAGAAATTAAAACATATATATATAATGAAAAATTATTATTTAAAAAAATAATAAGTAATAACCTATAATACTTAATAAATAGTAAATAAATAAATAAATAAGTTAATAAGAAAATAGATGAATTAATAAATAGTAAGCAATAAGGTACGCTAAAAACTAAACCGAGATAGTATAGAAACATTAATCTGGGTATACGTTCTTAAGTATTAGGTTGGTGCAAAAATAATGACGTAATAATGTCGTTTTTTGACGTTACAAATACGTCAAAAAACGACATTAGTACGTCATTATTTTTGCACCAACCTAATAGATCTTTAAGTAGATATTTATTTTTATGCCCACATGTGACTATCGGTTCATTTGTCTTATTTAGTAAACCCGGGTAATTTAAATTTTGTAAGATTATTTTTTCAACTAAACACAGGTGCATTTATTCCCTTTCGCATTAAACGGTTTAGCCCTTGCAATTATGCTCTATTTTATTGAAGGGGAGTTGCCGGAATCTTTCACTTGCTAGAAATAATTAGAGAGAGCAGTGCTGTTTCTGTATTTAATATTAGCCAATCATACGATGGTGGTAGAAGCGATGCTTCCAAGGATTCTCAGTAGAAGCAAAACAAAATTTAACATCGCTACCGGCACGAATGCACGATTGATATTATTGGTCCTACATTGACCGTTTAATGGATAGATCTTATTTTTCGGCAATTGCATTTAGCTTTGGAAAAATTTACGTTTTTGTTGGAATGACGTAATATGATGTTGTGTAGTGATATAGATCTATCGATACTTCTAGCGCAGCTATAACTGATTTTGACATTATTTTTGTTAATTTTTTTTTAAATAATGCTGGTGAATAGTTAAAATGCTTATGAATTTTATAAGAATAATTTTTCCGATATTAATTTGGACAGGTGGGGTAAACCATCTAATGTTAAAAGGTGGGGTAAACCATCTAATGTTGCGTTTATCTGTTTTCATTTTGTTTTATCATCTTTGTGTTTTTTTTTTCCATATACTCTAAGTTTATATTATGATTTCTATGTCCCAAAGCCTTAATATATTTATCTTTAAGATTATTAAACATTTCTTCGCTTCTAGAGTTGATGGATAATCTAAATTGTACCGAAATATGGAAATTATCTAGAATTTCGTGATGGCGATTTGAATCTTAAATAACGGATTTGTCGTTGTGTCGTTCGTTTGTGTATGGTTTATGGTAAGCATTATCAAGATCTAATGTTACATCTAGAAAAATTAATCACTTTTGTATTGGTGGTGATGGTTGTAATGTTTATATTATGCTCATTAAAAAAACCTATAAGTACTTTTCTAAATCGGTCTATATTGCGCGGGCTAGTTTTCCGGAGGAGAATTACAGTCATCTCTATATGTCACGGTGTCTTTATGTCGAACAAAAATCTAAGACACAACAGCAACAGAATTCCAACACACACACACACACACACATATATATATATATATATACATATATATATATATATATATATATATATATATATATATATATATATATATATATAGGATAATTACTTAAATCAGATAGATGATTGGCCTATAGGAAGTTAATCACCAACTAAAGACGAAAAGAAAATATTTTGTAAAGATATCAATAATGATTTTCTAAAAGGTGGGAAGCGACTAGAAATTAAAGCAGAATTTCGGCTTTAATTTCTGCTGCTTTTATTTCATATTATTAAATGTGGTTTGGAGTGGCATCCAAAACGCGTGTAGTGTTAAATTATGCCCTTTTCAAATGACAATATTAAACATATAATGAATGAAACAGACAGAATTAGGTGCCTGAACTTGCAAATCCATCATAATTTGAAAATCTTTCATTTTTCTTTTAATAATTCACTTTTACAGTGTAACACGGATACAAGAGACCCGGATATAAGAGAAACCCGGATATAAGATAGATTTTCTCTGGTCCCAAATTAGAGCCGTACTTACCAAAACAAAATACACCAAACCCTGATATAAGAGAAACCAGGATATAAGAGACTGCTCCTGTCCGGACAACTCTCTTATATCCGGGTTACACTGTATAATTCTTCAAGGTAAGTAAGAACTGTGTGCACTATTTACATTGTTCACACTGTTGTCCACATCTTTGTTATCATATTCACGACGTTTCGGCCGGGGTAAGCTCTGGCCTTTTTCAGGCGATTGGAATTTCGAAACGCAAATTAGTGGATAACATCGTTGGTTGAAGAAATCCAGTGACTTGACCCAAGGAGTTGTGAGTTCAATACCTGGCCACAGCGGAAGTGAACAAACAAACTTGGAGAGTTGAGTTACTGAAGGGAAATAACTGAAATTGTGATATCCGATTGAGGCATGGCACATGGAACTAGAACAATCTAGCCCGATGAAGGAAATAAAGGGTTCGGTTCGAAATTCCAATTACATGAAGAAGGCCGGAGCGTGCAGCGGCCGAAACGTCGTGAAAATGACAACAAAGATGAGAGTAATAGTCCGAACAATGTAAATAGTGTGAATATGTCTCATCTCAGAAGTATAAACAGATATTTAAGAATTGCGTATCTTACTTGTCTAGTTTAAAATAGTAGTCTCAAAGACTATTCGCTAATGCAAAAAGATGACACTATAAAACGTGCCCTTGTACCAGACCAAATTATAAATTGAGACACTTCCCAGGAATTTGAACAAAGTAGGCATACCAAATGGAGTATAGTTTTTTGCCGCTACCTTTTATGAATTTCCAAATTCCGATCACCTGAAGAAGGCTGGAGCGTGCAGCGGCCGAAACGTCGGGAAAATGACAACAAAGATGAGAACAATATTTCGAACAATGTAAACATTTTAGTATGGAGTATAGTTTTTTTGCCGCTACCTTTTATGAATTTCTAAAACATCTCCCCAGCAATGAAGAAATCCTTCCATTTTCCATTTTGCCTATTCAATTTTGATCGTGTCATCCATTTTGCTCCTGTTTTCCTTTTTTGAAAAATCCTTCTGCATGCTTTTTCATTCGGAAAAAACCAAAGAGTAAATCCTTCAATACGGTTTAAATTGAGTATTTGATATATATTTTTTTAATATTATTTTTTACTTTTTATTTTATTCTTTGTTACACATCTTGGCAGGGGTGTTTTCAATTCCACGAAGCCAGGAGGGAAGAATATGTGAAGCTTTGATGTTTCTCTAAGGAAAATATCAGTTAACATCTTTTGAAGAAGACAGAACCCAAGTATCATCACGCCGAAATTGAAGCGGCTCGAAACGCCTTCAAATATTCAATTAACACAGCCCCCTATTCTCTTCCTCGCTTACGACCATGCCGTGTTAAAACCCCAATTCACATGTGATCACCGAATTTAAGTAGCGTCAAGCATGTTCAATACTTAGATGGAGCACCGCTTGGGAGTACCATGTGCAGTAAGCTTGGATATGCGGGGTGTAATTGTAATGGCTGGGAATTGAAAATCTCTGAGTGGAGTTCTAATACCAATCAAGTTCGTTATATTCACTTAGTAGAAAATACTATTGAGATAGGTATGAATCCACCGCTTCTGCTCTATCTATGGATTAAGGAATCCACCTCTTCTTCCCCAGCTATGGGGTAAAAGGCTTATATATATATATATATATATATATATATATATATATATATATATATATATATATATATATATCAAAGAACCGTAGAAAATAAAAGAAACCGCCTTATTTGGAGACATTCAACAAGAGCAACTATAAAAATGGATAGCACTCGAAGAGAAAACAAGGACATAATCAAGATGTTGATCTTCCACAGTACTTCAAACAAAAGGTTAGGAAGGAAAGCCCCATCAGTTTTGGAAAGATCAATTAAAGGGAACTTTAGTAACCTTATTTTCCTGAAAAATTGTTTTTTTTTTTTTTTTGAGAAAAATCATGTTTTAACCGAATGTAGCACTGATTGCTCCAGCAATTTAATGCAGAATGTTTCCTTATAAGCAAATGACGGACATTACCACTACCATGTTTGTATGTATGTATATCTGTATGTTAGCATTTAGGCTGTAATATTTCCTTACTAGCAGCCTGGCCCGGCGTTGCCCGGGCTTGATTAAAAAATCGTACGACTCATACAGCAATCGCCATCACTTGACTTAAATATTTTTGCCCTTCGTTGCCTTTAAAAGAGTGCCCTTTGCCGTGCTGATGTTGCTACATGCTTTATTTCTTGCCTATCTCACACTGCGAATTTTTTCTAAGCTCTATACTAAACATTAAGTCTGTTAGGAAAAAAGAACTAAACAAAATGAACACAAAATGATCAGCTTTAAAAAAGGACTCGTAACTGGAAAAACCGAAAGAAAAAAAGAATGTTAACAACAAATACTTTTTCACACCCAACCCAGTTCTGCGGAATCAGAATTTAGACCAGTTGCCATCCAAGGCTATAGAGCCCAGTCTGTCCTGCTATTTTACCCATAGCTGGAGAAGAAGAAGAGGATTCATACCTTTCCCAAGGGGATTAGCACGTAAGTGAATGTAATATATATATATATATATATATATATATATATATATATATATATATATATATATGTATGTATGTATGTATATTTACTCGGAAGGGTAAATATTTTCTTGCCATGGATGGCTGAACCGTCGAACTCGTTAGGCAGTACCCAGACAATTTCATAGGCGAATCTGCGCTTAGGCAAATATAATGCATTCTATGACACAAGGTCATTTTTAAAGTGGATTTAAGAGCAATACTGTGGAAAAATTGATGAAGTCCCCGCGGCATTTCCACATTTTCGAGATACCCCTGGAACCCACCAGAAGGACAGGTGATGCCCCCCCAACCCGGAGCTTGAGCTTAATATTCTTAAAACTATCCTGGCAAAAGTGCCAGGTATGTTAATGATTTTCTAAGAGTAGATTCGGTGTTAAAAACAAGGCCGAAAGTGTGGAACACCAATTGTAGATGCAACTCACTCTTCAGTTGTAATCGATATAACGAAACAAGTTAGCTAAACATGACACATCGAAATTCCCAAACGTAACTTAGATATGGTAAAAGGTCGAATGTGTGGAGCACTCAGTAAGGATGAAACTCACTATTCGGTCATATTAGGTTGGTGCAAAAATAATGTCGTTTTCTCACATATGTTACTATGTGAGAAAACAACATTTTTTGCACCAATCTAATAACTGGTCTAGCGAGACGAGCTTGCTAATCATTACACCACGGCGAAGTGTCCCCCTCAGGCAATTATAACAGTTTCATGGAATTTTCTACTGTTTTATTATACTTTCCTTTTCGTTTCGCTTCAGATCCTGGGCATGACGATAAACTACATCTGGCAGCAAGGCTTTTGATCGGAGTTTGGTGTGCTGAGGAGCGTGGAACCACCTCTTAACTACTGTTGTTCCTAAGTCAATCCCGACTCGGGGTGGTACAATTTGTTAGGGTTCCAGAAGTTAACCCCCCAAATAAAAATCAACCGTACATATTTATAATAAAATGACCAACAATACAATTTTATGACAAAACGACAATCGATGCAACATTAAAAAAACATATAAAAATACGTATTTATAGTATAAGTGTCAACAATTCATTGTATGATTTATTATCTATATATCTAAATAACATACCTTTACACTGAAAGTATAAAATTACACTAGTCAACAGAAAAAAAGACACCAAACATCTTTTTAAGCTTATATGATTGCGCTACATCTGAAAATAACCTTTGACCTGACTTTTTCTTGGTTCGCTACCGTCTTTAATCTACAGAAATGCCTCAATTTTGAAAAAAAAGAATTTTTTCATTTTTCTGTATATATGATATTCACCGATAGCAATATTTCTCAAATTAAAATCCTAGAAACCTCTCAATACTTATTTAAACCAACAAATATTTGTCCGCTTATTGAGAAATACTATTTTTGCAATAACAACCAGTCCCTAAGTCTTTAAAAATATCAGAATTGAATATACCAAGACCGACAAGTATTTTCATCAAATCATTTAATAAACTAACAGCAGAAATAAAAATTTCGTGAACCATGCTAAAAATTTCCTCTTTCTGGATTGTCTGTCATGTTCAGTGTTATTTAAGTCCTTTTTGATATTCCAGCAGAATCATGTACAATGGAATTGGGAAGTCTTTAGTTGGAGTTTCTTTCAAACTGTGAAAAGAAAATATTCTCATTGTGCTTGGGAAGGGAATTCCGTAGTGAAGGGATAATTATGATGGGATAAAATTATGAATATGAAACAGAAAATTTTAGGATTTTATTTTTTTGATGGCACCTTAATTATCAGGTTTACTAAAGTGTATTACTGATAAATTTTAATATTAGGTTGGTGCAAAAATAATTTCGTTTTCTCCCATAGTAACATATGTTAAAAAACGAAATTATTTTTGCACCAACCTAATAATAAAAAAAAAATTGCAATATGAGCTCTGGTAAAAACGTGAAGATGACAGCAAAAAAAAATTGCAATATGAGCACTGGTAAAAAATATGGTTGCTGAAGACATTAGGTTTATAATACCGAGACATTCATGCACAGATGTCCTCAAGGACACATGTCACGGTGTATAAAGGCGTTAGTCAAATGCAGTGACAGGACCCAAAGAGTGTGAGTTCAATACCCGGTTAAGACAGCGGACAACTTGGTGAAGGGAATTAAACCGAAGACATTCCAACACCTGAAGAAGGCTGGGGCGTACTACGACCAAAACTTTATAAATAATATGGCGACAAAGATGAGGACAATAGTCCGAATAATGTAAATAGTGATAAAGCTTTTGGCGATAAACTGGAAAAATTCGGTACATCTATTTTAAACTTTTTGACTCAAAAACACATTTTTTTTTCTTTTAAAAATAGCTTATTTGATGTGGCTGACATAAAATGCTCGACCTAACTGAAATGTGATGGGTTTCTACAATCTTTATTAACTACATTTTGCGATCAGCCAAGATCATAAATTGACCTTTTTTTTCCAAAAATGAGCAATTTCAGTAGAGCAAAAATGGTAGCTAATCATAAAAAACTAAAGTCATTTTCGGAATCAGTAACATCAAAATTAGCTAAGAAACGTGTTTTGTTTCTTGGCACTAAAAATCTTATTGAACAATGTTATGTATAAAGTACCTGTGTTTGAAGGCATAAAAATTACATACAAAATATTTAGATTTTGGCATTAAATAACCCATAGAGATTGATATGCCGCTAAATAAAAATCATCCAACCAGCCAACGAATCGTCTCGCTTGATGCTTATTAATATAAATATTTGGAAGCTTTCACTACTTTAACGGGAATATCAAAGGGGTGACTAATTTATTGGAAAAATGAAAGTAGTTTAACGAACGATAAATTCTATTTTTAATGTAAACATAATGATACAACGTCACCTCACAAAATATTTATCGTTACACTGAGAGATCTACACATCAATACGTCTGTATAAGTTGTATCCGAGGCCGTCAATAACGGTCTCGTCTAAATAAGGGGGAAAAATGCATTTAATCTTCACTTCAAATATTAATTTTTCAACAAAGCATCCGTCTTTGTCAATGCACTCAATACACCGATGCTTACGGCTGCATCACTTTGAAATACCGGTTCCCGTACGATCACCGAAGTTAAGCAACGTCGAGCATGGTCAGTACATTCGATGGCTAACCGCTTGGAAATATCAGGTGCTGTAAGCTTGGAAGAGCGGGTGGTGCGAAAGATAGTTGATCAAAATTGTTAATCGGAGAGCAGAGTTCAAGTTCGTTATATCCACTTACACGCAAATATACTTGGGAAAGATATGAATCCACCACTTCGCTCCTTGCTATGGATAAATTAACAAGACCTGTGTCGCTAAAACATTATTACCCACCTCAAAAAAACATTATTACAATTTAAAAAATACCTTCTGGCTTTAATTAACCTGCAAAGGGTTGATAGTCCGTAAAAAACGAATCAACCAATTTAACACAACGCTTCTACATAGATAATATGGACCAAAATTAAATAATCGAAAATTTTAGAAAAATATTCAGCTCGCTGCATAAGGTTACGAATTTATTGATTCTGCATGCTATAAGGTATTTAAAATACTATCTATAGATCTGAAAAACTTGCATGTAAATTTGCATTAAAAAATAAACTCGTACATGCGCACTAAATGCCCAGTCAACGGGACCTACATTACGCCGACCGCATTTGCTGCAGACGGGTAAGACCCCCACCCCCAAACTAAAGTAAATACCATCAGAGCATGAATCATAAACCCAACCAATGTTTACCTATGTAGATTCAAATATGAAACCGATCAATATTTACCTATACAGAGTCAGGTATAATTCATTGATTAATTGATTTTTTTTTCACAGCTTATCAACCTTTTGCAGGTTATTTAAAGCGACAATTTTTTTTTTAGATTGTAAGAATTTTTTTGGCAATAATAATGATTTACTGATAGAAATCTTACTAATTAAGAAGAAGTGGATTCATACCTTTCCCAAGGGTATTTGCGCGTAAGTGAATAACACAAAACCGACTGGAATTGAAACTCGGCTCTCAGATTTATATTACGATCCATTATCCATGATATCGCTCGCACATCCAAAATTATACTACCTGCAATTCCCAAACGGTCACCCATCTAGATACTGACCAGAGTCGACATTTCTTAACTTCGCTGCTCGTACAACGTGATAATGTCGTATAAACCAAGCTTACGTTTAGTCGTACAGATTTAAATACGTAAACATTACTTTAGTCCGATTAAGTCCTAAAAGAGGAATATCCTCTCGATAATGGCTCCAGGATACGACGATTGCACTTCTACAGAGAGACCCCGCTACCAATGAGGCATCTTGGGTATGACGATAAACTACATCTAGCAGAAAAGCCTCTGATCAGGAGGTATTGAGGAGTGTAGAAACACTTCTTAATTGCTGTTGTTCACAGGTCCATTATTACCCGGGGTGGTAGCAACTAATTACGGCCCTGGCTAGAGAAACTGGTGTCAAAAAACTATGAAAGTGTAAAAATAGGTTTTAATACCAGCAATACATTTTAGAAAAAAAATAATTAAATAATTAACAGCAATAGATTTTTGAAAAAAAATTAAAGGCAATACATTGTTGAAAAAAATTCGCTCTCTCTCTATCTCTCCCTAACCCCACATCTCTCTCATTCTCTCTCTCTCTCTCTCTCTCTCTCTCTCTCTCTCTCTCCGT
>OZ010591.1:71236740-71257247 GCA_963932145.1 Acanthosepion lycidas | reverse complement strand
AATGCGTCGTTTTCCTCTGTCTCTCTTGCCTTTGATATGTTTTGTGCGTATCAAATTTTCCAAACCCTCTTCCCTCATTATGTGAGCTAGAAATTTCAACTGTCACTTTCTACTGTTAAATATATATTGTGGCATTCTCTTCCGTCTACTTGCTTTCCAGTCAACTTTGATCTTCAAAAATTGAAATACAATATCAATCCTTATCTTCTGTCTTCTTAAATCTTGTTCTTTTATTGATGTATCGCCTTAATAGTTGTTTTTTCTCAAATTTCCAACATTTAGTAATCATTAGCGTCATAAGTGCTTTCACTGCCTTACTTTTAGGTGAAATTATTGAAAAAATGACCTTTTTTGTTTCCATTGTCTCTAAAACTTCAACGATAGATAGAAGTACAAAGAATGAGGTAAGTAGATCGTCATAAACATAATGAGATAGATAGATAGATAGATAGATAGATAGATAGATAGATAGATAGATAGATAGATAGATATACAAAATGCGATAAGCAGATATAAACAGAATGAGATAGATAGATAGATAGATAGATAGATAGATAGATATACAAAATGCGATAAGTAGATATAAACAGAATGAGATAGATAGATAGATAGATAGATAGATAGATAGATAGATAGATAGATAGATATACAAAATGCGATAAGCAGATATAAACAGAATGAGATAGATAGATAGATAGATAGATAGATAGATAGATATACAAAATGCGATAAGTAGATATAAACAGAATGAGATAGATAGATAGATAGATAGATAGATAGATATACAAAATGCGATAAGCAGATATAAACAGAATGAGATAGATAGATAGATAGATAGATAGATATACAAAATGCGATAAGTAGATATAAACAGAATGTGATAGATAGATAGATAGATAGATAGATATACAAAATGCGATAAGCAGATATAAACAGAATGAGATAGATAGATAGATAGATAGATAGATAGATAGATATACAAAATGCGATAAGCAGATATAAACAGAATGAGATAGATAGATAGATAGATAGATAGATAGATAGATAGATAGATATACAAAATGCGATAAGCAGATATAAACAGAATGAGATAGATAGATAGATAGATAGATAGATAGATAGATATACAAAATGCGATAAGTAGATATAAACAGAATGTGATAGATAGATAGATAGATAGATATACAAAATGCGATAAGCAGATATAAACAGAATGAGATAGATAGATAGATAGATAGATAGATATACAAAATGCGATAAGTAGATATAAACAGAATGTGATAGATAGATAGATAGATAGATAGATAGATAGATAGATAGATATACAAAATGCGATAAGCAGATATAAACAGAATGAGATAGATAGATAGATAGATAGATAGATTTAAACAGAAATTGATAGAAACAGAAAATGATAGATATGAAGATCTCTCTCTCTTTCTCTCTCTCTCTCTCTCTCTCTATCTATCTATCTATCTATCTATCTATCTCTTACATTACATATTTTACTGTAAATTCTGGCTAGTTGTAACCGTAAATTCTCTGCTAACAATTTCTTTTCTCTCTTGTGGAACTCCTTTCCAGTTGCATGCTTTCAACTCAAGTTAAATCTGCACAAATTTAAATGTAATGTCAATCGCTCTCTTCTATCCTCCTGATTACTCTTTCCCCTTCCCGCACATTATTAATGTATCTGTTCCTAATTCCTCTGCACACTGTAACCACCTTGTGTCTTTGTGTCTTTACTGCTTTACATGGGGTGGTGCCGATCAGAAAGAAAATTTGTCACGTGAAAATGACGCGACTTTAGTGCAAATAGCTTGTTCTGATGAAGCCGATGCGAATAACGAACAGCAATTTTCTTAACGTTTCTGTCTTTTCTCTCTTTTTTTTTTCCTTTTAGCCTTCTATAAAGTCTTACCCTACCTGGTTTGAAGGTGATATAAAACTGTACGCAAAATGTAAATGAGGTAAGTTCACTCATAGATATCCAAGTCAGCGCATGCTAACACACACACACACACACACCAAGCAACAACACCAAAAAAAAAAATGGTGCTGAAATCGATACGCTATTGACGTGTAACTCATTTCCACAAATAATGTAAGCTAAGTGGGTTATTAGCAGGAGTCCAATTAATATTTATTGAAAATTGCGTGCATACCTGAGATGTCTTGAGGGCTTGGTAATCTGTTTATCTTTCCAATTGTTTTATTTTGCTTTTCTAGATTGTTTCATTGTTATTTCGTAAATCGCATTTTTTTTGTTATTTATCTTACTTTATTTGATCATTTGGTGCCTTCTGAGTTTCTGGTTTGTTTTTGTTTTTTGCGTCACGTATCTATTTTAGTTTTATTTTTCAAGTCTTATTTAGCGCTGTATTATTCACAGGGTAGGTTTAATTCTTGGATTATCTTCGAGATATTCGAATAGTTGTTTATTGGGCATTCCATAGTGTGTACAAGATTTTGCTATAAACCATTCTAGTGTTTGTCTATCAGCTATTTAAAGGGTTTGGTTTGGTTTGGTTTATTTTGTTTTACGGCATATCAACCTCAATGAGTTATTTAATGACGACAAGATTTTTAGTATAGATTCGTATGAATAGAGTATATATTCTTTGGTTTAGATTGGTTTGGTTTATTATGTTTTACAGTATATCAACCTTAATGAGTTATTTAATGCCGACAACATTTTTAGAACAGATTCGTATGTATAGAATATGTGTTCTTTGGTTTAGATTGGTTTGGTTTGTTTTGTTTCACGGCATATCAACTTTAATGGTTTATGTAATGCCGACAACATTTTAGGGCAGATTCGTATGAATAGAATATGTATTCTTTGGTTTAGATTGGTTTGGTTTATTTTGTTTAACGGCATATCAATCTCAATGGGTTATTTAATGCCGACAACATTTTTAGGATAGATTCGTAAGAATAGAGTATATATTCTTTGGTTTAGATTGGTTTGGCTTATTTTGTTTTACGGTATATCAACCTCAATTGGTTATTTAATGCCGGTAACATTTTTAGGATAGATTCGTATGAATAGAATATGTATTTGGTTTAGATTGGTTTGGTTTATTTTGTTTTACAGCATATCAACCTCAATGGGTTATTTAATGCCGACAACATTTTTAGGATAGATTCGTATGAACATGTATTCTTTGGTTTAGATTGGTTTGGTTTATTTTGTCCCACGGCACACCAACCCCAATGGGCTACTCAAATCCGACAAAATTCTTTATTTCTGGTAATATTTTGTTTTGTCAAAAATCTGTTTTTTGTTAATATTTTTCCTTCAAAATTGTATTGCTGGTAATAATTTTTCCAAAAAAGTATTGCTGGTAATAGTTAACTATTTGTCCATAGCAGGGACCCTAACAGATGCTACCACCCCGCGTCAGGGTGGACCTGGGAACACTAGCAATTAAGATGTGGTTCCACGCTCCTCGAAATCTTCTGATCAGAGGCCTTGCTGCTAGACGTAGTTTATCGTCTTACCCAGGACGAGCTATTTAAAGAGATGTAGATAATCAATCCTATAGTTTGTCTATAGACCATATATATATAAACTGTTGTTGTATGTGCCAAGTCATCACGCAAGGCACCGATGAAGGAGGACGTAGGGGAGGGTCACCAACGCAAAAAAAAAATGGTTGGACAATGTCAATCAATGGACCCGTATGACGATACCAGAAATGCTGATGGCTGCCGTTGATAGACCGTTGTTGAGGCGATTCAATATGGTTTCTGCATTTGGATCCGCCACCACCCTATGATTACAAAAGACAAGTGGAATGACGCTGATGATGATGGTGGTGGTGCTGGTGTTGACGATGATGATGATGATGATGGCGGTGATAGTGGTGGAGATGACGATGTATGTGAAACTTTTTATGTTAAAATTGCTTGCCTATAGAGTATCACATGAGATTTGCATTCGTTATATTAGGGAATAAATTGTTCTTTTACCGCTACTAGGGTACGAGTACCCGTGACAGTTTCCGTTCCGTTTTCATTGTAGGAATCTTTTTTTACTTTGTTGTAACTACCATTGCTAATGAGGTCTTCCAGCTTTCTTGTATAATCTGATTTGTACATCACTACAATTGCATTAACTTTGTCAGTCGGTAGTATGATGGCGTTTTCGTTCCTCGAGGACACATGGCACAGTGGCCCGGCTCGACATTCCAACCACCTGATGAAGGCCGGAGCGTACAACCGCTGAAACGTTGTAATAAATATGGCGAAAAAGATCATGGATTTTGTGTATAAAAACGTGCAACAAAAGTACATCCTACATTTTCCTTGATAAAGTCGCTCAGAGGACGAAACGCGTCGGCTAAGAATAGTTTTTTCCTGTTTCCTTTTTTGAAAATAATTCATGCACACACACATATATATTCAGAGCAGCATAGATCCATCCAGATCTTATCTCAAATAAAAACTTAAAAGAGACTGTTTGACCAACACAAGGATTGTTAAAATATTCATGTTAAAAAAAAAATAAAAAAAAAACAAATGAAAACTACAGACAAAAGTTCATTTTCTCCATCAGACAAGCAGAAATATTTCTTCTCCTGATGATGGCCATTTTAGCCGAAACTAGTTGAGGAATCTAAATGAAATAATAATAAAAAAAAACGAAAGAATATTAATCCACAACCCAGTGTGTCTGAAGATTTTAAATGTTAATATTTTTTATTGTTCAATAAATATATATATATATATATATATATATATATATATATAATTTATTAGAAAATTATAGCATAAACATATTATGACATCACCACAAAAAATAGCCATTCAACAAGTGATGGTGTTGAATGACATTCAACACCTTTAGGAAGGCCACTTTCCCTGAACTTACTTGTAGTAAAACATTCCACTCTAAGAAAAATGTCCGTATAACTTTCAATCGCAATGCTTTTTTTTTTTTGGTTTTTTTTTTATGTTGAACTGAGAATAATCAAGGGATCAAATATGAACTCAGATCAACGTTTTATGCATCGCAGAGGATGTGTGAACAGTTCTGAATCAGATATCAACGCTTGACTCCCATTTCCCAGTCTCATGGCCCTGATGGTTAACTACAATTTCAATAAATCATTTGACTAAATGGAATAAAACTAATTGACTAAAATTCTGATGCTATCCACTGTTTTCCGATGACAACAAGTCGGGAGATTATAGTGAATCAACTACTAGGTTTGTTGCTATGAAAAGGGGTTCACGGTAGACGATTTTTCTCGCCAGAATCTATTTTAAAACTTTTAACTCTACGATTCGTCTATACATTGAATATTGCTGTCATATCTGGCCTGGTGCTACTGCTCTATATTTAGAGACTCTTGATAAAATAGAAATAAGGAGCTACATTATTATTGGTCCTGACCTGGCATATCGGCTTCAGTACCTTTTGTTACCGCCATAACGTAACTCCCCCGTTCCATTTCTATAAATATGTTCATGGTAAATCTTATTGGTACATAGACTTTATGAGTTTAAGCGTATCCCTAGATTGGCAGCTAGGTTTCACTATCGTACAATTGAAATGGCTAGATGTAACTGTAATTTATATGCTAATAGTTTCTTCTCCCGTAATGCTCGCTTGTGAAACTGTCTTTCGTCTTCTTGTTTCCCATTTAACGTTGATCTTGAAAAATTCAAATGTAATGTCGGTAAATATTGGCTGTCTTCTTAATTTTTGTTCTTTTATTGTTCTCTATCTTGTATTTTTCTTTCCCTCATATTCTTTCCCACTCAGTAAACCCTCATGCCTTAGTGGCTTCGATGGCAGGCTTGGAGTGAAATGATTAAAATATGTTGCGTAAACCGGAGCTAAGTGGGCGGCTTGAATAGTACATGCAGCAAAAAATATATTTGCCTAAACGTTAAAAGAAATAATAAAGACGGCTAAGGAGATATCGGAAGAAGACATCATGCATATAATGATGTCTTTTTTCTCATATTCTTTCACACTGAGTGATCATTTGCGTCTTAGTGGTTGTATTGCATTGCTTGAGATGAAATAACTAACACACACACACACACACACACACATATATATATATATATATATATATATATAAGATATCGCACATTCAGTGGTGGTGTTAATAAAATCTAACAATGAGGAGGGCGATAGATGTAAATTATGTCTTGTAGAAAAATTAGCAGAAAAATCATAACACGTAAATAACCCTAACATATTAAACAAGAAAAATGTATAGATGGTCACATGTAAACATAAAACTGAATACATGTTGAAATACGTTGATCCAGATTACTTTCTACTGTAGATTATAAAGGTTCCTTTTTTTTTTGTAATTTTCTTCTGTTTACTTATCTTCTGTCGAGCATATGTAATTTTTTTTTTATATATGAATGTCTTTTCATTAGCTCCGATTAGTTTTTTTCTACTTATGTCTTGATCATTATTTATAGTTATATATACGTTTACTCTAAATACAAAAATGAAAAACAAAACATTCATCTCTGCTTATTTTAAATGTAGAATGTAAATCCCGTTTCCTTTAAATACAATTTTTTAAACCAATAGTTT
This sequence comes from Acanthosepion lycidas, assembly GCA_963932145.1. Classification (NCBI taxonomy): domain Eukaryota; kingdom Metazoa; phylum Mollusca; class Cephalopoda; order Sepiida; family Sepiidae; genus Acanthosepion; species Acanthosepion lycidas. The sequence continues at coordinate 71,250,676 of OZ010591.1, read as the reverse complement.
CCATATAATATATAAATTGCACCAACATTGCGGTAACAAGATGTTTTTACTAAAATTTAAATCATGTAATAGTCAGCCTCTACTCAGCACCTGAAGATTGCGTTGTTCATGAAAACTCTGAGTCGTGCTGCCTTATTAACACACACACACACACACACACACACACAAACACACACACACACACACACACATATATATATATATATATATATATATATATATATATATATATATATATATATATCCAAATGTAAAAGAACGAAGAGTAAGCGTTCAAAACATGGATTTAAGACAGGGCTCAATACAAAAGTAGGGCAATCGTGATTTCCCACCTGATGAAACGTTTAAAAAAAATTAACGTTGAAACAAGATGTACAGTTTTGTAGTGGGTATGTGCATGTTCTAATGTAATACTGCATAATATATATATATATATATATATATATATATATATATATATCGGGGGTTTGCGTATGTCTGTATATATATATATATATATATATATATATATATATATGTATATATATATATGTATATACTGCGTATGGTTGTAGGAGAATAAAAGAAAATGACAGAGTATTGCCGGTGGAGGAAAAGAAAAGAAGATATTTTAGAATAAAATTATCTGTATTGCGGGTAAAATGGAGGAAAGGGAAAGATCACTACCGGGGCCAAGGGAAGTACCTTGTGGATAGAGGAGTCATTTGTGTACAGGCCTGTCGTTGAAGTCGGTGTAGGATTAATTTACCCCTGGTGAATTTTTTAACTGTCTGCTGCTTTGAATGCCGCGAGCAGGTCCTAAAAGGATCTTAAAAAGCTGTCAGAGTGGAATAGATGACTTAGTGTTTTAGTATTTTTTTTTTTTTTTTTTTTATGATTTGTCCGCGTTTTGCCATTAGTGAAAACATCCATAACTGGCTTCGATGTTTAAATTGTATTTTATATTTTGGACGAATTGATTTTGTGAATCGGATGCGATGCTCAGAATCCCTGTGTAGAGAGCGAACGTTATATATACTTACTTGAAGTGAAATGATTACAAAAATGACACGTTTCTTCAGATTATGACTCTCAACAGCATCCTTTACATCATTATCTGTTAACTGTCGTGGTTTGTTGAGAAAGATGGCGCAATACCTTCCTTTCGCCTTCATTTCTCCAAGCTTCAAAATTCATAGTCCTTCTACGAGATTACAAGCTAAGGAGAGAGAATCCAATCCACATTGCTATTTAACATTTAGCTGAGGGCCTGAATAGAATAGATTGATGCCATTCGCAAGAAAAATCACTTGAACAAGAGAACACTTCATATGAAACAGGAATTCGATAAAAAATACAAATAAATTATATTTTCATAAGTGTATAATGGGAGAGACCAATACAAGAAAGATTTGCTTTTGTCTCCTTACAGGTGCATCTTGAGCATCATTAAACAATCGAATAATCACTGGACTCTCCTTACTATTAAGTTGGTGCAAAAATAATGTCGTTCTCTCACATATGTTAGTATGTGAGAAAACGACATTATTTTTGCACCAACCTCATACTTTATCTAGCATTAATTTTAATTAGGTTGAATACAAAAGACCACTAGGGCGGACCAAGAAAAATAATAGGCGAGGATATCTTAAATTATTATTATTAGGTTGGTGCAAAAATAATGTCGTTTTCTCAGATATGTTACTATGTGAGAAAACGACATTATTTTTGCACCAATCTAATACTTGTTATTCTCAGGTTTTCTTTGAGTTCGTTATTCACCACGCTAATTATCAGCACTCTACGTGTTTATCAAGTCTGTTTCGCCAACGCCTTTGTCTTCCGCCATCAATGTGTGTACGCAAACGGTAGTCACGCTTCCATGTATTTTAATAGGTATCTTCTTCTAAAACCGTGTGCTCGGTAAACGGTAGCAAAGGTTCGATTTATTTTAGTGCTGTCCAGAACAGTGTGCCCGGTAAACGGTAGTGAAGCTTCGATTTATTTTAATCGTTTTCTTCCAGACTGTGTGCCTGGTAAATGGTTGTCTCGCTTCCATGTATTTTAATAGGTATCTTCTTCCAAAACCGTGTGCCCGGTAAACGCTAGTGAAAGTTCGATTTATTTTTAGTGTTTTCCAGGACTGTGTGCCCGATAAATTGTAGTCAAGATCCGATTTATTTTAATCGTGTTCTTCCAAAACTGTGTGGCCTGTAAACGGTAATCAAGCTTCTTCATTTATTCTTTGTCTTCCTCCTCGACGGTGTTGCTGGTCATTAGCAATAAAACTTCTACTTATTTTATTCGTTATCAAGTTGATATCAAACGCTGAAATAACTTCGAAACGGACAACATGTCATCAATTTCAGAACATATAAAAGTCAAATTTACCAAAGGGAACAAAGATAGGTATGCAGTATGTTTGCGAGATATGAACACACTACGAAATTAATAGAAAAAAAGTATTGATGGCTACGCATGGTCCTTCCTGTGAAGTGGCGTCAACACATAACGAACGAAAGCTTTATAGAAAAGTTCAAAATGAAAGTGAGGAAAGAAGGAATTGTCTATTAGGACATTCTGCATGGTCTCCTGAAGATGAAGTGTCAAAGACGACTCTGTGTTATGCGGGAAGGAGTAGTGGATATCATTTTATGGATCCATTTACAAAACCCGTGGTATATTAGTGTTATTACGGACAATCTAAAGCATAGTATTGCCCTAGAATCTATCCTGGAATGATAATGGGAGAGAATTGCGAAAAGATAATTCTATCTATCTATCTATCTATCTATATATATATATATATATATATATATATATATATATATATATATATCAAGGAGTCTGTTCATATCTATCTATCTATCTATCTATCTATCTATCTATCTATCTAAGCCTGTTCAGTATCTATCTATCTATCTATCTATCTATTTCAGTTTCTTCTTTATCTATATATCTATCCAATTTTCCTCACTCTTCGATCTGTAACGCTATTTATCGATGTACATGCCCTGTCCTCATCTTTCATTGAGACTCGAGTTTATTTATTTTCTTTTTTTATCTGTCTCCTTATCTCATTGTTTCTTCATAATATATATAAATACACACAGACAGAGACACACACATACATACATACACACAGACACACACACAGACACACACACAGACACACACATATATATATATATATATATATATATATATATATATATATATATATATAATATAAAAGGCTCAAACGCAAATATTTCATGGTTATAATTTATTACATTGGAATCGTAATCACGATCAGATTAATCACACATACAAATTTCAAAAAGAAAGTTCTTTCTGAATTTGTAGGTCTGATGAATTGGATCATGATTACGATTCAAATATAATAAATTATAACCATGGAATATTAGTATTTGAGCCTTTTATATTTGATTCTTAGTCTGTCCTAGACATTGAGTTCTACCTGGATTCTATCCTCTTGGCAATTTATGTATATATATATATATATATATATATATATATATATATATATATGGTTAATTAGAAAGAAAGCAGGATTTACAGTGGAGTTCTCAAGATCAAAGATGGAGATAGAGCGATAATCGAATTAATTCGAAAATAGAAAATTAAATAATAAAACGAGAACGTATATAGGGGCGCGACGTACAAACACATGCACATAAACACACATACACAGTTAGACGTGCCCGTGCGAGCATGTGTATGCGTGCATGTTTACCTGTATGTATTCAAGCAGGCTTGCACATGCTCAAGCACACACATAAACACACCGGCACAAACTCTCATACGAACAAAAATTCAACCATAACCTATACTAAATGGTCAAAACAATAGCAATAAACCAAGTATAACAATAAACATAAACAAATGAAAAAGTATAAAAGGTACTTGTCTTTCCCACAACTAAACAAAAAAGAGTTATCAAACACTAAGTAAAATTAGATAATGTAATGAATTATTATACATAATACAACATACAAAATAATAACATAAAACCTACTAATAATAATCATGCAACCTACTAAAAATACATATGTCGTTAACACAAACACAAACACAGAAGTGCATACACGAATACACATGTTGATTACTGTGTGCGTACATATTTGTATGTATGCGCATATGCATGTACATACATAGGCACATACATATACACACAGCTACATAAACATACATTCACACACAAAGCATGAAACAGCCTGTCGCCACTGAGTGTTGACTTCAATTTTCACTTTTATATTTATATTTACATCCGCTCTAGCTCTGATGTTGAGCACTTTATCCCATAAATATAGCACACCTTAAGACTATATTTCTTCATATATATATATATATATATATATATATATATATATATATATATATATATATATATATATAGTAAAAAAATATATATATAGTAAAAAAAAAGTGGATAGTATATTTATATACATATATATATACTATCCACTTGTTTTTACTTCACTATATCTTTATAGGGTTTGTTTTCTTTCTTCCGGACTTCTTGAAGTACCGGTTCTCGTGCCATCACCGGATGTTAAGCAACGTTGAGCCTGGTCAGTATCTATTAGGTTGGTGCAAAAATAATGACGTTTTTGACGTTAAAAAATATGTCAAAAAACGTCATTATTTTTGCACCAACCTAATAGATGGCGGACCGCTTGAGCATGCCAGTTACTGTAAGCTTGGAAACGTTAATACAGCAATGGATAATGGCTCGGAATTTTTAATCAGACAGCCGAGTTCTAATTTCAGTTGGGTTCGTTATATTCATTTACATTCAAAATACAACGTAAGAAATTCAAGGTATGAATATGCCTCTCCCCACCCAACTATGAGTTAATTAAGACTTGTATCACTCAACAATTTTTATTATCTAAAAAAAAAAAATATAATCCAAAAATATTTTCTGGCTTTAAAAAGTTGTAAATCTTTATCTATAAAAGTCAGCATGTGTGTGTGTGTGTGTGTGTGTGTGTGTGTGTGTGTGTGTGTGTAACGAATGCACGGCCGCAATTTGCGACGGATTTGCACCAAAATTTACATGCACATACTCCAAGTTAGCAGGAAGGCCAAAACCGACTTTGTATTTCCAAACTCCCATCGATAGTGGAAATAAACGATTTTTTATGCTTCTACGGCAGTTTTCATGTAGTTTGCGGTCATTTTGTATTGGCCAGAGTGAGAGCCTATAGCTGGCTGCCGCGAATAGGCAGGAAGATTCTATTGGCCATCTTGAGAGCCGACAGCTGACTGACACGAATGTTAACTAGCATGCTAGCATGCAAAAAATATCGATAGCTGCATTCGTCAGAAGTGGGAAAAATTTAAATCTGCATGGCACTTTACTCCAATTGGTTCAATCGCTTGCTTAAACTCAACGTTGATTCTGATTCCGCAGAATTGGGTTGGGTGTGAAAAAGTATTTGTTGTTAACATTCTTTTTTCATTCGGTTTTTCCAGTTACAAGTCCTTATTTAAAGCTGATCGTTTTGTGTTCATTTTGTTTAGTTCTTTTTTTTCGTAACAGATTTAATGTTTAGTATAGAGCTTAAAAAAATTCGCAGTGTGAGATAGACAAGAAGTAAGGCATGTAACAACATCAGCAGTGTAAAGGGCACTCCTTTAAAGGCAAGGAAGGCCAAAAATATTTTAAGTCATTATAGCGATTGCTGTATGAGTCGTACGATTTTTGAATCAAGCCCGGGCAACGCCGGGCCATGCTGCTAGTAGTTGATAAGCCGTAGAAAACGATTCAATCAATCTTCTTCTTTCTGCTATCATCTATAAATATACGTATCTGTAAACATTCATCTATCTATCGATCGATCGATAGATCGATAGATCCATCTAATTTCTCTCTTTCTCTCTCCCCCCCTTTCTCTCTTCGATCTGTACCGTTCTATATCTTCCAATCTGTGTATATTTTTGTCCCTCTGTCTTACAATTGCTCTACCTATTTACATTCTACGATTATCGTCATTTTTCTCTAAGTACCCTTCATCTCTTGCGTCATCATGGTTGATGCTAACCTCCAGGAGAGCTATCTGTTCCCACTTTCCAGGCTAAAATTTTCCTCTGAGATAAAGTGGAAAGATTATATTGAATCGATTACTAAGGAAAGTTTCTTCACTGTGTCATTCTAGACAATTCTTCTCTCCAGAATCTATCTTACATATTTGTGACTACCATTGGCTCAGGCTGTGAATATTGATGGCACATCTGTTCTGGTTCTCCTGCTTACGTATTTGGAAATCCTTGATAAAATCCAGAGAATAATCTGCAATTTTATTGGTCCTGACCTGGTATCTTGGCTTCAGTCACTTTCCCACTGCCATAATGTAGATTCTCTGTGACTTTTCTATAAATACTTCCATGGTAACTCTTCTGACAAACTTTCCCCTAGGATTGTTGTTTCATTCCCCCACCCCTCAGAGACAATGAATTGTAAATATGGGGACTAGTTAGTATTTTCATAGAAACAAGGAGGTATTATGGTGGATGTAGTATGAATGTGTTGTTTTGGTGTAAGGAATATTGTTCGTACGATTGGGTCAGTGTTTGCGGCTAGCTAAGTTATCGTTAAGACAGAACAAGACCGTCCTTTCCCCAATCCCCCCTTTCGGCCATCTGCCACATTTCTGTGTATTTTACAAAATAAATATCACTTTCCCCTATGGTAACTAGACTTTATGAATTTCAGCGCAGTACTAGATTGGCGGTAAGGTCCCATCATTTTAGACTTGAAATGGCCAGATATAACTAAAACTTTCATGCTAACAGTTTCTTCTATCGCACCTCTCGCTTCTCTTTTGGCTTCTTGTTTCCTAGTAAGCTTTGGTCTACAGAAATGTAACTGTAATATCAATCGTTATCTCCTGTCTTCTTAATTCTTGTTCTTTTATTATTCTCTTTAATTATAGCAATTTTTATTATAATCTCTAATTCTCAGTAACACCTTGAGTCTTAGTGGCTTTATTGCCTTGCTTGGGTTAAATGGATAAAACAAATAAGAATCCCTTTGTCTCTATCATACCGTTTTTATCCTTTTGCTTGTAAATCTATCCATCGATCACGCTAACTATAGTTATCGATCAATCAATCTGTCTCCGTAATTTTCCTTGTAATCCACTTTCATTTGCTTCAGTCTCCACTTCGGCTACTTACAATCCCTTCTTTATTCCTCCATTGTGCATTGATTGCTTTATTCCCGAGACGAATAACTTTGGCCCAGAACAGGTCACCAATTGATGATATATCACTTGTCTCTCACAGATATGTATCGGTTCTGATTGATAAGTTTCCACCGATCGATACACTTTGCCGACAAGAGTCCACTTTCTTCTTGGACCAAATCTAATCTTTCCAAAGTACAAATAATCCTGTATCTGTAAAGATTTGAGAAATATTAATATAAGAATTATTTGATGACTGTTTACCTTTCATGTAGTGAATATAATAATTCAATATTAAGTTCTAAACGTACTCAAAACGGACAATGTAATGATTTTATTCCTTTAAATATGTTTTTTAATTGTTTCAAAATTAACTGTAAACACTGTATAGTAAGTGCAGTACATTTCTCTATATCAAGAGAAAGATAGGATCCTTTAAAAATCCCACTGTTTATTAGTATCCTAACTTTGTCTGATCAGAAAATGAACCACTGCGAAATTACCATTCATAAACTTGTGAGTAGCAATTGATTGCGTTAAACTTAGTGACACTTTTGGATTAAGAGTGAAAGCATCTGATTGTTGTGTTGCCTGCCGTTTCTTTTTTCTAGTGATCTATCGGCAATCCCTTAGTAGGGATCCCAATGCTGCATCATAGACTTAAAAAACGACGGATAATTGTCTTCTGCTTTTCGGAAAGTACTGAGTCAATGGTGAAAAAAGTTCCTCTGAAGCGCTGAGTCCTAATCACTAAGATGAGAAGATCAATGAATATTAAATTGGATAATAATAAAAATGGCAAATAAATCTCTTTTGTTTTTGTTCGGGTGGTGGGGTCATTATTTACAAGGGGAAGGACATCGTATTTATTAAGAAAGCGACAAGGGGTGGCAGGTAGACAAAACGAATCAAGTAGTTACACATCAGCACTTTTCCAATCTGACCAAGGAATCTGGGAAAGGAAGATATCTTCACTCATCTATTGCTGTAACAGCACTGACTACCCTTAGCGTTTTATTTTTATCGGTCTTATTTAAAAAACTTAATGAAAGACAGTACATCATTAACAGGATTCATTAGAGAAATAGAGTAGCTAATTAAGTTAAAAGTATATTATGGCAATTTGAATTTGTTTTTATGTTGACATTTTAACACTAATTCATTTCTCTAATTCAATAGTTGGCATTGATTATTGCATTTTATTATTCTAATCTTTTCTTCCAAACAAGTTACACCAATCTCCATGACTATTAAGAGTACGCACGTTGTAGTTTTAGCTACTTTATTTCCATAATCATCACTCACCTCTAATTCTTCAACTATCAATAGTATAACTGATTCTAATTTCTATATTTTATTTCCCCCTCTATATAAACTCTATACACTATATTTATAAACGTCCCCCTACTTCAATATCTCTCCAACTCTCTTTCCGTTAATTCCTTATATCCCTTTATATATTTTAAATTTATTTTTATTCCTGTTTTAAATATTTCATTCTCCATATAACCCCAAATTAACGTCAATATTTGTTTTGTTTTTTTTGTATAAAACTTCTTCCCTTTGAAATAAATACCCTCCACTGACCCCTGTCTTGTGCTTTTCGTCTGACTGAAGCATTGAAATGGATGAATTCTGGATTAGTTTTGCGATAGGTTGATTTTTTTTTTACCTTTCACAGATAAATTCTACTTCTTCCCCCCCCCCAATCTATAACCCCAAACTCTGTCCATACCGGGTTGATAAGACAGACGGCCGATATCTTCGTCTGTCGAATAGGCTATTCTCCATATGAGGTGATTTTTTAAATTTTATTGTTTATTAATAAATGCCTCCATGACATCGCTAAAATAGAGCATAGGACGATGAAAAAGACGCCAAACTTGACGAAAACAAAATTGTATCGTCTAAATGCTTATGTTATTATTAAGAGGAAAGACCAATGTTTTTTATAATTATTTTTAAAAAAATTTCCTTGTTTCTCTTTGTATCACCGGAACTAGTAAAATAACATAAAAAGTTTCAAGTTCTCCAACGCCTTAACCATTGGTTAGATCCAGTGACAAGAACCAAAAGAGTGTGAGTTCAATACCCGGTTAAGGCAGTGGAGAACTTGGAGAGAGGAATTAACAGGAGATAACTGATAACTGACACCCATCAAAACCATGGCACGTGGAACTAGAACAGTCTACCCCAGTGAGCGAAATAAAGAGTTCAGTTCGACATTCGAACCAGCTGAGGAAGGCCGGAGCGTACAACGGCTGAAACGTTTTGATAAATATGGCAACAAAGATGAGAACAATAGTCTGAATAATGTAAATAGTGCACATAATACCTCATCTCAGAAATATAGACAGATTTTTTATATATTATCAGAACGTTTTGGTGGTAATAATTATTTACTCACATAAGTCCTACTAATGAAGACAGTGATGTAAGGGAAAGAGGTGGGGGCCTTTCCTTTCTCAATGTCATTTTCGCGTAAGTGAATATAATGAACCAGACTTGAATTGAAATTTTTAATTGCGAGCCTTTATTCATTACATCACGTGCACACTGGTAACTGGTATTTCCAAATGGTTACTCATCTAGGGACTAACCAAGTTGGACGTTGCTTACCTCGTCCCCGTATGAGAACAAGGTGTTTCAGCGTGATATAGTCATAAGTCATGCCACCCGTACATCCAAGCTCATAGCTGCTGGTATTCCCAAATGGTCACTTATCTAAATACTGAATAGGGTCAAAGTTGGTTAACATTGGTGATCATACGAGAACCGGTGTTCCAACGAGATATGGCCGTAAATCGTCGGGCGAACGTGGATTGATAAAGGATTTCATCTTTTCTCCGCAATAGTGATTTGCAATACCCGCTTAAAATTTACAAGGTTCCATGCAAAAAGTAGAATAGATATTTTTTTTCATTTGAAGGGGCACGCATTTTACACCCTGTATCTACGGATTAAATGGAGATGGTTGCATGAAAAAAACTATCGTATTCTCAATATCCTTCTGTAGAGCAATATTTCTGTTGTCTCAAATGTTTTTATCTGCGAGGAGATTGTCCAGCATTCACTGCCATATAGGAGAACTGATACTGCATAACAATTCAGTACACTTTTATTTATTTCTAACGAAATTTGCCTGATTCTTCATACTTTGCATAGCATTTCGGAAGTCTCTTTCGCTATCCTAATATAGACGTATGAAAAGAAACTGCGTGTACCTTTTTTTAACGATAACCAATTTCTAAGTCTATTCCTATACGTATCTCCCTGTTTATGTGTATAAATTACCAGAGGCAAAGCAATGTGTATATACAATGACAACTGTTTTTCTATTCTTAAATATTAATCATACGTAAGTGTAATTTATTCCGAACAACTGATACAAATCAGTTGAATTCTATATGAATTATCTGAGGTATTTTTGTTTTTGCAACATTTTCATTGACACCTTAAGTATCGATTTCTGCGACTGTCTAATGGCGAATGTGTAAAACACATGCCTACTACCATAGCAATGAAGATAGCCGAAAATATGTTTTAAGATTTCATTCGATGATAATAGCTTTACTTGACTAAAAGCTTCCAAGTTTTTCATTAGATTATATGTCTGCCATTACTGAAATCTTCGATTGAGTTTGATGCTTTTTATTTTCATGGCAACACAAAACTAATATCACTATCAGATGTATTTCTCTTAGGTTTTGTCAGTTTTATCCATAACAGAAAAAGCAGTCGGTATAAAAATGAATCAGTAAAATAATGATAAATATCCGAAAATCAGAAAATAAGTGTAAAATAAAAGAGGTTTTCTTCTATATTATTAGGATTACTTCTTCTTCTTCTTCTTCTTCTTCTTCTTATTATTATTATTATTATTATTATTATTATTATTATTATTATTATTATTTGTTTATGTTATGTTCTTATTATTCTTCTTATTATTATTATTTGCGTATGTTATCTTATTATTATTATTACTATTATTTGTTTATTTTATCTTCTTCTTATTATTATTTATGTTCTCTTTATTATTATTATTTGTTTATGTTATGTTCTTATTATTCTTATCCTTCTTCTTCTTCTTCTTCTTGTTATTACTATTATTATTACTATTATTATTATGTGTTTATTTTTTCTTCTTCTTCTTAATATTATTACTATTTGTTTATATTATGTTCTTTTTATTATTATTATTATGGTTTTTATGGTATCTTATTATTTATGCTATGTTGTTATTATTTGTGCATGTTATCTTCTTTTCTTCTTCTTCTTCTTCTTCTTCTTATTATTATTATTATTATTATTATTATCATTATTATTATTGTGTACTATTATTATTTGTGCATATTATGTTCTTTTTCTTATTATTATTTGTATAATATTGTTATTTGTGTATGTTATCTTCTTCTTCTCCTTCTTCTTCTCATTATTATTATTATTATTATTATTATTATTATTATTATTATTTGTGTATGTTATGTTTCCTGCTTTGAATCCTGGTCCAAACTATGGTCTTTAGGTATTATAAAAGAATTGTCAGTTAATTGATAGCACTTTTCCTAGAATATGGTGATGTTCCTAGTAGGGTGATCATCTGGACAGCTTGTATGTTGATATTACCTGGAACACTGTTAGTAAAACTCTTCATTCATTTTCTCACGAGGCCCAGAGATCCGATTACTATAAGTAAAGTCCCAGTCTCCATTCCACACATCTTTCTCCAGTGTCCTTGGATTTGGACAATTTCTCAATGGTTTTTATAGAAATGTTTCTCTCAGATTGTACTGTTATGTCAATAAGCATACACTTCCGGAATTTCTTTTCTTTTATGATAATATCAGGTCTGTTGGCTTTCATTACCCTGTCAGTTTTTTTTTTAATTGACATGTATCGTTATTTTGGGTAACTGTGTCTGGTTTGTGCTCAGCCATCTCTCAGTGGTTTCGATTATGTGCTCCTTGCATATCTCCCAGTGCACATATGTCGCTACAATATTATGTCTGTAGGTTTATTCATTTTTTTTCTATTTCCGGACATCCTGAGATACTATCCTCGCATTTTCATTTTGGGTTAGTTCCATCCTTGATTATATGACTGCCGCTATAGTAATGAATAGCAGCTGGGATTGAGGAATCGGAGAGTCGAGTTCGCATTCCTGTCGAATCCATTACATTCACTTATGTGCTAATATTCTTGGGAAACGTATAAATCTTTTTCTCCTTCCCCACCAGCTATGGGTAAATAGCAAGACAGACCGGGTTCTATAGCCTTGGATGACAACTGATCTACCGCAGAAAGAAATGGCAAACTACTACGGTAAAAATCTGCCTCGTCAGTCATATATCGAAAGATACAAGCTCGCCTAAAATATAATCTAGTTGCGAGATTTTGGTCATGAGCTGCAATAATTAGGCCTTCTGTTTCAGCTTTCAACCCAGTGCTCCTCAGCCACTGATGTGATTTCTGTTGGTCCGCATCTGCTTCTTTCCTTCTTTTACCATTATTATTATTATTATTATTATTATTATTATTATTATTATTATTATTATTATTGTCATATTTCGATTCCTGCTTTGGTCACACGACCTACCAGGACGGCGGGAAAATCTAAGGCGGGTAGCAGTGCATTGTTATGGCTACATTTCATGATTTGTTTCTCTAACTCCATTAACATCATGGACAAAGTTCTTCTTAGTGTGTGGGCTATATTTATCATGACATTTTTTGCATTTCTCTTAAGCAGGGATTTCCAGGCATTTCTTCAATGTGTTGTGGCGTTTCTTTTTTATCATTCCAAGCCCACCTATTATGACTAGTATGTTATTCAGATGACGGTCGTCTTCGCGTATAGAATCCAGAAGTTAGCAGTGAATATTTCGGAGACAGTAGGAAAGCGTAGTTCAGGTTAGCAGTGGATATCGCAGCAAAGTAGCAGAGCGTAGTACTTCCTTCTGTTCATCTTCGCCTGACAAGTTGGTACTGGTCATTCGGGTAGGAAAAACCAAAATGGCCGCCTTTATACACGATGGATTGAATGTTCTACGTCTTTTGATTGGTTAACCTTCTATTGGTGGACTATAAAGTGAGTCCAGGCATTTGGACTAACTCACTAGTTATATATATACACAAAAAACTGTAACATAGTACTATTCTTGTTTTCAATTTTGAAATTTTTTTCTATTTTGATTTCCAAGTCTATATACTTCGATAGATTTTCAAATTACTTGGTTGCTATCTTACAGTACGCTGGGCTAACCATATCAATTATAAGGTAATTTTTTTTTTTTTCTTTACCGAACTATTTGCTTCAATTTTTCTGTCTGTAAAGACTGAGTACTCCCATAGAATTGTGATGTCTTCTATTTCTGTAACCGGTGCTCGGTGGTTTTCATGCCAGTGTTTATTAATGTCTTTTCCTATGTGTTTGGACATTGTCCAGTATAAGTACTGACCCACTCTATTGTTACGATATTCATATTCACATGCTGTATGTACACAACATTCTGAGATTAGACGGTCTATAGATTTCTGATATTTGTTACAGAAACTGCATTATGGATCTCCACTATCATATATGATATTTGCCTGAAAGGTTTTATTAATATTATTATTATTTGATTTCTGTTGTATAGGCATTACCTTTCGGGTCCCAACAAAATGGCTTCATGACATTTTCCACTTATCATTTTTGTTAAAAAGCAACAGCACATACATTTTGCACAAAAAAGGTCACACACATTTTACGTAGATAAAGCTCT
>OZ010591.1:71181740-71231740 GCA_963932145.1 Acanthosepion lycidas | reverse complement strand
ATACATATACATACACGCATATATATATATATATATATATATATATATATATATATATATATATATATATATATATATATATTCATTGTCATGCTAAGTTTTGTACCTGCGCATTACGATAGAGTTTGAATGGATGTCTAATACAAATGAATAAGACTGGACATAAGATAGAGCTTATTCATGACACCTAATTAAAAATGACCATATATACATACATCTATCTATCTATCTATCTATCTATCTATCTATCTATATATATATATATATATATATATATATTTGTATATATATATATATATATATATATATATATATATATATATATATATATATATATTAGACCGTATGGAAACTGTTTTATTGACTACGCGTTTTGCCTTTGTTAGATCGGCTTCTTCGTCTCACAATGAAAGTGTGTGTGCGTGTATTTAATATTAATTTGTTAATATCTCTTTGTTTGGATCCTAATAAAAACTCACACACGTGCGTGCGCACGCGCACACACACACACACATGTATATATTGGGTTGGAAAGTATGCATTTCATTTATGAAAGAAGATATTTGAAAAAGGTCGCGTGTGTAAAATTATGTTTTGGCAATATTCCATAGCGGCATTTACAAGAATTTCAAAAATTAATAAAAAAAAAAAATGATATAAATGATAATACATCTACGCGTGTCTTGCAAAATAAATAAAGTTTTATTTAAGCGCATCAGTGAACTCAACATATCTTTGATGTTCAATTTCTGTTTTCTCAAACATTATTCTTGCCTTCATGGACTGTGTACCTTCGAGACGTTGGCGATCATCCCTCTACCAGACTTCGTAGCTCTTAATATATAACTCCTAGGTCGTGCATGTGGGTTTGAGAGTCTTTTCTAAGTAGAGGAAGGTAACCTGGCATCAAGAGGTCAGAGGAAGGGATAAACGAGTCGGGGTTTTTTGGGTTTATTTCTTTCTGCCGTAGACCAGTTGCCATAGCTAGAAGGGAGAAGAAGAGGATGCATAGCGTTTCCCAAGGGTATTAGTACGTAAGTCAATGTAATTGATTCGACTGTAATTACTCCAGCGTGCCTCCTACTACAACACTCTTCATAAGTACTTTACACCATTTACCTTACCTCCATCCCTCTGCCATAAATATATTCCATTAAATCTATTGTTTGGTCAATCTCAAGGTTGATACTGGTTCTCTTCGAGACCAACCTCGAGTCGTTTATCACCTTCTCTGACCTTCCTCTCCTTAGAAAAGACTCTCAAACCCGCATGTACGGCCTAAGAGTTTACGTCAAGGACCATCTTCCACTGACTAGAGAGCTCTCTCTCTCTCTCTCTCTCTCTCTCTCTCCTTCTCTCTCATCTCCAGACCATTCATACGTCTTTCTCTGTCTACCTCTGCTCAATGCTGTAGGCTACCTCTTCTTCCTCTATCGATCTCCATCCTCCCGTTACTGTGGTGGACTCGAAAGTATTTCTGACAATATAGACATGGCTATCTCTTTCCATCCGTTTGCTCATATATTCGTGTTTGGGGACTTTAACGTCCGCCATAACCAGTGGCTTAAAAACTCTATAATTGACATTGCTGGCATACAAACATTTAACTTTTCAATTTCTCAACCCCTCACGTAAATAGTTACCCCAACAACCTGGACGGTAAGGCTACCCTTCTCGATCTCTATTTCCCCTCCATCCCCGAGTCTTGTCGTGCCACGCAGCTCTGCCCTAATCATACTGTAGTGTCTGTCAACATCTCTTTCTACTCCACCCCCAGCAAAGAAGCTCCTATCAACAGAACATCTTTCTGTTATCAACGAGCAGACTGGAACTCGTTCTGGGATTTCCTTTGCGATGTCCCCTGGAATGTGGTCTTTAATCTCCCCGTTCAAAAATGCGCTTCCGAGGTCTCCTCCTGGGTAAAAGCTGGAATCAAGGCTTTCATCCTCGCAAGGAAATATAAGGTTAAATGGCGCTCATTCCCTTGGTTCTCTGCTGCTTGCTCAGCTGCTACTGTCCATAGGGATCACTTCTGGCTATATGGTAGTGAAATGTCAGATTGCAACAGACGTCTCTTTGTCTCAACCCGTAACAAGTGCAATGGTGTCCTCAATGAAGCAAAGTCACTGTTTTCTGATAGAACGAAACAACGTATTGCATCTCGCAAATTCGTCTCCAAAGATTTTGGCGACTCTGCAAGAGCGTACTTTACAGCAAACCCACAATACCTCCTTTCTTCAACGAATTTGAGGTCCTGATCTCCTCAGCCGATAAAACTGAGTCTCGGAAATTCTCATCCAGCTCAACGCTTGAGCTATCCAGTGTACCCACACCAGATTTCCTTCTGACCCATATATCTACCGCCCTCTCAGTCTCCTACCACTCTTCGGCAAAGTCTTCGAGGCTTTAATAAACGCCGAAGTGGTTAAGCACCTTATATCCCGTGATTTGCTCTCTGACAAGCAGTATGGTTTCCGTTTTGCCCGTTCTACAGCTGATGTGCTCACGGCCATGATTGAAATTGTTTACCAATCACTTCACAATAACACAGAAGCTGAAATTGTGGCTCTAGATATCTCTAAAGCCTTTAGCATGCCGGCCTCTTTTGTAAGCTTCAGGTATACGCAACTTCATGTCGATGATTTGATTTAATGCAATCATTTCTGTCAAATCGTTTAATGAAGGTTGTCTTTAACGGGTTCTCTTCCAGTTCCTATCCCAGGAACGCTGTATTCGCTAAGGCTTTGTCCTGCTTCCTACTCTGTTCCTTATCTTCATTAACGATCTTCCCGATGTCATATTTTCCCAAGTCGGCATCAAAGCGGACGACACTACTATTTACTCCTGCCTCAAAAGCAAATCTGGTATCGCTGACAAAACTAACCTGGCCGTTTGTCACGAAAAGGACATCCAATCGGTTGTGGACTGGGACAAGAAATGGCTGGTTAACTTTAATGTCTCAAAAGCAAAACTGCTCTCTATTACTTACCACATGGAACATGTCTGATGCCCAACTCTTCATGAGTACCACATTGCGACTACTCGGTCTCACACAGTCCGCTGACCTGAGATGGAACAAATACATTGAATTAATATCTTTATCGACCGCAAAGTTGGTTCCCTGTGTCGCGCCAGAAAGTTTTTTCTCCCCCCAGTCTATCTTTCAAATCTATATATTAACTAGTCCCCCTTACATGGAATATTGCTGCCATATATGGTCTGGAACCCTGCTATTCGATTTAAGCTCCTCCACAAAATCCAGGGACGGATAGGCAATGTATATGGTCCTGATCTGGCATCTCGTCTACAGTCGCTCTCTTACAGAAGTGCCGTCGCCTCCCTCTGTCTACAAATACTTTCAGGGTAACTTCTCTGACGAGCTACTTTCGCTAGTTCCCTGCATGAATTTAAACGTGCTACTTGGTTGGCATTTCGGTCCCATCCTTTCACTATCGAAGAAGTTAAATACAGCCGTCTCTTTACTCCAATATATATATATATATATATATATATATATATATATATATATATATATAAAGGCATTTTTATGTTTATACATTCATTTTATAGATACAAATATTTAAGTAAATTCTCTGTTTATAATAAACTGTATTGAAACTATATAATGTAGCCGCTCTCACCCTCTCACTGTTGAAACTGTTAAATGTAGCCGCCTCTTCTACATCAATAGCTTCATATCTCGAACCTCTCGTCTGTGGAATTCCCTTCCAATTACTTGTTTCACTGATGGCTATAATTTCCAACTATTAAAATGTAATATCAATCAACATCTCCAGAATCCTCGATGTATTCCCTCTTCTTCTCTTCATCGTTTCCTCTATCACGCCTCTTTACTCTTGCTCCCACTCTCTGTAACCCCTTGCGTGCTAGTGGTATCCCGCCTTGCTTGGGGAGAAATGCTTAATATATATATATATATACTTGGAATATCAACACAGAAATTAATAATATTACTTATTATAAAACGCAGATTGTGTGTGTGTCTATACGTTTATATATTGGATCGGATTTCCTACATTTTTCAACCAATTTCAACAAAACTTCACAGGACTACGTAAAATTGCGTTGGTTCTAACAGCGCTAAAAATTGGAAAATCACAATTGTTTTTGCACGAAATCAATTTGAAAACACGATTAAGAGGCATTAATGAAATGAGGACAACTCATATCGAGTTATACTTATTATAAAACCCAGGTTGGTTATGTGTGTGTGTGTGTGTGTTCGTTTATATATGGGATCGGATTTCCTACATTTTTCAACCGATTTCAACAAAACTTCATTTTTTTTTTGGCAGATAGTGTTTCTTATTGTCTTGCACACTTTTTTCTTTATTTTTATATTGAAAATGCTTTAAAAATTCCATTTACAAGACAATTGTTTATAATAAAATTATATTCAATCGATAGACTCATAACGATTGAAAACAATGTTTTTGTTTGAGTTTGGGTTTGACCAATTCGTAAAAAAAACTTTAAAAAAAAAACTAATTAAGACATTCGTGTCCATCAACCTTAAACAATAATCTTTGTCAATTTTATTTTTTCAGTCTTTATGATGGTCGATACTTGATCTATCTCTTACCGTTACATCCCCGGGCAACGCCGGGCTCTACTGCTAGTCATTTATAAAATAGTAACACAAATTCAGTATTTTGCTAATGATACATCAACATTGTGTCTAACAGCTGATATACTAGTTGTAAACAGTGACCGAAGCGCCAGCATTCAGAAAACTAGGTATGGTATGCGTGTCATCTACGCAGTTCCATTATAGTAATTACAGTTTATTAAATATACACATAGCGTAAAAGTGTAATTACTGTGCAGTATGGTACAACATTGTTTTGAAGGTTAGTCTAAAGTTACCATATTGAAATAATGGTTAAAACTCTAAGATAGCACGTAATTTGAAATGGATACACACCGTATTTTATAAACGTCATTACCGACAGGCCTAAGCATTGGGCCACTGGTGGCTTACTGTATGTTTGGAATTTTGAGCAAAGATCAGTGCACCAGGTCGTCTTGTACGCCTCTTATTTACAGTATATGTATATATATATATATATATATATATATATATATATATATATATATTGGTATCCACAAACAGGCAGTTTCGCAGCTCATCAGTATGGCTAGACATCTGACATGGTATCAGTCGGAGAATCTACCTCTAAGCCATCTGGCGCACGGCAGGAATTCATATGAATTTAAGCAGCGTATTTATTTTTAGATAAACACGCCAGTGACTGGGAAAACTCGATTCGTTTTTAACGAATAGTCTTGCATTATACACACACACACACATATATATATATATATATATATATATATATTAGGTTGGTGCAATAATAATGACGTAATAATGTCGTTTTTGACGTATTTTTTAACGTCAAAAAACGACATTATTACGTCATTATTTTTGCATTTTTTAATCAATTAAGTCTCTATCAAATTTGTCTGCCAATATTCAATCCTAACATAGATGTTTTATCCCCTAGAAACCTTGTAATATATTCCATTGATATATTTCCTCTAGTTAATTTTCTCATTGAGAAATTATTCGCAGTTAAAATGTAGACTTTGTTTTAGCATTTTATTTTAAATAGTCGATATCAATTTCAAGAGTTAGTCTTCCTTTAAGAACCCACCCGATAATCTTAATCAACCAATTAATTACATTGCTCTTCTAAAATATCAAACAGTTACAAACCCTTGGCAAAAAATAATGGGAATATTTTCGCGGAATTTCAAAAACAAGTGTTTCCAAAAAAATTATGAAAAAAATAATTTTAAAAAGAGTTTCCTTTTTTTTTTATTACAGTTCAGCATCGATTTCGAAATAAATTCTTAAATAAATAACGAGAAACTGTCACATTTGTTTTATTTTGTTTATTTTTTTAACTGTTTGACCGATTTGTTTAAATATCAGGCGCATTTGTGTGTAAACTCACACTCTGTTCTAATACTGAGTAAGCAACATGCCTAGTTTACGAGCAGAGTATTCAGAATGGCTTGAGAAAATATGTCAGAACACAGAAAGAAAGTTAAGACTGCCTTAAAAACCATTAGCCTTAATAGAATAATCTTATCATTGGCATCCGTGAGAACATCACTCCGAATACATAATAATGACAGTGGCTTTCGAAAGCGTATAAGCTTTAAGGTAAGAGAATAATTTCTTCAGAAAAAGCCACCACCTTAAGAAAAGACCCTAAAATTAGTTACAGAAAAGGCAATATCTTTAGAAAGTACCTTATCGTTGGCATCAAGATCTATATCTGCTTTTAAAAGAAGATACCTGCTTTAATACAGAATCACATTATCCGTTTTAGAAACCTTAAGAAAGAATGATGACATCGTTTCAGAAAGAGTACAAGATTTAAGAATAGACCTTTAGACCTTCAGTAAATTCCCCTGCTTTTAGACAGGATCTTAGAATTAACTTAAAAAAAAAATGTCTTCTGGATTCTATCACAGCTAACAGCAGGTGCAACAAATCTGGAAGAAAGAGAAAGAGAGCTCAATATTATATTAACGTACAAAACCTTAATATATTTTAATTATATTTTCAATGAACAGTGGCCAACCACAATTAACAGTTTTATTCGATCATCAGGCGTGATATATATATATATATATATATATATATATATATATATATATATATATATATATAAAGGACTAATGGGTCCCATTTTTAATCCGATATTTTTGAATAAGGGAATATCTTCTTGTTTCCGGTCGACTACTACCTTCAAAATTTCATATGCAACGTCAATCGTCGTATTTTATGCCCTGACTCCTATTTATTTATGGTACTATTTACACACCAGCATTTTATCAGTTACCGTCATTCTCAGCAACTCCATTGAGTCTCAGTGGCTTTATTACCTTGCCTGGTCCGAAATTTTTAGGAAAAAAAAAATTGGTTTGAAACGACATAATTGGGGTCCTACCGAATATTGGATTGATTGATTGCTTTGTTTAACGGCTCATTTAATGCCAAAATTTAATTTTCTTGGGTGCTTTGAAGTAATAAAAATAAGATAGGATATTCGGATTACACAATTTGATTCATGATAAACGATCCTCAGCTTGTGTGCATATAGATGTTTGTGAGGACATAATTATTAGAGGCGACGATGTTCTTTAGGCTGTAGTCTTGTTGAAATTATATTTTGGAATACAGTTTCATTTAAGAAATTGTCGGATGTTATATGTTTTAATATCATGAAAGAGTTCTTTCATGTTGGTTGGTTGATTTCGACTAGCGATATACGAACATATATGTGTTATTTCATATAGGAATGTAAATAATTTGAGCAATTTTATTGCTTCAACTAAATATAAAGGATGTTTCAATAACTTGGATCGATTTTAAATGTTAATTAAGTTTTTACGATTTCTTTCACATTTAATAACTTAAGTCTTTGGCAACTTCAACCATGGAAAGATTAACAATCATATACTTTTTTAATTTAAAAAAATAGGTGACTATGATAGAATATTTTACATAGCCATGATCGTCTACGCCCTGAAGAAACTTATACATGAAATAACAATTAGATTGCTATCAACTATAATTATTCAACTGGGCTTTTTGTTTTCGTTTAGCAAGAAAGCTCCAACATTTTCCATGCATATATCATTCTTAATAATGTATTCATTAATTTTTATGAGTAGTTTCAGCTTATTTTCTTTCAACTTCGATGTTGCAATCCGTACAAAAATTATGCTAATATGGTTATTTAAAAAGGGATATATGCATATATTCCTCGTGATACGGTGTAATCTGAAGCGATCTCTTTGCATGAGACTAAACCCTCCTAATACAATGTAACATCGAGAAGAGAACAAAAATTTTGGACAAGGCAATATATAAATAGGGGCGACTCAGCATGGGGTAATGTTTATCTAGTCGATTCTTGTTAAAATTAAGTAAAGACTAGTAATTTATAAGCATATTCAAATATGTCATATAAGTGCTCTATATTCGAGACCTTATGTCAAACTAAGTAAAGACTATTAATAATAAGCATATTCAAATATGTCATATATTTTTATTTTGCGTAGTCATATGAAAATTTAACTAAATTTCTTAACAATATGAAGTAAAAAATTACTTGGTTTGCAAACATTTCACATTGAAACAATAAATTTCGCTCGACCGTCGAAGTTATACAGACTGTTTAATACATAGATGGATGACCACTTGGGAATACGAGGTGCTGTAAGCTTGGATGTGCGGGTGGTGTAATGGATGACGTTTTGAGTGTGAGAAATCGAAGATCCGAGTTCGAATTCCACTTGTGTTCGTTACATTCATTTAATGCAAATAATGTTGGGTGGGGACAGGTATTGAAAAGAAACATAGTCGCCCAAGCATGTCACACCAGCACCTACGAAAACGCAATGTGCCAGCGCAGTAGGGTTGTGGCGCATTTCCCCCCATGAAACTTGGAAAAATCTGGGACCAACAATAAATGACCTCCAGATGCCGAGAATGAATGAAAAAAAACTTACATCGAGAATAATAACGATGATTATCTCTCAATAGATAATTCGCTCAAATATTGATTCTGTAAGATCAGCACTTACATTTTTATATTGGCAATCGACATCAATTTAATTCTAGCGTCTCGATAGCAATTTACTAAGTCAGTCGCAATTACTGATATGAAGCATCCTGTAGAAAGAGGAAATTTAAAAGTTAATTTTAAAGTCCGGTCTGAATACGTAATGTGGAATACAATGCAAAGCTATTTACATCGAAAAATTGAAGTGTGAATCATACAATTAAATTATGTCTGGTGAAGTTTGGTACGTTCAAACCAGTCCACCAAGTTGTAAAGTAGCTACGGTTAAATATAAATGGCAGAAGTGCCCAATAAACTGAATTGACAAAGTTTGCAATAAACAATAAGAAGAAAAAGAAAAAAAAAAGGCAAAAATATAAATTAAAACATTGTATGCAAGGCAAAACAATAGATGCAATGCAAATTAATATTAATAAGGCAAAGCAACAGTAATATTGCAAAAACATTCACAAACTAAGAATTGGTATTGACAAACAAGAGCTTATTCGGATAAGCGAACGTAGTGTTCTGACTTCAAGACAAGACAAACCGGGACTGAGTCAGATGAGACCGAAAAGTTGCTAGGAAAAATTTCATCATGAATTTGTTTGGTTCTGCCTATAAATTAGGGATGTGAAAGTATTTGAAGTCATTCCCTATTGGATTGGAAACATCTGGGTCTCTAATAGAACCAAATAAGATGCAGGCTAGTATGACATATTGCAGCAGGACAAAATATCCCAAAGGAATGAATTTCTCATAATCCTGGAAGCATTGGACATCCTGACCATGTGGACAACCTCCCTGCTGATCAGGAATGTAAAAACCCTGGAATTAATTGGTGTCGGTAGGGAGGCAATGGAGGAGTTACTTAAAAGGTTCAAAATAAGACCATAAGTTGTTGCCAAAAGATCTAACGCCATATGGGGCATCCTGCTGGCAATAGAAAGGGAGACCAGATAACAGGCAACATCATGCCAAACAAGCTCGTACATATTCAGACAAAATACACGAGCATCCGCAAGACGAATGGACATCACCGCGTACCGCTTGGATGACTTTTTTTTCCAATTTTGGACAAGATGTCTCTCCTGTAAGGAACAAAGCAGGCACCACCACCGGGGCTTTTGTTCTTCAGATGACAATGATCCTTAAAAGCTTTTTAGATGGCCGGAAGATCATTCTAATAGTGAAGGACCGTCAACCATACTGCTAGTCTTTTAGCCTCAACGGGGCACCTGTCAAAAGCGTACCCCGCCAAAACCGGAACTGGAAATATCGGAGGAAGCAGTGGGGCTAGAGTTGTAAGGCAGGGCCACAGATGGCCTCAATGAGTGGAAAGTAGAGAGAAGGTAACCCAACGCTGTAACCCTCCTCCCCAGCGGGATGACCCACAAAAGAAGAAAACAGAAGTTTTCATCACTAAAGAAGTAGCAACAACAACAGCGTCAGACGAAGCTGGCCAAGCAGCAGCATCAGTAGTAACAAATAAAGTAGCAACAAATTCAAGATCAAAACAGCAACAGAAGCAAATCTAAAGCAGTTCGAGCAAGAAGTACAAGAGCAGCAAAAGCAAGAACCATAGCCGTTTGCGAAAGAGTAGCAGGACCAGGAGCAGCCTCGTCAACAACAATAACTGTCGGAGAAGTTGGACATTTCATGGAGGTGGAGGAAATACCTTTACCTAGGCCCTCATCTTAAAAAGGGGAAGCAACGGAAATGAAGATGATGACAACCAAGTAGGTGAAATCTTGGCGCAGCAGGACGAAGCGAGACCTGAAAATCTCAATCCATCCTGGCTTCGCTAGCAAGGACTGAAGACAAGGCTTCAGGCACAGGTAAAGCTTCTCTTTTTCTTCTTGGCCTCCGAAATTTCGCTCTCTTAACCCATCTCCAGAAAAGTAGGTCTTCCTTAATGGGGAGCCCATTTGTTATGGGAACGTCAGGCCCTCGAGTGGACCGTTCTTCATAATGGAAGGCTCTATTAAGGCCATTATTCAAGCTAACTTCTGTCAACAGCAGGTCGACGGCAGGTCGACGGAGGACTCCAGTAATGTTAGTGAGGTACTTGGAATAATATCACTCATTAGTAACTCTGGATTTCCTAGGACCCCATCTCTGCCGCAAAAGAAAACTTTCCAGATCTCAGGATGGATCAGGTAGAATATTCTAAGCTCCGCAAATTGTTTAAAAATTGCTCAGGAATAGCTCCAGTTTTCTTCGACCCCTCCCCTCTATATAGGGCAATAAAACATACATTCCCGACGGACGACGTGGTTCTGGGTGCATAGGATAATCCTAATGTCCTCTGCTGATTTTCGCCCCGTCTGTGTCTATAAGAATAAACAAATGGCTATCAAGTTAGCATGTATAAATACGAGGTTATTGAGCGATCAAAATAAGGCTGCTAGCCTCTTTCGTGACCTCTTTTCCTTCGGTGGGAAGTGGCTGCGATCTAGGAGACACAGTTTGTTTACGACGTCGATGTTCGATTATTGTCTAGCGACTGCTTATCTATTCAGCATGTGGGGGCATGCATGGCAAAGGTGTTTCCTTGACGATTAAGCATCCTCCGGGCAAGAGAGTGAAACTTGGCCTTGTCGATGCGAGTGTAGCTAATCGTGGCCGATATTGTTGTGAAAAAAATTTCGTTTTGGATCGTTGTGGTTTATGCGCCCAACGCCCAGACGAAGCATTGTTCATTCTTCATTGTTGGAGCCGTTCCTGATGGGTCCGGTGAGCTTAGCCTTAAAGGGGGACTCGTGTAATTTAGATAGAGGCGGGAGGTTGCGTGATCGTAGTCTGATTGATCTGACCGACCAGTTTGGTTTCGGTGATAGATACCGATTCGAGAATTTGGATGTGGACGTATGCTTTTAACACTTTCACTGCTACTCATTTGCCCAGTGCTGCCCCCATCCGGCCAGCCATTTTTAAAGAAAATGACAAATTTCAACCTACATATTTTATTACACAGAAAACTGGCACCAGTTTGTTTTAAAGCAGTCCATTTTCATGGATATACCTAGGAATGACTTACCAGATCAGTAATGGGTATACACATGATATCTTTTGAAGCATTGTCCTTTGAGATTTTACGATAGATGGCGCAATCGGACACTTATACCAGCGGTATGCAAAATACGTAGGTTTCCGTAATTAGCCAGGTGGAGCACGATACATGATCGCCTAAGCGTTTATCCTGTATGGCACATAACTGACTGATTAACTGGGTTCTGGCTTGTGCTCTTATTGATTCACGGCGTCCTTGCGAATATCTTTGCCTATCTGCCTCCCGCCATATCTGTATCTGTTCCTGAGATATTCGTAATCGTCTCGAAAAACCTTCTAATTTTTAATTTGCCAATAATCAAATCACGAAGGAAAAAAAGCTTTCCCTGACGATCCGTTTAGGGGAAACGTGGGTAGGTTTGTCTGGCTCATTAGGTTTTACTACATATATATATATATATATATATATATATATATATATATATATATATATATATATATTAATTATATCCACAATAATACAAAGTGCCACATCCTCGCTAGCCTAGATGTTGCTGCTACAGTTTCCGCAGTAACTTGGTTTTTACATGGTTGAGTTGACAGTTTTACATTCATAGATTTCATTCTCCTAAACTGGTTGCCAAACAAGGGTAGATGAACCAGTCTACCTCTCTATTTCAAGATGTAGGCGATCATGAGTCTCCGTTGCTTTTCATTTATTATCCGTGAATTGCCCATGCTTACTTGAGAAACACAGAGCAATGGTTTCCCAATGCCTTCTCAAGACTTTTAAATTCAGAGTTTTTCTTCCCTTAGATTAGTTGCCTACCAGCTAACACATTTGTTAGTTGCAATACACGATGGAATCATGCTTGTCGTAAAGGCATTTATTCTAAAATGAACCCATCACAACCGTAATTCGAACACGGCATGTTTATTCCTCTTGAGTGCCGATAATGTCATTCTACCTGTTTTTAATTAAAAAGAAAAGAACTGTTTTATTTGTCACCACATATTAATGAGAAATTGGCAATGTTTAGCCATTGTGCGCGCAAATAAACGCAGTGTCAAAAGTACTGCCATTCTCTTGACACCGCTATTACAGTATACATTTTTGGCTCCCTCAGAATATGTTTATTTTTTTAAGAAACGATGATTCGAATTTTAATAAAATCCAAACATGTGGAAATGTTTTTATGCATTTTGCTTATTCTTGAGAATTTGCAATAAACATGTTAAACACTATATATATTTTTTTAATTATTTATTTATTTATTAAAAGTGAATAAAAGACTTGTTTTCATAGTCATTTATAAAATGGTAAATAATAAATATTACATTGTAATTCGTTTACATAGTTTAATAGTTTTGTAATTTTTTTAATGAATTTTTCAATAAAAGAGATTTATTTTCATGGTATAGCTTGGTTCGAAAGTCTTGTCACCTTCTACAAAAAACGTAATGAGAAAAATAGAAGAACAAGTAATACTTTAATACAAAGCACATATACTGGAATCAGTTTATTCACTTTCAGTAACGCTGTCCCACATCGAGAAGGTCTGTATGACACCATCATCTTCGTGGTAGCCTACTGAAATTTCTTTCAAACTACCCAGTACTTGCTTCAGATATTCTTACAATCTCACAAAGACCATTGCTGAGAGAGTCAAAATTACACTTTTTTGAGAAATTAATGAGAAATGACTTGATTTATCATTAGTATATTTTTTATTTATATCTTGCATATTTATAAGTCTGCGATTCGTCCTTTCTTTGAATACCACTGCCCCATTTCTTCCAGTGTTCCTGGTGTATATCTAGAGATTCTTGATAAAGAAAAATCCGAGTCAGTTTTCCGCCTCCGTAATGTAGTTTCTTTGTGCTTTTTCTATAAATACTTTCATGTTAATTGTTTTGAGGAACTTTCCTCTTTGGTATTAGGTTGGTACAAAAATAATGACGTAATAATGTTGTTTTTTGACGTATTTTTTAACGTCAAAAAACGACATTATTACGTCATTATTTTTTCACCAACCTAATAACTAAGCTTTTTAAATTTACACACAGTACTAGATTGGCGGTAAGGTCTCATCATTTCATAGTTGAATTGCCGAGATGCAACCGTAAGTTAACAGTTTCTTCAATGGCACTGCTCATTTGTGAAACTCACTTCTGGCTTCCTGCTTCCCAGTTAAATTTGATCTTCAAAAATGTAAATGCAATGACAATTCTTATCTACTGTCTTTTAAATTCTTGCTCTTTTGATGTTATCTCTCCTTAATATTGTTTTTTGTTGTGTCTTATATCCTC
Source organism: Acanthosepion lycidas (assembly GCA_963932145.1). Taxonomy (NCBI): domain Eukaryota; kingdom Metazoa; phylum Mollusca; class Cephalopoda; order Sepiida; family Sepiidae; genus Acanthosepion; species Acanthosepion lycidas. Next base: position 71,217,815 of record OZ010591.1, on the reverse strand, counting down.
TAACTTCTTACGTCTTAACAGACTTATTACCTTGCTGGAGGGGAAATGATAAAATAAAACGCCATACTCAAACGAATTTAATAAGAACGTGTAATGAAAATTGAATAGAAATTTATTTATTTCTGTGAGATTTTCATTTCAAAAGCATATTTCTCCTCATAGAGTTTGAAACTCCCCAGTAATTGATACAAGATTAATAATAATAATAATAATAATAATAATAATAATAATAATAATAATAACTACAGAAACTCAATATGCCTCCAGCAAGCTCTTGCAAAACCACGAACAATGGCTAAAATGCGCTATTCATAGACGAAAACGAAAATTCAAACCCATTACAACTGTTCGGTTAATGGCAAAATTCATGTGACCTATGGCAGAAATTTTCTTTACAAAAAGGACGCTAGTTCATGTTTGGGGTGGATATATTTTGTTCGAAACTCTTTTGTGAAGATGTTTGCTTGCTGTGGACACAACAATCTTTAGACTTTGATTCGCGTATTCGCTCGTGATGTTCTCTGCTCGAAATCTTTTTTTCCCCACAGAAACCAACACCGGAATAACTAAAATAAACTTGAAGACTCGAAGTTTAAAAGAAAAATCACCAATAGCAATCAATTTATTTTCGGCAGTGAACAATAGATACGATTATTGATAATATTTACAAAAGTATTTGGCAAATTAGAAATAAATGAAGCAATATTATGCTGTCTTAAACTTTTAATTTAGAAGTGCTTGCCTGATGTGGCGATATCAGTATCAGTTAATATCTGATTAAATGGAACACATTTATGCTATCACAAAAATGATTTCAGACATTTTATTAACTATCAGACAATACATTGGCTCTCACAATGACTATGTCAAACGACCCAGACAAAGAAAGTCATTGAATGAAGATAAATGACTGATTTTTTTTTTGTTTGTTTGTTTTTTTTACAGAGATGACAAGACAACGAATAATGTACTCTATAAGACAGTGGTCACTACCATCGAAAAAGGCAGAGTGACAAGAAGATCGCTTCGTGAAAGAGAAGATGCCCGTTAGACGTTTCACACAGTTATCTATGCTTCATCTCGTCTTTGCTCATTTACAGGAATAAGTTACAACTTGAGAACAAAATCTGCTTACTGCTACAAAAAAAGAAATCATGGTTTTATTTTGTTGGTAAGGATCTGGCCGAATGGTTATTTTTTAAGCTACATGCGTTTAACTGGAAGAAGCTGCACCCTGAGAAAGGCCTTGCTATCTGGTCTGAACTGTAATGCTAAACTGCCTCCCTGCCTTGAAAATCAGTATTCAGAACGTATGATTCTATTTGGGCTAGAACTCTGACCATATGTTCTACTGAGATATACGCAAATATCTCAAACCTGAGGGAAGCAACTTTACAGTCCATTTAAGAATTTTTCGCATTCTTCTTAATTTCATGAAATACGTGATATTCATTACAAACAAATATGAGAATAATTACTTTCATTCCAGGTGGAAATATATTACCGGTTTGAAATTAAATTGACTTTTGATTTCCGTTAGTCAACAGTCCGTTTCTTCTTGTATAAGACGTGTCCGTTCCGGGCATGGCTGATCATTTCTCTTCACAATTCCTTGTCCCTTGTAGCTCTTATTAATGTTTGCTTTTATGCTATCCATCCCTGTCCCCGCTCTTATGACTGAATAGCGAGCTCCATCCTTAATGAGTGCCCCATACTTTCGGCCTTGTTCCACACATATCCTACGCTTAGAAAAACACCATCCCAATCTTTTTTCTGCCACAAATATGCACGTTAGCTAGGTTTCTCGCTTACTCTCTTTGCCCTTCTAGACTTCAATATGTCCTGTGAATGGCAAATTCTCCAAGCCATCTTTCCTCCTTTATGTTCAGATTTTGAACAGTCTGTTGCAATTCTGGGTATAAGTTTTCTTTTTGTCTCTATTGTCCCTTAAACTTCCTCATTGCTCACATGGTCTGTCCATGGCATACTCATTCTTCTTCTGTAAAATCGCATTTCTGCTGCTTCAATTTCCCATCCACAAGCCATAATACGATGATTGATGCTTTATAGCAGTTCGCCACTCTTCTACCAAAAATTCTCCACTTTCTTGATACTTCGCTTAGCTTTCGGAAGACGTCTTTCGCTATTCGAATACACGTTCTGGTTTGTACGTCCCATTTCCCGTCTTCTATTAAAACCCTTCCCAGACAGTTATTTTTTTTTTAAATTTTCATTTTGACATTTCCAATTCTAAGCTAAAATGTTTGACTGTTTCTTTTGCTGATGTTATATTTTCTTACGTTCAGTCCTACCTTCCATCTTCCTTAAATACCTGTGTAGGAGTTCGTGTAGTTTACGTGTCTAGCATTAACACGGTCTTATCTGCGTAACATACGTTGTTAAGATCGGGTAAACCAATAATATTTCTTAGTGTTACTCTCAGTTTTCGTAATATTACCTTAGGCTAAAAATGATTGATTGTTTTGTATGTTCAATTCCTCATGGCCCATTTAATACCAAAATTTAATTTTCTTGGAGCGTTGAAGTAATAAATATGTATCATTCTGCTTTCACAGTTGAATACATGGTAGTTGATACTCATATTTTGTGTATATACAAGCTTGTGTGGACATACTTACTAGAGTCGGGGATATGTGAGTTTTATGCTGTAGTTTTATTGAAGTTATACTTTGGAATAGAATTTGATTTTTTCAAGTAATTCTAGGATATTATATGGATTAATGTCACAAAAGAGTTTTTTCATGTTGGTCATCCTTCCTATAAATAGGTGTTTTTATATAAAAAATATATTGCTGGCATTTTACTATAAAAATGTATTTTTATATTTTCATCGTGTTCACTATTCACCCATAGCTTGGACCCTAACAGCTGCTACCATTCTGGGTCAGAGTGGACCAGGGAACAACTGCAATTAAGAGGTTCTGCTCTCCTCAAAACCCCGATCAGAGGTCTTGCTGCTAGATGAAGTTTATCGGCATACTCAGGATTTATAGTTTAATAACTCCGGAACAAGAACAATAGTGTAATCAGGGAGACAGTAGATAAGGATTTACATCTGAATTTTTGAAGATCAAAACTGGCGGGAAATTATGGAGCTGGAAAAGAGTGAGAAGTGAGAGGAAAGAAACTGTTAGCATAGAATTTATGGTTACATCTAGCAATTTCAGTCATGAACTGATGAAACCTTGCCACCAATCCGGCACTGTGCTTAAATTCATAAATTTTAAGTACCATGGGATAGAGTTCGTCGAAATAGTTAACATGAGAGTATTAATAGAAAAGACACAGGGAAGCTATATTCATTTATTTTTTGTCTTATATGAGCCGCTTGGGATATATTTTACAAAGTATTTCACATTAAAAATGTCAATACAAGTCAATGTTTAGATTAATAAAAGTCATTAGAAGTCAAAAGTATTGGGCTTAACTAATGTTCATATAATTTAAGACACAGGATCTTTAGTTTTTCACAGAATCTAGAAAAGATGTATGCATGTCTTAAGTTCCTTTCTATCTTTGTGTATTTAGGGGGTGGCATTTTCTATCTGCATGCAGGCGGTTTACTCTCATTATATATTTTGAAATGAATTAATATCTCGAATTTTCTTAAAGAACCCTGTTTAGCAAAGCATTTATATAATATAGTGACTTTCCAAGCGCAGCTTAGATGTGGCACAAGACCGAAAGCAGGGACCAACCAATGACAATCGAAGAGCGATTTTCCAAGCGCAGCTTAGATGTGGCAAAAGGCCGAAAACAGGGAGCACACAGTGAGAATCGAAGAGCGATTCTCCAAGCGTAGCTTAGATGTGGCACAAAGCCCCAAAGTATGGGGCCTCCAGTGAGGATTGAACTCACTATTCAGTCGTAATTGTTCTAGCAAGACAAGCTTGCTAACCATTAAACCTTTTTGGGGTGCCGTAATGATTTTCCAAGCGTAGCTTAGATGTGGCACAAGACCGAAATTATGGGGCACCAAGTGAGGATTGAACTCACTACTCGTAATTGTTCTAGCAAGACAAGCATGTTAACTACTACACAGCCTCGAGGTGCCCAAGGGCATTCTATAATATATTGTGATACTTAATTTCAAAATTTATCGAGGATATATTAAGTAACGTCATATTAATTTTTTTAACATATTATTTCATGTTTCTTTTGGTGGGTGGCAGCTTTTATATGAAGAATAATCAGCCTGTCGAATCGAATATATATATATATATATATATATATATGTGTGTGTGTGTGTGTGTGAATATATATATATATATATATATATATATATATATATATATATATATATGTGTGTGTGTGTGTGTGTGAATATATATATATATATATATATATATATATATATATATATATAAAAGAAAGAACAGTACGATATATAATCCGGTGTTCGTATAGATATTTTTATTTTTACAAAATAGTGCTTAATTGTGTAGCGAAAAAAACATATTTTAAATCAACATATATATATAGTATATTATAAATTAATTGATTTAAAATATGTTTTTTCCGCTACACAATTGAGCACTATTTTGTAAAGATAGAAATATCTATAAGAACACCGGATTATATATCTTACTGTTCTTTCTTTATATATATATATATATATATATATATATATATATGTGTGTGTGTGTGTGTGTGTATATATGTATATATTCGATTCGACAGATTCGATTTATATATATAAATAGTGGTACACGTTTGGAAAAACCTTAGGTATTTTGGCTTGTAATTGAACAAACCAATGGCCAAGGAAAAACAAGGAATAAGAAAAGCAACTAAGAACATGAAATTGAGACGAAAACAATCGTCCAGAATTCAAGCTCAGAGTCCAAAGAAAAAAACAAACAAACTCCAAAACAAGTAAAAGTCACTATATAAAATACTCAATACACGAAGTAGAGCAAACCTAATATAAACCTAAAAAGCCAGGTAAACCTACCTAGGTTTCAACTAAACGGATTGTCAGAGTAAACTATATATACTATATATAATTTCTGCTATACTTTTAAGTAGAATTACTTGTTATTTTTAGGCGTACGGCCACATCCTGTGAAAACAATGTTTCCCCTATGATCACAAAATTTAAACAACCTCGAGCCTGGTAAATACCAAGATGGGTGACGGCTTGAAAATACCAGATACTGTAAGTTTCGATGTGTGCGTAATATAATGGATGACGCCACGGAATTGTTAATTGGAGGGTCCAGTTCTAATTCCCACAGGGATCATTGTATTCACTTATGCGCAAATACCGTTGAGAAAGGTAAAAATTCACCTATTTTTTCCCCGTCATGGTTTAATTACTAATACTTGTATCGCTAAAATCATTATTATCTCAAATAAAATTTTAGAATCATTAAAATAGGTTGCGGCTTTAAATAACTAAAGGGTTGATAAGCCGTAAAAAATAAATGAATTAGATCATTATTTTTAATAATTTCGTTTAGATATAGTAGATTTGTTACTCCGCTACCGCATATCGGCATTTTGACAAGATCATTAGAAAAATATGTGTTACGTACTCTCTCTCGATTTTTCCCTAATATGTTCTAGAAATTACGAATACATAGTTCCCGCGAAAAATATAAGATGCCAATATTTGTGTGTTCCAGAAACCTGCTTCCGATTCTTTCTTATAATGAGTACATTACCATGTCGCCATGCCTGAATTCTGAAAATTTTGATTACGAAGACTGACACATGATTATAACGTTTAAAACGTATGACAAGTAAATAATCATGCTGGTCCTAATAGCAAAACATATAATTCAAATGTGTATTTATTGTTAATGAATACGAATGATTTTCTTTTAACTATTAACTAAATCTTTCATTGGATTGGATAGTTTTTAATTGTCACGTTGGAGTAACAGACAGCGAGCTAGGATTGAGAAATCGGAGAGCCAAGTTCGAATTCTAGTCAGATCCATTACATTCACTTACGTGCTAATACCTTTGGGAAAGGTATGAATCCTTTTCTTCGCACTCCCCTCAGCTATGGGCAAATAACAGGACAGACCTGGTTCTATAGCCTTGGATTGCAACTGGTCTACCGCACAAAGAGGTTAGGATTGTGTACACAGGAAATGACTGTGACAAATATTCGGTGAACATCTATCCATCCTTTCTGACCAGATCAAGAAACGGACCGGTTAAATAACATTTTGACACCCATGCAAATTCACGTGACTACGCCTTCTTCCGATATGTCGTTTTCTCAACCTCGTGTGGCTAGGCCTCTTCCGGTATGCGCGCATATCCTTCCACTCAGGACCCCTGTGCGACTTGTTTATTTTAGCCACCGGTTGCATTTCCTGTTTATGCTATTACCCATTCCGATTTCGCTCACTGGTGCAGCGGAAGTGAGGTTAAAAGTCTTCCTCAACCGATATCCAACAGGAGTCGTTGGCGTTCTCATGTGTCGTGTCTTACGCGTTATAACCTGGCGGAGCCTATCCATCTCCACGTTAAACCACAGCTGATGTCCTCCTACTAGTTGTCTCTCCTTGGTCTTGAGCACGTGGAAGTTGTAGTTCATCTGAGGAACACTTCCGCTTTGGCTGGTGACCTGCGTGGACTTTGTCAGACTGTAGTATATTGCTGCTAGGCTCAAATAAGGTGACGAACACTTATATATCTGTTGTTGCCTGTTTAGGGGCCAGAATAAAAAGACACGGAAGACGATGTAGGTTGAACAAATGTATTGAAATAACAGTTATATACAAAGCAAAAGTGTTAATAATAAGCTGATAGAGGTGTACGTTCTAACGGTAGGTTAACACTGCGTTTCCGCTTCCCAACCGACTGCCCTACGAATCTTGCTAGGAAGTCTCGTAGTTAGTATTTATGAGAGGAGGAAGAGTCCATTCTATTGTAGGATGGTTTACCACAACAGTATCAAACTATATAAATATCTTTATCGTTCGAGTTACAGAGATTAGGGAGAATAGCGGAGAATCAAACACATTAGGATTGTGCACACAGGAAATAATGGAGACAAATCTTCGTTGAACCTCTAGCCAGACTCTCTGATCTGTTTAGATCAAAAATCGGACCGGTTATATAACATTTGGACACCTACGCAACTTCACGTTGCTACACATTCTTCCGGTAGCAAGGGGATAATTTCAGTAAGACGTAGAGAGTTACAGGGTGTCAATGCGAAACTGAAGACATTATTGAGAAAACGTAAGGAGAGGACAAAAAAGGAACAGTGTTCATAAAGATTGATGATAAGGCGACGAACACTTATATATAAAAAATATATCAGCATTATTAATGTTCATGTTGCGGCGAATAGGGATAGTGAGGGAGAATCAAAGAGGTTAGGATTGCGCACACAGGAATTCACGGAGACAAATCTTCGGTGAACATCTATCCAGATTCTCTAGCCAGACTAAGAATTGGGTCGGTTTTATAGCATTGGGACATCTACGCAACTTCGTGTGGCTACATCTTCTTCCTGTATGTCACATACGCAACTTCTTGTGACCACACCTCTTACGGTATGTGCCCACGCAAACACATATTTCTTTACGCTCAGGACACCTGTGCGCTCTGTTTATTCAAGGCTCAGGACACTTGTGTGCTCTGTTTATTCAAGGGTCAGGAAACTTGTGTGCTGTTTATTCAAGGCTCATGACACTTGTGTGCTCTGGTTATTCAAGGTTCGAGACACCTGCGTATTCTGTTTATTCAAGGCTCAGGACACCTGTGTGCTTTGTTTATTCAAGGCTCAGGACACTTGTGTGCTCTGGTTATTCAAGGCTCAGGACACTTGTGTGCTCTGGTTATTCAAGGTTCGAGACACCTGCGTGCTCTGTTTATTCAAGGCTCAGGACACCTGTGTGCTTTGTTTATTCAAGGCTCAGGACACTTGTGTGCTCTGGTTATTCAAGGCTCAGGGAATCTGTGTGCTCTGGTTATTCAAGGCTCAGGACACTTGTGTGCTCTGCTTATTCAAGGTTCAGGAAACCTGTGGGCTCTGGTTATTCAAGGCTTATGACACCTGTGTGCTCTGTTTATTCAAGGATCAGGACACTTGTGTGCTCTGATTATTCAAGGCTCAGGAAACCTGTGTGCTCCGTTCATTCAACGCTCAAAACACCTGTGCGCTCTGTTTATTCAACGCCCAGGGCGCTTGTTCGTCCTGTTTATTTTAGCAATTTCCTGTTTATGTTACCACCCATTCTGAATGTTGCTCAGTCTCTGATGTGGCGGAAGTGAGGTCAAATGTCTTCCTCAACCGACATCCAATAGTGGCAGGGTAGCAAATAACCTGAAGGGGATTCTACGGGAAAAGAAACTGTTTGAAGAGAAGTCTGCCTCTAGCTAGTAAATCGATGAGACCTACACTTTTGTGCAAATTAATTGAAACAAAACGAATAATTCCGTTATTATTTAATTTTTCTTTTTGTATTTTTCCAATAAACATTCCCCAGTGCACATGTTAGTACTTCTTATATCAATTCCAAGAAGTCGTTCCTTGAAGATTAGCCACAGATTTTCGATTAGATTTAAATCAAGAGAGTTTCCGCGCCAGTCTTTAGTACTTTGATTTGTTCACTGTTAAAGCTTGCCAGTGTGTTCGTGCAGAGTTACAAATTTTCGCTCGCTTTCTTGGAGTAACGTTCATCGCAGAAGATGGCCGTAGGACAACTAATCGACAATCGGGACAATAGTGCCTGGGCTTGATGAAAACCTGATACAATCACGGTTGATGCAATACTTTTCACGGCCAAACAAATTTCACTACACACCCAGAAAATAGATTCATATTACTGCACACCACTGCAAATGACATAATCAGAGGAGAAAAAAGAAATCGATTATACCCTGTCACTCCAGTGGGTTTAAAAATGACCGTAAAGCGAAAGGAAGGAAACTAAAGTGGTTGTTTCGATTGTAGTCAGTTAGTTATGTGTCATGCGTGATACAAGCTTAGGCGATTATGAATCTTTCGATGACGAGGTAGATTTTTCCCGCAGTAGTTTACCATTTCTTTCTGCGGTAGATTCGACTGCAATTCAAACTCGGCTCTCCGATTTTCTCAATCCGAGCCGCTATCCATTAACACTTAAATTAAAATCAATACACTAAGAAAAACAAATCATCAAAATAGTTGCCGTTGTAGAAAAACAGAGCGGAACCACGTCTTGTTAAGGAGAAAGTCACTGAAGTCGTGATGCATGGACAGGATAGATTACATTAAATAACGTTCTTTGAATCTTATCAAGAACATCTTGATCTGCAACAAGAGCACCTCCCCAGATGTGGCAGCAGTATTTAATGCAACGAGTGAATGGTAGATTTATGTTCATAATGGTTCATAATTGGCAAGATACAATTGATAAACTGACTATATTTATTTTTTCTTTTAAATTAAATACAAGGCTTAGATAACAAAACTTTTCAAACGTCTGCTTCTGCGTGTAGAGTAAATATTATAGAGTTCTTCTTGTGGAGTTAAATCAATTTTCCCTGAGAAAGAGAGAAAAAAAAGAGAGAATTATTCTCAGGTTCAATGCTAGACTTAACCTAAAACCATATGTTTTTGCTTTCACAGATAGTTTGAATAAAAAGTTTCTCGTGTTCATTGCGAGTTAAAAATGAAAATAAATGTCTGCGGATAAAAAAAAAAGAAAAGAAGTAAACTCTTTGTGAAATTTAGGAAGTTTTTTATTCTTATATTTAATTGATTTTTGTTTTGTTTTTTATCGCGTATTTTCAAACAGTCGTCCGAGAATTCCATTCGACATAACTTTACGTAAAATTCATGAAGTGATTAAGTTTGGCACTTGTTCCCCGGAGATTTCTGACATAATAAATTAAAAACGATGAAAAATGATTTACCAAACAAGAGATTTGAAAATTAAAAGTAGACGATGAAATAATCATTATTTTTTTTTTCTTTTTCGGTTCATGAGTTAATTCTCCTTCATTTTGGAAGTTGACTTTAAGTTAATTTCGTTCTTAGCCCTTTTCACGCGAGAGCGTCACCTTCATACATTTTTTCCTTTATCTGTTTTTTGTTGTTGTTGTTTTTGTTTTGTTTTGTTTTCCAACATGACCTCATTGGAGCTTCTTTTTTTGTCTTAAGTTTGACGTATAAAACCCGACCCTGTTTTCAAAAGATAGGTTAGGAGGCTTCTCACTTTAAATTCAACTCGACAAATCTTCAATTTATTTTTCTATGTTTGCCCGTTTGATTGCTCTTCGTTTCGCTTCATCTCTCCGCCTTCCAAGTATTCCACCTTTTGTTGTGTCCTCGTTTGCAAGTTGAAACGCGTTGGCTTTTCAACGATTCAAGTCAACACAAATTAGAAGAGAACTTAATTTCTTTTACCATCTGCTCACTCGAATTACTCTGCTATTTATTTGTTTATTAATATATATATATATATATATATATATATATATATATATATATATACACACACACATATATACATACATATATATATATATATATACACACACACATATATATATATATATATATATATATATATATATATATATATATATATATATATATGCGTGTGTGTGTATATATATATATATATATATACAAGTATATGATTGGTGTATATGGAATAAATTCCAATAACCAACAATTACTATTCTTAAAAGAGTGCTCAATACAAAGTAGAGCAGATATAATTATTTATTTTTAAAGAAAAAAAAATTTATAACATAAATATGTTATAAAATCACTACAAAAATAGCCATTTTGTTTCAACACCTACGGTGTCTTATCAAGTGATGACGTTGAATGTAAAATAAATGGTTTTAAAAGTTTCAAATTAATTAATATTCTACGTAAGGGGAAAACGTTGTTACAGAGGCTAGGTAGACCAATCAGAACACAATTACAGGAAAATTCAAAAAGCTCGATAACGAAGTCATGTTATAATATCTATTCAGATGTTTAGTATTAAAAAATAATTTATTCCAACGAATAATTACTAAATTATATGATAAAATTTAATATTAAAATTTAAAACTGCTAATTACAAAACCAAAATTTAACATTTATTCGCTATCAAGTTTACAACTATAAAATTACTGAGGAGAAAAGAAGAAATATATATGTTATTCAATTTATTTTTTCATTGAAGTTACTTTAGCTATATTTAATATCCGGTCTTTTTACAATGTATACATTTTAATCCTCATGATGTGTAAATGGGGTCCCAAACTCACGCGTAAAACAAACGCAGTCAGATTCTAATACATAAGCACCAAGACATATACACACACAAAAAAGGGGACAAGACAGAGAACATCTCCACCGTCTGTCATGAAAAAAAAAAAAAAAAAAAAAAGGGGGGGAAAATGGGAGAAGGGAAACCAACACACACGTACATACATACATAATTAAAAGTGGATGCACTTTCCATACACATAGATACATATAAATACATGCACACACATCCACAGACATTGACCCAGACAGTTGCATACCCCAACCGATAAATATTTAAGACAGAAAATGTCATTGCATGAATGTTAACAACCTATTGAAATCTAATTTAAGCGAGTAAATATACAAAGATAAAAATGATCAAAATTAATATTATTTAATATATTAAAATATAGTGTATGTAAAAAAAAAAAAACCGGACATTAAATTCAACACCCATCGGTAGCTACGATGTCCACCTCATATACATATAAGTATATACACACACACACACATACACACACATATATACGCATACAAACATATATATATATATATACACATATATACATATACACACATATATACATATATATACATATACACATACATATACACATACATATACATATATACATACACATACACACATACTCACACATATACATAAATATACATACATACATACACACCGAAACATCTACACATAAATACATAAACATATACATACGTATACATTTCCATGGTATCAAGTACACATACACATACATACACATATACCTATATGTACCCACAAATATACACACAAATATGTGTACACATATTTACAAATAAATATATATATATACACAGCAATACACAAAAATAAACATATATACACACATATATCCTAACTCATGTGGCCGTAATGACATACCCAAGTTACCCTACCTACACGTACACATAAACAATTTCATATATAGTAGGTGTCAACATACATATATACAACTGCAAACCTACATAAGTAAACACACACACACATATATACACATATATACATACATACAAACATATACACACACACATATATATACATATATATATATATATACACATACATACACATACATACATGCATACACACATACAGAAATATACATACACATGAATATCTACATAAAAATACTTATCTATAGTAATAAATACACATATATACGTACATACACATAAATGCAACGACATTTGACCAAAAACATATATAAATATACAGACATACATACACATACATATGCATAGACATACTTCGATATACATGCAAACACAAAAATGCACGTATCCTAACATACATGTATATAATAAAAAAAAAAAAAAAAAAAAAAATCCATATCAACATAAATATACGTAAATAAAATTAGGTACACAATATAACAATACACATACAAACATATACACATATATATATATATACATACATACACATACACCTACATACATCCACATATATACATATATACATATACGTACATATATACATATATATATACATATACATACATACACATACATATATATACCCACACATACATGCACACATACACATACATGCACACATACATACATACATATATATATATATATATATATATATATATATATATACACACATCCACATACATACACATACACCTACACACACATATATATATATATACACATACACACATACATATATATACACAACTACATAAACATGCAGACACTTACATATATACACACATAAAGAAATATATATACATGCATATAAGGATACATACTCACATATATATACACACACATACCCACATCCACAAATACATATACATACTCATACACACCAATATTTTTAACCTCTTTTCTTCTTATCCTCCTTTTCACCTTCTTACTTTATATATATATATATATATATATATATATATATATACACATACACACATATATATATATACATACATACACGCACATACACACATATATCTATAAACACACAAACAAATACACACACATACATATATACATATATATATATATATATATATACAAAACTTAGCAACATATTAATACATTAAAATACAAACATACACATTTCGCAGTACAAACACACATAACTACACATAAATATATACATATATATACATACACATACAGAAAAATGAGTAACATTATGTAGTTATACCATACACATTCATATCGTCAGATTGACCATCAGGTAATAAAAGTTATAATCTATTCAACTTACAGCTACGTATCATTATCATTTAAAGTATACGACCCCCATAATAAGTTAAATTTATAACGGTGTTTACAATTAACCGTTAGTTCATATCTCTGATTTAAGAGATCAGCCTTGTTTTTAAATCTAATAATTTCAAACTTTTCGTTAAGACACAGGTAACACGGGGAATATAGGGATTTACATGTCCGGGATTTCTTAATCAATGTCCAATTAACCGTAGGTGTTTTGTTCTTTTCTTTTAGGTTCCAAAAGTACTTGGACAATGAAGTCATGTACCTATAGTCACAGTTATTGAAAGATTGCATGCATATGCCCCCGCCAGCGTTCTTTGAATGTATTCATTGTGCTACCAATGTAAAACTTCTTTATATTTGGATTCTCAATAGTTGAGATAGTACTAAGATAGACTACAGAACGTATTCCACAGTTATTTTGTAGTGGACAATTACTAGGATACCTACAATTACATGAATTATTATTTGTGTCATTATATTTAGTATTACTGTCAGTAACCTTTTGAGTAATCGAGCTTTTTGAATCCCTATACTTGTTAAAGACTATGTTGTTATGTTTTTTAATGATTTTCTCTAGGTTATCTGCACAACTATAGCTTAATTTAAGTGTATTAGAATTAAATATTTTACTAAGTGGGTTAGTTTCAGTGTTAGGGAAATGTTTCTTGATTAGGTTTAGAAACATACGTCCTAATTTAGATTTAATCATTAAATTGAAAGGGGGAGTGAACCAGATGATCTTTCTAGATCTATTCTTATTATGGTTGTAGTTAACAGGGTTTTTATACTGAATATTGATATCTTTGTATCCACTATTTTTAAGTGCAGAATTATAAAAGTCACTATGTTTATTAAAAACATCTTTGTTAGAAGAGTTAGTGCTAATTCTAAATCCAATGGAAGAGGGTATATGTTTGATAACTGAAGGGGGAGGGTTGGAATTTGGATGAACGTAAATCGGATTGGAATTAACCTTCACATATGGTTGGATAAGAAGAAAAGAGGTTAAAAATATTGGTGTGTATGAGTATGTATATGTATTTGTGGATGTGGGTATGTGTGTGTATATATATGTGAGTATGTATCCTTATATGCATGTATATATATTTCTTTATGTGTGTATATATGTAAGTGTCTGCATGTTTATGTAGTTGTGTATATATATGTATGTGTGTATGTGTATATATATATATATGTGTGTGTAGGTGTATGTGTATGTATGTGGATGTGTGTATATATATATATATATATATATATATATATATATATATATATATATGTATGTATGTATGTGTGCATGTATGTGTATGTGTGCATGTATGTGTGGGTATATATATGTATGTGTATGTATGTATATGTATATATATATGTATATATGTACGTATATGTATATATGTATATATGTGAATGTATGTAGGTGTATGTGTATGTATGTATATATATATATATGTGTATATGTTTGTATGTGTATTGTTATATTGTGTACCTAATTTTATTTACGTATATTTATGTTGATATGGATGTTTTTTTTGTTTTGTTTTTTTTTTTATTATATACATGTATGTTAGGATACGTGCATTTTTGTGTTTGCATGTATATCGAAGTATGTCTATGCATATGTATGTGTATGTATGTCTGTATATTTATATATGTTTTTGGTCAAATGTCGTTGCATTTATGTGTATGTACGTATATATGTGTATTTATTACTATAGATAAGTATTTTTATGTAGATATTCATGTGTATGTATATTTCTGTATGTGTGTATGCATGTATGTATGTGTATGTATGTGTATATATATATATATGTATATATATGTGTGTGTGTATATGTTTGTATGTATGTATATATGTGTATATATGTGTGTGTGTGTTTACTTATGTAGGTTTGCAGTTGTATATATGTATGTTGACACCTACTATATATGAAATTGTTTATGTGTACGTGTAGGTAGGGTAACTTGGGTATGTCATTACGGCCACATGAGTTAGGATATATGTGTGTATATATGTTTATTTTTGTGTATTGCTGTGTATATATATATTTATTTGTAAATATGTGTACACATATTTGTGTGTATATTTGTGGGTACATATAGGTATATGTGTATGTATGTGTATGTGTACTTGATACCATGGAAATGTATACGTATGTATATGTTTATGTATGTATGTGTAGATGTTTCGGTGTGTATGTATGTATGTATATTTATGTATATGTGTGAGTATGTGTGTATGTGTATGTATATATGTATATGTATGTGTATATGTATGTGTATATGTATATATATGTATATATGTGTGTATATGTATATATGTGTATATATATATATATATGTTTGTATGCGTATATATGTGTGTGTATGTGTGTGTGTGTGTATATACTTATATGTATATGAGGTGGACATCGTAGCTACCGATGGGTGTTGAATTTAATGTCCGGTTTTTTTTTTTTTACATACACTATATTTTAATATATTAAATAATATTAATTTTGATCATTTTTATCTTTGTATATTTACTCGCTTAAATTAGATTTCAATAGGTTGTTAACATTCATGCAATGACATTTTCTGTCTTAAATATTTATCGGTTGGGGTATGCAACTGTCTGGGTCAATGTCTGTGGATGTGTGTGCATGTATTTATATGTATCTATGTGTATGGAAAGTGCATCCACTTTTAATTATGTATGTATGTACGTGTGTGTTGGTTTCCCTTCTCCCATTTCCCCCCCCCCTTTTTTTTTTTTTTTTTTTTTTTTTTTCATGACAGACGGTGGAGATGTTCTCTGTCTTGTCCCCTTTTTTGTGTGTGTATATGTCTTGGTGCTTATGTATTAGAATCTGACTGCGTTTGTTTTACGCGTGAGTTTGGGACCCCATTTACACATCATGAGGATTAAAATGTATACATTGTAAAAAGACCGGATATTAAATATAGCTAAAGTAACTTCAATGAAAAAATAAATTGAATTACATATATATTTCTTCTTATCTCCTCAGTAATTTTATAGTTGTAAACTTGATAGCGAATAAATGTTAAATTTTGGTTTTGTAATTAGCAGTTTTAAATTTTAATATTAAATTTTATCATATAATTTAGTAATTATTCGTTGGAATAAATTATTTTTTAATACTAAACATCTGAATAGATATTATAACATGACTTCGTTATCGAGCTTTTTGAATTTTCCTGTAATTGTGTTCTGATTGGTCTACCTAGCCTCTGTAACAACGTTTTCCCCTTACGTAGAATATTAATTAATTTGAAACTTTTAAAACCATTTATTTTACATTCAACGTCATCACTTGATAAGACACCGTAGGTGTTGAAACAAAATGGCTATTTTTGTAGTGATTTTATAACATATTTATGTTATAAATTTTTTTTTTTCTTTAAAAATAAATAATTATATATATATATATATATATATATATATATATATATATATATATATGTATATATATAAAGGAATAAGAATTTTTTAAAGAATTATATTTATTTTTGTAAATATCCAGATAATTGTTTTAAGATTCTCATCAACTAGATTGTTTTATTAATAATTTTATAATTAATTTCCTCATTAAAGGTTTGTACTATTATACAAGAATAGAATTTGCACTCAAATTCGTACCAGATCAAATGAAGCATGTTGACCTGAAGCTATACCTGACCGCGGAATTAAGAAGCAGATTCAGTTTTGCAAGTCTGTGAAGAAATCGTAATGCACGTCTTTATATATATATATATATATATATATATATATATATATATATATATATATATATATATATATATATAATCAGACAGGAGTTGGATAGTCGTTCAAACATTGAAAACAGGTATGCAATGTCCATGGCCCTCTCTGGTGCGTTTTTCCGTTATATAACTGATTGTATTATTATGAGCCACATTCCAGAGAGTAACTGATAAAATGAAGAGTTAAATAAAATATAATGTAAAATTTTAATGAAAGATTCAAATGCCATGTTATTCTTTAGTTCCCACGGATTATCCTTAAGCCGTCACCCCTACTTCATGCTATTTCTAATATCATCTTTCCTCGCAAAATATATCATTAACATATGATTTTCATGAGCCGCAGTTAAATTTGCTGACAGCCAAAGATGGTACTGAACATGACAAAATATTATTAAGTTTTTCCTAGTGTTTGGCACAACATTTATTTGTGTATCCCATTTCTGAAATGTTGTTTAAAACATATTTTTTCCAACTAAACTCATAAATGTAAAACTGTGTAAATAGTGATTGTCCCGAAGACAGTAAAAATAAATCTTCATTTTTTCATTATATTTGTTTTCAAACGTATTTAATAGCATTTAATGGCGCAACATTAAACGATTTTACATTGGAGTAGTAATAACACGCAAACCAAAGCAAAATTAGAAATAGTAGAATAATATAATATAATTAACTCGAATTATCAGTTTCCATAATAAAAATAGTCCTGTATTATTAGTAGAAAAATACAGAAAAACCATATTAACATCCGCGAAATTTAAAAAAAATGCCGCCTATGGCACTGACAACAAAATAAAAACAGAAAAAGACGTGCATAAATGTCAACGAAATACAAGATAATGTTACTCATGTAAATAAACTAAAATGCAGCAAATATTTGTGCACTGTCATCCAAATTACAAAAAATTAGATGTCTATTTTATTATCAATAAAATACAAAAAAAGGACAGACACTAACATAAACATCACTCAAGGAACAGATGCAATAATTTTCGACGACAACATGCAATATTTCTGCATTATCAAACAACCAAATACAGAAAATAACTGCACTATCGAAAATAGAGGCCAGAAAAAAAGCTTGCGTTCTTGAAAATAAAATACCAGCACAATATGTCTGCTATTATTTACAACAAAATGTCCGAAAAACATGCCTGTCTCATTGGCAACAAAAACTGGAGAAAAACAATGCCAGCATATCAGAAAAATAAATGATACAGAAAAATACACCAGCATTTTAGACAACAAAAAAAGAAAACAGAAACGTATGTCTACGTTATCGAAAACAAAATGGCGGAAAACGATGCTTATGGTACTGGCAGAAAAGGCAGATGTCTGCTTTATCAAAAACAAAATGCCATCATCCTTCCCTCATAGATAACAAAATATTGGTAAAATGCACACTTTATCGATAAAAAATACAGAAATAGATACCTATCCATAACAAAAAAGGCCACAAAAGATGCCTGCGTTTACCACAACAAAAAGCCAGAAAAAACATATCCGTGTTATCGGCAACAAAAGACAGAAACAGATGCTTGCATTATTGACAAGAAAATACAGAAAAAAGAGAACTGCATTATGGAAAAGTTAAACGGGAAAAGATGCCTGTATTATCGACAACAAAATACCCGAAAATGTCTGCTCCATGGAGACATTTTCTGGCATTTTGTTGTCGATAATATATAACCATCTTCTTTATTTCTTATCATCAATGAAATACAGAAAAAATGTCTGTGTTATCATCTATACACGATAGAAAGTATAGCCGAGGTTATCATCAACAAAATACAGAAAACGACAGTGTATTATCGTTAACAAAATATAGAAAAAGAATTATCGTCTTCAAATTGCAACAACATATCTGACTTATCATTATTAAAAATAAAATCAGACGTCTATTATAATAGGAGACATACAAGAACTAGATGCTTCTGTTTTCGTCCGATCTGACAAGCAGCCATTGTGAGTTTGCTGTTAAACAACACTACTACGCAGTTATTAATGTATAGTATCTCAAAGCAGAAACAAAGTCGAGTGTAAATCAGTAAAAATACAAGAATTATGACAAGGACTAAAAAAAAATGGTGCAAGAAAGGCGGGAAGTTTACTGATTGGATGGGAATTTTGAATTTTAAATCAACAGAATACAACAAAATATAAATTGCAGTCAACAGAGGCGGGAAGTGTCCTGATTGAACAGAAATTTTCAATAATTCTCTAGCAACTGAGCAGTAGGCGACAAAATATAATTTGAAATCAATGCCTTGGAGTAAATAGTGAAGAGATTGCCGCGTTGAGAAGTCAATCGTAGATGGAATATTAAAATTTATGCAGTTTTTCGTTAATTAAAAGTTAACAGAATTCATAGATACAAAAAAATAAAACGGAGTAGATGTACATATGAAGCATTATGCTGATCTCGATAAATTGCAAGCTTATCTCGGAGGCCATTTCGCTTGTGTGAAGATTTGATCGTCCCCTTACCGGCCCACCACCGTTTAAATGTGACTTTCTAAAATATGATTATTAAATTGTTGTGTGGTTATCAGATTGAGAGTACCGTGTTTGCCGGCATACATGATGTTCCTTTTTATAAAAATATGTTTAAAAATATGCCTTTCTTTTTATATGCAAATTTGACATTTCTATCTGCTAATTTTGTCCGCAATTTTAACTGCTGTAGGTTATAATTTTACCTCGGACGATTAGTTTTGTCTAGGCTATCTCTATATTATTCATTACCAAAACGTCATTGTCATTGACATTATTATTATTATTAGTAGTAGTAGTAGTAGCAGTATTTTTATTTGATATACTCTCCGGCACTGAGATCTTTCGGCCGGATGATCAAGACTCTCAGAAAACACAACTTTTTTTTTTCCAGTACTGTCTGTTTGATGTTGAAGGTCGTCTCGATTTTCTACTTTGTGTCGTCTGTGATTGTTCGGACAAAAATGACATGTGACTTTTCGAGCAGAAAGAAAACCGAAACATTAATGGACAGATTGATATATATATATATATATATATATATATATATATATATATATATATATATATATATATATATATATATATTTAGGTAATGTAAATGTTATTTTCCTAATTATATATATATATATATATATATATATATATATATATATATATATATATATATATTAGGTAATGTAAATGTTATTTTCATAATTTTTGTCAAAATCCAACAGACGTCCGATTGCGAACGAATTGCAGAGGAAATCAAAAACTGCATAATTTTCAAAGACACTTCATAGATTTCCCTCATATTAATCTGTGAATTATTATTTATCATCGCATTTTATTTATATTGCCAAAAGCCGAATAAGGTAGTTCCCTTATTGAGTTTTAAATGTTCTAGATTTGTTAACAGGCATGTTGATTTCTTAAACTTCTCCTTTTGACTATGTGCAAAAATTTGCTCATATTTTGTTTATAAAGAATTAAAATATGGTATTAAATACAGAGATTGATTAACTCTTTGAAATATGTAAAATACTCGTAACAGCTTCCTGCTAATTCTACATGAATGAGGTAATGCACTTCTTTGGGGATGGTTGCTGCTATTTTTTTCCCTTTCAATCATGTTTGGATACCAATGACGAGATGTTCCTAATCAAACGATCAGATGCTCACATACATAGTCCATGGTATTCTCAGCATCCTTCCGTAAAACCATATTTCTACTTCTTCAAGTCTCATCTTCATCTTTGAGGTGATTGTTGAGCATTCAATGCCATGTAACAGGACTGATATTGCGTTCCAATTGAGTAGGCTTTTCTTTGTTTCTAGCGAAATATTTGATATCTGCAACTACTTAAATGAGAGATTCTTTATAATCTGAATTTTAAAATATCTAATCTCATAACTGTTAAAAGTAGATTTGTTAACAGGTAAGTTTATTTTTTAAATGTTTCTTTTCCTGATGTGTAGACATTTGTTGATATTAATTGTTTTCATGCCAGTGATAAGATGATCACGATATTATTGTAGTGTACTGCTTACATCTCGCAAAACCACCCTACGCCCTATAAATCAAAGGTGGCTGACGGTAGTTATAACTTTGGGGAATAGGGTGAGTATCACCTTCCAGTTATATCTGATGCTAAAATTAAAACCAGCCCAGTGTTTTAAAATTAAACTTAATAACGTTGTGAGAGAAGCTATTTATACAGTTGGGATAAACTTGTGAAGATTACATACAGGTCATGAGGATTTCAAGCTATAATAGCAGTTTAAGGATTCAGCACAATTGTGTGTTTTAATTTACATATAAACTTTATTTCTTTAAACAAATTTACATGTATTTAATTCAAAATTAAAGTTCCATCCTGTTCTTTGATGTATCCATTATGATTTAATGAGGATTTCAAGCTGTATTAAGGTTAGGTTTCAGTTGTATTAGGTGCCATAATTTAAAGTTTGCATTAGGTTGGTGCAAAAATAATGACGTAATGATGTCGTTTTTTGACGTTAAAAAATACGTGAAAAAACGACATTATTACGTCATTATTTTGCACCAACCTAATACATTCTAAATAGTTACCATAAATATGGCACTTAGTCTGTGATGAATCTGTGCTGATTAGTGAGGTTTTCATGCCGAAATAAAAATCAGGGGATAAAAAGGGGGAGAGTGGAAAGAGTTGTGAAGTACATGGCATAAACGATTTCATTATGATTATTATCATGTATTAAATACAAAGATTGATTAACTCATGGTAAAAATTAAAATACTTTTTAAACCTATTGCTTCCTTAAAAAATTATGTAGTAAGTGTCTAATACAGCGTATCATCTTATAAGCAGTAAAATAACGTTGTAAAAAGAAATCAGAAGCAGACTGTTAAGTACAATTTTCTATTTTCTTTCCATTTCCTTTAAAACAGCGTCATGTCTCACATGTTCCATCCATGGTATCTTCATCATCCTTCTGTAGAACTACATTTCTGTTGCTTCAAGTCTCTTCTTCATCTTTGAGGAGATTGTCCGACATTCACTGCCAAATAGGAGGTCTGATATCACATGACGATTCAGTATTCTTTTCTTTGTTTCTAGCGAGTTTTTTTTTTCTGGTTATTAATACACTTCTTAGATTTTGGAATGCAAAAATAATGCGTTTTCGGATTTCATTCACTTGTTAGAACACTTCCCAGATATTTAACGTGTTGTGTTAATTTAATTTTGGTATCTGTAATTTGTAATTTGCAATTTAATCTAATTCTTTGGCTAACAACAATGCTTTTTCTTGCAGCTAACCCCTCCCCCCAAAAAAAGCATCATACTTGTTGATTTATTTAATCAGATTCAACAAGTAGAAGTTGGGGAACAAACCATTAATTCTGGGTTAAATTTTTGTAAATAATTTTGTTTAGAATTTTTTTTTTTTTTTTTTTTTTTTTTTAAATATATATTTAGCGAATTTTCTATAAAACCAAATTTCTGCTAACACATCCCTGAGTCTGGTTCTTTGAATGTCGGCTCCGAAAAAGCAATATTTAGTAACAGTTTTAGAAACGCCAAAACAAATTTCAGCGTCTCTGTTTCTGATACGAATAAGTTGTGTGACTTGATTACTGGATATTATCTTTTATACATTGATTATCACAGCGAGAAAAAACAATATTAGGTTGTCTGGGAAATAATGGCCAATTTAGTATATCGAACTTATTAATGGAGAATCAATTTGACTTTTCTAATTAGATTTAAAATATCGGAAATTGTCCTCCTGACACTTTGTGATGTTCGCACCGTTTCTTGAACAAACAGGTGCCGTATTTTCTTCTCCTGCACCTTCAGTCGATTATCTGCGATTTCAGTAATGGTTCTGTTTCTTCTCCTGATTCATATCTAAATTCTGAATGATTGGAAACCCTCAGGGTAATGGACACTGAGGATCATTTCCCGACCTGTTGCTTAATATGAAACGCACACGGAGTGATTTGCGCACATGATCTATCTTCAATAAAAACATATTTTTGACATGGATATATACAAGGTTGGGCTGAAAGGTTCATAGGCTGACTATGAAGAGGTTACGCCAGAGCTGTGAAATCTTGCATGTATTAATTTCAATTCTTTTTATTCATAACTGCATTGTTTCTTTCCAGTTACGAGGGAGAGCTGAAAAGTACATAGGCTGACGATGAAGCCGTAATAATGGATTAATTTCAACTCATCTTAATAGCTGTCTTGTTTCTTTCCCGGTAAACTGACAACTGACTGTTCAAAGACTATACGTCCTGCTGCTCAAAGAAGTTATCAATAGTAGATATGACGCCATCATCTCTGCAACACAAGTTTCCAGACAAGTGTTTTGTTTCTTTCTAGGTGGAGAACTGATGATAGTCAAATCAGGACAATAGGGTGGGTGATTAACCAGTCCAAAGCCACAGTTAGGCAACTATTGCAACTTAGGGCCCGTGTGCTAGAGCATTCGATCCTCACTGCGTGCCCAATTATTAGGGGCCACAACTAAGCTACGCTTACGAAATCACTATATTTGGGCACTTCGTCATCGTGTAATGATCAGAAAACTTGTCGACCAATTACCACTGAATAGTGAGTTCATTTCTCAGTGAGTACTCCATAGTTTCGGCATTTTACCACACCTACGCTACGCTTAATAAATCGCAACCCTCGCTTGCATTATGCGTTACGCGATGTTTTCTCTTACCTTCAATGTCATAAATTATTTCCACATTATGTCAGGAATTTCGACTATATTCCGTATAAGTGTCCATTTTCTTCATCTTCTTCTTAAACCTTCCTATGTCCGTTGTATTTTCGGCATCTTTTTGTAGAAGCCTCCTCTTCATCGGTTGGTAATGTACCCATCATTAACTCCTGTATAGAAGGATTTATATTATATAACACTTCGAGATTGCTTTTATTTTCTGTCTTTCTAACGAAACGTTTCTGTTCCTTAATAATTGCATCAGCTTTATTAATGTAACTTTTACTATTTGAATGTGTATTCGGATCTCGGTGTCACAATCTCCGTGTTCTGTTACAACACGTCCCATATAAATTAATTTCTATTCCTGTTTAATGTTGACTACTTCAATTCGTATCTCACATCTTTGACTATCCTTCTTGCAAACGACCAAACATTCTGTCTTCGTACAATTAAGGGTCCTTTCTGCTTACTTTTACTACTGCGTCCAATTCTCGTATTTGATTGATCCATTCGTTTTTGACGACTTATCAACAATTTTGCAGGTTATTTAAAGCTAGAAAATATTTTTAGGTTTTAAGTTTTGTTTGTTTTGGGTTTTTTTTTTTTTTTTTTGGTGGGGTTATAATAATGATTTAGTGATAGAAGACTTATTAATTAAATAGTTGTTACGATTAGAAGAAGTGATAGTAGAAAGTAAAGATTATGAGGATAAGGAGGATATATAACGACAGGCGCTTAGAAAATCTAATCCATAAAACAGATTTTGGAGAAAAAAGTCTTTCTAATTAGAATTTCTTTCTCACTTTTAGAAAACGGGAGAAATGAGGTTGATTAGATTCCGTGGAAGCAGAATGTCGTGTGTCAGCTGTGAAGGTCTGAACTGGTGAAACCAAAGTATAGATTGCTTAGATGATTTATTGACTCTTTTTTTTTACGCTTACCAGCATTTTGAAGGTTATTTAAATCCAAAAAAATATTTTTAGATTGTATGAATTTTCTCTGAGATAATAATGTTTTACTCATACAAGTTCTACTAATTAACTCATAGCTGCAGGGAGAAGATTTAGATTAATTACTTTCCAAAAGGTATTTCCGCATATGTGAATATAACGAACAAAACAAGGATTAGAACCTGGCTCTCCGATTAATGACACCGAGCTACAATCTATTACACCAGCCATACATCCGACCTTATAGCACTTATTATTTCCAAGCGGTCACACATCTAGGTACTGACAGTCATCAGACGTGAGACGGTGTTTCAACGTGATGTGGCAGTAAGCTCTCTTCTCTTAAGTTTACCTCGCTGTACGTGTTAAATAAGTCCTGTGCGAATGCCAGCTTTGCCAACGTCCTTTCAATTTCGATGTGTTTTCTCCGTTTATTTTCTATATGTATGTAGACGTTTTTGGTCCCAATAAATATTCCGGACTATTTTAATACCGTTCCAGAATAAATCGTGCTTTCCTAGGAGTTCAAATGAAACGTGAGTTTCGATCTTTCGTAATTGCGAATACCCCATTCTTTATCGCTAAAATGCATACTTAACTGAGGGTGTTGCTTTTGTAGTTAAATACTTCCCTTTGAAGACGCCATTAAACTGACCCACGTTTTTTGAAAAAACAAAAATCTTTTAAATTAGCCGGATTTCTTTCAAAAAACAAAAAAATCATTTAAATTAGCCGAAGATTTTGGAAAAAAATCATTTAAATTAGCCGAAGGTTTTTCAAAAAAAAATTATTTAAATTACCGAAGATCTTTGAAAAAAAATCATTTAAATTAGCCGACGGTCTTTGAAAAAAAAATCATTTAAATTAGCCGAAGGTCTTTGAAAAAAAAATCATTTAAATTAGCCGAAGGTCTTTGAAAAAAAAATCATTTAAATTAGCCGAAGGTCTTTGAAAAAAACTATTTAAATTAGCCGAAGGTTTTTGAAAAAACAAAAATTATTTAAAACGAAAATACGTAAAATACAGCTCGTGATATGATTAATGAACTTTTATTTGCACTTTATATATTGTTCTTAAAATTTTTTATACATTTTAGTTGGTATTTATTTATTGCTTTAGACTTTCTACGAGCAATAGAAATGCAGGAGGACATGTACCTTGCTTTATAGATTACATAAAGGCGTTCGATAAAGATTTGTTACAGAAAGATATTAGAATAATCAAGAACCTATACTTGCATCAAATCGCCTGCATACGGATAGAAAATGAGTTCAACAGGTACAGAAAAATAGAAAGGGGTGTAAGGCAAGGAGATGCCTTGTCACCGGATTTATTCAACCTATACAGCGAGGCAATTCTGAGAGAATTAGATGTTTTACCAGGATTCATTATTGGCGGCCACAATCTTAATATAAGATATGCAGATGACACAGCGCTGATCGCAGACACGGAAAGGACGCTACAAAAGCTTCTACAGAAAGTAGCGAAAGAAAGCTAGAAGAAAGGACTAAGTATAAACTACATGAAGATAGAATGCATGGTTATCAGCCAAAAGGGGAGACCAAAATGAAAATTACAAATCGGGGACACTAAAATCAAATAAATACGAAAAACTTAAATATCCTGGAAGTGTTCTAACAGAAGATGCAAAGTGCGACACAGATCCGATAACGTATAGGTGCCTTCCAAAAGCTAAGCAGAGTATGAAGAAACAGAAAAACTTCGTTAAGAGTACTGAACTGTTACGTGATATCCTGTCCCCCTATATGTGATTGAATGCTGGACAATCTAAAAAATGAAGAAAAGACGTGACGCATCAGAAAAGTGGTTCTACAGAAAGATGCTAAGGATACCATGAACCAAACATCTGAGCGACGACGATCTTTTAGAGAAAATAGAAATGAAAAGGAAGATTAGGCTTAACATCAGGTAGAGGCAGTTGAGAATGTAATGAGGAAAGAAGGCTTGGAAAATCTGATACTCACAGTAGAGATTGAAGGAAAAAGGGACAGAGGAAAGCAGCGCGTAACATACTTGATGGTCTTGAGTAAATGGATGGCAGAACAGTGTTTGGGAGAAATAACAAAAAGACAAAACTTATTTAGAGATAGAAGAGGCAAGAAGATGGGGAAGGCCATGATCGCCTACGTCCTTAAGGGACACGGCACATAAACGAAGTATTGTAATAGATGCCTACTCGTTTCCGAGTACACTGATCTGCTACGGCGTTCAGGAAATCCCTGTTGCAGACGACTGTTCAAGCACAGTTTTGTTTATTTATCACCCGCAGAGCCGAACTGTGGTTTATATTACAACTATAAGAAGTCATTCTTCCCAACAAATCGACCCTGGTGAGATTTGAACACAGGACTTATGGTACGAAAGCTTTGTATCCACTTGACCACGCGTTCATCTCTAGTATTAAGAAACTCGTAAATCATCGAGATCTTATTAGTGCGTTCGAGCAAGTATTCATCCGTCTTGAATACCCATTACGGCAAAATATCAACTTCACCTTCGACATTTACAGCTTCATTCTTTTGATGTCGATGATGTAAAATACGACCGGAAGTGTTTCATTCCCATGGTTACAAGAAGTTTGATAGACATCAAAGGCAAGTTGATGAATAGTTCTTGTCAAGGCTGACAATGGCTATGAAATTTCTTTACTCTTACTTGTTCGTGAGTGGTAAGTTAGTCAAGGGAAACTGGTTTATTATAGCCTCTAGTTATTCTTCATACATTTTTTAACAATATATTTAGTGATTGTAATAATCGTAAAGATGTTGATTAATGCTTTTCCCGAGTGATTTACTTTTTAAAAGATATAAACTTGTGCGGAAATACACTTGAGAACGACATGAATTATTCTCCTCCCTTCAGCTATGGGTTAAATAGTAGAACTTGTAACTGAAAAAATCGTAGTTATCTACAAAAATTGTTAATGCAATATTCGCTAGCCAAAAAACAAAAATATCGTAAAATTGTTTCGACTTTAAGTAATCTAAAAAGGGTTGATAAACCGTAAATAAAGAAATCAATTTACCTCCATGAACCCAAGCATCCAGTATTCGAACTTTTTACCCATTCCTTCACTGACGTCAACCCTTACGGGCCACTCACCTTCGACCAGCTATGATACATGATTATTATATTATTAAGACTTTGTTTATCTAATTGAACGCTTTTTCTGATCGAGCAGGTGGGTATGGCTACTAGTATATATGTGGAATTCTGGTATAATCAAATGAAGAAATTGAAATAAACAACGGAACTCAGTTTAATATGAATTTGTTTCTTCTACAATGAGGTCATTCAGTACACTATCTGAGGACAAGGTGAGGTAGAGGTCTACACATTAAGAGACACACCCTATGCAATTATCTTAGGAAGATAATATTTAACTTGAACTGGTTACAATTGTAGAAATCAGGGAAGCACCAACTTGGGAGTCGGTTCCACAATGCAGCGATTTGTGGGAGGAAGCTGCTCGAGTTGAACTTACATCAAACCAAAAGAATAGGAAGGGAATAACGGCGGTTCGTTACAATGTGCGTGGAATGGCAGATCTTAGCCTTGGAGGTTAGCATTGCTGGAAGAAAGCAGTGTAGCTGATCTGAACACTTTCCATGGACGTAGCGATAGAGCAGGTAGAGGCTTACAACGTTTCGTCTGTGAGGAAAGGTGTTGTAGGATGGAAAATAATTGGTCAGTCACAAGGACGC
This sequence comes from Acanthosepion lycidas, assembly GCA_963932145.1. Lineage (NCBI taxonomy): Eukaryota > Metazoa > Mollusca > Cephalopoda > Sepiida > Sepiidae > Acanthosepion > Acanthosepion lycidas. Next base: position 71,189,190 of record OZ010591.1, on the reverse strand, counting down.
GGAGACATATTTGGGATTTATCGAGACTGGAAAGTGAAGACTGGACAGCTCCTGTCCATATATGGCAGAAGTACTCCATTTCCAACCTGATCTGGCTCTTCTAAAGGCAGAGGATATCAAGAGGAGCCAGGTAATTACTGTTCGGGGAAACCGACCGTTTTTCCAGTGGTCGATCGTATGTATGAGTTCCAGTAGAGGTTTTCGATGTTCTTGAGTGCCATTAGGCGTTCAAGGCACTGAGCTTACCTGAGGGGACATCCGTTCATTGCTTTCTGGGTCTGAGTTTTAAAAAGTTTGCAAAATTTCCAGTTGAATTATTATTATTATTTTTTAATATTAGTCTATCTATTTATAGATGTGCGTATGATAAATTTGCTTCGAAAATTACTGGAGCCAATTCAAAAAACCAGCCCAAACAATAAAGGCCTGTATATAACAAGTCAGTGATTTTAAAAAAATTGAAAAGCAAGGTATGAACTGATTCTTTTTTCGTTATTAGTTTACTGATTTATAGATATACCCAATTAAAACTATTTTTATCATAAATTTAAAACGTAAGGTACTGAAACCAATTCAGATGATCAGAGAAAACCACGAATGTGAGGTGATTTCAGAAATGATAGATATAGTATTAATTGAAATAATACAAGGTTTTAGTCGCAATATTCCCTTAAGTTGACTGAAAGTTTATAACAACATTGTAATACATTTGAAAAATTTGATTGATTTTAAAGATTAAGTCGAGTGATTTTACAAACATTGACATTCAGAAAAAAATATTTCTGGTTTCATGTAAGTTAAAAGTGTCGAAAAATGTAATAAATTAAACCATAATTTCTATCTGAATTCATGGCATGAAGAGTTATATATATATATATATATATATATATATATATATATATATATATATATATATATATATATATAATTCGAGCTGTTGTCCTCATCTTTGTTCTTGATACACGACGTTTCGACCATTGTGCATTCCGGCCTTCATCAGAGTAAGTACTAGACGAGATATCCCTAGAAATGAGCAGTGAAACGAAAACAGTCTATAGCCGTAAATTAAATAAAGGGTTCAGTTCGGAATTCCTGCTAGTTAAACCGGATAGATATTCAGCCGGAAATGACAAAGACCAAAACGTTGTGATAACAACAACAAAGATGAGGACAATAATCCGAATATAAATAGTTTAATTAATTTAGACCCAGTTGTTATAAAGTAGCATTCGCTCATCGATTGGCTAAATGGTCATGTTCGACAAAATTTTGTCCAACCCGTTTTCAAGAGATATCTTTTCTGTTGTCTACCCACAGATTTTCACCAGAGCTCAAAATCTATATATACTGTGAATGCATCGAGTAAACTACACTAATATAGACTCCCATAAATACAACTAATTTTTAGTCGGTATCATCCCAAGCAAGGCAATAAAGCTACTAAGATAGAAGGGGTTACAGGGTGTGGAAAAATTAAAAAACAGAAACATTAATAATGAGCGTGAAGAGAAAAAAGAGTAATTAGGAGTACCACAGATAGCAATTGAAACTGCATTTAAATCTTTGCGGATTAAAGTTGACTGAAAAGTATGGAGCCGGAACGGAGATCCACGAGAGAGAAGTGCGAGAAAAGAAAAAGTTAGCATAGGATTTAAGGTTACATCTAGCCAGCTCAAATGTAAATTGAGGCGATCCCGACGCCTGTCTAGTTTTGCGATTTAATTAAAAATTTCTAAGTACCGTAGCGAATAGTTCATCTGAACAATTAACATGTAAGTATTTATAAAAAATGAACTCATTCAAGGGACGTATAAATTTAATGAAATGTAACCCAATAAACGAGATATGAAAAAGAAATCGAAATCGTTTACGTCGTAATGTTTTAAATTAAAAATTATCATTGGTATACGCTGTATTATTCATAGGCAAACTGCAATCCGCTGGCCAAATGCGGCACGTTTGGTCTTTCTAAATGACATGCTTAATTTCATAAACAAAATAATGTTTCTTAACAATTTGTTTTTCTTTCTCTATTATACGTAACCAAATTCATAAACAATTTTTCTTGAATTTTGTAGACTTTCGGGGAAACTAAATTTGTCGGCATTTAAAATCATTGGTGATTTTCCCTAAGGAAGGTCATACGTGTAAACATTTTTTTTTACTTTTGAAACAGGAAACGTTCATAAAAACTTTTTTTTCTCTAAAGAAGAAATGTTTTCATTTTCAAATGAATAAATAAGAAATAAATCCCACGAAACGACATGTGATAATCACACTGTCTTCTGTGATAATATTATACCTTCAAATTTTAAATATAAAAAAAAAAACTATTTCCGGAAAAATAAAACTTTCCTACCATTTCTAAGGTATATATACTTACTCATATGATCTTCTGTAATGAAAGCAGCAGAAGCATCTACTACGAAAAATTACCTTGAATATTTTTAATAATGCGACCTGCCTTGCAATGGGTAATAGATCATGCGACTCACTGCTCGAAAAAGGTTTCCCATGTTATTCTTGGTTGTTATACTCATAACATTTCGACTGTTTCCCCATTCGGCCTTCTTCAGGTGTCTGTCGCTGAATTTGGCAACTATCTCATAATCTCAAAACAAACTCTTTATTCAATCTATGTTGGTTATTCCCATTCATAGGCATTGAACTCACCAATATTAACTGAGATTAAATACCCACTAAAGCTGAAAATCGGAATAGGAACTTTCTACCCATTTGGAGTGAATAAAGTGTTCGCGTCAACCAATTTGGGCATGATGGATATGTCGGGGAAAAAGGAAAGTCAGATAGGACCAAATCTGGAGAATAGGGTCGGTGATAAACCAGTTCAAAGCCTCAGTCACGTATAGCAGCCTTCAAAACCAAGGACTTGTGCGCTGGAGCATTGTCCTTATGAGACAAAACCGCTTTCGTGAATTTTGGGTGTCTGGTCAAGATAGATTGTAACTAATCAGCATGTTGTTACTGTATAGCCCATTGATGATATTCAATGAACATAATAGCTATTGAATCACAAAATAAACACTGAAGCCATCCCCATCCCTGTAGATGAAATGAGCAAAGGAAGTGAGGCGTGGTGTTTCTACTGTGTCTCTGGCTCAAACTGATGAAGCCAACACACATCCTGGGTCGGAAAACTTTAAAGCAAACCTGCTGAATCTGCCTCAAATAATGTCAGATTTCCCGTGATAGGATCAACTGATGCACTTTTAATAAGGTTTCGGGGGACCTTTTAGTCACCAAGCAGAAAACGTCGTCAACCAATGTTCACTGTGCAGAATATTGTCAAGAGAGATGCAAATAGAATTGGCTGTTTAATTAATAATTAATCTGTTGTCATCCATCAACCTGTGGTGAACACGATCACGTTCTTTTCGGTGGTGATAGTTGCAGGATGTTCAGACTAAAAGTCATATACAAGACATTTCCATCCCCTTCTAAATTCAGCAGCTCATTTTTGCTCGGGTGATAATGTTCGGACGTCATCTCTAATAGAGGAAGCATGTGAACATGATCAATGTCTAGCCCTCATTCTTGGGGGCTACACCTTTTTTTCTGCAGGTACTTGATAACTCTTCGACACCATATTTTGTCCATTTTCATGGGAAGGTACTACTTTGAAGTTTTCTTTGAACTATCGGGCGTCAGTTCATCGGAAAATAAACAATGCAGTTATGACTAGCAAGAGTTGAAATTAATGCATGCAACATTGACCGCATGAAATTTTCAAATATCCATTAATGTCAAATGACTGAAGGTGACTTTTCACACATTACAGTTTATTTCTTGACATTAGTTGTGGAGATGATGCATTATTATTATTATTATTATACAACTTAAAAGGCATCGCGTTGGATCTGGTCAAGATCCCAAATAAACAAATTTAATCAAAACCAGGCTCGCAACACAATGCTAATTCCGACGTGAAACGCATGTGTTTACCTTAAATACCTTTAATTTTAAGCTATACATATCTGTCACTACGACCGCGTTGTGTTTTGATTGACGATCAAATGCAAACGCTTTTATTGAAAACAACGCTGAAAATTTTATTTGCAATTGTCTACAACGAAAAGCAACACCCTGTCCGATGGCAAAACCTGATGGTGCCGCCAGAGGTGGCAGTACCGCCTTAGCCACAGAAACTTGTTGGCGGCTAATAACGACAGGCTATCGCATGTAGTTTCATCCGTTGTATGGAGAACATTATTAGCGAGTCGATTATATATTTCTTTGCAAAATTACTATTGCTACTTGTTTTGAAATATTTCCCAATTTTAGAGCACGCCTGCTTTTGATCAGGCCAATTTTCTATCTACTGTATTCAAACAACAGGACTACTCTTAGAAACTATGTAACCACGACACTTAGTCTTTTATCTGTTTCTTTTCAAAGAAAAAAACTTTCCTCGACTAATATAAGTATATAAATTTATATTTCGTATCTGTCTTTATTTCGGAGATGAGGTATTATGTACACAATTTACATTATTCGGACTATTGTCCTCATCTTTGTCGCCATATTTATTACAACGTTTCGGACTTCTTCATGTGGTTGGAATGTCGAACTGAACCCTTTATTTCTCTCACTTGGGTAGACCGTTCTAGTTCCACGTGCCATGTCTAATGAATGTCAGTTATCTGTTATCTCCTGTTAATTCCCCTCTCCAAGTTCTCCGCCGCCTTAACCAGGTATTCTTTGGGTCATGTTACCGAATCTAACTAACCCTTCTATACACTGTGCCATGTATCCTCAAGTCCAATACCATGTTAAGAGTGTGGAGAACTTGGAGAGGGAAATTAACAGGAGAAAACTGATAACTGATATCCATTAGACATGGCACGTAGAACTAGAATAGTTCAACCCACTGATCGAAATAAAGGGTTCAGTTCGACAATCCAACCACCTGAAGAAGGCCAGAGCGTACAATGGCCGAAACGTTTTAATAAATCGGCATTTCTTGGCCAATTTAGTCTTTGAAATATTTTTTATTTTATTTTTCGATACATTGCGTTTTTAGTTATACTGTAATCGTATTTTTCTATCATGGTCCTATTTTGGCCTATTTTGTAAGCTTTTTACACAGATTTTCGTTTAATATTGGGGACGTCTTCCTTAAATTAAATTTATAAACCTAAATAAACAGTTTCTCCTTTTTGGGGTAACATACACGATTAGGGAGTTAATCCTATTTATCCAAAACCCGTAGACTTAGCTAAAAAAAAAAATTATCCAAGAAGGACCAAAAAATCGGTCCCTTATCGACGCCGTAATAAACAAAAAAGGAATTCATAATTGAAACTTTGTCATCTGGAAATACGCACACAGGCAGGTTGATGATTTGGATAGGAATGTTCATTTCGTAATGCCTGGAGGGAAGGTGAAGACTCGCGAAATCCGAATAAGTAGTTTCGAAATAAAATTTGTCTCTTAATATATATATCCGATTGACCGAATCTGTTCGTTAACTCAGTAAAACGATGATTTTTCCCTACAAGGTCACTGTTTCGAACCCTATAGGAACGCAGGGCTGTACATATAGAGTTAAACCGGGTTTGTTTTTTTTTTTTTTTTTTGCATTTAAAAAAGAAAAAAGGAATGTCTACTTAAACACGTGTTCCCACTAAATAACGTAATTATCAGGACATCTTTAGGCCGGAACGTTATATTGGTTTTGACCTCAATGTACAATTCATATATATATATATATATATATATATATATATATATATATATATATATATATATATATATATATATATATATTAATATGGTCAACCACATACAGGCATGTTCCGCTGTATAACAACTCATCAGTGTGGTTAGACACCCGGTGGCTTTTTGCCGGGATCGAAACACTACCGATTTGAAACCAGTCGGAGATGCTAACCCTACGCCATCAGCACACAACCGAGAGAAAGTTAAATTCTTAGGTATTTTTTTACGAAGGTAAATAAATGCTGGTATCCAACAGTGCTCGATTCATTAATGAAGAGCAGTGCGTTAACAAAGTTGACGGCCATTGTTTTGTGGAATTATCTTTTTCTCAATGTGTGTGTGTGTGTGTAAGAGGTTTGTCACTTAGCTGATTGATGTTACCTTCAGCATTCCGACTCCAGTGTTTCGTAGACAGACACGCCGGGGATTACACCGTATATTGACTGCTTATAATTCTCAATTTTTTTTTATATACTTTTTTTTAGTGTAAGGTTTTCTTTTATACAATGTACGTGTTCATGTGTGTGTGCACCCATGCGATTGTCTGGGCGTACGTGTAGAATGTTGCGATTCTTTTTCTTTCTTTTTCCTCTTTACTTTCAATGATAGATAGATAGATAGATAGATAGATAGATAGATAGTGAATAGCTATTCGTTTCCGACTATACAAATCTGTCAAGGCAGCAAGCCAAACACTGCTGACTCTTGCTTAACCGCATATCCTTTTTTTTTTTTTTTGAACGCCCACAGTTCCTAACTGCCGTTTATAGTGCGTCTATACGGTGCAAATTTTAGTTACAGTTGTTTGGAGATAATTAAAAATCTGGCCTGTTGATTATCTGAACAGAGCTGGTCGTTCAAACTTTTTTTTGATACGTCAAAAGAAAACTGAATGAAACACTAATATAGTTCAACTGAAGCGTGTTTAGGATACAATGAACCGATCATTGAAGCCCTGATGAAGTTTTAGAGAAATGGAAACAAAAAGCAAACTTTTTACTTAACATAAGGAAGAGGGAGTTGAAATTCCTAGGCTCCATAATAAGAAAGATGAGGAAAGATTACTTTGAAAGATTGATACTCAAAAGACAGATTGAAGTCAAGACGGACAGAGGAAAACACCGCAAAACATACTTAATGAGTTTGAGTTATGCAGGGTTTAAGAGAAATAACAAATCCGCCAAATTTAAGAATCTGTGAAGAATTCTGATCGCCTCTGTGCAAATAAAGAAGAAAGATGTTATTCAATGATGATTATATTTGAGCCGAGTTTAGCAGCCCAGATTTACTGTTCTCAAATACGTCAGGTAGAAAAACTGTTGACATATCCACGACATCACGGAGAGAAACACAATTTACCAAAACTCTTGCGCTAGAAGGAACAGACAGTCTCCTGGAGCACGAATGTTTTCCACTGTCAACGTCGTATTCGATGGCTGGGTAGAGTCGATCGATTGATTGACGGCCGTATACCAAAAGACATCATGAACGGTGAACTGGTCTTGGGAAACCTTTCGGTCGGCCGACCTGCGCTAACTTTTCAAGGATGTTTTAGGCATCGATTCTGGTAGCTGCTAACGTCTCTCTGTCTCTCTCTGTCTCTCTGTCTCTGTCACTCTCTATCTCTATCTCTGTCTCTGTCTCTGTCTCTGTCTCTGTCTCTCTCTCTCTACTAGATGACTATAAAAAGAGCCTTTTAATAGGACTGGAG
>OZ010591.1:71171088-71181540 GCA_963932145.1 Acanthosepion lycidas | reverse complement strand
ATCCTTATGTTCCGTCTTCTTAAGTCTTGTTCTTTTATTGCTATATCGCCTTAACAGTTGTCTTTCTCATATTCTCTAACATTAAAATTGTAATAGGGGCAGAACGATAGTATTTCGATTCCATGAACATAGTGTAGCAGGCCTTAGCTGTAAAATCTGAACCGTTTTTTTGATTTTCGCTCTGTCTAGGCAAATATACGGTTACAGAATAAGAGGCACAGTTTATGCAGGTATGTGGGGAACGTAACGGTTAACCCTAGATTTGAGCAGGTTTAAACTGATCGGGAAAATCAGAGCAGCGGCTCGCGGAAAAAAAAATTGCTCGACGGAACTTGCATGTCACCAACAGAATACGAAGGGAATGAGGATGGTTCGCTACAATGTTTGTTGAATAGCGCGTCTTAGCCGGGAAGGTAAGACCTGGTGGAAGTAAGTAATTGTCATGTGTCCTTACCTATAACTACAGAATGAACTCTTCCTAACAATATGTATACTACGCCTCTCAAGAGAGAGGGTCAAATCGAGTCGAGCCGATAGTAGTTCACTCCAAACCAGACTGACAGTCATACTAACACCTACCACATCTTGTATTATTATTTCGTGTAATATACCTTCGTTATTTCTACACTTTTGTTCGTGTTGTTCTTCCTTGGTCCTAACCTTGGACCATAACAGTAATGTACTTAGTCTGCGCGCTTTCCATGTAAATAACTATAGAGTAGCGAGGGGCGTGTGACGTTTCGTTTCTGAGAAAAGGCTTGTAACTAAAGAATGGAACTCATCTATTTTGCCATGGAAATAGGGATATAGTAGTGATAGGCTCCTGGCGTTGCATATGTTGGAAAGAAATTACAGAAAAGGAAATAATCCTCCTCCAGACCTCGTAAACGTATGTTAACTTTATCAAAACTGAAAAGTGGAGAATAGGCAACGAAAGTTCAGATATGGTAGGTATATTTATTATCTACTCTAACTAAAATATTAAAAATAGCAGTCATCATCCAAAACAAATGTTTGATTTAGAGACAAGATAGTACGAATGGACAAACGTTTGAAATTTGATTAAGGATTTACATGCCCCCACCAAAAAATACGCAACGTTACCGATCCTTACCTGGCATCTCGTTTTCAATCCCTTCCCCTATGTATAATCCCTGTCTTTTTATAAATATTTTCAAGGTGATTGTTCTGATGACCTTTCTTCATTTTACATATCGGAACTAGTTGGGACTTCATAAACACTTTCAGGTATTATTGTGGTTCTAGTAAGAATTGTAAGTAAGAACGTATTGTTTTGGTGTAAGGAATACTATGGTATGTTTGGACCAGTAATTTGTTCTAGCTAAGTTCTAGATCAGACAAATTGAGCCTAACCTTTCTCCATCCACCCCTTTTGGCCTTGTGCCATATTTTTGTATTTGTAAAATAAATATTGATTTTCTCATTAGGTAACTCGACTTAAGCGCAGTACGCGATTGTCAGTTAGGTCTCATAAATTCACTGTCTAAATTGCTAGTTTTAATTGCTGATAATTTCTTATCACGCTTGCGAAAAAAATATCCTTTTGCTTATTGCTTTTTGTAGTACAAAAAATTCAATACAATATCAATCATCATCTGCTATCTCCTTGAATTTTGATTTTTTTTACTGTCTTTTCTGTTTCTTTCATTCTTAGAAACCCTTTGAATCTTAGTGGCATTTATCGTCTATCTTGGTGTTAAAGGATAAAATAATTAACTTATATACGTTTATAATACTATGACATACACAAAACTATATGTATATATTAGGTTGGTGCAAAAATAATATCGTTTTCTCGCATAGTAACATATGTGAGAAAACGACATTATTTTTGCACCAACCTAATATATGTGCGAGTGTGTGTGTGTTTGTGTGTCACGCGGAGAACAATATATCACATATATCTAAACAGCAAAGCAAAGGGAAACATGAAACAAAAAGGAAGGTCCTTATAAATAATATGGAGATACTCCAGACCTGGAGAAGTCATTTTAGGTTCCAGATTCAAACGGATCGGATTCATCTACGTCCTAAAGGGAAACGGCACCATGTGCTTGGAAGCTACTGGAGAGGCTGATTTTGCCTCAGCTTGGTCCCATTGACCCAGGCCAAAAGAAAGCAACCATGCCGTTTGGTTGCTGTCCATGAACTGAAAAATGACTCCAGTTTTGGTTACTGTATAAAGTGACGTCATGAAGCGTCCATCATGCGACTCACATGACTTATCTCCACCAAAGGAAGAAAATCGCCTTCTGTATCCCAACAAGACTCCCCCCTAGATCGTACTTCAAGGGCGTAACGGAATAGCAGCAACAAACGGTGTGTAAAAAAGGGGAACTTTACTTGTAATATTTTCCATTTGTAAAACTGCAGCTCCGACAGGTTCGTTATGAAACGGATTGAGCCATGATTTTTTTTTCTGTAAGACCTCCTTCTGTGGGCTTCGGACGTCCTTCTTTTCGCAAATGGCCTTCGTCAATCTATCCTGTGACGTCATTCACCGACCGTCTTCTGATTCTGATGACTACCTCAACGAAAGGGAGAGAACTGACGTTTGTATCCCTACAAATTAATAGATTTCAAGCGACATTACTACTGACTGCTCATTTAACAAATGCCGAATCTTTCCTTATAAGTAAACGATTAATATCACCATATATAAAATGATAGAGTACAACACATACGTGAAAACTCACGTGTCTAAATGTGTAAATATACCTTGATTTCTCTGGGAGAGTTAAATGCATAAATCTAAGAAGACATTGGGTTCTATAAAAATATCCGACGGACATCATTTTCGTAATTACCTGACTGGAAGTGATGATAAAAAGTGAGCTAGATCTATTGTTAACTCGCTGTTCATTCGTTGTCAAATAATGTCACGTCTCTTGCGATTAAGAAAAAAAAAGAAGAAAGAAACGACACTGAAACCTGATAACCAACCGACACAGACATCAGCACGTATCAATAAATAATCCATATAGTAAGAACAAACCCACATCTGGGATTCCGACATTAGAAAATTAAAGGGAGGGAAGCAACGGTGTGCTTCCGGTTAAACATTAGAAATTAAAAATGACTAAAAATAAAAAGAAAAAAAAACGAAAAAAATGCAGTGTGTTTTTTAACGGAAGCTGCTTAACAACCACGTGACAGTTGAAGTTGAGAAAAAAAATGAGAAAGAAAAACAATTATCGTAGTTAAAGATAAACGGTAAATGCAAGTGTGTCTATAGGGTACGGGCAGATCCAAACAAAAGTATTTGTGCGCATGCGCTCATAGAAAATGCCTGAGATATGCCGTTGTATAAAAAAAAAATGTGAAATGAAGATTGGTTTCCATGATAGGAAAAATATATACGTATTCGTGAAAAAGATTACTACCTGAAAAAATACAGCAAATTTTATGTAGTCGAGTAGATATGCAATATTTGTCACCATGCTGAAGAACATTATTTTCTCTTAGATATTGCTCTAGCAGAGTGTTCTATATTTCCAGAGTGCCCCACACATGAAGCCTGATCAATACCTATATATACATACTATCTGCTAACATACATACCTACAAACCTAGATTTTTATTGTCAGAAATAACTCTGTTTATTGCCCAGGAAAGATTATAAATCGCATATCACAAGTAGATAAATCATGGAAAAAACATATTTTTTCGATTACATAAGATAAGTAAAAGAAAGAAAAAAATAATTATCATCTTTCTATCTGTTGATCGATTTATTCTTGTTTTACGGCTTATCAACCAATTGAGGAAAATATTTTTAGATTACAAGAATCTGGTGGTGGAGAGATAATAATGGTTGAATTTTCAAGTTTTACTAATTAACACAGCTGGGGCGAGAAGACGTTGATTCATACCTATTCCAATGGGTTTAGTGCGTAAGTGAATACAACTAGCCCAACTGGAATTGGAACCCGGCTCACCGATTAACAATTCTGAGCCATTATCCATTACACCACCTGCACATCCAAGTTTACAGCACCAGGTATTCCCAAGCGGTCACTTCAATTCGGAAAGTTTTGGGAATATTTTAAACTGAGTTGAAAATAAAAAGATTTAAATGCTCAAAGTTTTTGTGTTACTTTAAATTCAATATAAATTAAAAACATTTAAAACCACTATTTTTTTTCAGTTATTTTAAAATCTGAATTTTAACTGCTCTCTCCTCGCCCGTACGGAAATAAAATGCTGGATGTTAAAGCACCAGATGAAGGGGAGAGTTTCAATACTGAGAACATCCTGATCCCAAAAGGGTATAAGACGTCTAAGCAGAACAAGTTAGAGTTGGTCCAGTAGTTAGAGTTAGAGGTGTTTCAGACACAGGGATGGACAGACAGAATTTATCGTTTATTTATATAAGATATACTATGCAAAATGAGAAAGAAATGTTTGTCTGTACATAAATGTATTTTGCAACTACACCAGGAAGTATTAGGTTGGTGCAAAAATAATGACGTAATAATGTCGTTTTTTGACGTTAAAATTACGTCAAAAAACGACATTATTACGTCATTATTTTGCACCAACCTAATAACACGCAGATATTTTGCACATAGCAATAAACAACTTTTGATATTTTATGGTGTGTCTATTATTTAATATGACGGCTGAAAGTTATTTCGAATAATTTGAAATAGGCCTCTTGCAGAAATTAGTCTCGATTTAATTCCAATTTTATTGACATAGCACATTAATATCCCTTAATTATGAACTCGGTCTTTGGCTCCTTCCCGAGATTTAAGTCAGGCAAATGATTCATCATCATGATTAATTCAGTTAGCGCATTTTTCGCCACTGTCGTCACCGATCCCCTCCATTACACTATTGTGATTCACCCGTGACATTCAAGGCAAAGTAGCGACATGACTTGTCGCTTCTATTTGTCCCGGGGATGTCGATGTTACTCCGTCCTTCTCCTCAGAGGCGGATGTATTTGTGAAGTTACTTTCTAGCTTTTGCCTAAAGAGATTGGACCTATAAGGAAGCAGGTGGTTTGATTCTCCAAAACTGGTTGCCACCCAGGGCTATATGACCCAGTCTATACAGCTGTTTTACCAGCAGTGGGGATAGAATAGATTCATATTTTTCCCCACGGGTATTATCACATCAGTGAATGGAATGAACTTGACTGGAATTCGAATTCAGCTCTCCGATTCCTCAATCCGTGCCGCTAACATTTATTCCGCAGGTAAGTAATTCAGATTACTCTAAAACCCTTATTTGAAAGATTTCGTTTTCACTTGGGATCGTTATCTTGCTGAAGGTCCATCCGCTCGATGAATTTCAAAGATGGAACTTTCTTTCGATATAGCGAATTTTGCCCCTAAAGAAAATACTGCACAAAATTATAATATTTTCAAACACCCTCCTGGATAGTCATTTTCGTGATCATTGGATTTCTCTGCTGAACGTGTCACAAACAGAGAATACAATTTTCCCGACAGACCATAATATTTTGTCATAGAACGAAGAAGACTTCCCGAGATGATAATAGGAAACAGAAGATGGGGTTTCCTGCGTCCGAGAACGTTGTCTATACCAAGCAAACTATCGGCGAAACTGTATTCTTGCTCCCTTTTCTGCTTACCTGTAGATACCTCTGTGGTTCTCTGCAGATTGTTAATGATTCCTGCGTTATTTCCAGACAAATTGGTCAAGTTTCTCATTCCCTTACACTGGAAGAAACTATTAGCATAGAAATTAAATTTTGTCGGTGGGAAAGTGACTGAAGCTGAGATTAAATGTCAGGACCAATAAAATATTTTGCGAAATTTATCTTTAATAATTTTACACAAAGCAAAGCAATAAAGCCACCGAGATGTAAGGAGTTTAAGAATGTTAAAGAATTAAAAAAAGAAAAGAAAAGAAAAACACTATGACGAAGCAAGAACAAAAAAGAACAGGAATTAAGAAGACAGTATATAAAGATTAACAATGCATTTACATTTTTGAAGATCAAAGTTGACTGGCAAGGACTATGTCTAAAGAAAGTTCCACAAGCGAGTAGCGCTATAGAAGAAACTATTAGCATAAAACTTACGTCTACATCTAGCTATCTCAATTGTAAAATGATGAGACATTATCGCTAATCTAGTACTTCGATTAAATTCGTAAAAGTTAAGTAGTAAGTGGAAAGCTCATCATAAAAATTGCTATGAAAATATTTATAGAAAAGACGTATGGAAATTACGTCACGGTGGCGGAGAAGAAGTGACTGAAGCCGAGATAACAGGCCATAACTAATATCATTGCAGATTATTCTTTAAAAACATAGTAGACGCACCAGACCAGATATGGTAGCAATATTCAAAGCATTGACGAATGGTAAATTTATATATAATTATAGCTGTAAGGAAATCCTGCCACACTATTCATTCCGCTTCAAGCCTGTAGAATTAAATTTATGAAGACTAAGTACCAAAAAAGAAAGCTCCTCAGAACAGTTAGCATAAAGATATTTATAAAAAATAAAAAAAGACACGAGGAAGCTACGTTACATCGATAGTAAAGTGATTGATTTTTCACCAGCCGTACAGATGGACATCTTTGTAATCGTACAAAACCCTCCAAGACTTCCAACATCGCGGCTGGTCGCTAAAGTGACCGCTTCAATCCAGAACTAACCTTATCCCACTGATACAAGCTCCTGTAAAAGATGTTGAAATAATGTGTTGCTTTCAATTCAATTCAGGGAGAAGATTTTAAGGAAGATAGATACACAAAACGAAACTTGTACTCAGAAAAGACAGTTGAAATCTCTGGGACGTATAATAAAGAAACAGGGACTGAAGCATTTGACACTCACAAGACACACTGAAAGCAATGAGAAGCAACAAGATATCTATTTAGTTGTTTACAAAATCTAGCTTTTCTCTTTCCAGCCCGCATTTGCAGCTGTCAATATTGCCTCCTAAGTTTGGGTTACTCTTTCCATTGTTCAAACTGCTCGACATACAATCAAGTAATTTATGTGTAAATTAAATATTCAATGCATTGACGAATGGTAACCATATATATTATTAAAGCTGTAAGGATATCCTATCAAACTATTCATTCCGCTTCACGCCTTTAGAATTAAATTGATGAAGACTAAGTGCCAAAAAGGAAAGCTCCTCAGGACAGTTAGCATAAAGATATTTATAAAAAAAAAAGACACGGGGAAGCTACGTTACGCTGATAGTGACGTGACTGAAGTCGAGATGCCAGCTGCCGTTCGAACATGATTTTTCACCAGTCGTACAGATGGACATCTTTGTAATCGTACAACTCCCTCCCCGGCCGTCCAGGTATATTCGTGTTGGGCTGGTCCAAGCAGGGCGATAACAAACAGAAAAAAAAAAATTAAAAAAAATAACACTGGAATAAATTGAAAAGTAAGTATTATTTTTATATCAACTTCAAACTCGTTGTTTACGAAAAATTAAATTTTCGCTTTACAGCTTGCATTTTCAGCTGTGAGTCAATCAATATTGCCCCTTAAGTCTGGGTCACTTTTTTCATTGTTCAAACTGCTAGACATACAATTCAATACGTTTACGTATGAATTAAATCCTCAATTCTTCACACGAGTTTTTGGTATTAACCCTTCTCGTTTCAATGTCTTTCAGTACATAACACTTTCTTATGTTTTAACAAAACTTTCTTCCGTTTTACCGCGGCAACCACAAATAGTATCATATCTTGAGATCATTGGAAATCATACAATATCGCATTCAAACCCTATCGTGGTAAATTCATGACAAAGCTTCTTCGTTTTCGCCATTTTGAAAACATTCGCACATGCCATTCAAATCTTCAAGGAGATTTGGACGTCTACATATATGTTTTGAATTGTCGGCCATAGTGCATGGAATGCTCTGATTTGTCTCCCAACATTTGGAAATTAATAATTTCATAGGAATCTATCCCAAAACGAGAATTTTAACCTGTTTCATGTATATTTCTGGAATATTCTTTTATTTGTTGACGTTGATTAACAGATTGGTTGATTGATTTTTACGGCTTATCAACCCATTCTGAGTTATTTAGGACTGAACCATATACAGAGCAAACTCGGTTCTCGAACGTTTCACATATCGAATAAAGTGGTTTTCGAACAGAAAATTCGAGATGAAAATGCCTCGGTTATCGAACAAAATTCTGTTTCTCGAACAACATTGCCGAACCGAAGCGGACCGAGGTAAGCCGAACGCAATCATTTTTGAGTCGAACGACGTGTTATATGCATTCATCTATTGTGTCGTGCTTTTCTTTTCCAATTGTATTATTTCGAGGCTTTTTTTTCCTCCACATTTATTCCTATTGAACAAGTAGTATCGGTTTACTAATATTTCGGCTCACGAATGGCCTTGAGGACCGAATTAAATTAGTGAATTGAGGTTCCACTGTTTGGATTGTAAATGTACTTATTCTTTTAGTATTATTTTGCGAGCGAATATTATATTTACAATTTTTTGAAATGTTTTTTTTTTTTTTTTTTTTTTTTTTTTAAGTAACAATCATTTATCCAGAGATAAAACTTTACTATTAACCCATAGCTGGTGGGAAGGAGATGGATCTATACCTTTAACAAGATTATTTGAAATGAATGTAACGGACCCGACCGGAATTCGAACTTGGCTCTCCGGTTTCTCATCTCGAACTGCCCTCCATTACACCATCCATACATCCTGGATTTTGTTGAGGACTGCGTAAATATAGCAACGACAAATGTAATCGAAAATGTTCGATTTATCAGTTTTCTTATGATGACAGGGACCTCTTTCAAGTTTGAGTTGTTTAAAATAGAATTAGTGTTTTTAAAATATCTGTTTTTCGATAGGTTCTGTTTTTAGTGCTGAGCCAGACGTGATAATATGGTATTAGTAAATACTATACACTTCAGCGTATGGAACAGCGATAACAAATTTGGTATCGGAAAAAAGAATATAGAATAGGTTGAGACAAAGGAAGCTTTGACGAACACCGTAAATTGCTAGGAAAATAAAACATCAGCCCGAAAACTCGTCATGTTCTTAAATAGCCACGTAATATTTAGACTTTCATATGGATGCCATGCATGGTGCAAAACCCGTTCTAAACTGTCAGCTTCCTAAGATCAAAAAAGATTCGAGCGAGTGAAACCTGAGGGTCATGGTAAAAATTATCCTGCTTTGAAAATTGCGGACTGGCTCTACAGAATCACTAGCAAAGAACTGTACCAAATAACAGAGACCACCTCACTTGAAGATTACCAACATCATTAACAACTAAAATGGATAGAGCGTGTAACTGGAATAGAAAGATAATGACGTAATTAAGATGCTAGCATTCCACACAAATTCAAAGGAAATATTAGGAAAGAAGCCCAGGCCAATACTTGAAAGAGCGATAACAGCTGTTGCACTTGAGAAACCTGTTTTCTTAAAAAGTGTTTTAAGAGAAAGATTTTATAAATTTCAATCTAGAACACTACGAGCTGTCAATAAACGCTAAATATTTCCTTATAGTGAAGCGGCTAATATTACGATTACCTATCAAATATAGTATCAGTTCTATTAAAGAATATTTACAAATTCTTTACTCCAACAAATATCCAGATGAAATCCTATTATCATTCGACGTTGAAAATTTTTTCACTTACCTTCCAGTCTATGAAACAACTGACATTATTTAAAATAGAATTTACCACTATTCTTCTCCGTCAACTTTGAAAATAAATACTACAATATTAAAAAAAATAATATCCACAATATAAGTCACTGTCCATGATCACCTTGGTAATATTCATAACCAAATGAATGGCGTTGCTATGGGTATCCCTCTCGGACCTTTATTTTCAACTTTTACATGACCAAGTTAGAAAACAAAATGTTCAATAGAAATAAAGGGTTTTTGATTAAGACGAAATATATATAAAGGTGTTTCATTAAGTCAGCAGTAAATAAATTAGTATTATTGGTGAAAAATTATTTTTCTATTGGATCATGTTATTTAAGTCATGGCAATTATGTGTGAAAAATAATATTGCCCAAATGTCCGCCAAATCTTTAAAAAAAAGAAATAATCATTTAATACTTAAACTTAATTCAAATTAAAATCGGCCCAGGTTATTGGAACACCTTTTATAATTGATGTAAGTAATAATTTTTACTGAACTATCGGATACTATGTCACCAAATTCATAAACCAACACTTTAATACACCAGGCTTTTCTCCTGTAGGACTTAAAGGATTTAACTCAGAATTCCCTGTAGGTTACCCTCAGTATACACCTGATGGTGGCCAAGGGGCACAGGAACCAAAATCTTGTGGTAACAGCAAGAAAGATGAGAACAGTAGTGCAAATAAAGGGTGTTCCATTAAGAGGGATCAAAGTCAGCAGTAAATAAATCACTGTTATTGGTGAAAATTTACTTATTTCTCTATTGGATCATG
>OZ010591.1:71073588-71166088 GCA_963932145.1 Acanthosepion lycidas | reverse complement strand
AACAGAGCTTACTTTAATTCAATTTAATTCAAATAATTATATTGAAGTTTTCGGCTCTTGTTTTGAAACTTGAGACCTGTTATGTAGCCTGTTGGAATCATATTTTTAAACAAATAATTATATTTATGCTCTACTTTTGTATCGAGCACTATTTGTTTAAAAATATAACAAAAATACTAAAGAACTTTGGATTATTTACCAAACCAGTTCTTTCCTATTTCCTATATATTTTCAAACACACACACACACACACACACACACACGCATATATATATATATATATATATATATATATATATATATATATATATATATATATGAATGTAAGGAGAACGAAAATACCATAAATGTTAACGTTCACAGCAATAATTCAATAGAAGAATCATTACCAAGTGTAGAGCAATAAAAACAAAAAACAAAGCGGAAATGTTCACTACATCTTTTGTCAAAAGCTGTAACGGATACTTCCGTTTGGTCTTAATCTTTTAGAATCAGGCCCTTGTATTAACGCCTCAACATTCCTTCACTGCTAAAACTGCTATCAACAAATAATATTGTTCTACTCGGCCACCCTTTTTCATTTCCTTCTCTTTTCTCCATTTTCTTTGCCCCTTTTCGTTTCCTCTTAAGTTGTTACACCGTCTGGCTTTTTCTCATAAGCGGCTTGCTTGTAAATTGAACTGTTCATAAGCATTTTTGGTCCTCACCCGTCGAGATGCAGTCGCATCGAAACAAGAATGTATCTTTGTAGTGAACAAGTTGTATCTGGCCGTATGTAAAATTTATAATATATATATATATATATATATATATATATATATATATATATATATGCTGGACTCTCCCGTTGTATTCGGCGCATACGGGTCTAGCAACTCAGTTACTAGGAAACGATAGCCAGACACCTGCACAGATGATTTGATTATAGTGGTAAGTTCTTTGTTCAGAACCAACCACACTTTTTAAGAGTCGAATACAGAGACCTGGTGCAAGGTCGCCAAAAGACCCTCCGCATGTTTTGAATTTAGAGTTGGTCTTCTCCTAGACCAGTTGCCACCCAAGACTATAGAGCTATAGTCTAATAGAAATATAGTCTGTCCTGCTATTTACCCATAGCTGGAGGAGAAGAGGGTTCATATATTTCCCAATGGTATTAGCTTGTAAGTGAATGTAATGTATTCGACTGGAATTTGAACTCGGCTCTCCGAATTATATATATATATATATATATATATATATATATATATATATATATATATATATATATGTATTTTGTGTGTGTGTGCGTGTGTGTGTGCGTGTGTGTGTGTGTGTCTGTCTCTGTGTGTGTGTGGTGTTTTATAGTATGTTCTTTTCAGATATTATATATTTCATTTCTATGAAAATTTATCAAATCGACTGTTATAAAGCAAGGTTTTATTTTGAATATAAACATTCAGATCACGTATATCAATTTCTCTTGTTACATAGACTTGACCTTACTGATGCTTGAAGATAAAAATCGATGTTGAACAAACAAGTCGTACAATTCCTTGAAAGAAAAAAAGCAACACAAAGATTCGACACAGTTGTCCTTTGGGCGTTTATCTGCGGTCTGGCGTATCTCTTTTCTCTTGTTACGCAGCCGTAGAACATATTTGAAATAGAAAACACTGGGAAGCTTATAGAGAGGGAGATTTCCCAAAGTTTCTTTCTCTCTCAACTTGTGTTTCCTTGTATTTCTATATCGCAACACAATTCTTTATACTTCTTTATCTATCGATCAGACGATAGCAGCGTTATTTATGCCTGTATTTATCTTGGTATGTTCATATCTTACTATCTGTCAAAATACGAACACGCCCGCATACACACACACACACACACACACACACACATATATATATATATATATATATATATATATATATATATATATATATATACATGTGTGTGTGTGTATATATTTCAATAAAGGTGCAATTAATTTACAAATTCATGAATTATTCATACAAAAAACAAATACAAAGGTTAATGATTTAAATGGCGAGAAATCCATCTTCGCGAACAATTCAAATAATATACAAAAACCCCGAACCTGTTTATCAATGAAAAGATTCCTACAGACATCCTCAGGTATGAAATAGATTTTGTTCTTGTTTTTACTCTCAGTAATAAGTGGACAATGAAAATAGAGTTTTAATCGGAAAAATGCTATGAGAAATGTGTTATTGTTTTGGAACGTGCAGTCGCAACGCTGAGTTTGAATTTAAATTTTAAGGAGGTGCGTTTATATACAAATATAGTGATAAGAGAATTCTTTTTTCTTATGCGACTGAAATTTATAAAACAGGATTTTTTCATTCATAAACAGGTTCGGGGTTTTTGTATATTCTTTGTATTGTTCGCGAAGATGGATTTCTCGCCATTTAAATCATTAACCATTGTATTGGTTTTTTGTATGAATAATTCATGAATTTGTAAATTAATTGCACCTTTATTGAAAGTAAAATAACTGATCCAAGTGCAACTTTCGGATAATAAGTGCGACATTACTGTAACTATTGATCAATATAGTTCATGCCACTTTGACGGAAAATCTACCTGTAAAAAAGAATTTTCTTATCACTATATTTATACATAAACGCACAACCTTAAAATTTAAATTCGAACTCAGCGTTGCGACTGCACGTTCCAAAACAATAACACATTTCTCATAGCATTTTTCCGATTACAACTCTATTTTCGTTGTCCACTTATTACTGAGAGTAAAAACAAGAACAAAATCTATTTCATACCTGAGGATGTCTGTAGGAACAGACGAAAGCTTGTAAAATAATAAGACCTTATGCAACTGAAATTTTTAAAACAGGGTCTTTTCATTCATAAACAGGTTCGGGGTTTTTGTATATTATTTGAATTGTTCGCCATGATGGATTTCTCGCCATTTAAATCATTAACCTTTGTATTTGTTTTTTGTATGAATAATTCATGAATATATATATATATATATATATATATATATATATATATATATATATATATTATGAAATGGACAAAGTCCGGCAATTATTTTAAGACATTTTTATGTTTATACATTCTTTTTTTTATATATACAAATATATATATATATATATAAAAACCCAAAAAATAAAACAATGTATAAACATAAAAATGTCTTAAAATAATTGTCGGACTTTGTCTATTTCATAATGTGTGACGTCATTTGTCTACATTTGGATGCGCATCAAGCAGATATGAATGTACGGGAGAAATTTATGAAAAATTGTAGTTTAAAAACAGTAAAATAGACATTGCTAACCGAAATGCCCCTCTGTGGCGAAATCGGTAAAAGCGCCTCAGGCTATATGATGGTTCCGTATAGGAGACAGGTTCGATTTCTATCGGGTATGGTATATTTTCTATGCCAATTTCTAGGACATTTAAAAAAAAAAGACCATTTACTTAAAATATCTGTATCTATAAAAAAATGAATGTATAAACATAAAAATGTCTTACAATATATATATATATATATTACGAAATGGACAAAGTCCGACAATTTATTTATTAAAGACATTGTTATGTTTAACGTTCTTTTTATAGATACAAGTATTTAAGTAAATGCTCTGTTTATAATAAACAGTATTAAATAACATTTACCGGCCGAGAAATTTTCATAGAAAAATATCCTGTCAAAGAACGAATATTTTCTATGAACATTTCTCGGACATTCAGGCCGGTAAATGTTATTTAATACTGTTTATTATAAACAGAGCATTTACTTAAAATACTTGTATCTATAAAAAGAACGTTAAACATAAAAATGTCTTTAATATATATATATATATATATATATATATATATATATATATATATATACGTGTGTGTGTGCGTATATTTATACATACGTGCATGTGGATGTATTAGGTTGGTGCAAAAATAATTTCGTTTTCTCACATAGTAACATATGTTAGAAAACGAAATTATTTTTGCACCAACCTAATATATACCAATAAATCCAGCCAAAGTCACCCATGAAATAAAAAATAACTGTTTGTACGGAAAGTAAGAACCTACATACATGAAATTCTATTTAAATTAAATGGCAGCAGAAGAATTATCGTTGAACTTTTAAAAGTAAGTTTAAAATATTGATGTAATAGTTAAAAGCAGCGATCGACCTTGAGTTCTTCTGTAGTTTATTGTTGCCTATCGCATACAACGGCTGTATGCCTCGCAAAAAGAAATCTCCGCTAACAGAAGAGCAGATAGCAATTACAATGGCCGTAGCTGCAGCGAAGAAAAGAAAGTCCCGTGCAAATGAAAAACCCTGATCAAACGGAAGCAGAAGATCTTCCAGTACTGAGAATATACAAAGACTTAAGATGTGAATAAACTGCTGAACAATGTCCAATCAAGAGCTCTCCGCAGGAGCTAGCTTAAATGCCGATCGATAGGGTGACTTTTAAGCTAGCTTTTGGAGGGCATCTAAAAAGAAATCTACATATTTTCATGGTAATTATTCTGACGAGCTTTCTTCTTTTGGCATCTCGATGTTACGAATTTAAACACAGTACTAGATTGGCAGCTAGGTCTCATCATTCTTTCTGTTGAAATGGCTAGATGTAACTATAAATGCTATGCATCTCGCTTGTGCAATTATCAATATTTATCTTCAAAAATTTTAATACAATATTATTCACGATATTCTGTCTCCTTGAAAACTGTTCTTTTCTTGAACTCTCGCATTAATAGTGATTCCTTCAGATTCTTTCGCTCTCAGTAAACCCTTACATCTTAATGGCTATATCGCTCTGCTTGAGGTGAAATGGTTAAAAAAACATTCCAATGTGATTTCGTTTTACCATTTACCGTACTTAGTCGTAAATGTCGACTGACAGTTTCCCGACGATTTTTGCGATGCACGGATATCTACTTAAGCTTATTTGCAATATTAAGAATTTTAAACGAGGATAGAATTTATAGCTCTAGCTTGTTAACCATCATTTAACAGCAACTGAAATTAAAATTGTTTGTAACAAAGGAGACCTAAATAGCATATCTATTTCGTGGTTGTAATATCCTTCAAATATTATACTTTACTGGAGTATGCCTTCATAAATAAACATTGGTTGATTTTGTTTAGCGGCATATCAACCTCTATGGGTTATTTAATTCCGAAATCTAAATATTTTCAACACAATATTATGGCTTCAAGTGAATATATTTTTAACGTAATTGTATGTATGATACTACAAAAGAAAATTATTGTTGTTCAGTTTGCAATAAATTATATTGTTGGTAATTCTATTAAAAGAAGGTAATGTTGATTAGTTGATGTTCTTTAACGCCATATCAACCTCGATGGTTTATTTAATGCCGAAATCTAAATATCTTGAACACAATTTTATGGCTTAGACTAAATATAGTTTGTACGTAATTGTATGCGTGAAACTACAGAAGAAATGTATTATTGGCCATTTTGCAATAAAATGCATTGTTGATAATTCTATTATAAGTAGGTAATGTTCATTGGTTGATTTTGTTTAGCAGCATATCAACCTCTAAGTGTTAATTAATGCCGAAATCTAAATATTTTAAACGTAAATGTATGCCTTCAAATACAAATAAAATATATTGTTGGCCATTTTACAATACAACGTATTGTCGGTAACATTGTTATACATTGGTATTGTTGGTAATTTTACTATAAACATGTATTGCTGGCATTTTTTATGTAAAAATGTATTTTTATACTTTCATAGTGTCTTGTTTTTATTATGGGTTCACTATTTGATTATAACTGTGACCCTTACGGGTGCTACCACCCGGGTCCGGTGGAAATGGGAACATCGGTAGTTAAGAGGTGGTTCCGCGCATTTCTAAACCTACAATCGCCTGATCAGAGATCTTTTTGCAGGTTATAACTCATCGTCATACCCAAGACAACATTATTAAACAAAATCGTTATATACAAAGAACTCAGATCTGAACTGCTATGTAATATTACTCCTCAATTATGTCAGTAAATGTGGGACTCCGATGAAGAGTAAAGCTATTGAGAATACAATGGACGGAGCATGTGAGCAACGAGGAAGTTTTGAGGAAAAACCATTTATATCAGAATCATGAAATTTCTAGGACATATGATAAGGAAAGGGGGCTTGAAGAATTTGGTAGTCGTAAGACAGATTGAAGGCAAAAGGGTCGCAGAGAAACAGCAAGAAACCTACCTAACAAGCTTGGTAAGAAGATGGCAGAAGAGTCATTGCGCAAAGTTTAGAAAGTCGTGAGATTGATTTGTTTTTTATGGCTTATCTAATTTTTGCAGGTTATTTAAAGCCAACAAATAATTTTTGTAACAGCGTTTTCTTGGACATAATTATTTACTGATACAATTTAAACCTATAAATGGCGGCGTGGTGGGGGGCAATTGGATTCATACATTTCTGAAGAATATTTACAGGTTAAAAAATATAACAAAACTGGCTGGAACTAGAACGCGACTCCCAGTTTTCTAAAATTAATTATTTTTTCTTACATGGTTTTAATTCTGTTTTTTTTCTTTGTAGCTAAATAACTTATTGGCGAATTTGAATAGCTGAAGTCATATTTTTGGTGCGTGCTAACAAATTATTCTCAGAGGATTTCTAAAGATTTTTTCTTTCTGTGTGTAATGTAATTTATATATTATTGTACGTAAAACAGAAGTTTGAATTGTTAATAAGATTTCCTATTTCTAATTAAACATTGGTGTCTGCTGCATTAATTTTTCAGTTTTGCACGCAGTTGTATTTTGGGTGTGTGAAAGAAAATCATTTTTTTTTTCACTTGAGCATTACTGAGAGGCCATTGTATTTAGTCGCATTCAAAACTAATTTTCTTACCATTGTTCTCATGACGGTTCCGCTCTCTGTACCTTTCAAACATCCTCGAGTGTTAACATTGTTGCAAAGAGGCATATTCTTTCATTCCCATACAACTTACATCCGACACTTGTGTTCGCAAATTTCCAGAAATTGTACTCTTTTGACCTACTCACCGAATCTGTAACATTTCTTGTGAACTTCTCGAACTGCAAGAAGGTGCCAATTTTGGTCTTTTTTTTCAAATCGATATTATATTTTTGTTGATTTTTTTAGAGGTCTTCTTACTCTATCAATATACTAACTCAGTCTTCTCATCAACACCTCTATGAGTTATTTAATACCGAAATCTGAATATTTTGAACGCAATTTTATGGTTTCGAATAAATGTATTTTGAACGCAATTGTATGCTTTCCACTTTTTTTTTTTCGTTTCACCGCAAGTAAGGCGATAATGCCACTAAGACTCAGGAAATTACAGGGGGCGAAATTGAAAGAGAATCGGAAGACTAAGAATTGCGAGGGTTCAGGAAAGGAAAAAAGGAAGAGGGTTCAAGAATAGGGAAGATGGCGAGTGACGTTGCATTTAAATTTTTGAAGATTGTACTTATCAGAGAAACAAGAAATCAGAAGGATGTTCCTCAAGAGGGAGGTGCGAGAAAAAAACTGTTGAACTATAAGTAGTGGACGCATCTAGCTAGTTTAACAATAAAGCTGTGAGACCTAATTGCCAATCTAGTAAAACGTTTAAATTTAAGTATTCGGTGCACCAGGCCAAAAAGGTAATCAGAAGAATTGTCATTAAACTATTTGTGGAAAAGACAGAAGGAAGGCACATCACGCCAGTTAGAAAGTGTCTGATGTCCAGATACCTTGTCAGGATGCATTACATTACAGACCTTTCTTTGAACAGTTATTTTGTACATTCCATTGCAAACGTATGTTTTACATATATCTCTATATATAAAGTTGTAGCCACTGTTCGTCTATTTGTTTGTTAAAGAACTTGTGCTCGGGCTTTGGAGATAGACCCCCATAACCATATATATTCTGAAACTGTATTACTAAGGGTACTTGAATACAAGCCTACTGAATGTTTCCCATTTGATATAAATTAAATTTAAACTTGAACAAGGAAATGACTCAAGATACTTGGATAAGCATATTTAATTTTGATCAAATGGATTGGTTCCCCCCGCACAAACCTCCACTGTTTTTTTTTCTTTTTGCCTTTGATTTAAATTCAATTTAAATTTGAATAAGGGCATGACTCCATATCAAAAATGTATGAGAAATCCAAAAGATGGCCGTCACATCGGCAAGATCATTTTAACCAAAGTGTGTCCCCGGGGAGTAACCCTCACCACCACACACACAGAGAGAATTTGTTTTCCCTTTGATTTAAATTAAATTTAAATTTGAACAAAGAAATGACACATATGGTACTTGGATAAGTATATTTCCTTTTGATGAAAAGGATTTCCTTAGTGGGGGTTGGGGGTAAAAATGACCCAATCAATTTATATTTCCCTTTGATTTAAATTATATTTAAATTTGAACAAGAGAATGATACTATATCCTAAATATAGAAGGAAAAATCCAGAAGATGGAGGTCACATCGGCAAGATCAAAATGTGACAATATGGACGTCAAGTTGAGCAATAGATCACCAATCTATATTAGTAGTGTATTGTAGTAACTTACGATAGATATTTGTTGCGACGATTCAACTGTCATATCAATGTTGAAATCTGCTTATCACTTCATTCAATCAAGTAGTGCATCAAATACATATCAAAAGGGGTCAGATCAAGCTGTTTTTGCACAAAAACCTAATTGAAAATTTTTCCCTTTGATTTAAATTAAATTTAAATTTGAACAGAGAATGACTCCCATTTAAAATATAAAAGAAGAAAGCTAGAAGATGGAGATCACATCTGCAAGGTCATTGAGTGATATTGAAATGCATAATTTTTCTCTACAGTTTATAAAAATGATTTTAAATCAACCATCATTTTTTTCTCCAAAAAATGTGTAACTAGTAGCAAGACGCGAGTAATTCAGCTAGTATAGTGATTTTCTAAGCCTAGCTTAGATGTGTCACAAGACCAAAAGTAAGCGGCGAACATTGAGGATCTAAATCACTACTCAATCGTAATTGTTCTAGCTAGACAAGCTGGTTAACCATTACACCACCTTGAGGTGCCCAATTCGGCTAGTATAGTATGTAGATAGTTTATTCCAGGTGTTCTATGTTTTGTCATAAACCCATTTATTTAAGGTAGGACATTATGTTGACGATTTCAGGAGTTTCAGATAGTTTTCTCTTGTTGCTTTTGTTGGAGTATTTATGTCTTACATGGGCTAAGGAGTATATTCAGTTGTGTGTTTGAGTGAGTATATTCAGTTAAAATGTGTTTCGTCGTGAGTGCAGCTTGGCATAATGTACATGTTGGTTAATCTTCATTCTTCAGCAAGTACGAATGGATGAGGAGTTAGGCGTGGCTTATGAGCAGCCGGGTCAGCCTTGTCTCTCCGACTTTCTTTTTTAAACGCTCGGCTCCATTCACCCTGGACTCGTTTGATTGTGCGAGTCATCTTATTTGCGTTAACTGCCCGGTGATTCTGACACTTCTGTTGAATGAAACTGTTTATTTCATTTTTCAGTTCCGTATAAGAAATCCTTATAATGTTTTGTTTTACAGCTTGAACTACATGGTCATTTTCTCTGATTCCTATGTGGCTTTTGATCCAGTGAAACATTATTCCTTTACTGTTGGATAATGAATTCAGCTTGCATGGTATGTTCAGTAGCAGCGACTTGTCAAGTAATTCTTTACTGTTTTTAATGTTTATAATTGATAAGGTGTTGTAGAATACCTACGGAAGATAATGGATATGTCCCCATTCACGTAAATAAAGTAGTAAATACTGTATGTTGGTCTGCAGTTGGAGATTTGTCTCCAGCAGTGCTGGTCAAACTCTCTGTCTCCGTGCAGAGAGCATCCCCAAACGAGGTTATGTCGAAGAGCAGAGTCTCGTCTCGGGAAACAGCTACCCGACTTTTTGGCCGAGCCTACTGACTCGGATAACCCACATTAAATTCGGCCTTTGCCACATCTGACCGCGTGGGGTGGTTGGTAGATATCCTGCAGTTGGAGATTTATTGTGAAATTCACTTGACTCACTTCTAGCAGTTGACTACTTCTACGCGCCGCTGGCAAATCTTATATGTGTTGTTCTTCTCCTAAGTATTATCGTTCATTACCAACCTTCGTGTTCAGTAACCTTCCCTAAATTACAACATAAGGAGTCAGAAATTATTACATATTTATTTATACTTTCTTCGAGAGATGAAGTCGAGTACTTGGTCTCTTGCACAGATATCTGCATTGAAAATTGAAGTTTCTCTTGTTAAATGCTTCTTTATAAAAAAATTTTATGCACTGCTGCACATGATGTCTCATTTTCGTATTTCAATTTATCCGTGAAAAGGTATGTGTGTCAGAGGTCATACAGTGTTAGAGGGACATTGTTTTTAGATTTATATTGTATTGTAGGTCTAGTTTACCGCGGTTATTTTGTTAGATATTCATTTGCTTCTACATAAACACTTTCTATAGCTGTCCTAAATGCTCCAAGCGCTAATCTCAAACTATCATGGAAGGTTAGTTTATATGTCTTGAGATAATATTTCACTTTTGATTGGTATATAAAGTTTCCATAGTCCAGTGACAATCGGTTTAATATTGTGTACTTTGAGCAGCGTT
This sequence comes from Acanthosepion lycidas, assembly GCA_963932145.1. NCBI lineage: Eukaryota > Metazoa > Mollusca > Cephalopoda > Sepiida > Sepiidae > Acanthosepion > Acanthosepion lycidas. Next base: position 71,155,470 of record OZ010591.1, on the reverse strand, counting down.
TACCGGCCATCTACCCCATTTTTGGGAGCGTCTATTCTTAAGAGATTTAATATATTTTGTTCTTAGATAGTTTTGGTGTAGTATGAACGTTACTTTCTGTTGTAACCTAGAAAGGGTTACTGAATGAGGAATAAGCAAATCGGAGGTTTGAAATGAAATGGTAATCTTTATAACATCATTAAAATACAATACTCGCCAGCGCCGTGAAGTAAGTAAACCACTGATAGTGGTGTATTAATTAGATAGCATATTACCCCACTTACAATAGTCCCCAACATATTTATGAGGATTGGGATATATCTATTAGTGTTAATATGTAAGGTATAAAACACTTTCTTGTCGAGAAGTATTCCCAAGGATTTGTACTCGTCTACCATTGGGATTTCTGTCCTGTCGAGTTGTAATCTTGGATTATTATGCAGTTTCCTTTTATTATAAAAATGAACGCATTCTGTTTTAGCTTTGAAAATTATTTATGCATTGCTGCAAACTCATTTCTATGGTGTGCATATTCTTTGCTAACTTGCAGTAAACATCATCTACATAGAAAAATCCATTTAAACTTTGAGTCAGTTCGTTTGCAATGTTGTTTTAATACTGAACAGAGTGAGTAACAATCTTGCACTGATTGGTTTTTGAATTGGATAGAATCGATCCAATACGCATCTGAAACGTTTCTATTCAAAAGAATGTTCTTAATTCTGGTAGCCTACCTTCCAGTCGAAGGTCATGTCGATCTCGCATAATCCCATACTTCCAAGTATTTTGGTAAGACTTTTCCAAGTCAAAGAATACTGCAACTACGGGATCTTTTCTTGTAATTTTTTCGACTATAATACCGTTCTTAGAACCAGTTTCTCCATTCTGCCCCTGATTTTGTGAAAGCAATATGCCCGTGCCATTAATTTTTGGATTCCAAGTACCAAACTATGCGATTATCCTTCGTTCTCTCTAAGGTTTTACAGAAACAGCTTTTGAGAAAATCGGATTATAATTTTGAGGTTAGAATTGTCTTTTCCTGGTTTTCGAATCCGTAGGACAGTTTTTTCTCGCCATTTTTCTGAGAACGTCCCCTTTAGACTAGATATCATTGTAAAGGGTGTTCCAATAACTTGGATCGATTTAAAATGCGAATTAAGTTTAAGCATCTAATGTTTTTTTGTCTTTTTCCTTAACATTTGGGCGATATTATTTTTCTCATAAAATTTCCATGACTTAAATAACATGATCCAATAGAGAAATAAATAAAACCTCACCTATAAGATTGCCTTATTTACTGCTGACTTTGATCCGTCTTAATGAAACACCCTTATTTATAATACATCTTAATAAAACGCCCTTTGTATTTTTAATATTTTTTGGGAAGTTGTTTTAAGAACTCACAGCGGACATCGGCCGGTGCTACTTCTATCCGTGAGAATGGTTTGTTTATAAACTTCAAGATACTTTGGTTCAAAGTTGAATTTGTATTTTTCTGCATTTTATAGCTTAAAATTCTTTTGGTGATTTTTTTTATAGAATGTTTCGTTCAATATATTTGTTATAACCTAGTTGTCCTTTTTCAGGCTATTATTTATTGAGAGATGTTTTATTGTTGTTCGGTTATGTTTGCCTTTTATTTTTGTAATAATTTCCCAAGTTGTTTCGGATTTGGTAGCAGTTTGCTGTCATATATTTACCAAAATTCCTTTTTTTGACATTTTTTATTGCTTTGCATGCCTTTGTTCTACTCCGTTTATCGTTGATGAGGTTGGCGGTTGGGATTTCTTTGTTGAATTTTCGAAGTGATGTTTTATGCAGTCTAATTACTTATTTATATTCATCATTGACCCGGGGTCTGCTTTTGACGATGCTTTTCTTTTTGCTATGAATATTAGGATTTCCATGAACATTTTCTGCTTTTTCTGGTTTATTTTGTATTAGTTTTGATAAATTTCTAAATTTTTCCCAGTCGGCCTTGCTTAGCCTTCATCTATTTGGATACACATCGATTACCTTGCTATTTCTCAAGATGATGAGAAAATGGTCGCTACCTCATGTATTGTCGTAAACATTCCAAGTAATGTCTCAGTAAAATGCTGGATCACACACAGTCAGGTCAATTGTTGAGAGGCTCCCAGTTGCCGTGGAGATGCCTGAAGGTGCTCCCTGTTTTGAGCAGACATAACTCATTGTCCATAATGGATTTTTCAGTAATTTTTCTTTTTTTCTGTTTATCGCCATGGATCCACATATGGTATTGTAGCTATTAAAAACCCCGAGTAGAATGAAGGCTTTGGATAATTGCTTTATCAGATCTTCTAGTTTGTTTTGGTCTATCTGGTCATGGGATGTGATATAAAGAGTGTATATGCTGACTGTCCTGTTCAATGAAACTCTCACGATAGCTGCCTGTAAATCTGTTTTTAGGTCAATTTTGCTCTGTGGTACGACCTTTTTTTTAAGACGATTACATCTCTAGAGGCCGTGTGTTCAGAGTAGTTAATGTGACTGTATTGTAGATAGTTTCTAATATTAACATTAAGTTTCTTAAAAATGTTCCTTGGAGATAAATAGCAGAAGGGTCTTTTTTTTTCTGGTTTTAGTATGAGTAATTCATTTTAATTTAGTTCCAGTCCATGATAGTCCAACCGTATTATTCTATAGATTTTGTTTTGGTTTTTTGGTTTTGGTTTTTTTCAGCGCGCTCTCCTCGCTACCAAATGTAATACAGAGTCGAAGTTTAAAATGGGTTTAAAGGGAATAACGTGAAAAAAATGCCCAAGCCCTCTCGGTAATTTCCATTTTGGTGATGCCTCAAGCACCGAAAAATAAATCTAGACACTCCTCGCGGGTGATGGCCATATGTAGCTTGAGACAGTATTATTCTGTATTTCTCGAATTACCCGCGCCGTTTTTGTAAGACATTGATGACTGATCTTAAATTAATGTTATAATTTGTGGAGAAAAATGATGTATTTCAATATTACTCAATGATCTTTGCTAATGTGACCTCCATCTTCTGGATTTCAACTTCTATATTTTGGATAGGAGTCATTCCTTTGTTCAAATTTAAATTTAATTTAAATCAAAGGGAAAACAATTTTTAGTTGGGGTGTGTAACCCCACCCCAACCCCGCGAACCGCCTTTGATCAAAATGAAATATACTTATCCAAGTACCCTGGGTAATGTCGTTTCAAAATATTTGTCGTTATGTTGGTCTATCTCCAAATGATAGAAGTTCAATACCAAACAAACAGACAGACAGAGGCTACAATTTTATATAGATTTCATGTTTGTATTTTTATTTTAGTCTTAAACTGTTTAGAACTTCTTGGTGGCGTATCATAGATTCTCTCGAGAACATTGAATTTATTTTTTGTGGGTGTCAGAACTAGTTTTTTTGTTGGTTGTTCATATATTTTGGGGTCCTTTCCAGTTGTGTTTATTTTGAGTTTTGGTGGATGGATTAGTGATCTTTGAGATTTCTGTCCAATGCGTTTTCCTTTAGTTAGAGGTTTTTGAGTTTTGCATATCTGGTATTTGAACCATAGGATTTGGGTTTGAAATGAGATCTTCCAGTTTATTCAGTATTTCTGTTTGGCAAATTTCATGGTTCCTGGAACTTTATCCAATCATTTGCTCCAAGCTGCATTAATTCCTTGATGGTTGCTCTATATTTGTTTGTTTTGTTTTCATTATTGCTGCAAATTGGATTCACCTTCAGAACTATATTAGCATAGGTATGACTTTTCATATATGAATACACTATCTTTCTTGCTTCTGATAAAGATATATATTTTCTATTCTTGCTGCCTATTACTTCTTTCTCTCTTTTATATGTAGCAAGATTTTGAAAAGGCTGGATGATTCTCTTGAGAATTAAGGAATTTAATATCATGAGTACATTCTTCTTCCATATCATCTATTTTTTAAACACATTTCCAACTCCTGGGTACGACGATAAACTATATCCGCATCCTGGGTAAGACGATAAACTACGTCCAACAGCAAGGCCTCTGATCAGGAGGTCCTGAGGATCGTTGAACCAGATCTTCATTGCTGGTGTTCCCAGGTCCACTCTGACCTGGGGTGGTAGCACCTGTTAGGGTGCCAGCTTTGGGCAAATAGCTAACCACACCCCAAAAAATATTACCAGCTACACATTTTTTTAAATATTACCAGATATACATATTTGAAGGAAAATTATTACCAGAAATATATATTTTAAGAAAAAGAGTATTACCAGAAATAGATTTTTGAAAAAAAATATTACAAATATTAAAAATTTTGTCGGCATTAAATAACCCATTGAGATTGATATGCCGTAACGTAAAACAAACCGTACCAAACCACATTTTTCCCGCACCGAGTGTCCTATGCAGCTCTCTTTGTAATGACCATACTTTTGACACTTGAAACACTTGAAGGGATTAGCGATGTTTTGTTCAATTCTCTCAATCATAAATTTAAGTTGTATTTCTTTGGGACTTGAGGATTTGTTAAATGTTCAGATAATATGTGAGTGTTTCAATTCTTTGATGACGCTTTTTTTATGTTTATCCGTCTATAGTTGTTGGCCCCTTGATTTTCTAAAGCTGCATTTATTTCCTTTGGTGTCACCAGGAAAAGCTCTCTATTTCTGATAACTCTATTTATAGGTACTACTATAACATGATATCTACCGAGGCATTTGCGGTCTACTCAAAAAAAATGATATACTCTACAAAACAACCCACTTACGTCCTACAGCAATTAATTCCTCAAACTACATACTATGTTATTTTAAACTAAAGAATAGAGTATTTTTCTAATTCGTATTCATAAAGGGAGTATTTATATAATTTGGTTACAAAATAAACACTCTAACGTCAGACAAAATAATTCTAGCCCATTTAGTGGATCACACTAGCACCATGCTGACCAGAGACTTTTACAAAATAATTTCAATTGAAGATGTCGTGGTGCCCTTTTTAAGAGTTAGGTTTAGGGTTAGGGTTAGGTTTTTTAATATATTTCATACTTCCAACTGTTGTTAAATATCATACTATAGTAGAAAATGAACAGTAGATATCATAGTATAGTAGAAAATGAATAGTAGATACCATACTATAGTAGAAAATGAATAGTAAATATCATACTATAGTAGAAAATGAATAGAAGATACAATACTATAGTAGAACATGAATAGTAGAAAATGAATAGTAGATATCATACTATAGTAGAAAATGAATAGATGCCATACTATAGTAGAAAATGAATAGTAGATAGCATACAATAGTAGAAAATGAATAGTAGATATCATACTATAGTAGAAAATGAATAGCAGATACCATACTATAGTAGAAAATGAATAGTAAATGTAATACTATAGTAGAACATGAATAGTAGATACCATACTATAGTAGAAAATGAATAGAAGATACCATACTATGAGTAGAAAATGAATAGTAGATGCAATACTATAGTAGAACATGAATAGTAGATATCATACTATAGTAGAAAATGAATAGAAGATACCATACTATCGTAGAAAATGAATAGTAGATATCATACTATAGTAGGAAATGAATAGTAGATACCATACTATAGTAGAAAGTGAACAGTACATATTATACTATAGTAGCACCCTTTTTAATGTGTTGCTTTTCGTGCGGGTAACATATTTACATTTTAAATTTTGGAAAGACTTCATTTCAGTTATGCGCATGTTCTTTATTGTTCGCATTTACAAGGTTGCCATTTCTGATTTATTTTCTTCATTGTTCGAGGATTTGTCCTTCGGGTAATTACTTTTTCAATCAATTATTGTGACAGATTGGACAGAAGAGTTTCCTCCAAACATTCGATTATTATGAATTTAGAAAATTCCGTTACAGCTTCTATATTTGAATCACAATCAAAGTCTTTTATTTCAATTTTCCATGAGATTTTTATGTTATGTGTGTGTGTGTTTTCATTAGTCCTGAGCTCCATTACCCACTACAGAGCCCAGTTAGAATTGGTAATTTAATAAGTGGGTTAAACCCATTCGCCTGGTTTGAGATGGAGATAGTCCTGAGAGGACTTTGCGTCCCTGTTAATTTTGAGTTTCAGTACACCGAAATGTCTGACGACATAATATGTAACGGTGGTAAAAATTTTCTTTCTCTTCGACTCCATCACATTTCGGCCATTGCTTTCTAGAATTGGGTGTTAGATCGTTATTTGATCAGTTTGTCATACAATTTCGTTCTAGCGCTTGACAAGACCATCCGATTGCTTGGATCGAGCCTCTTCGACCGACTCTCTAGTAAGGAACACAGAGGTGTGTTGCCTGTCATTTGTCTACTCAGACTCAGCTCAGCCTTCAAATTTCCGTCCTCAGACATTACGAGGCGCCACCAACGACAAAAATTTGGCCTCACTGGACAAGGATCGTACCCGTCTTCATTGGGGAAATCAGTTTATTGTATAGACCCAGCCGAGAAGCCGCGGGAAAAATAAGAGTGGGAAAATGAAGCCATCCATATACAGTTGAGAAAATATTTTGAAACTTGATATTAATCTACATTGAACATAAGAAGTGTAATGTGAGAAGAGCATATCAACATCAAAACAAAGCAAGTCTCAATGAACCCCCAAAAGCTTTTGAACCATAATATTAATAATGGCCTATAAAATGTGACGTGATAACAGCATAAGAACTGCAAAATAAAGCCTTAGTTGTTTTTCATTTTTGTATATTACTTGTCTCCTTATGCTTTGTGCACGTAGACTCCTAACCGACAAATCAGATTCTAGACACTTTTATTCTCCACTGTTCTATATCGTCTATCATTGGGAAAATAAAATAAGATATTTAAGATTTTACTAAATATACAAAATTTAATTATTGCAATAAAACTGTACTTATTAAAAACATTCAATCCGGAAGAATAAAAAATTATTTTATAATCACCGTAAATTTGTAATTCGGAAAGATAGAAAAAGAGAATAAAAATAACTTTATTGGTTTTCATTTCACTTTCATCAGAGATCGATTGAGCACTAAAAATGTGTGCAGTGAATAAAATACCAAAAGACATTATGGGTTTAACTTTCTTTCCTCTTCCGTAATAAGTATTCACCGGATTTTGGCTAGTCACGTGGTCTTAAACGGCCAATCAGTGAATCACTAGTTTCTAAGTGAATCTGCTGCAACAGGACTGCTGGATCTGTAACTAAATACGCAAGTTTTTCCTTTCAGGGACCGAGAGAAGGCATGTAAAATGTTCCATCATTTTTATTTAGCGTGATATCTTTTTCCAACACCTTCTGGAGCCGTCTTTATTTTATTTTTATTTTTTTTAATGTTTGTATAAATATTATCTGCACCTACTGCATCTACTATTTAAGCTTAACTATTTAACACATATCCCCGGTATATACAATAACAGTTTGTAAACTTTTTAATCAATGCGCTCCAAGTAAGGCAATAAAGCCAAGCAAGTACACAATGCTGTACTGAATGGGAAAGAATGAGAGAGAAACAAAATTATTGTTAAATAGGGTTAACAATAAATGAATAGGAATTAATATAACAGAAATTAACTATTGATATTTCATTTAAATTCTTGTACATCCAAGTTGTCTGTAAATCAAGAAGCTGGAAGTGACACACCCCATGCAAGAAGTGCGAGAGAAGAGACTGCTAGCATTTGATACATCTAGGAATTTAAACTTTAAAATGATGAGACGTAACCGACAAAGTAGCACTACGTATAAATTTGTAAAGTCGTGGTTATAAAAATGATAGGTGATCAGGGCAATTACCGTGGAGAAATCAGGGAAGGTAAGTTATAGCAGTGGGGATGTACCTAAACACGATATGCCAGGTCAGAACCGATAATATGAATGATTCTTTATATTTTCCAACTTATTCAAGATGATCTTGACCTTCTAAACTTCTAACCTTCTATCCTAAAGTAACAAGGTACCTCACAAGTTTCACGTACGATTTCAATTTCAAGTTTTTTTTTTCATTACACTTTGGACTTTCATAGCTGAAACTCCACCCTCGTGTGCCAAACGTCTTAATAATTGAGTTGGATCTTTTCTAATTGATGTCTTTAGCTGTAAATTGAAATGGTGATGCCTCTTCCTATTATAACATCCTGATCCAGTTTTCTTCTCTACAGTTCCCTCTTTTTAAAACTTATTCACGGTTCTCTTGATGGTTCTTGAATAATCTTTGAAAATGGTATCCAAAGTATGAATGTTAGTACCATTACTGAAGTACTGAATTATCATTTTTCCTCTCACCATTGCTGAGTTGGGAAGACAGTGGAGCTGACACATAACGATTTTAACCTGTTCTCTTTCTAGCTGAATAACTCAAAAGGTTTTTCAGTGTTTCTTACGACAAATGGGGTCAAGATAGCTAAACGCTTTATTTGAAAACTTGAAGAAAAGACACTCAATTAGTTCAGTGTTTTCTTTACATATCAAACATTTTGTGGAATAGACAATTATCCCGTACACGATTTGGACAATTTTCCTGCTACACCCGGTATATAGACAGCATATAATTACGACATATGTAAGATTTAATGAATATACGTGTTTGTGTAGAGATATCTGCTTTTAAACATAATGCATTCGATATCAGAAAAAAAAATGATATCATATTCTTATTACCATCTTCGATACGTGTGATTAAAAAATGTTTCATACAATTGTGTACTCAATGCACCTCACTAGAAATTGATTTTTATTATCGAATTACCTATCGATATATATATATTATTTGTGGGATGGATAATTATGTTAGACGATTCGGACGATTTTGCTGTTACACGTGATATATTACTGATGCGAATTCCAAATTCGCGCTTGGTTTTTTTTAGATAAGAGACATTGAACAATCTCAGAAAAAATCGTTGGAAATTTTCACGAAATTATTTCTACCCAGATATCAACTGTGGCATAAACATGAACAAATATTTGCTCGTGGTTGAAACTTAATAATTGTACCGAAAGCAAAATGCTAGAAACATTAAGCAACGTTTAAAAGAAATGCATTTCCATTTTTTTTTATTCTTTATATCTTGATCAACGGCAAAGAGAAAATGGGCAGAAATTTCATAGATTTCCTGCAATATTTCAAATTGATTTGCATATGTTTCGCCAATGTATTGATTGATTCATTCTTCGTTGCAGGTTATTTAAAGCCAGGAAATATTCTTAGATTGTAAGAATATTTTTTTGATGTCAGAGGTCAGATAACTGTTATAGCATACGTACGGACGATAATGGGTATGTCCCCATTCACATAAATACAGGAGTAAAACGCTGTATGTTAGTCTGCTATTGGTTAGCCAACATTAAATTCGGCCTTGTGCCACATCTGACCGCGAGGGGCGGTTGGTAGATATCCTAGAGTGCGAGATTCGTTTCCAGCTGCGCTAGTCAAACTCCCTGCCTCCGGTCAGAGAGGATCCCTAGACGAGGCTATGTCGAAGGGCAGAATCACGTCTCGGAAAACAGCTACCCGACCCCGTTTTATACGGGGTCTACGGGGAATTTTTTGCCGAGCCTACGGGCTTGGATACCCCACATTATTTTCTGCCTTGTGCCACATCTGACCGCGTGGGGTGGTTGGTAGATATCCTGCTGTCGGAGATTCATCGTGGAATTCACTTGATTCACTTCTAGCAGTTGACTACTACTTCTATGCGCCGCTAGCGAATCTTATATGGGTTGTTCTTGTCCTAAGTATTATCGTTCATAATCAACCTTCTTGTTATTATTCTATTCAGTAACCTTCCCAAGGTTGCAACAATAACAATGGTTTAATGATACAAATATTGCTAATTAACCTATAGCTGGAGGAGAATAAATGGATTCATATCTTTCCCAAAGGTATTTGCGCGTAAGTGACTATAACGAACACAAAGGGAATTAGAACTCGGCTGTCCGATTAACAATTCTGAGCCATAACACCACCAGCACATCCAAGCTTAAAACATTTGGTAATACTAAGCGGCCACCCATCTAGGTACTGAGTATGTTCAATACATTGGTGAATATTAATCACCTAGTTCGTGCATTATACAATAATAATTTCAGATCAAAATTTAGCTAATAACTATGGCTGCGGACTTATACAAGTTGCGACAGTTAAATTGTCGCCATTTCGTATTTTTTTTTAATTTCGCGCATGCACGTTGTTTGTTTCTGATTTTGCCGAATGTACAGTATAGTAGGACCAGTTGGACACCTTCTGTGAGAAAAACAGCACTATAATGCAATTCACACCGCCAGAAATTTGGAAACGCCATGCAATACAAACATTTCAGAGAGTTTGGGTGTTAATCTGAGGACATCGTAGAGGATTCGAAAAGAGTTGGAAGAGTCTAATAGTGATTACGAAGGTACAGTTGCTCGTAAATTTCACTGTGATCGTTCTGATAAGAAAAGAACTACTGCATTTGTCGTCAAGGGTCTCAGAATCAATACGGAGGCCAACACCAAGTGCTTTGAGCAGATAGTGCAACCCTGGGTCAATATGGTGGCTACTCGAATACACTGTGTCTAACAACAGTTCTCTGCGCTGTGCCACGCAAGCCGGAAAATCCAGTCATGGCTGTCAGATAATTTCTGGGAAAACATCCTCCCTTACATCTGGCCACCTAACTCCCCAGACTGCAAAACCCTTCATGATTATGTTGCAGGCGCAGTTGAGCGAAAGACAAACAAAACTCCTTGTAAAACCAAAGATGAACTGAAGGCATGGATTATGGCAGCATTCACCAACTTAAACAAGGAGACCATCCAGAAGAGATGCAGGAGATTCCTAAGTCGTCTGGTGGCGGTGTTTGAAGCCAATGGCGATTTTATTGAATAGATTTACTCTTTAGTATTTCAAAATATTTTTGTGTAATTTTGGCAAATATATCTGTAAAATGAGATGTTAGTGTTATTTTCATTTTTGCGTCATTTAGAAGACAATTTATCCATCACACCTTGTACATATCTATCTAAAAATTGATACAAATATCATAAGGTGTGAGAACTACAATTTCCGATATTTTAAATCGAATTAGAAAAATCAAATTGATTCTCCATTAATAAGTTCGATATACTAAATTGGCCATTATTTCCCAGACAACCTAATATTGTTTTTCTCGTTGTTCTAATCAATGGATAAAAGACTTTTTATCGAATAATCATGATAAGTCACGCAACTTATTGGCATCAGAAACAAAAAAAGAAAAATTGAAATTTGTTTTATTGTTTCCTGAACTCTATTTTGTTGTGTCTTTTCCGGAACGATTTTTGCAAGAGGACTTAGGACTGTTTTAACTTATGATTACTTTTTACTAATATTCTGATCATCAGATCTTTTGTTTTGGAAAATCTCCTCACTGCCATCCAAACATGACTGAAAGAGAAAGAATTCTAGTGTTGTCAGCAACTATTCCTAAAGAAATACATTACCGCCATCTTGTAAATTTAGCAAAAAGCTCTTACGAGTATTTTAAGTTTTACCATGAGTTAATCAATCTTTGTATTTAATACATGATAATAATCATAATGAAATCGTTTATGCCATGTACTTCACAACTCTTTACACTCTCCCCCTTTTTATCCCCTGATTTTTATTTCGGCATGAAAACCTCACTAATCAGCACAGATTCACCACAGACTAAGTGCCATATTTATGGTAACTATTTAGAATGTATTAGGTTGGTGCAAAAATAATGACGTAATAATGTCGTTTTTTCACGTATTTTTTAACGTCAAAAAACAACATTATTACGTCATTATTTTTTGCACCAACCTAATGCAAACTTTAAATTAGGGCACCTAATACAACTGAAACCTAACCTTAATACAGCTTGAAATCCTCATTAATCATAATGGATACATCAAAGAACAGGATGGAACTTTAATTTTGAATTAAATACATGTAAATTTGTTTAAAGAATTAAAGTTTATATGTAAGTTAAAACGCACAATTGTGCTGAATCCTTAAACTGCTATTATAGCTTGAAATCCTCATGACCTGTATGTAATCTTCACAAGTTTATCCCAACTGTATAAATAGCTTCTCTCACAAAGTTATTAAGTTGATTTTAAAACACTGGGCTGGTTTTACTTTTAGCATCAGATATAACTTGGAGGTGAGATTCACCTCATTCCTCAAAGTTATAACTCCCGCCAACCACCTTTGATTTATAGGGCGTAGGGTGGTTTTACGAGATGTAAGCAGTACACTACGATAATATCGAGATCATCTCATCACTGGCATGCAAACATGACTGAAAAAGAAATAATGTTGAGGGATGTCAGCAGACATTTCACAAGAAAGGCATTACCTCAATCATGGAAATTTAACAAGAAACTTTTACGAGCATTTTAAGTTGAGTTGGTCAATCTACATTGTAAGCATGAGTTTGTCAATCTGTGTATTTAATACAATAATTTAATTCTTCATAAACAATATGAACAAATTTCTACACATCAGGAAAAGGAAAGGTTTAAAAAATAAACATGCCTGTTAACAAATCAAGGACATTTAAATGTTATAACATTAAACAATTTAAAATTCAGATGATAAGAAATCCATCAGTCCAGTCGTTACAGATAGCAAATATTTCGCTAGAAATAAAGAAAAAACTACTCGGCTGTTACGCAATATCAGTCCTGCTATATGGAATTTACCCATAGCTGGAGGGAGAAGATTCATATCTTTCCCAAGGGTATTAGCACGTAAGTGAATATAATGGATTTGACTGAAATCCGAACACGGCTCTCCGATTCCTCAATTCGAGCCTATATCAATTAATCCACCGATTCTCCTTTTAATTATTCATAAACAGGTAATATGAACAAATGTCTACAGATCGGGAAAAAGAAAGGCTTAAAAAATAACCTTTCCTGTTAACAAATCTACATTTAAAAGTTATGACATTGGATATTTTAAAATTCAGATTGTAAAGAATCTCTCATTTAAGTAGTTGCAGATATCAAATATTTCGCTAGAAATAAAGAAAAGTCTACTCAACTGTTACGCGATATCCGTCCTGCTATATGGCATTGAATGCTCAACAATCACCTTAAAGATGAAGATAAGACTTGAAGAAGCAGTAATATGGTTTTACAGAAGGATGCTGATAATATCATGGACTATGTATGTTAGCTCCGTCGAAGTTTTAGATGAAATGGAAACAAAATAAAAACTTATTTCTTAATCATTTTAAGCATGGCAATAAAGCTACTAGGACACAAGGAGTTACTGAATGTTAGAGAATATTAGAAAAAGAGCAATATTAAGGAAAGATCACAGCAAAAAAAAACAAGAATTAAGAAGACAGAAGATAAATAAGGAAACCATGGACTGAACATTCGAGAAACGTTGAAGATTTAAATTAAATGGGCACAAAAAAGAAAACTTATACTTAACACCAAGAAGAGACTCTTTAAATTTTGTAAGTCACAATCTGATACTCACAGGACAGGTTGGCGGCAAGAGGTTACAGAAGAAAACAACCCATAACCTATTTAGTGAGCTTGAGTAAATGGATGACGAGACAAATTTTAAGAGAAATAACAAATTTATTAAGAGCTATGAACGATAGGAAATTATAGAGAGCCATGACTGCCTCCGTCTTGAAGGGAAATAGCACATAAAGAAGTTTATTTATACATGTTAGATTGTTAAGTTAACTTTGCGCAGTTTATATCCCGATTCGAAATTCTTTTCAAATACTTATGGATACCAGTTCTAAATTCTAAATAAGTAAAACAAGGATGCTCATTGAAAGTTTGCGGATAGATAAGAACAAGTATTCGTTCGCCATTGACATGATATATGATGTTAAAGGGAGTTTTTTTTTTTGAGACTATCAACAGGATAGACAACCAAAACCTCGAGCAGAGTCTGCTTCTGATTTCTTATTAAAACGTTATTTTTCTGCTTATAAGATGTTCCGATGTATTAGACACTCACAAACTTGAATGAAATGGAAAGAATTGATGAGGGATCCAAGCAACCGTTCTCAAAAAAAAGTACATTATTTGAAACAGTTTCAGCTAAAAGCTATTACAGCCATATTAAATCTTGATAGGAACTCGTCAATTCGTTTATTCATCAAACCAATTTTAACTCATTGTAAACAAGTAATATGAAGAACTATCTGCCCATCTTAAAAAGTGAAGAGCAATAAACAATGACATTTCTACACAACATTGTCATTATCACTGGCACGTATGCCCGAACCATCTTCCTGAGATCATTTGAGCGAGAATTGGCTATGTTATTAGGCTGCAAAATGATGCCAATTTTGGAGGCACACTCTGTATAATACCCCCAGCCAATTTAGGAGAATAGTGTGCAAAATTTCATTAAAATTAGACATGGTCTTCTTGAGCTAGGGCCGTTTTTCAGTTTTTAGGGAAATTTGAATAGGAAATTGATTAATACACATTCTTATATAAAGCTGCGTGTATAATCAAGCACTTGCATATTATATACCAACTATTAAGAGAGTGAAAATAATGGACATGCATTGCATCATACATTATAGCAACATTATTAAATAAATTCATATATTCATATAATTCACTACATTCCATTACAACGTTTTTATAGATAAACATCTCGGATATTTGGCAAGTACTACATAGATAAAGAGGCGATGGAGGTGTCATAAAATTTAATCTGCATTTGCTGTAAAATTGTGTCACGTGATGTGATGGTAAATAAATAGAATCACAATGTTTTCACGTAATTTGAAATGCATGTGACGAAGAAACAAACACCTATAATAAAATATAATTAAAAAAAAAAATATATATATAAAAATGTTACTAAGTGCAAATGTTACTAAGTGTTATTTCAATAAATTTCCCTTAACAGACGATGCTGTTTTTTTCATGTTGTTTATTTTTGTGTGGGGGTAGAGCCCGATGACCTTGACCATTGAAAATTGTAATATAGTAAATACTGCAACTGGTATAAATTATCAAACGGGGGCTACTATTACCTGAACTAAAAGGCCTTTAGTGTGATACCAGTTGTAATTCCATAATTAAAAAAAAGTAAACTATTTCCTACATTCAAGGGGAAGTTTTCCTCTTCTGACCAGTTAAGTGTTATTCGTAAAATCCATATATGAATTGTAAAAAATTAATAAATTTATTTCAATGATATAATAATAATTGTAATATCTTTTGTCGTTTTTTTTCTCTTGTTTTGTGTATCAGAGACTTCATTTCTTTTATAAATTCTGAAAATCTTTCCATTTATTAATTTAATATTGCGTTTGATCTAATAAATAATTATTACAATAAGTTGCATTGCAAATTAAAATATGTGTAATTAATAATAGTCTGGTATAGATCGACAGACTGGCATAGATATATTGACTGGAATAGATAGATAGATAGATAGATAGATAGATAGATAGATAGATAGATAGATAGATAGATAGAAATATAGATAGATAGATAAAGACAGACTGACACAGATAGATAGATAGATAGATAGATAGATAGATAGATAGATAGATAGATAGATAGATAAAGACAGACTGGCACAGATAGATAGATAGATAGATAGATAGATAGATAGATAGATAGATAGATAGATAGATAGATAGATAGATAGATAGATAGATAAAGACAGACTGGCACAGATAGATAGATAGATAGATAGATAGATAGATAGATAGATAGATAGATAGATAGATAGATAGATAGATAAAGACAGACTGGCACAGATAGATAGATAGATAGATAGATAGATAGATAGATAGATAGATAGATAGATAGATAGATAGATAAAGACAGACTGGCACAGATAGATAGATAGATAGATAGATAGATAGATAGATAGATAGATAGATAGATAGATAGATAAAGACAGAGTGGCACAGATAGATAGATAGATAGATAGATAGATAGATAGATAGATAGATAGATAGATAGATAGATAGATAGAGTGATTGATTGATTATGGGTGATATTGTAAGAAATAAAAAAGTAAAATATTTTCAAATCTACTACACTTCAATTGGGTGGTGACAATAACAGAAACCAACTCACTTGAAGGCTATCGACAACAGCATTAACCAAAATGGTGTTCACATGTCTCACGTATGGGAAATAATAACATAATCAAGTTGCTGACATTGAACACTTCTTCAAATAAAAGGTTAGGTAGGAACCCCCCATTAATACTGGAAAGAGCGATAACGATTAGTCGACTTGAGAAACCTATTTTCTTAAAAAAACTATTTTACGAAAATAATTTCTAAATTTCAACCGAAAGCAGTACTTTCTTCTCGGTCAATGAATTCCAAATGTTTCTTTATAGGGAAACGGCTAATACAACTATTGTCATTAATATTAATATGTACTATTTTTGCCCTACTTTACAATGAGAGTACTATTTTGCGTTTTCCCATTGCATAAAATCCCCCCAAAACATTTAAATTTGTGTTTGTAATGGAGCAAAAGGTCGAGTGTTTTGGGGGAATTTATTTAAGCCACTGCACATGCAACAACCAATACGTCTATCAAGGCATACAATAATAAGAATTCCTCAAATGAAACATATCAAAATAACCGATGGACTGATAATTACTTTTTTGCATGAGGATATATCCGTGAGGGTATAGAAAAAATTCATAACGCAGTCCACGTTTAAAAAGAAGTATTTCATTTGCCAAAAAATCAGCATACTGCTCTTACGAAGTGAGAATATATTACATTTGTGTCTATATTGTCTAATTTTATTTTGGGGAGGTTTCATTGAATGAATCGCGTTGTTCCAAAATAAAGACTTTTTCCACATGCATGAACAAAATACAAAGAAAACTTATAAAACGACAGAATGGGCTTGTGCATTTTTACTGAAAAGAAAAAAAAAAAAAAAAACACCTAGTCGCACGCAAAGAATCCGATGCAGAACTGTGTTTCGGAAAATAATTAAAGAGCAGAAATGGTGAAAATAGGAAAAAAATATTTGGCGATATCACTGAAGTAAGAAGGAGTAAGGATATGAAATAGGAAAAGAGAAGAAAAAGGAAAAAAAAAAGTTCGTTTAAACGCTTCAAACAAAGCTGCAAGATAATTGCCAATTTGATGTGTCTGCATGCCTGTATATGTGTTTGCGTCTGTGTGTGTGTTTGTGTTAACCAGCGCAGGTGTCAGATTAGGAAGTGACGAATATTCATTAGTAAAACATGTTTTACGAAGAAATATGTTATACATGAATTGTCTTTATTTATTGAATAGCTGCAAGGCGAGATTGGAATACACGATCCTGTCGAGAATAAGTGGTTCATATTCCAGGGTCTTAACCCTTCTACATTTGAACAAGCAAGAATAATAATAATAATAATAATAATAATAATAATAATAATAATAATAATAATCTGTCTCTCTCCCTCCCTCTCTCTCTCTCTCTCTCACACACTCTATATATATATATATATATATATGTCCACACTGACAGGGATCATATTGTATTATGTCTGTGTTTTCTGTTTTTTGTTTTTTTGTTTTTTTCATGGCTACAGGTTTAATTTTCCTACAATGCTCTGCCCTTTTTTAGTGAAAATTTTAAAACATATCTATCAGCGGCAAGTAGGTTGAGAGATGACCGGAAAAGTATAACTTTTATTCCCTTGCTCCTACCCCTTTGTTTAACGAATTCTTCGATATTCCCCCCTACCAATCTGTAGTATAAGTCCAGCCTACCCCATAAAATTTGATAAGTATCTGTCGTTGGCGACGGAAAATTGAACATTTGTGGAAAGTCACTTGTGCCATGCAATTCACCATTCTTTTTCTTTTTCATTTTTTTTTTTTTTTTTTTTAATGTCTATATACTGAAATCTAATTATTCCACTTGGAGGTGTCTCTCGGACTTATACTAAGTTAAAACTTAGTATTATCTACCCAACTGAATACCATACACTGTTATGAACTTTTAACTTCGATATATTAATAAACCCACTATCTCAAATCTGGGCTTGCTCTTGGATTTTCTTCGAGTCTCGTCCTAAAGCTGGTAATCTGAACAAAATTACCCCTTGGCGGTCAAGGTTAAAACGCATCTCTACCAATTTCAATGAATACGAATAATATCTCATACCGGATCGGCCGTCAACCGGGACAACAAGGGCCGCGTCCCTCAGAGAGGAACCAGTCTGAGGTCGAAAAGTCTGACACTGGAACAAACTCTTCCACACACGAAGAGACACTAGGTCACCAAACCCGGATTATCGCCAACCTTGGACCAAGTGTCTAAATGCCAAATCGACTAGTAAAAATTAAACGAACGAAATGGAGCCGCGAAGAGTATCGACAAGTTATGACATCCTTCTTCACTGCACTCGAAAACCCAGCAAAGAACACCACCAATCAAACATACCAAATATGGAGAAATATGGTGGGAAATAATATAAGACCTAACCTCAATCCAAACATGCTTGCCAATGTCCGCAGAGATATCATGCGAAACAACAGACTCTCAAAGGCAGAAATAGATAAGATAAAATTAGATATAAGACAAAATACTATGACCCATCACTCAAACTCTGTTGAGACGAATGTTGAAATAAAGAATGCGACAGAGGATGAGGTGGACGCTAAAGCGAATGAAATACGAAATAATCTCCCAGGAAATGAAACCGAAGATTCTACCTTAGACACAGCCTCTAGTTCTCCAGAAATTGTCACTGAAGATGACTCCAAGTACATTAATTTAGAATTCCTTGAAAACCACGAAGCTGAAATCACCGAAGCGAAAAATGACGTCATCCAAGTACTCAGCAGAGTAACTTTCATACAATTGTCAGACAGAGACCAGCTCCCGAAAATCTATATGACAAATCCCAACAAGCACATCGTGAAAATATACAATGCTGCCCTGGAAACCACCGGGAAACATAACAGAAGTTAACAACGTCATATACGCAACAGCTCTAGCAGCGACTCGGAAGCTTGGTGTCAAGACAATAAATAAAATTAACAGACACAGAGAACCAGCTTGGAAAAACAAACTGATACGAGAAATAAAACAAATCAGATGTGAGCTGTCTATATTAGACGAGCTCACCAGAAACCCTAATATTTCCACACGTAAATCCAAAAAGATCAAACGGAAATATAGCATTAAATCCCTAATTGATATTCCATCGATCAAGGAAATGCTGAAACAGAAACTTCAGCTAAAAGCACAGAGAACAAGACGATAACGAGAAACGTTGTAGATTCTATCGCCAAAATAAAATATTCCGAACAGATCTTAAGAAATTTTACAGGGAAATTGGAAAAACACCTATACATGTCGAAACGCCACCATCGATTGATAATGTACAGACATTTTGGGAAAATATTTGGAGCAACCCAAAGGAATGTAACCCAAATGCAGAATGGATACGGCGTGAAGAAGAACGACTGCTGGATACACATCTGCAAGAATGGGAAAATATATCCACACAATGATGGTAGGCAAGCACTAACGAAATCCTAAAAATGGAAATCCCCAGGAAATGACAAGTTGCCCAATTTCTGGCTGTATCATCTCTCATCTACCCATGGCATACTTGCAAAAACATTATCAACGCTTGTAAATAATCCCAATAAAATCCCGGAATGGGTTACTGATGGTATTACATACCTCATACCAAAAACAACTGAAACAGACGACCCGAAAAATTATAGACCGATAACATGTCTTTCCACAACGTATAAGTTGATCACGTCTGTACTGACGAACCGTACTTATTCCTTTTTCGAAACAAACAGCATTCTCCCGCTGGAACAGAAGGGATGCAGTAGAGGTTCATATGGCTGCAAAGATCAACTTCTGATAAATAAAATGATCCTGGAAAATTGCAGAAGACGACGCAGAAATCTCAGTCCAGCGTGGATTGATTATCGTAAAGCCTTTGATAGTGTTCCACATTCTTGGATCCTTAAGACTTTGGAAATGTACAAAGTCTCCCCTGTGGTATTAAACTTTCTTAAGCACAGCATGGGGATGTGGAACACAAAACTATACCTTAGGCACACCGGGGGCACTGCCATATCCAACCGTCTGAATATCCGACGTGGAATTTTTCAAGGAGACTCTCTGTCACCCCTTCTGTTTTGTTTATCCTTAACTCCTCTTACACATGAACTGAACAACAGTAGCTATGGTTACAAAATAAATAAGAAAATATTCAATCACCTACTATACATGGATGATCTCAAACTCTTTGCCAAAGACGACAATGAGTTGAAAGGCCTCCTCAATATTGTAAAATACTTTAGTGACGACATAGGTATGGACTTCGGATTAGATAAATGTGCAAAAGTAACATTCAAGAAAGGTAGAATTACAGAAACACCTTCAATAGATTTAGATTTTGTCACAAAGATTAGGAAATTGGAGCATGAAGAAGCTTATAAGTACCTAGGAATTAGCGAAGGAGATGGCATACAACACCCCAAATGAAAGAAAAAATAAGAAAAGAGTACTACAGGCGTGTACGTCTGATACTAAATACTGAACTAAACTCAAAAAATAGAATATCAGCTATAAACACATTGGCTGTCCGAGTGGTGCATTATAGCTTTAATGTCCTTAACTGGACCATAGCTGAAATTAAGCGAATGGACACCAAAACGAGAATGCATCATCCCAAAGCTGATGTTGATCGTCTGTATGTGCCCAGATCCGAAGTAGGCAGAGGATTAGTTCAACTAGAACTGTCCTACAAAACTACAACAATTGGCCTCCAAAGATACTTGGAAACTAAAGAAGACTGGATGATGGTATGCGTCAAGGAACATGAAAGTAGTAAGCGTCTTTACTCCGTAATGAAAGAAGCCAACAAATTCAAACTGGAGCTTCAAATGGGCGTAGAGATTCAACTACAGCACAATACACCGGCTGAAACTGCAAAATACTTGAAAAAGACAGCAAAGACGAATGCAACCGACTAGATACAGAAGCGATGACAAGATCAACTGCTTCATGGCCAATACTCTGCCCGTATCAAACAAGCTGATGTAGACAAAACCCGTACCCATCAGTGGCTACGCAGTGCAGGGTTGAAAGCGGAAACTGAAGATTTTATCCTTGCTGCGCAGGACCAATGTTTGCTAACTAGGAATTATCAAGCACATATACTAAAATATTGAGTCAGCCCAAAATGCAGATTCTGTGATAAATATCCAGAAACGATTGATCATCTTGTATCAGGTTGAACGATGTTGGCACCCACTGAATATAAAAAACCCGACATGACAGAGTGGGCCAATATCTGCACTGGAAAATCTGCAACTTCTACGGGAAGGAAACTGAAAGAAACTGGTACCAACACCACCCAGACCCGGTTACGGAGATAGGACCTGTTACAATTCTATGGGACAACACAATTCACACTGACAGAACAATCAAGGCCAACCGCCCAGATACTGTTATTAAAGACCACAAACAAAAACGGTGCCTCCTTATTGATATGGCAGTCCCTGCTGACTGTAATGTATCTTTGAAGATATTCAAAAAGCTGTAAAAATACAAGGACCTTGAAATAGAAGTCTCGAAATTGTGGCATATGGGAACATCAATAATCCCTGTTGTAGTTGGAGCCCTAGGACTGGTTGGAAAAGATTGCAGTAGACTAATTGCAGGGATTCCTGGAAGCCCATGCCTCAAGGAGATACAAAAAATTGTTCTGACAAGTACAGCCCACACTTTACGAAGGGCTCTATCTATGTAATTTTTATTTTATTTTATTTTTTTTTTTTTTTTTTTTTTTGTCAGTGAAAAGTGTCATGATGCCATTTCTAACCTTAGGTCCGTGGGTGGGACCCGGAAAGAAATGTGTAAACGCCAGAAAGCAAAGAAAATAAAATTAATAATAATAATAATAATAATAATAATAATAATAATAAGAAGAAGAAGAAGAAGAAGAAGAAGAAGAAGAAGAAGAAGAAGAAGAAGAAGAAAAAGACAAAGACTGAAAGAACAAAAATATATACATCTAGAAGAAACATTTTAAACTGATGATTTCAAAAGTTAAGAATTCATAGAGTTTACATCCGAAGACGATTTCAGATCACATCATTCTATGGTCAATCTTTAAAGGCTTATCGGCAAATTGCGACTCGCTTAAAGAGGAAGGTGTCGAGGATACTTTTAGATTTTTATGTTTGAAATAAACTTCCTATATGTCTTCCACGCTGGGGTTGAGAGGTCAGACGAATAAGAATGACATATATTATCTACTTAAATTTACAGCCAAGTTGTACAAACTTCAATGAATTTTTTACATCTCTCGCTCTTTCTCTCTTTCTCTTTCTCTTTCTCTCTCTCTTTCTCGCTCTCTCTCTCTCTTTCTCTCTCTTTCTCTTTCTCTCTCTCTTTCTCTCTCTCTTTCTCGCTCTCTCTCTCTTTCCCGCTCTCTCTTTCTTTCCCTCTTTCTCTTTATCCCCATCTTTCTTTCTCTCTTTCTCTCTCTCTCTCCTTTTCTCTCTCTCTCTCTTTTTCTTTCTCTTTAAGGTATTTACAGAAAAGACACTCTTTTACTGATTCGTCAGTCACCGGATTGATCATTAAAATTGAAAATACAATAAATGGGAAAATATTTCTAAATTAATCAAAATTAAAAAGTACATTTTCAGTGCAATTAGAACAACCACACTTGCCCAGGAAGGAATAATAATAATAATAATAATAATAATAATAATAATAATAATAATAATAATAATAATATTATCATCATCATCATTATTATTATTATTATTATTATTATTATTATTATTATCATCATCATCATCATTATTATTATTATTATTATTATTATTATTATTATTATAAGTAAGGACTAGAAATGGTAAAAGAGTAAAAAAAAATACAAACTCAACTAAAAAAAAATAAATCAATTAGCACAATTGAATGTTCAAAGAATCAGAATCTATGAAAAAAGATCAAGATTCTACAGACAGAACAAAACCTTTCAAATCGATGTGAAAATATTTTACGGAGTAAATTGAAGGGACAACTCTCACACACGCCAACAAGGAAGGGGTTATACAGTTCCGGGGAAAATATGGGCTCGCCCTAAAGAACATAACAAAGAATCAGATTACTGGATTAGGAAAGAGAGAAAACTGATGAAAAATAAACCAGAACAAACATGGGTAGATATCATGAAGAGGATTTTGAATGTGTTCGGAAAAAAGGCACACAGCTACAAATCCCCAGGAATAGATAAAATTCCTAACTTTTGGCTCTATTATCTAAATACAACACATAAAATACTAGTCAAAGAACTTCAAGAAATATTCAATAATACTACCAAAATTCCGCTATGGGTAACCAAAGAAATGATTATACAAATGTCCCCCAAACTACAGACCAATTATCTGTCGTCTCACTACTTACAAACTGTTGACATCTGTTCTGACAAAACAGACATATTCCCTCTTTAAAAAAAAATGATATACTACATCTTGAACAAAAAAGGTTGAAAACGTGGCTCTTTAAGGTACAAGTTGTCACCCGTCGTCATCAATTACATCAAACAAAGTATGTCGATATGGAAACCAACACTTCACCTGAATCATACAAATGCAGTCTATGTCTGGTGGAATAGACATCAACAGAGGAATATTTCAAGGTCACTCTTTGTCTCCTTTACTGTTTTTTATGCTCCTGTTAGCATTAACTAACAAACTTGATAGTACGGAATATGGCTATAAGAAAATAAGCCATCTATCTTATATGAATGACAAAGTTGCATGCTAGGAATGACAGCGAGCTGGAAGAACTCCTGAAAACAATAAAATGTTTCCGTGATGACATTGGAATCGAATTTGGTTTCGATAAATGGACTAAAACCACAATTTTAAGGGGAAAACTACAACAGAAATCCTCTATTAGCTTAGACCCTGGGGTAAAAATCAAAGTTTTAGAGCAAAGGAGGATCTTATAAGCACCCTCGGTGTAAATGACGGTGAAGTAATTCACAATAAATAATGAAAGAAATACTTCGAAAGGCGTACTATAGAAGGCTGCGACTGATATTAAGAACTGGACTGAATTCTCAGAACAGAATTATGGCCATTAATAACCTTGCCATTCCAGTTGTTCAATATAGTTTCAACGTCTAAATAACATCAAACGAGTGGATTTCAAGACGAGAAAGACTCTTTCTAAGCATAATATTACCGTAAAGAAGGTGGAAGAGGTCTTATTTATCAAGAAATGACTTACAAGACAACAACTATTCGATTACTAACATACATGAAAACAACAAAGATTTGGATGATAAAATTAATCAAACAACACGGCTAATCAAGTCGCAGTCATCAGCATCAAGATGACCACAGCAAAGAACTTGGAATATATATATATATATATATATATATATATATATATATATATATATATATATATATTAAAGTTTATTGAAACAAAACAATTACAGTTGACCACTGATGACAATTCCAGAACAACGTAACAATAAACAAATTTTTCTAACCTCTGCCAGCCGCGATTATGGAGAAAGCATTACCTCGTACCATCGCCAGTGAGACACGTTACAAGAGCCACTCCGTTTCGCGAGGCTCGTCCTTTAATCGAGATGCAATCGCGCCAATCCTACGAAGGAACGCCATCACTCGAGAGCCAATAACCCCTGAAGTCTCCACTGCCACAGGAGTAAAAAAAAAAAATCTATCAGCAAGAGAAGAATATTTAAGTATTTTTTCATCTCTGCGTCCCGGGCGACGGATCCTGACTCAACCGCGGAACTGATCAATTTACCGGCCGAAAATGTATCCGCACAAGTCGCATCCCAAATCAACAACTTTCCCATTTTAAAAGGGAAAATGGTAATGCCATCCGGCCGCTTTCCATCGCCACGGTCGAGGCCTACGGTTCCATTTGGGAAGGGAACCCAGCTGCATCCAAACCTCTTTTGATGGTGTCGTTAATGGCTGCATGCCGTGGAAAGCGGCCGGCACTACGACGACAGGAGAGAGGATGCAAAGCAAACTCATCGATAGAGGCTCCACATCTGCATCTGTGACGCTCACATATTTTGACATTAAAGTGTCTGAGAGAGATAGATAAAAACAAACTGAAAAAGATAGATAGATAAGAACAAGTTGAGATAGATAGATAGATAGATAGATAGATAGATAGATAGATAGATAGATAGATCTTATCAGATTCATTCTTCAAACTTTAATACTTATCAGGTCTAAGTATTCCGAAATCGAAATTACCGGATGAAATTAGCCGAAATAAGGAAATAATATTCTATAAGCAGTTAATCGAGAAAAGTCAGATTAGCCAAAATGTCAGATTAAATACAAATATATAGATTAATGTAATCCAATATCTCTCGCTCTTTCCTCAATTTTATCGTGGACCTTAACTAAACTGAATCTATATATTGCGAATATTCCCCATTGTTCGTTAACAAACCACACACACATCACATACACACACACACACACACACACATATATATATATATATATATATAGATAGATAGATAGATAGATAGATAGATAGATAGATAACCGAGAATATTTAAAGACAAAAAAAAGATCTTCACTATCAAATATTATAAATACATATACCAAAATTGCACAAATATAATTTGTAATACGAAAGACTAAATCCATTCAAAAAAATCGTCATTGATTCAACGACAGCCTTCAGACTACTTCAGAATCTCCTGCAGCTTTTCTGGACGGTCTCCTCTTTTAAGTTGATGAATGCTGCCATAATCTTTACCTTTAGTCCATCTTTGGTGTTACAAGGTGTTTTATTAGTATCTCGCTCATCGGTGTTCCATACATAATAATCAAGTGGGGTGCAGTCTGTGGATTTAGGTGGCCAGATGTAAGGGGGGATGTGGTGGCAGAAATTCTCTTACAGCCAAGATGGGGTTTTCCTGCTTGTGTGGCATTGTGCAGATTCTTGTTGCCAGACAGAATTTCTTCGAGTAAGCTACCATCTTGACCTAAGGCCCTTTGTGTAGGTCTTCGTATTGAGTCAAAGGTCCTCAACAACAAATTCGGGAGTTCTTTTCTCATCAGAGTTTTCCAATATGCCGTACCTTCGTAATCACTATTAGACTCATCCAACTCTTCCAGATCCTCTGCACTGTCCTCAGATTGACACCCAAACACTATGAAATGTTCTTATTAGAGCTTCCGATGCGAATGCCAAGCAGTACAGCATACCGTTTCCAAATTTGCGGAGGGGTGAATTGCGTCATGGTACTCGCTTTCTCACGGATGGTGCATAACTGACCCTACTATATTCTACAGTTAAACAAAATCAAAAGCAAACAACGCGCATGCGCGAAATTAAAAATATAAAATGACGGCAAAATTAGCCATCACACTCTGTATTTACTAAACAAAAAATTGTTCTAGGGAAATGTCAGAACACTTAACTCATTGTCACCAGTTATAGAATATAAAGAAAAAAATGAATGCCGTTTTTTCTTGTGTATTATACGAAAAATCTTAATTACCAGTCAATAAATAAAAAGAAAGGAAGCGACAGAAACTCCGAGTAAAAGTACTAAAGGAAAGCGATTGTCAAAGAAAGAGGCGTATGGTTTTCGTCACAATGGGACTCTCAACATGCTAATTGACAATAGGGGACAGCAAAATGACACATGTACAAAATTGTAATATCTAAATGATGCCTTTCAAAAGCTAAGCAACGTATTAAGAAACAGAAATGTTACATTAAAAACAAAGAAAAATGTAATAGCTGTCCTTCTATATGCCATTGGATATTGGACAATCTCATCACAATCGGAATTATGCTGAGAATACAATGGGCTGAACATATGAAGAACGGCGAAGTTTTAGAGAAAATGGAAAAAAAAAATTACATGTCCTTAGCATCATCAAAAAGAATAGCTTAAAACTTCTAGGACGCATAATGAAATAGGGCTTATAAACTTTGACATTCACAAGAACTATGAAAGGCAAGAAGGACAGAAAAATCACGGAATAACCTACATAACGAGTTTGTGTAAATCATTGACAGAACAAAGATTAGGAAAGATTGCAAAAAGTAAAAAATTACCGAGAGTTACAAAGAACAGAAAACTGCGGAGAGCCATGATTACCCAGGTCCTGAAGGGAGACTGTACCTAGAAGAAAAGATATATCTATCTGGTTTATCCGTAAGAAATGCTTACGTTATTAAAGTCGTCACCCCAAGTGTTAGTAAAGCCAATCAATGCGTTTATAGTTGGTAATAATGTTATCATTAAGTTTTCAATGTATTTTTTATTACCAGCTATAAAAACACGCCTAAAACATTAAATTGCATCGTCATCTTTTTTTGACCCATTCTTAAAGAATTATATCTATCTAATACAAAGAATACATTCTTAAAGATATCAACCATAAATTAGAACTTTGACAACCAGCTGCGCGGGCTGACCGCACAAAGGTGAAGAGAGAACTCCCGCAACACACACACACACACACACACAATTATAAATAACACGTTACCATCTGATGCCCACTTAGACATACAAGAATCTTCACAAACCTGCATACACATAGAATTATCTAAGGTTTTAAGACACATAACACGTATCTGACCAATGAAAACTAATCCAGATATAATTGAAAATACCAGTCATTTTATCTGTTTTTTCTCAATCTCTGGCGAGCTTTATTAAAAGTGAAGCATGTTCTATTGATATACGTTTCCTAAAGGCATAAATGTTTTATTTCACATCCACGCCGCTTAGTAACAATCGAAGAATTTCGATCCTGGGATTTGCGATTAAATGAAAAGGATCATAGGAACAAAACGAAAGAAAGACGTGAAAAACGTAATTAACAGTGTTCTACCAAAGTATAAATTCAGTTGTTTTTTTTTTCTTTTTATGTTTAAATTCTCCTTCCACTTGAGGAAGCCCGAAGACTCGGCTAATCGTAATGCAGCATCCAGTTAAAACGGCAAAAAAGGTACTAGTCTGAAAAGAATCTAAGAAAAGAACTATGAAATCAAGTAAAAAGTAATTAGTGCCTCCATGATATAAAACTGCCTTCTTCTCGCGCTACCGTGATATGAGACGTCAATCCGTAACTTTAATTACTGTCGGGGATGTTGCTAAGAGTTACCAGCTAATGATAAAATATAAAAACAGAAGCTGACAGATCTATGACAAGGTAAAAACGAATAAAACATCAAGAAAGTTTCCATGTGAAATTCTCCCGGATATAAAATTAAGACGTATTCATATTATCACCCGATGACCCGTGTTGCAGTACGCCAAGGAACAAGGCGTGGTGTTCGTATCACGTGGAAGACGCATAATTGCGAAAGCCTTATATGGGGCAGATTGCAAGGTTAAATGTCATCCTTGTATGAATTGCGTGCAGTACTGTTAAAGACGTTGACATGAAGTATGCATTCCGAGCGGCTCTCTAAAGTGGGTTTAATTGAAGGAAGGATAAAAAAAAAAAAAAGGAAAAGAAAAAAGCGAGAAGGCTGTTTAACTAAATGCTATTCTCTTTTACGTTCGATAACCCTCAGATCTGAGATGAACGGATGGATGTGTAGGTTGCTCAACGGCTATCGGTACAGAAAGTGTAATTGATGAATCGAGTTCAAATTCTTTCCCTAGTCGGTTTCATTCACTTTCACAGAAGTGTCCTTGGAAATGGCAGAAATTCGTCTCTTTCTCTCTCATCCAGTTACAGACAAAATAGCAGAGTATGAAAGAGTAATACTCCGCCGAGGCAAACGACGTCAGTGAAATCCAAACCGAGAAATTCAAAACTCGTAAAGAAGAAAGTATTCAAATGCTGTTTAATATCAGCCTATATATATATATATATATATATATATATATATATATATATATATATATATATATATATATATGTATATGTAGCTGCTATTACAGTATGAACATGACCGCTCACTTATCAGTGTACACCAGAGTGGAACAGAGAGCAATGATCCGAATCTGCAGAGAACATTCTACCGCATCGAATATAGCTCTGCAGTCCCTAATTACCACCTCTCGAGCTTGCTGAATATTGTCGTATGTGGTGGCGATTGACTGTACGTCCTGAGCGCCTTAGTGCTTCTCCGACTACATTTAATCTTCTCGATACCCGTGGTAGTGCATGTTGCTGTATTGTGTTAAAAGCCGCCAACGAATTTCAGCCCCTGACACTTTCCGACCAGAGAAATCGGATCACTTCTCTCAGTCTCTACTTGGTGCACACTGCTAGTGGAGCGGTCATGTTTACACTGTAACAACAACAAGAAAACTAAGGTGATTAAGTTCAAACTTCAAATATAGCAATGTGACAAACCAAACATATGTTATGGCGAAAGTGAGAATAATTTTTGACTTACACTTACATACATACACACGCACATATATATATATATATATATATATATATATATATATATATATATATATATATATATATATAACCATTTATTCGAAAATTATAACATAAAAATGTTATAAAAGCACTATAAAAATAGGTATTTTGTTTCAAAACTTTTGGTGTCTTCTCAAGTCATGGTGTTGGTTATTGTAATTTATTCCGTATGCACCAATCCTATACTTGTGAGTATATATATATATATATATATATATATATATATATATATAATTATTTATTTTTAAAGAAAAAAAAAATTTATAACATAAATATGTTATAAAATCACTACAAAAATAGCCATTTTGTTTCAACAACCTCGGTGTTCCATATACTTGGGTATATATATATATATTAAAAACATTTTTTATGTTTAACGTTCTTTTTATAGATACAAGTATTTAAGTAAATGCTCTGTTTTATAATAAACAGTATTAAATAACATTTACCGGCCTGAATGTCCGAGAAATTTTCATAGAAAATATTCGTTCTTTGACAGGAATCGAACCTGCATCCTATACGGAACCGCCATTTAGTCGGGCGTGCCTAACCGATTCGGCCACAAAGGATCGTTCGCTTGGCAAGGTCAAATTTACTGCTTATAAACCTCAATCTTCCATGAATCTCGTACATTCATAACTGCTCATGGCGTATCAAATGTAAACAAATGACGTCATACATTAAAAAATGGACAAAGTCCGACAATTTATTTTATTAAAGACATTTTTTATGTTTAACGTTCTTTTTATAGATACAAGTATTTAAGTAAATGCTCTGTTTATAATAAACAGTGTTAAATAACATCTACCGGCCTGAATGTCCAAGAAATTTTCATAGAAAATATTCGTCCTTTGACAGGATTCGAACCTGCATCCTATACGGAACATAAAAAGAACGTTTAACATAAAATTGTCTTTAATAAAATAAATTGCCGGACCTTGTCCATTTCTTAATATATATATATGTGTGTGTGTGTGTGTGTGTGTGTGTGTGTGTGTGTGTGTGTAATAATGGACTCTACCGTCGGTTTCGACGTATGAAGATCTGCCAGCTTATTGATTCAGTTATTAAAGATTATGCGATAATCTTAAGTGGCATTTAAGACCCGCTAGTGATTTACAAAGGAGGCCACATATGGAGCAAGTGTGAGGATTGTGAGATGAGATCACTGTTAGATTGGCTGACCTTTTAGATCATATATATATATATATATATAAAATGATTAAGCCTTTTCTTATATTTCATTTCCTAACATGCGTACATTTCTTTTATGGGATACAGTGTGTATAAGAAATGCCTAAATAATCGTTGGCTTTGATTACAATATGCTAAGCGTTTTTGGGAATTAAAACGTTTTTATTGTTACGTGAGTAAATTTGAAATATTGATTAACCAGGGTTACCCATTTTGTTATATCTAAAATATCGATAGGTAATTCGATAATAAAAATCAATTTCTAATGAGGGGCACTGAGTTCACAATTGTATGAAACATTTTTTAATCACACCTATCGAAGATGGTAATAAGAATATGATTTTTTTTTCTGATATCGAATGCATAATGTTTAAAAGCAGACATCTCTACACAAACACGTATATTCATTAAATATTGCATATGCTGTAATTATATGCTGTCTATATACCGGGTGTAGCAGGAAAAAGTGTCCAAATTGTGTAACAGTATGTCATAATTATATATCCCACAAAATGTTTAATATCAAAAAACCACTAAACTAATTTTATTTTTTCCACGTTTCCAGCTAAGATATTTAGCCATCTTAACAGCATTTGTGGTAAGAATCACTGAAAACCCATTTGAGTTATTCAGCTAGAAAGATAACGGGATAAAATCTTTTTGTCAGCCACACAATGTCTTCCCAACTGAACAATGGTGAGAGAAAAAAGGTCATTCAGGCCTTCAGTAATGGTACCAACATTCATACTCTGGTTTCCATCTTCAAAGTCCATTCAAGAACCATCAAGAGAACTGTGAATAATTTTTCAAAAGAGAGAACCGTAGAGGGGAAAACTGGATCAGGAGGTCACAACAGGAAGAGGAATCATCATTTCAGCTCAGAGCTAAATACATACTTTTTGTTCAAAGTAGAGTCCAGTAGTGTTATAAAAACCCCGGGTAATTGCAGTAATATATCTTTAATCATTTCTACCATAAACAGTTCAAAGCTTGATCTAACAATTGGAGAATTTTTCTGTGATACGATTTGGCCAATTTTGCTGTTACACCACAGTATATATATATATATATATATATATATATATATATATATATATATATATATATATATATATATTATTTATATATAAAGACATTTTTTATGTTTATACGTTCTTTTTATAGATACAAATATTTAAGTAAATGCTCTGTTTGTAATAAACAGTATTAACGACATTTACCGACCTGAATGTCCGAGAAATTTTCATAGGAAATATGCGTCCTTCGACAGGAATCGAACCTGTATCCTATGCTTTTACCGATTGAGCCACAGAGGAGCGTTTCGGTTAGCAAGATCGATTTAATTGTTTTTAAACTCCAATTTTCCATTTTAACCGAAACGATCCTATATTTGGGACTCATCAGCAGTGCGCATACCTTACCGAGAATTGAAACCTGAACTGTTATGATAGGAGGCAAACGCCATACCAACTGTATCAACAGGCAACAGTGACGAAGAGGTAACGGATTAGACTCAATATAGCGCCGCTCGATCATATATTCGATCCGAGTTTCTCTTTACCCATAGGACTGTGCCTCCACGAGCTACGACTACTATCCACAAGCCTCTCACTCCAGTGTATTAGAAGCCGGTTCAAGCAAGGATATACTGATAGAAATAATTAAAATTTATGATAAATTTATAAAATATGTATGTATGTGTGTGTGCGTGTGTCTGTGTGTGCACTGATTGTAAGAATCTTAATGAAAATTATACATATTGCGTTGTTCGTCTCAAGTTTTCCTGGAAAGAAACAATGCAGTTCTTAATAAGAAACGTTGAAATGTTTGCATAACTGTTTCAATGAGTTCTGCTCTATGGTAGCTAGACATTTTGAATTTAAGAGAAGCACTGGCCTGGCGTCGAGATCTCATCAATTTACATTTGATCTGGCTAGATGAAAATTCTACCCTAACAATTTTGTTTCTCGCTTATGGAAGTCACTTCCGGCTCCATTATTTCCAGCCAACTTTAATCTGCTAAAAATTAAACGCAATATTAAACGCTATCTACTCTCTTTCTGATTACTCTTTTCTCTTCCCACTCGTTATTAATATTGCTGTTTCTAATTCTTCCTCTCACAGTAACCCCTTCTGTCTTAGTGGCTTTTCTGTTTTGCATCAGGTGAAACAGTTTTTTTTTTTTTTAAATGCAGGGTTTCACAGCTCCATTATTATTTCTGCATAACCAGTATACAAATATTTCTGCACACCCACGTAAGTGTTTTAAAACCTGTGACTTACCCGTTTAAATAAAACCCAAAGGGTAACTTTGTGGCTGTTTCAGAACGTCACATGTAAGTGAAAAACACACAACGTGCATCAAAACAGTTTTAGAAGAGACCGGATAGATTAAATAAATAATACATACAAACATTTCTTAAAATGGAAAAAAATGGAAGAAGATAAATGGATAGTTTTATATAAAGGAAAATATTTTTGATGTGTCAATACTTTAGAATTTTATAAGAAAAAATAAGACATTTCTTTTATGGAGATTGTAATCCTTTATGAAAAATATAGAAAAATCGTTTGTGTGTCTGCACTCTTGAAACAAAAAAAAAAAAAATGAATCGTTTTTATTCTAAAAAAAATGTTAATACAGAGTTATTGATTTTCTAGGTACTCTCAATAAATTTTCATTACTCGGTGTTAGTGTAAAACCAGAAGAAGGCGTCAGTAATTAAAGTGTGTTTATGTGCAAGAAAGTGACGAATAGAAACAGAGAAATATTTTCTTATTCACAATGACTATGCGTTAGAGCGCCAAGCGTTGACGCTTCAGATGATTTTCTCATCTCATTGTAATAATACCCAAGAAATGAATCTTAATTTTATCAACAAAAATTCACTGCATATATATGTGTGTTTTATTTTGCTTGTTTTGTTTTACGGTATATCAATCTCAATGGGTTATTTAGTGCCGACAATTTTTATTTCTGGTAATATTCTGTCAAAAAATGTATAGCTGGTAATATTTTTTTGTTTTCACAAATGTATTGCTGGTAATAATTTTTTCTTCAAAAATGTATAGCTGGTAATAATGTATTACTGGTAATAATTTTTCCTCGAAAATATTTAACTGGTATTAAAACCTATTTTTACATTTTCCTAGTATTTTGACCCCAGTGTGGGGTTAACTATTTGCCCATAGCTTGGACCTTAACAGGTGCTAGCACCCAAGCAAAATTTATCCCGGTCAGTTAACTATAGAGTCGATCGTATTTTGCTTAACTCAATGCTCAAGACAAAACCCATGGTCATCAATAAAAGGATGAGCCCGAAATGCGATTGTCAGGCATAGAACCTAGAATGAAGCAGACGTGGAAGGTCTGAGAAGCCTTTTAACAGAGGGTCAGGATGGACCTGGGAACACCAGCAATTAAGAGGTGGTTCCACGATCCTCAAAATCTCCTGATCAGAGGCCTTGCTGTTGGACGTAGTTTATCAGAACCGTGTATGTGTGTGATTGTGTGTGTGTGATTGCGTGTGTCTGATTATGTGTGTTGATATCAAAAGTGTTTTCATAGAAATAAAAAATGAAATGCATGGTGACAGGTTGTTTTAAGGCTTAAGCCATCATCAGTTACGGTCTGATGATTGCTAATGGCGTGAAATTACCTGTCACCATGCAGACGTGATCTGAGCATCGTTTAAAGCGTGAAAGTCTTGTTACTACGCCGTGCCGACTTCTACGCGCTCACAATTAATAATTATTAAGATGTTCGGAAAATAAAGTCCGATGTTAGAATTGACTTTTATCCGTTACTTAATGCCTAAAACAGTGTTTCAGTCAAAATAGAATCACCGAACATCTATATCTTCCCGCCATTGAGTTTATAAGTTTATTTGTGCTTTTACGATAAAACTCTAAACCTTTGAACACAAAGAAATCTTTGGATGCAGGTTTCTCGACTACTTTGCAACGGAATGTCCTTTTGTTTAAAAAAAAATGCTTGCGAAAGTGGTAGATAGTATGCAAGAGATCAGCGGAATATGATTGATGTAGCAAAGTTTCGTATACCAAGTCGGTTAGCTTCTGCATTGATATCCTGGGAATTTATGACCGAGCATTTACGTGAAGCAAAATTGGCCCTGGTCAATTAACTATAGAGTCGTTCGTATTTTGCTTAACTCAATGCGCAAGATAGAATGCATGGTCATTAGTAAAAGGATCAGCCCGAAATGCGATTTTCAGGTCTAGAACGCTAGAATCAAGCAGACGCGGAAGTTCTGAGTAGCTTTTTGACAGAGGACGGTAAGTGCGACACTGAGATCGGTAGAGGTATTGGACTGAACAAGAACGCATTCCAAAAGCTGGGCAGAGTATTGCGAGACAGGAGGATTTCTTTGATAACCAAAAAAAAAAAGAAAAGAAAAGGAATACTGACCTGTTACGTGACATCTGTCCTTCTTTACGGCAGCAAATATTGGACGATTTCCTCAAAGATGAAGAAGAGACTCGAGGCACAGAAGGATGCTAAGGATATCATGAGCAAATGAGCAACGATGAGGTCTTAGAGAGAATGCAAATAAGGAGAAGGCTTATACTTAACATAAGGAAGAGTCAGCTGAAGTTTCTGGGACACATAATGATGAAGGACGGCCTGGAGAATGTGATTCACACGGGTCGAATAGAGGGATATAGACAAGCGAAAACAACGCATGACATACCTAGCGGCCTTAAGCAAGTAGATGACAGAACGTAGTCTCTGGGGAAGGTAGCAAAGGGAAGGAACTTGTTGAGAACTGCAAGGGATAGAAAGAGGAGGAAATCTATGATCGCCTACGCCCTGAAATGATATGGCACATAAAAAGGAAGTCCTTCTAATGTCCTAAGTTACAAACAAAGAGGAGGCTTATACTTAACATTTGGAAGAGGCAGCTGAAGTTTCTGGGACACATAATGAGGAAGGAGGGTCTGAAGAATCTGATACTCACAGGTCAAATGGAGAGAAGGGAAAAAAAATTATGACATACCTAGAAGCCTTATGCAAATGGATGACAGAACGTGATCTGGGGGAGGAAACAGAGGGAAGGAACTTGTTGAGAGCTGCAGGGGACAGAAGGAGGAGGAGAGCCATGATCGCCTACGTCCTGAAAGGTCATGACACATAAAAAGAAAAAAATGTGTATTTCATCGAGTTGTAAACTTCGGCGGCGATTCTATGTTTAGCTTGCAGAAAGTGTTAAAAAATAATGCCAATGGCGGACGAACAGACATTTACAATAATCTTTTGTTGGTTTAATTTCTGTTTTGGAAACTATTTGAATCCTTCGGCATGATCAAGCCATTTTGATGGTCGTTTAAGATTTTCATAAGTGATCCATTTCTCATCGCAAGTCACTATTCGATTAATATATGAATCAATATAATTTCGCAAATGCAGCATGGAACATACTTCAAAACATAGAACGATTTCACTTTTCCTGGATTCTTGTGGACCCATTTACTGAGTTACTTCCCTTTGTCAATTCCGTAGAGAAGGTCCGATATTGTTAAAATACTGGCACCCATTGGTTGAGATATTTCTTTGGCTCTTTACATGTGGTTTGTTCGACTATTGTTTTCAGATATTGATTGTCAATTGCAGATGGACGTTCTCTACCACTTTCATCTTCAAGACTCATATCCCCACTGTGGAACTTCAGAAACCAGTGCCCGACTTTCACATCACAAGTGGAACCTTCATCACATGCCCCGTTAATCTTTCCAAACGATCTAATACAAACGCATTGTGGCGGATTTGGAGCTCATTTCTCGCATAAATATGGCAGGTTTTAGACAATATAATTATATGTAATTTTATTTCGGGCTAATGATGTAATCTTTATTTTTATTAATACAACGTTTCAAACTTTCATTGCCTAGACTTTATCAGGTGCCTCTTGATAGACCTCAGTAAAGTGTAATTTTTTTTTTTTTTGTGGGGCGGGGGTAAACTAATATTTACTGTTCATTGTTATCATTTCACAGTACATATCTAACGGTATCTAGATTTATTCTGGTCAGTGTATAAACATTTTCGTTAAAGACAGCTGAGAGGGCATTGCGTTGAAGCCTTTTTATTTCATTTTTCTTGTCTTTCCACAAGTGCTTTCTTTTCTGGATATGTAAAAACCGCACAAAAGTTCTGCGTTTTCAAGCTCTTTTGGCTATACTTTTAGCCATTATCAACGATGATTTTATTTTTACTTTTAACTCTATGCATCGATTGTGTTATGTATGTATCTAGAGTTAAAGGATTGTTTTATTTTGCAAACATGGTCAGCACGTTGTGGCCGTGTTCATAGTTAATGTTATTGAATGTTGGCTTTTTCCTTTTTTTATTAATAGAGCCTCCATTATTTTTATTTAATTTTCGCAAAAAACATGACCACTCGTCGAAACAGGTTCTCTGTTCCGATGAATAGCTATGCATATATAGCCAAGAAACTCTGAAGTAAACATGAGTTAAGTGAAAAAACTTTCATCTTCAAGACTCATATCCCCACTGTGGAACTTCAGAAACCAGTGCCCTACTTTCACATCACAAGTGGAACCTTCATCACATGCTCCGTTAATCTTACAAGACGATCTAATACAAACGCATTGTTGCGGATTTGGGGCTTATTCCTGGCAAAAATATGGCAGGTTTTAAACAATATACAAAAGTTTTTCATATTGATTCTATTAACGTTCCATGTCTATCTTCGATAGTGAGCACTCTATCACAAAGCCTTTTTCTTAGAATGTCTCCTTATCAGCAAACCACTAAAAACCCAGTAATTTTGGCTTCAAAACAACACTAGATAGATAGATAGATAGATAGATAGATAGATAGATAGATAGATATTATAAGTTATTACATACGAACATAGAAGATACCATTAGAGACAGACATATTTGTTTAGATGCCTCATTCAAGCATCTCATCAGGTGGTGATCAAAGATGGTTATGAACGATTTCATTTAAAAATGCTACTTATGGAACATCACTTCATTTTACAATTTTAAAAATTTAGGAAGACAAGGAGTATTTCCATAAAAGGAA
This sequence comes from Acanthosepion lycidas, assembly GCA_963932145.1. Classification (NCBI taxonomy): domain Eukaryota; kingdom Metazoa; phylum Mollusca; class Cephalopoda; order Sepiida; family Sepiidae; genus Acanthosepion; species Acanthosepion lycidas. The sequence continues at coordinate 71,117,791 of OZ010591.1, read as the reverse complement.
AAGAAAGAAATATGAATGGTAAAGGCAAAAAGAAGAAAGATAAAAGGAAAGAGAAAGAAGAAAGAGAAAGAAGTAAGAAAAGAAAAAAACATGAGAAATAATGACTTCTCTGAAGAAAAGGAAGAGAAAAGAAAAGAAGAGAAAGAAGAAAACTAATATACCAAAATTTACTAATACTAAGATATATATATATATATATATATATATATATATATATATATATATATATATATATATATTGGGTGTTTTTAGGCAGCATCTTTTCATTCATACACGTTTCATTAAATCTTATGTAAGCCGAAAGCTTAGATTGTATCAAAAAAATATGTAATGAATATAGTGAATTTCTTTCTTCGTTTAATGATAATGTTATTAAACTTATCAGACGTTAAGAAAAGAATTTACATAAAATGAATAGACAACACTTGTCTATATTATTTAATGAAACGTGTATGAATATATATATATATAGATATAGATATAGATATAAACAGATAAAGAGATAGAGTCAGACGGATAGGCAGGCTGAGAGACACAGCAGAGAGAGAAATAGTGGGGAGAAATGGAAAGAGAGAGACGATAAAATAGAGAATGTCCATCCACAAGTGAATGTGGTTATCGTTTCTCTGGACTATCATCTGATGATCGCTTGTAGTGTGAAACTGTAAGTCATTATGCAGTATTGATTTCCTTGTTCACACTGATTCTTTCTCTTTCTGTTTGCCTATTTCCCCTCTTTCTGCATTGTGCCTTATTTTGTTACGCTATATCACCCCCCTACTCTCATCTCCTTTAACGTTTTGTTTTGTTATAATAATTATAATCTATATTATTATTATTTCTCTAGTTCTCTTTCTGTTAATCCTTTTACCTCTGTGTTGGCTGACATCTTTTTTTATTGTTCCTATTTCTAATACCCCCAATTTGTCTACATAGGATTAACATTCTCTGACATCATTTAATACACCATCTCGCCATTAAGATAGATATTGACCAACATTCCCTAAATCATGACCGCTGCCATCGCTTCATTTATACATCGAAAAGTGTGAATTCAGTATTAGGTATCTTTGCCATGTTAAATTTTATGTTGAGCCCTTCCAATATTAATTCCTTCCTTTTACTTCCTGCTTCCTCTAGATCTACGGACTTACATATCGGGGTTGAAAAGACCTGACGATCACTTTTGTCGTCTGCCGAAATAACCTATTCTTCACACGAGGTAAAAATGATTTTTAGATTGTTTATCATTGTATCTATACAAATAAAAAATACATCGAGGTCTCTTTTTGTAAATCAATTTTGATATTTTATATCACTAGGACACACGGAATTTGTTATACCCTGACTGTATGTATGTATATATATATATATATATATATATATATATATATATATATATATAGTAATGATACAATATGATAAACGGTATGGAATTTTCAGGAGGATATAGAACTAGAGAGAGCTCTATAACAAAAGACAAAGAAAAACACTAAAAATATTTTTTATTTGTGTGTGTGTGTGTGTGTGTGATTTGGTTTGTACGTCTTGAAGATTGAGAGCTACTTTTTTAAGCCTCTCATGATATAAAAATTATTACCTATGTGATTTTAAGTGTTTGATATTCTTTGATTAATAATTACATACATATATATATATATATATATATATATATATATATATATATATATATATATATATAGATATAGATATAGATATAGATATTTATATATATATATATATATATATATATGGATAAACCTAGTGAGCCAGACAAACCTACGCAGGTTTCACCTAAACGGATCATAAGGGAAAGCTGGCAAAGAGAAACACATGCGTTTCTCTTTGCCTCTTTAGCCAGCTTGTCTGGCTTACTAGGTTTATCTAGGTCTGCTCTACGGTTGTATCGAGCTCTTTTGTTAGTTAGTTGTTTACTCGTGTCGGGTTTTTTTCTTTGGGCTTCAAACCTCTATCTGTGCGATTTTTTTCGACAGATTTTTATGTTCCTGGCTCTTTCTTTTTTTAAAACCTGTTTTTCCCTCGAGATTGAGAATCCAAAAATTAGAAGTTTTTTCGAAACGAGTATAGTTACCTATATATATATATATATATATATATATATATATATAATAAAAGAATATATATATATATGTTTATGTGTTGGCGGGTATAATGCACTATCATTTTAAGTTATGGTATATTTATGGGTTAATGTGCTCAAAATCAGGCATAGAGTGTATGCAAATATAAAAGTGACCATTGAAGTCAACACCAAATGGCGGCAATCTGTTGCATGCTAAACGCTTTTTGTTGCCTCTGGTTATTGATTTCAATGTTCCCTCTTATATATATATATATATATATATATATATATATATATATATATATATATATATATATATATATATATTCGTCATAACTGAGTACTGGTTACAATCCTTATCGGATGCCCTATCTTTTACTCCTGTAGCAAACCAATTCATAATTTCTAAGTATTTATATAACATGGAAAACTATCGTATTTTGATCTACATTGAGCCGATCTTATAAGTGACTTTAGAGTTTGCTCATCTCTTTATTGATTCTACATAAAAAATCTAAATCTAAGAAAATTTGTTCCAAATTGCCTTACGAAACAAACATCAGTCAGTCTTTAAAGACATCCATTTTTTTTTCTTCTTTTTCTTTTCTTGTTCGATACTACAAGAGGTCATCTTTTGACAAGATAATCCCGAGTAATGAAAAATGATTTATACATCATCCTCATAGTTAGAGTTCAAAATCGTTTTACGTGGTCGTGTTGCAGAAAACTTCTTCTCCACCCGGCAACCTCTTTCCCGCGAATGCGTCACAGCAAGCTTATCGATACTCTGACACCCTTTCCATGGCAACCGTTCAAATGCGCTCCATTTTTTAGTTGCAACAGTTCAGACATTTAGAGCTAGCACACGTCATGTTGTACAAACAGATTCGAATCACATTCATTTTCCCATATCCCAAACTAGCTTAAAAGAGATTTCAGCTAGCGCCTGTGGAGAGCTCTTGATTGAGCCTTCTGCTTGTTCAGGAGTTTGAGAGTCACTAAGTCGTTATATATTCTCAGTACTGGAAGCTCTCCTGGCTACCGTTTGATCTGGCTTTTCATTTGCAATTTGGTCCTCTATTGTCGGAGATTTCTCTTTGCGAGGCATACTGCTGCTGTATACGATAGCCAACAATAAACTACAGATGAACTCAAATCGCTACATTTAAGTATTGCATTAATATTTTAAGCTTACTTTTTAAAAGTTCACCGATAATTCTTTTTGCTACTACTTAATTTCAAGACAATGTGATGTACGTAGGTCCTTACTTTCCGTACAATCATTTTTATTTCACGGGCGACTTTCGATGGATTTCGCAACTTCAATTACTTATTCCCAAAATTTATTTCCAAGTTATAAAAATTTTTATCACACGTAAAAAATCACGTAATAAAATCTCAAAATTTCAGGATTGCGGGTCCGGATCGGGCTCGAAATGTTTTTAATTTGCTCAAGGAATCGGCCTGATTCCAAAACGCTATATGTTGGGCCATGGCCTCTAGGCATAAAGTCGAAAAATTGTGACAAAGACACACTGGCATTCGCATTTATTTATATAGATATAATAAAAATTTCAACTCAGAAAGTTTTTTTCCTAAGAAATGCTACTATCTGAAAGAGACTCCTGCGTGGGTGTTTCCTTGAATACTAGAGATTCCAAATCAATGTTTTGTCGTTATTTATCAATATCACCGTCATAGTATTCAGTTTGTATTATTCTTTCATTCATAACACGCACCATTTTCATTACGAATTTTAACAGTAATTCTCTATTTTGAGAGGCTCTCGAGTCTTGTATGAGACATAGTATATAGATTTTTATTGCGCAAGCCTTAGAAGGCAAGTAAAACAAGTTAGTTTCATTTAGTAAACAAAAAGATAGTAATTAACTAAGCAATTTATCGACGTGATTCTTAAAAGCATCCAGCCTTTTGGCAAAGACGGCTGGATATTGTAGACTTTTCCAATTATTTATTATTTTTTGACTGAGGAATATATTTTCTAAAGACTTTTTAAATTATGATTTTTTTTAATTTAAAAAAGTTTCCCTAAGTAGTAGAAGGAATGAATTGAAAGAAATTAGTCTTTTCAATATTTATTAACCAAAGGCAATAACTGGGTGAATGTTTCTTTACTGTCGATAAAACAGTTAATGTAGCTTCAAATGCACTTGGCGGTCTTTGTCCGCCAGGTAATCTAAGTTAGTCATAGTCAAGAAAGCCTACTCGCTACGTTTTTATAGATTAGCAAGGTTTGTCTTAATGAATGACATACTAATTATAAAACAGAATAGAATATTTGCAAATATATAATGATATCATCTTCTGCTGGATGCCTAGCCATATCGGCTTAAAGGGCAACGATAAGACCTATTCGGCAAATAAAATACATCAACCTCTAAAAATAGTTCAAACCCAAGGGCCCATACGCTGACCTCAGACCAACCGTTAGCACATACAGACGAAAGGCATCAAACACCAAAAACAAGTAAAGCTGAATTAATAATGTCTAGACATCATATATTCTAAAACAAGAGCCCCCTCCAATCTGTACGGCATGCAAAGAAATATACGCACTAAAGCACATGCATCAGCGGTATCTGTCTATATTTCTGAGATGAGGTATCATGTGCACTATTTACATTATTCGGTCTATTGTCTTCATCTTTGCTGCCATATTTATCACAACGTTTCGGCCGTTGTACCCTCCGGCCTTCTTCAGGTGGTTGGAATGTCGAACTGAACCCTTTATTTCGCTCGCTGGGATAGACTGTTCTAGTTCCACGTGCCATGTATAATGGATGTCAAATAAATGTCTAATGGATGAAATAAAGGGTTCAGTTCGACATCCCAACCACCTGAAGAAGACCGGAGAGTACAACGGCCGAAACGTTGTAATAAATATGGCGACGAAGATGAGGATAATGTAATTATTAGCACTAATATCAGGAATGTCAAACTGAACCCTTTGTTTCGTTCGCTGGGGTACGTTGCTCTAGTTCCGCGACCCATGTCTAATGGATGTCAGTTATCAGTTATCTCCTGTTAATTTCCCTCTCCAAGTTCTCCACTGACAGTTATTGAACTCACAACTCTTTGGGTCATGTCACTGGTTGTAACTAAAGCCTTTATCCACTGTACTATGTGTTCTTAAGAAGGCTGGAGTGTACAACAGCCGAAGCGTTGTGATAAATATGGCAACAAAGACGAGTACAATAGTCTGAATAATCTATATAGCAGCGGCTTCAACCAAATCAGTTTAAAATAATACCTAAAACCAACACGGAAGAATGCTTTCATGACGTTAATATTAGGTTTGTTGCAAAAATAATATCGTGTTCTCACATATTAATATATGTGAGGAAACGACATTATTTTTGCACCAACCTAATACATATAATGTCCTACAATTTCTGAAATATCTCCAACGGTATTCCAAAATATAACTTCAAGAAAACTGCAATATAAAACACGCATATCACCGCCTCTAGTAATAATGTCCACACAAACATGTATATGAAAAAACCTGTGTATCATTTACCATGCATTCAATTGTGAAAGCAGAATGACATAATATTTTTATTACTGCAAAACCTGCAAATAAGATTAAATTTTGACATTAAATAACCTATGACTTAACATGCCTTTAAACAGAAAAATCAACTAATCGTCCAAATGACTATTAATAGGGAGTTAAATACTCAACTGGATATCTATAAAAAAATTTTGAAATTGTATATCCCAACAAGGATTGAAATATCGTGAAACAGATCGACCCCAGCCCCCTAAAAATGAATAAAATTGTGGCGAGATCCTAAACAACTGCGGAGTAATTTATTCTCTGTGCATCGTGGAATTCAAAGGTTTGCAATATTTTCTGGGACATGGGCACTCTGCTACTGCTCTCAACGCTAATGGTCATTTAGAAAATGAAAAGCTGGTGGGTTCTGATCGAAGAAGTCGCATGTTTAGCCTTGTCCTCATGTTGCAAGTCCGACTCAGCAAACAGTCAAGCTGGGAAATTCTTTTACACACGGGTTATTCCCCACCTCAGACATTTTTTCAGACAATCACTTTAAATTTATCTACGATTCCAACAATCTCCAAAACTATCACAATATTCGCCGAAGAATTCCCAGAATCCAAAACAAAGTAAATAGAATATAAAATGAACGGAAAGTTTATGTAAAATCGCAGAAAGCAAAAAAAAAAAAACCCTCGGTGGCTGCCTAATGAAACTTTTGATAGATCCTCTTTGAAATTGTGATTAATTTAGCTGTTTTTTATGGGTTATCGACCTTTAGCCTATTATTTAAAGTCAGAAAGTAATTTTTGATTGTAAGAATTCTTTGAAGATGATAATTATTTACTGATACACACCTTACTATTTAACCCATAGCTGGATGGAAAAGAGGTAGATTCATGCTTTTCCCACTGGGTATTTGCGCGTAAGTGTATATAAGGAACTTGACAGGAATTGAAACTTGGTTCTCCGGTTTCCCTGCCGAGATCCAATACACCAGCTGCACATAATAATCCCAAGCGGTCTCCCATCCAGGTAGTGACAAGGCTCGGCACTGCTTAACTTCCAGGATCTTCAGCTGATTTGCTAGTAAGCGCTTGAAATTGTGTCTGTTGAAATCAAAAGCCGGTGTGACGTTGGTTTAATACACAATCAATATTATCCACATTGAAGAAATAGCTCTTCATTTTGGGGAGTTACTGAATGCGGTAATGGCTGTAGTCGAAAGACTGAACTCATAAATAAAATGAGGATGAACAGATAAATATGAAGTTATCTGATTATAAGGTTACGTTAAAAAGGATTTAAAAGAACAAGACTTTAATTTATATGTTTTGCCACATGCAAATCAATTTGCATTTCTTGTATATATATATATATATATATATATATATATATATATATATATATATATATACAAGTATAGGATTGGTGCATACGTAATAAATTACAATAACCAACACCATGACTTGAGAAGACACCAAAAGTGTTAAAACAAAATGCCTATTTTTGTAGTGATTTTATAAAATTTTTATGTTATAATTTTCGAATAAATGATATATATATATATATATATATATATATATATATATATATATATATATACATATCAGTGTATGTCAAAAATTATTCGCACTTTCGTCATAACGTATCTTTGGTTTGTCACGCTGCCTTATTTGAAGTTTGAGCTTCATCGCTTTAGTTTTCTTGTTGCTGTTACAGTGTAAACATGGCCGCACCGCTAGCAGTGTGTCTTTACTTTATATGTTTTGCCACATGTAAATCAATTTTCATTTCTTGTGTATTATATATATATATACACTACGGGTGTGTGCTTTATTACATTGCAAAGCACGTTAATCTTACTCAGATTAGTGGAGGAGGCCTATAAACAAAAATAAGCTGAAAACTCAAGAAACTCTTAACCCCTTCCCGAGCGTAGACGTATTATATACATTTTTACCGAAAGTCTCTTTTTCAGATACCGACGAATAAACACGTCTAAAACATAAGTTTTAAAAAGAAATAACTACAGCCTTGTTTATACGTCGATCTTTATTCTTTTTATTCCCTTCTGAGCGTGAAATGAGATTATTTGTCAACTCACAACTATTTTAGAGCTGTTAGCCAACGTTCGGGTACTTCATGGTGTCTCAATTTCTTTGTTACTATATTAAAAACAAATAAAATATCGTCTGAAAATGAAACGTTTTTTTTATCAACCCAATTGGCGAAGAGGTTAAACATTACTGTCAGATCAGGACTTTCATATGGATATCATGCGTGGCCTCAAACCCGTTCAGGAAGATCTAAACTTTCAGCTGTATACAACCGTTTCCTAAGATCGATAGTGAAAAACGACTTCGTGTGATCATCGTCTGAGGTACTTGGCAAACATACTTTTTTGAATATTATAGACTGGTGCTAGAGAATCAGCACAAATGAAAAACTGTACCAAATAACAGAAGTCACATCACTTGAGGAGTACCAACAGCAGCAACAACTAAAATAAATATATGAAGCAAATAAAATAAAAACAGCGCATGTTGGCTCAAGATAGACCTAAATTTACCTGTTGACTCAAGATAGACCTAAATCTACCTGTTGACTCAAGATAGACCTAAATCTACCTGTTGACTTAAGATAGACTTAAAATCTACCTCTTGGTTCACGATAGACTTAAATCTACCTCTTGGTTGAAGATAGACCTAAATCTACATGTTGGCTCAATATAGACCTAAATTTACCTGTGGCCTCAAACCAGATCTATATCTACCTGTTGACTTAAGATATCTCTCTATATATCGGTTGAATCAAGATAGACCTAAATCTACCTGTTGACTCAAAATAAACCTAAATCTGCCTGTTGACTCAAGATAGACCTAAATCTACCTGTTGACTCATGATAGACCTAAATCTACCTGTTGGCTCACAATAGACCTAAATCTACCTGTTGGTTCAAGATAGACCTAAATCTACCTGTTGACTCAAAATAAACCTAAATCTGCCTATTGACTAAAAATAAACCTAAATCTGCCTGTTGACTCAAGATAGACCTAAATCTACCTGTTGACTCATGATAGACCTAAATCTACCTGTTGGCTCAAAATAGACCTAAATCTACCTGTTGGTTCAAGATAGACCTAAATCTATATGTTGGCTCAAGATATACCTAAATGTACCTGTTGCCTAAAACCAGATCTATATCTACCTGTTGACTTAAGATCTCTCTGTATATATTGGTGGAATCAAGATAGACCTAAATGCACCTGTTGGCTCAAGATAGGTATATATCTATCTGTTGACGGAAGATAGACCTAAATCTAATTGTTGACTCAAGATAGACTTAAATCTACCTCTTGGTTCAAGATAGACCTAAATCTACCTGTTGACTCAAGATAGTTATATATGCCGTTGGCTCAAGACAGATCTATATCTAACACACCAAAACATTGCTGTGGGACCATTTTAGTAACGTAAGGAAGTTTGGTTATTGTTAGTCTATCCAGCCTAGATCTTTGAAAGTGATAGGCAGACAGAGAAAAATACATTTGGGGAATAACAGTAGAGAGATTCCAATCAGCCTACTGTCCATTGAAGTTAAATTCCGAATTTCTTCAGAGGTAATGGATTCACAACTGGTTGATAATGCTTCGGAAAATTTATTCGTGAACAAATTGCTTTCTGTCCGCATAATGGCGTCTTTTCATGAAGTTCCAATTATATTTTCAGATGTGGCGAACACGCACGGCCCGCCGTAATATGGACATATTTAACCTTTCTTTAGTTAAAATTTCAACGAGTGTCGGAGCAGCATTATGGTATCGTGTATCTAGACATAATTGGGGACTTCATTATTACAGTCCGCGGACTGTTTAATAGGAATCTTTAATCACGTGATACGAAAAGAAGGAAGAGCTTTTTTTTAAGTATTAAGCTTCATACAATATCAGTCACGTGTGACACTCAAGTGAGAGTGTTACTGCTAAAATGATTTAGGGGTTTGTCATAAATAAAAAATAACATAGTAGAAAGTAAAGATTATGAGATTAGGTAGGATATATAACAACAGGCAGCGGTTTTGGAAGGAAAAGGATTATCTAAGTGGAATTTTCTCCTTACCTTTTGAAAACGGGAGACATAAGAGTGATTCATTTCCATGGAAGTAGAATGGCGTGTCTTAGCTGTAAAGGTTTGAATTGTCAACCGAAAGTCTGGGTTGTGTGGTTAATTGAGTGATTTGTATTTTTACGACTTATCAACCTTTTGCAGGTTATTTAAAGCCAGAAAATGTCTTTGATTGTAAGAATTTAGAATAATGATTTACGGATACAAGTTCTACTATTTAACTCATAGATGAGGGAGAAGAGGTGAATTCAGCCCTTTCCTAAGGGTTTTTGTTCGTAAGTGAACATAACAAACCAAACTGCAATTGGAACTTTGATCTCTGATTAACAATTCCGAGCAATTATCTGTTAAACCATTAGCACATCCTTGTTTACAGCGGTTACCCATCTAGGTATTGACCACGATCGATATTGCTTTCCGTGGAAGTAGAATAGCGTGTCTTAGCTGTAAATGACTGAACTGGTCAAGCAAATATATGGATTGTGGGGTTAATTTATTGATTTGTATTTTTACGAGTTATCAACCTTTCTTGGAGATAATAATGATTTATGGATACAAGTTCTATTAAGCTAAGTTACTCATCTACTTAACTTCGGTTATCGAACGGAAACAGTATTTTAACGAGTGTGAATGTTGACCAATTTCCACATAGATAAGGAAAAAAACTCCGAGCCGTTCTTCATTGTACCAACCGCACATTCAAGCTTGCAGCTCTTGATATTCACGGGCGGCCACTAGGTAGTAACCAGTATCGAGGTCGCTCAACTAAGGAATATTGTTAATCTTAACATTTGTCATGGAACTAGTGATCAAGTAGCGATAGACATGCAATACAGAGTATGTTGGGAAGAGGTGCAAAGTGGAAAATAGTTTTACCCGCCAAAAGACCGTGTAGATACTTGTGAATCTTGTGAATAGATATATATATATATATATATATATATATATATATATATATATATATATATATATATATATATGTATATATATATATAAAATATTTCAGGATTATCTGTCTATATTTCTGAGATGAGGTATTATGTACACTATTAACATTATTGAGTTCGACATTCCTACCACCTGAAGAAGGCTGGGGCGTACAACGGCCGAAACTTTGTAATAAATATAGCGACAAAGATAAAGACAATAGTCCGAATAATGTAAATAGTGAAAAAAAATTACTTTTATATTTTCGAAAACATATATACAAATATGTTCCTGAGAGTGTGTTACATAAAATTAGGCCGACCATTCTCAGGAATCATTCCAACTGAAATCCGTTTTTAACTTGTTCTGTTTTGGGATATCATTCAATAGCTTTTCTTTCCTGACCAGGTTTCCTCCAAGCCTGTGCGATGCTGTCCTGCTTGCATTTTGCAAAAGAAAAAAAAACATATAAACAAGACTTTATGAAGATGAAGAAGCACAAACCAAGTGCCTTGCTAATCAGCAATGCGCATGCGCCAAACCTAATGATTCTTTTTTTTTTCTGTTTTTTTTCTTTTTTTTCTCTAGCATTTGTATGGGGGTCATCTGTTTGAAATCATTGTAAACCTAGACAGTGAAAAGAGGGGAAAATAATTAGTAACTTTATTTTTTATGACCAAATTTCCAGAAATTTGATCTGGTACTAATGCATTTGAATGTATTTCGGAAAGATTGGAGTAACGACCTAAAGAGACAAAGTAGGGAAATGGAAAAAGCAAAGTTTCTGGTGATCCGAGTTTTAAAGAAAGAAAAAAAGAAAGAAAGAAAGAAAGAAAGCATTAATTTAAAATAATGATAAATTGGTCGATATTGGTGAAATTCTGATAGAACAATAACTAGATAGATAGATAGATAGATAGATAGATAGATAGATAGATAGATAGATAGATAGATAAACGAACAGACTGGATAGATAGATAGATAGATAGATAGATAGATAGATAGATAGATAGATAGATAGATAGATAGATAGATAGATATCGAGGAGGCAGTGATAGATAGATAGATAGATAGATAGATAGATAGATAGATAGATAGATAGCGATTAGTTTGAGATAGATAGATAGATAGATAGATAGATAGATATCGAGAGGACAGTGATAGATAGATAGATAGATAGATAGATAGATAGATAGATAGATAGATAGATGTCAATACTATTGTTGTAATCATTGATTGCTCAGCTATCTCAGAGCACAGCATACTTAGTTTTTGTTAAAAAAATCAAGTTGCTATGTGCATTTCTTTTTTTTCTTTTTTTTTTTTTTTTTTTTTTTTTTTTTTTTTTTTGCACGTGACTAGTTTTCGTTTTCCCAGCCAATTGACAAGGCCGTTAGGAGAGGACATAAATTTTGCATATTTCCTAGACACCGATAGTTATATATATTTGCATTTGATGTTTTTTTTTTTCTGCACCTATAAAGTTTGAATTTTGGCAAAAGTCCAGTTTCGTAACTTTGCTTGATACTAATCGAAATGCTATTTCCTGTTGAAATATGGCTACAATCGGATACCTGACTGCATTTTCTGCTAATACGGGTTCACAGGTATAGCAATGCACATTCACTCCCCCACCCACACACGTTTTTCAACTTAAACATTTCATATAACTTTCGACTACTCACATGAGACAGACTTATCAGATTGTATAAATGTAATATATACCCACATATATGCATTTTATTGATATATTCTGGGGATCATTGATGTAACTATACATATATATATATATATATATATATATATATATATATATATATATATATATGTATACATATATATATATATATATATATATATATATATATATATATATATATATCAGCCAGTTATGTGCTATGCGGGATACACGCTTAGGCGATCATGTATCTTTCGATATATGACTCACGAGGCAGATTTTTTCCCAGTAAGTTGCCATTTCTTTCTGCGGTAGACCAGTTGCCAAGCCTATAGGACCCGGTCTGTCCTGCTATTTACCCATAGTTGGGGAGAGAAGAAGGGGATTCATACCTTTCCCAAGGGTATTAGCACGTAAGTGAATGTAAGGGATTCGACTGGAATTAGAAACCGGATCTCCGATTCTTCAATCCTAGCCGCTATCCATTACTCCAACATACCGGATATTAAAGCAAAATTACCCATATTTTAGATTAAGATTTGAACCGCTGTATGTTAGAAATGATTAAAGATATCCTACTGGAATTTTCCGCGGTTGACATAACACTATTTAACTTTAATTTGGGCAATAATACTGTATAATTACTCTCCAAACTTAACAGAAGAATCGTGATAAAATTGATCATAGACGAAAATGACATGTTAGTCATTAATTAATTATAGCTAAGGATCAGAAACTCATGAAGTATTGAAATGAAGTTCAATTATATATACATATAATTCCAGGATCATTTCTCAAGTTATGCAATATAATCTTTGCCTTTTCTAACCTTCTAACTTTCTATCTTGGAGTAACAAGAAGCCTCAGAGATTTCAGGTACAATTTCATTTTAAATTCTTTTTATTACTACTCAGTGGAGTGCCAGCGCTAGAACTCATGTCTTAAATGCCAAAAGTCTTATAGAGTTTGATGATTTCTAATTGATCTCTTTAGCCTTAAGTTGAAATGTTGATTTCTCTTGTTGTTGTGACCTCCTAATCCCGTTTTCCTCTCTTCTCTTCGCCGTTTTTTAAACTTATTCACCATTCTCTTGATGGTTCTTGAATGGACTTTGAAGATAGAAGCCTGAGTATGAATGTCGGTACCTTTACTAAATTATATTTTCATCTCACCACTGCTCATTTGGGAAGGCAGTTTTAACCTGTTCTCGTTTTAGTTACGAAAAATGCTTTCAAAATGGCTAAACATCTTATCGGAAAACCTGAAAAAAGAAACCCAATTAGTTTAGTGTTTGTTTTTTTTGTTTTTTTTATTGTTTGTTTTTTTATGTATTAGACATTTTGCGGGATGGATAATTATCTATACAATTTTTCTATTACACCCTGTATATATATATATATATATATATATATATATATATATATATATATATTATTATATTTTTCATATAGACAAAAACAAAGATGCAACTTCGTTTCAGTGCATTTAAATTGCACTTCGACTGGTGAGAAACAAAATTGTTTACCATTAAAAACGGAACGAAAGATGACGTCTACATCTACTGCGCTGACAACATAGAAGAAAATCCGTTGCGCGAAACGGATCGGATCTATGTCCGTCTTCTTTTGGGGAAAGCACCGGAGAATACGACGTGTTTTAGATTTCGACCGAGTCTTGTTTATTTCTAATCCTAAATTTGTATTATTTCAAACGTTATTATCGGAGATTCTTCGTATTAGAAATAGAAGCCCCATAATTCTTCTTTTTACGTCTTGGATAAGCATTCTTTTTATTAAGATCTGTCAAATCCGCCAACTGAAACCTTAAACACACTGTTTAATAAATTAAATTGCCTTGTCTATTTCAAATACCAATATACTCTAAAAAATCTTTTGAAGTAATATATATGTGTGCGCGCACGCGTGTGCATGTGTGTGCGCGCGCACGCGTGTGCATGTGTGTGCGCGCGCACGCGTGTGTATGTGTGTGTGCGCGCACGCGTGAGCATGTGTGTGTGTTTACACTGGATCTTATTAGATACATGAATGTGTGTCTGTGTGTAAATGTATGGGTCTACACTCACGTTCATTATCTATACATAAATAGCTGTGTTCATTTCTAAACATTCACTCTCTCTCTCTCTTTATATACATATATATATATATGTATGTGTGTGTGTGCGCGTGTGTGTATGTAAGTATGTGTGTAATTGTTTGTTTAAAATAGCATATATATATATGTGTGTGTGCGCGTGTGTGTATGTATGTATGTGTGTAATTGTTTGTTTAAAATAGCATATATATATATATGTGTGTGTGTGTGTGTGTGTTCTTGTTCAGATGCGTGCTTTTATTAGTGCAATATTTAGTCTGTGCGCAAATGTCAGTGTCTGTCTGATTGTTTGAGTGCGGAAGTGAGGGTGTCTGGAAAATTTCCCCGACACAGTGGAATAATTATTACCACCCCCGACAAATATCATGGCGCCTTGCTGGGCATTTTTTGCCGCTGCCCCTAAACCAATTTAGCTTCCAATACGCCACATTCGCAATCGATTTAAATACATTAAAATAATCGATGACTCAGAAATAGCCAAACTCACCGACTCAGCAAATAATAGGACAAGAGAAGCCACTTGAAGTTTTACTAATTCTTCTTTTTTTTTTTTCTGCTGTTTTTTTTTCTCCTGTAAAAATCATTTCTTTCTGACTATTACGTCTAATATATGCCAGCATCGGTGAACTTTTACACACGGAATTTTCATGGAATTTGCTCTTTGAGTTTATATATAATTTAGAAAGATAAATTTTCATATCTGTGTGATACCAATTCTCCCAAAAGACAGAGACGAGTCAAAATTTCAAAAATAGCACTTAATAAAATAAAAATAAAAAATAAAAAAGTTAAAAAGCAAGTTCGCTTCGGCTTGGTTGGCTTTTTATGTATCTGACAATATACCAGACAATATCTTTTTTTCATTTGTCGAGAAAATAGAATATAAATTGTGGTCAACACTCCAAATTTGTTTAAATATTTTAACTTCCATAAAGTTTATTTTCTTTACCCGTTAGTGACTCGTCTCTGTGCATTCATCTCATATATTATTAGGTTGGTGCAAAAATAATATCGTTTTTTGACATATTTTTTAACGTCAAAAAACGATATTATTTTTGCACCAACCTAAGAGAAGAGTGGACAAAATCATTTGATGTTTGGCTTACAAATCGGTAAATAAACATTACTTTCCACATCTTTCATTTGGTTTCTGTTTGTGTCTCTTTTTTTATCATTTCTTGTGTTCTTTTCTTTTCTACTTTCTTCCTTCATTTTTTGTCGTTTTCTTTTTCTTAATCTTAATCTTCTCTCGTTTTCTTATTTTTGTTGTTTTTCTTTCTTTCTTGTTGTTTTTCTTTTCTTTTCTTGCTTTAATCATATCTTTTTTTCGTTTTTCTGTTTTTTCTTTCCATTTCTTTTTCTTTACTGCTTTTTACATTATAATTTCGTGTATCTTAGAAAGAAAAATTAAAAAAGAACTTTCTTTTTTTCTTTTCATTCTTGTTTTATTTTATTTTCATGTTTGTTCGTGTTTTTTTTTTCTTGTCTCTTTCACTTCATTTTTTCGTTTTTCGTTTGTTTTTGGGGGTTTTTTTTGTTATTTTTGTTTTCTGATTTTTCGATTCTTATTTGTTATTTCTTTTCCTTTCTTCATATTTTTCTTTTACTTTTTGCTTTCTCTTGATATTTTTTTTGTTTATTCTTGTTCCTCTTCTTCACTTCTTTTCTCTTTCGTATTATTTGTCTATTTTATTTTCTTCTTTTTTCCTGTTTTTTTTTCCTTTTTCGTGTTTTTCTTTTTACTTTTCTTTCTAATCTTTTTTTATTTTATTTTTCTTGTTTTTTTCTTACGTTTTTTCTTTTAATTTATGCCCTCACTAGTTTTCTTCATTTTTCTCATTTTTTTTTTTTTTTTTTCGTTTTTTTCTTGGTTTTTCTTTTCGTATTTTTTCTCATTTTTCGCATTTTTTGTTTATTTTCTTCCCTTTTCTTTTTTGGTTTTAATTTTTTCCTGAAATCTGTTTTTTTTTCTTTTCCTTTTTTATCTTTGTAGTTTTTCATACATCTTTCTTTTCTTGTTTCTTTTCTTTTCTTTTTTTTTTCTCTTAATGTGTTTTTCTTGTTAGTTTCTTTTGTTCTTGCTTCTTATTTGTTTCTTTTTCACTTTTTCTTGTTTTAGCCTTCTTCTTTTTTTCTTCTTTATTCACTTGTTTCTTTTCGTTTTCTATTTTCCTATTAATTTCTTTCCTTTTCCTTTCTTTCGTTGTTACTTTTCTTTTTATTTCTTCCTCTCCATTTTTGCATATTAGATAATATCTTCATATTTCTAAAACAAATGGATAGACTACTACAATCACGGATCTCTTCAACCTATTTTTTATTTGAGTTTTTAATTTTACGTTCTTCATAAATTCATTCTCAATATTAACAACACAATAAGCATTTTCATTTGCATGTCTATTTCTTCCTGTTGCTTTTCAGCATAACCCCTAAAATATATGTATTTATTAACTGACTTGTTTTCATGATTTGTTTGACTGCAACCAAAGATGTTTGAATGAATTTCCATTAATCTTTTACAAGGAAATTTCGGTTTCAGAATCTCTCGGCATTAAACACCATGAGTAGCTCATCTTGCGTCTGTTGCCTTATTGTGTTTTACTAAATTCATAGAACACATCTGAAGTTCTCCATTCTTCCCGTGGCCGGTCAAGTTAGCTACAATGTTCAAACTGAACGTATACGCGCCAGCATTTATTGATATCATTTAGGTATAAATTAGCGTAAGTATTCAATTAATACCTTCCATATTCGGAAATTACCTGATACCACACACACACACACACACACACAGAGATAAAAGCCAAAACCTTCAGAGGAAAAGGCGATAAATGTAGCTTATGCCTTTCTGAGAAGTTAAAGGTCATAACAAATATAGATAATCCTAATATGTTAAACAAAAGAAGTGAATTAATTAATGACATCATACATACATAAATATATAAATAAATATATATTCAAGCACGTTGAACCAGATTAATATAGTTTTCTCCCTTTCTGGTGTCACAGATATTAGTTTTAATGTTGCTATTATCACTATTAATATTATTTTTAATGTTATATTATTATTATTACTGTAATCTATCATTATTACTGTTATTATTATATCTACTATTATTAACCTTTATTATTATTTTAATATTATTATCATTACTTTTATTATTATTATTGTACCACTGTATACTTATTTTTGCTATTATAATTTTATCATTAACTATTTTTAAGCAAAAAATGAGTTACTCCCTTGATTTTTAACGTCAGTTTTCCAATAACCTTCGTATAAGTAATTTTTTGAACTGAAATTAGATTTTCTAATTTTTAACTTTCAATTTTAAGTCTAAGTTTGAACCTAAATTTAAATCTAAATTTAGATTATACTACGATTAAATATTTAACAACCATAATAAATTATCCAAACCACACCACGAAACCGCGTGACCCAGAAATATTAACCAGATTGTGATCAGCTCTTAGTACTTGAGGATTGCATGGTGCATGAAACTCCGAGTTGTATTGTCGGCGTAGAGTATTATGTATATTTATTAGTATATAGTTAATAGCTCTGTTATTTCTCATTGAGCACTGTTTTACTTAAACCAAGGATATATATATATTTGTATGTGAACACTTGCATGTAAATTTATTCATATTTATTTATATGATCGTATAACTGATGTCAAATCGGTCGAGTTTCGATCCCGGCTTGAAGCAATCAGACCACACTGATGAGCTGTGATACGGCGAAACAGGCTTGTATGTGGATATATATATATATATATATATATATATATATATATATATATATATATATATATATATCATAAAGAAAGGATTTATACAAAGAATTAACAAGCAAAGTTAATGTGATGAATGGCGAAATCACTTCGCTAACAAGACTTTTCGCTTACCCTGATCGGTTGTTCTCTGAAGGTTAGTTATCTCGAACGTCTGTTGGAAACAAGTTTACTTTGGACCACAAGTGGAACCTATATACAGTATCCCTCGTTAAAGATGCTGGTAAAATAGTCGGCACGGTATACCTCTCCAAACAGTACCGCCCCACCTCCTCGAACTTTAAAAGAACCAGATCAGTCCAAAGATGTCTTATTGCTGCCGCACTGTGCAGGAGCCGCCTAGTTCCCACTCCCCAGCCTTTCTAGAGTTCAAATTCGTCTACGTGGGCCTGTAGATACTTAATTATTTCCCAATCTACAACCTCTTTCCCACAGACGAAACGACGAAAACCTTTCACTAATCTATCGCTATTTCCATGGCAATTGTTCAGACAAGCCATATTCCCTCGTTTCCACCAGTTCAGACAATCACGGCTAAGATCCACCAGTGTCACGTTCACATCGCCATTCCCATGTATTCCGTTAGTAAGAAGAAAGTTCTATTCGGACATGTCCTTCTCAAGAACTGCATCATCTGGGGACAGACTCCTGAGAGGGTGCTTCCTCAATGGCTTCAATCTTAACTTGTACATGTTTAGGATAACTGTTATCTTTCCTGTATATCCTCACAATTTCCACTTCCTACCTCCCCTCATGTTCATACAACATCGTTCAGTAACCCTGTACCTTGGATGTCTCATGTGGGCTTGTATTTTGTAGTGCAATTGTATTATAATTGGTAAAGCAAAACTTACTTTCCCCTCTTACGTCCATACAACCTCATTTAGTAAACCTCTACTTTGAGTGTCTCTTGAGCCCTGTTTTAAGCTAACAATTATTGGAAAGAAAAAATACAAGATTTAATTTATGGATTATGACGAGGTTTCCTCGCAAGTACATATCAGGACATTCAGCAGGTACAATTGGTCCCATGTACCCCTATACTAGCTGCCTCCTTTTTGGTTGTCGGTGACAAAACCGGTTTTGCCTAGCGGGCCTTTCTGGTGAAGTGGGTAGTTCGTCACCCAGAAGGATTAAAAAGCAGGCATTGAAAGGGATCACGGACTTCCTTGTACGATAAACGACCATAGAGAACAATGTTGTATACTAGGCTAAATAGCTATGCATTGTGGTGATGGCACAGCAATCGGTGGATGGAGGGCTTCTTAGACTGAAGTGAACAGCCATGGTGGAGGGTTCCTCTGCTGAAATGTATCTGTGATCAAGGGATCCTTCAAATGGGAGGACATCGGCTATCGGACCTCCCATAGAGGAGAACATGATTAAAGACTCTGTGTACTCCATCCCGTGCAGAAAGAAATATAAAAGGGAAAAAGGATGCCTACTTAAGGTAAGGCTTCAAGAACATCAAAAAGCTGTGACTCGGGGGGAAGTGAAAAAAATCAGGCGTGTCTGACCACATGAAGGGTCTCAAATGTTTCCTTATAGGGAAACAGTTGATATTACCATTAATATTCATCACATTTTTCACATGAGATTTCTGAGGGTTAAATTTTCCGAGCTCTCCTTTATTATGTATCCAAGGAATTTCAGGTTCTGAATAGAAGTGTTTTTTTTTATAAAAACCCCGAGAGCCACTCAAGGCAGAGGATTACTGTGCGGTGTTGTATTAGCGTAAGAAAGGCCAAGAAGTGAATTTTATGGGTGCTGTGCAGGAAAGATAACAGCTAATTCTACACTTGAAGTGTTTAATTAGTGAATAAAATTTCAGAGTTCAGGCGTAGACATCAGAAGTATAGAGTTGACGATGAGGCTTTAGAAGGAAACTTTGATCCAATTCTAAACACAGCATCGCTGCGACAACTGTTTATAATTAGTTCACACACCGGAAAAAATTTATTCATTCAACATCCGAGATAAACTTCAATTTTAGATCAAATGATTTTATAGTAACATTTTAAACGGTTCACGAAATCAAACGCAGTTTCGATTAAGAAAACATCGGCGATAATTGCCATTTTACAATACAGTAGAAGTCCTCATATCCGAACATCATTAGAAGGTCAGATACGGGTTTGGATATAATATAGCATGTGTAATATAATTATAAGTGAAACGAAGCACAAGAACAATATATGAAATTATTGAATCAGTCTACTGGGGAATGAATTTTCTTTGCTAAGATTTCTCAAATGTGTAGACCAGCATACATAATACACACTGTTTAATAAATAAAACCAGGGTGTCAATTTCAAATCCAATGTATCCACTATAATAATGTCTGAAGTTTATATACAGGGTGTCCATAAAGTTCGTGCGCACTTTAAAAAATTCCTAAATTTATTTGTATTTGCGATAGAAATAATCTGTAAAAAATGTTATATACTTTAATGTACCTAGTTTTAAGTATAGCTAAAATAACTAATGTGACTTCAAGCATTACTGTAAATCAGTTGGCAAATGTTTTCCGTGAACTGCAAAATTGTATTACCCTTTGTATTGCTAATGATGGAGATGTGGAAACGTAAATAAAATTTCAATAAAAGCTTAAAAAATATAGATTTACTTCTTTCTAATCCTTTTTACAAATTATTTCTATCGCAAATACAAATTATAAATTATTATAAATTTATAATTTTTTAAAATGCACACGAACTTTATGGACACCCTGTATATATACATATATATATATATATATATATATATATATATATATATATATATATATATATATACAGTGTAACCCGTATATAAGACCCTTATATAAGAGAAACCCGGATATAAGAGAGTTTTTCTCTCGTCCAAAATTAGAGCCTGTGTTAATGTATATAAAATAGACCAAACCCGCATATAAGAGAAACCAGGATACAAGAGACTTCTTCTCCGGTCCCGACAACTCTCTTATAACCGAGTTACACTGTATATATATATATATATATATATATATATATATATATATATATATATATACACCTAACTATAGGATTTGTGTATACGGAATAAATTCCAATAATCAACAATTACTATTCTTAAAAGAGTGCTCAATACAGAGTAGAGCAAATATAATTATTTATTTAAAAATTATAACAATTATGTTATAAAATCACTACAAAAATAGACATTTAGTTTAAACACCTCTGATGTTTTATCTACATTGAACTTCATCCAGAGGTGTTGAAACAAAATGGCTATTTTTGTAGTGATTTATAATATATTTATTTTATGATTTTTAAATAAATAATTACACACACACACACACACACACACATATATATATATATATATATATATATATATATATATATATATATATATATATATATATATATCTTTACTAGTGGTTTCTTCGACATCATCAGTTCTCTGAGTTTTATACTAATTCTATTTTTCATACCATCAGTCTCAAGCCTGGATAAAAAGAAAAAAACGAAACATTGAATTAATAGGCTTTTACCAATATTTTGAGCCCATAAATTGGGGTTTTAATAGACATGCCCATTAGAATAATTGTTGGAAAATTTATAATTTGGAAGAAACAATTTCAAGCAGAAGTGTTAATTCTATCTTCCTTTCCAAAGGTTAATTGGACGACATATCGTACTTCCTTAATTATCTCAACACCTTGATAGAAAGATTGAAAAAATATATTTGGATAATTCAAATGAAGTGTCTCCCGAAAGTAAATATTAATTTGCAATATTTAATGCCCAACCGTCTTTCTTATTTCTTTTCTCATTTTGCTTTCTTTTCGCTGATTTATTTTATTTATTTTTTTTTAAGCAAGTCATTTCTGGAAATTACGTGCACTTTTACATTCAGTACTATTGAACAAATTTTTTCTCTCCATGAATTTGATGAGCTCATCAATAGCTTTCTCTACTGAGTCAGTCTTCTTCATCATCCTTAATATTTTCATCATTACCGGAAGAATTTCATTCTTCCTCTATTTCTTGACAATTCAAATCATTTTGAAGCGATTCTATCTTTGAATTATTTTGTAATTCATTAGCGTCATCATTTAGCCTTTCTTTTAAGTCATCCGAAGTGAGAGTTTTCAGAGGATCATCTTCACGCTCAGGTTTTTAGAGTTTCGTTCAGATTGCTTGTTAATTTGCAAATTCAACGAATTAAGAAGTTCATCTATTGCTTCATCTTCAAGTTTTTCAATAATCTCTAATTTCTGACGTAACGTGAAAGAATTTCTTTTCTTTTTACTTTCAGTTGAAGTTTCTTGTGTACGAGACATTATGGATTGAGAAATTTCAAGTTAATAACAATTATCTGCAACGAAAAGAAAAAAATATTAGAATGTAGCATATTCCTACAACATCTAAATGGTTTCACTGAGAAGTTCGGATATGAAGTCTTCTAATATATATATATATATATATATATATATATATATATATATATATATATATATATATATATATATAAATGTATAGTTCCCTCTGTCCCGGGAGCGAGAATTTTTCTTTAAATACATTTTTCGAACATTTAACTCGAAAATAAATAAATATACTCTTTAATAAATAAACGGTATGCCTCCATAAATACGAGCATCCTCTAAAAATAACGTTTAAAGTGATACATATCTGTTGGATATATAAAAATCCATTCTTTGTTTACGTTTCGATACGAAACTATGCAGATATGAAAAATTTCAGCACATCTATGACAGGAGAAATTTATTTTTGAAAACCCGAAATGTGGCCTCGCCTAACCGACTGTTTTCCGTTGCCAAGTTGGAAAGGCGTACCGGGCTATACGGTAGCTCCGTCTGCCTTGAAGAACGAGTTTTCAGTGGATCATCTTCAAGCAGAAGTTTTAGTGTTTCGTTCAGATTCTGTAATCCTTGTTTGTTACTTTACATTTTCAACGAATTAGGGGCATCGTCCAGTTTTTTCAATAATCTCTAATGTCTGACGTAACGTAAAAGAATTTCTTTTCTTTTTTTCTTCCAGTTGAAGTTTCTTGTGTGCGAGACATTATGGTTTGAGAAATTTCAAGTTATTAACAATTATCTGCAACAAAAAGAAAAAATATTAGAATGTAGCATATTCCGCCAACATCAAAATGGCGACACTGAGAAGGTCTGATATAAGGACGTTCGGATATGACTTCTACTGTATATATTTCCTTAAAGAATATTCTTATGTCTATTCACTTTCTCTATTAGGTTTTGTTCCACATTAGAAAAATTCACTTTTGAAAGCGCTTAATTAAGCAGCATTCAGAATGTGTTTTACTTCTTTTCTACTACAGAATGAATTTTGCTTGTCTTTTTGGTCAGAAGAATTCGTTGTATCCAGAGAAAACTACAGATGTTCTGAAGTTTTCTTGGCTTCCGATTTCAAGCCAAAGATCCAGTCAAAGAATAAACGATCTGGTCTCCTTCCAACAAGAATGGCTTCAGAATTTTTCTTCCGACATCACCTCTCTCATTATTACCATTTTCCTTTTACTGTAGCGAGAAAGAAATTAAGAAAAGAAAAAAAAAAAACGAAAACTAAAAATAAATATGAAGAAAGAAGAAAGTCGATGATGTACAACAAAAGAAAACAAATCAAAGCATTTAGTTGACGATTAATAAATTTTAAAACATAAATCTCTTACAGATTACCTAGACCACGATGAAGACATTCATGATAGATAGATAGATAGATTTACATAGACAGGAAGATAGATATAAATTTACACAGAGAGAAATAAATTTACATAGAAATAGATAGATAGATAGATAGATAGATAGATAGATAGATAGATAGATAGATAGATAGATTTACATAGACAGGAAGATAGATATAAATTTACACAGTGAGAAACATATTTACATAGATAGATAGATAGATAGATAGATAGATAGATAGATAGATAGATAGATAGATAGATAGATTGATTTAGATAGACAGGAAGATAGATATAAATTTACACAGAGAGAAATAAATTTACATAGAAATAGATTTAGATAGATAGATAGATAGATAGATAGATAGATAGATAGATAGATGGAAAAACCTTTATAATTTTTAATTTCTAAATGATGAATTTCTTGAAATGTATTTATTTTTCTTAGATATTAACTGTGGAGAATTTCATAAGCTGTGGTTCCTAAACGGTGCAGCGCACTTCATAGCTGCTGCGGAGGAGGATAGCCGGTGAGGCAGAATGATTGTAAGACAATCAAAACTTTTGAAACAGATTTTTTAAAAATTAATATGCTAAAATAAATATGATTTCAAAATTTATAATTATGGACTTGTAATTACTTGCATGAGTCCCTGTATATATAGTTACACATAATTATTGACCGATTTTATCATTGCGATATATTTGCATTATATCAAGTATTAAGAATATCGTAGCATGAAAAATAAAGATTGTGAATCAGTGTCGTAAAGGGTCACTACTTTCTCTGGTCTCGAGTATCAGGTCTAAAAACCGGTTTACGGCTATCGCCGTAGTCAACAATACTGTGGTGAAATACAAATTCCTCATATGCATTTGGTAAAATATAAAGTGATTGAAATAAAATTTATAACAAAGAGTTTTATTTTAGTTATTTATAAATTTTAAATCAGCATGAATGCCTCTATTTTTGATTTCTAATTGCCAATTAGCAATAAGTTTTACAGTGTCTGCAGTTGACACTTAGGTCAGCACGATACAGTGTATAAGTTGTTGGTTGACGAGATCCTATCAAAAAAAATTGCGGGAAACAACTGACATGGACGACAGTATTTGAGTATGATGAAAAAACGATCTTGAATATTTTATGACTATTAACAATATCCCATTGTGCTATGGACAGTGCTAAAAATAATTGCTTACAATGATGATTTTTTGGGGTGGGCGGTGAATGTCGCGAAGTTCAACCGATCAGAGTAATGGTTCATTAGGATCCACCATAAATAATGAAAATATTTTGATAGATTGATAGGTACGATGGGCTAGCAGATATATATATATATATATATATATATATATATATATTTGTCACACATAGTGAAATGGACAAAGTCCGACAATTATTTTAAGACATTTTTATGTTTATACATTCTTTTTATAGATACAAATATTTAAGTAAATGCTCTGTTTATTATAAACAGTATTAAGCTAAATGACGGTTCCGTATAGGATACAGGTTCGAATCCTGTCGGAAAATGAATATTTTCTGTGAAAATTTCTCGGATATTCAGACCGGTAAATGTTGTTTAATACTGTTTATTATAAACAGAGGATTTACTTAAATATTTGTATCTATAAAAAGAATGAATAAACATAAAAATGTCTTTATATATATATATATATATATATATATATATATATATATATATATATATATATATAAAGAGAGAGAGAGAGAGATACAGACATATTTTCATAGACAGATAGATAGATCGATAGATAGATAGATAGATATGACAGGCTGGCATATATGTTGGTGTGGGTGAGCGACTATTACGGCTATTATAGCAAGATTCTTCGGTGTAGCGAATCGAGTACTCTCAGTCAATGTGTGTTTATCTAAAAATGAATACGCAAAGTATTCCCTGGCGTGCGCCGACGGCTTAGTGGTAGAATCTCCGACTGACGCCAATTCATTTCTGGTTTCGATCCTAGCTAGAGTCCACCGGACGTCTCACCACACTGAAGAACTGTGATACAGTCTGTCTGTGGATGAATATATATATATATATATATATATATATGAAAGGCTGATATATATATATATATATATATATATATATATATATATATATATATATATATATATATATATATATATATATATATATATATATATATATATATATATATATATGGGAGAGAGAGAAATAACAGGCTGGCATGTATATATATATATATATATAGATAGATAGATATGACAGGCTGGAATATATATATATATATATATATATAGATAGATAGATATGACAGGCTGGCATATATATATATATATGTGTATATATATATATATATATAGAGAGAGCGAGAGGGAGAGAACTGTATGGCAAAGATATAGGACATGCTTAGATAGATATGAAAATATTTTGAGTGGATGCGGATCGGTAAATAGCCTCGATTTTACATTCTGGCGAGTTTCATGAAACCATATTCTCTTTTTGTAATTAGTATGATATGGAATTGAAGAATTTAAGAAACAGGCACTTAATACTTGAAATCAATGTCGTAACTAATGAATAGCAGGTTTGATGCGAACCGTCGCTACCACTTGAACGTGATATCACTCTGAAGTAACTATCAAAGCCATACAAAGCATCTGTTAATAATAAGAAAGAAATTATTCGAATATATTATCTGTTTGTTATTATTATGGTCTAGAATCATTAAGATAGCCGGTCTGTTAAAACACTTGTATAAACTATTACGTGAAATTACATCGTCCGTGTGATCTCATTGTACATGGATTTTGTAATATCGCTCTGCATGAGAGTTTGTGAAATATAAAAAAAAGAAGAAAAAATATTGATTTTGGGAACATCACAGATTAATTTGCGTCGAAGTAGGTACAGTTGTAATTATTATATTTTGTTGTTGTGGGGCTCTCATCTTTTTACATAAGATGGACTCGTCCAAAGTATACTTATACTGACAGAGAGAATACCTGCTGTTGAGATACGTCTCGATACAGTCTTTCACTGTTTGCGACGGCTGTCGGACTCTCTGCTAACGCAGAGAGGAACCCGGACGAAGCTTTTCCGAAGGGCAAAGTTTCGCCGGTTAGGTAGACAGGGCCTGAATCCGTCTAGGCGGATTCAAAGGCTATATTTTGGGCCGAGCCTACGGGCTCGGAGAAACCCACATTAAACTCGGCCTTGTGCCACATTCAATCCTCGTGGGGGGATCGATAAATACTGAGATACGTGGAGATAATTTGAGACAGGCTGAGAGATACGGAGACAGACACAGGTTGTTCTTAGAGAGTTATACAATAGTCCAGAGAGAGATGATTTCAGCTTTACTTACAGGGACTTGTACATATACTTTCTACTAACCCGCATTCTTGGACTACTAATCTGCACTTCAAGTCTGTATTCTTACGTTAAATACACTTATTTTTCTATCTCAATTTCTGGCGTTGTTTATTTATTTGTTGTTTATTTTATTTTCCTGGAATCCACAACATTTATATTATAATAATATTTAATTTAAATTATTAACAAAAATTAACATGCATTTATCAGGTGATTAGTTATCTAAGACAGTGATTCCAAAGCTTTTTTTCACTAATGACTCTCTTTGAACCTTGATTTATCTGTGGACCATGAAATTATTATAGTGCAGAAAATGACTTCCATTTTACAATGAAGATACAGCTATGTCTATTTATTTGACACACATAATTTCACAAGCATCTAAAATATTTCGCATCTCCAATGAAACGAAATTTTCAGGATGTATTTTTACAATTTTCCTGTTTATGGCACAAAACAGAAAACTTGTCCACAAGTTCTAGACTCCATGTTTAAATCTATATTTTCAATGCCTGACCAATTAAAAGTTATTCAAACACTAATCAGTTAATTTTCATAATCTAAATATATTAAAATTATTTATATATATTTAATCTAACTAATTTAAGGACTAGTAGTTAATTAAAAAAAAACTATGGACAGATCAATAAACTGTGGCCCATATATTACTCCGATGTCCCAGAAAAAATTATAAACAACTGGGGTCCCTTCTGAAATTTGTCATGGCACATGTAGGCCAGGTGGCTATGGGATTGGGCTCTAAGGCATATTTGGTTTCTGTTCAGAGGTGACACAACGCTGGAGGTACACTCTGACAATGCAACTGCATTGACTAATGGACAATTTCTCAAAAAACACTGTCAAGAGTTCAAGTCTGATTATGAGTCATAAGACCAGTATGGTGGGTCAAAACGTTGAACAGACCTTCGTCATCAAATTCAACAGCTACAACCTGGAGGAGTCTCATGAATTCACATAGCTCAACTCGCACTCCCTCGATCCTGAGATCCACAGACGGGTCGGATTAACTGCCACCACGTTCGACAGGCTGACCACGAGAGTCTGGGAGAACAGAAAGCTTACAACGAACAGCAAAATTAGTCTATAGGGTATGCGTCGTCAGCGTGCTGCTCTACGCCAGATTGCTGCTCTACATCAGCGAGACGTGCAGGCACTGCTCAAGACAGAAGCGACGATTTAAGCTCCTGTTATCTTTGCTCTCTGAGACGCATTCTTGGCATCAATTTCTCCGACCTGGTCACCAATGCTGTGGATCTCAACCATGTCTAGTTACTCGGCCTCTACGCCCTTCGCCAACAGCCCTGACTCCGCTGGCTTGGACATGTATGTCGGATGGGAGAATTCTGGAGGTGTTTCTATACGGGCCACTGGCAAGAGAGCACAAGGGTGACGTCATGTTCAAGGAAGTTTTCGAAAGGGATATGAGGATGATCGACCTGGACGTCAAGAGGTCTGAAGACGTCGCCAATGTCACTCACGATGGCGATACGACCTAGGACTGGAGCCAAGAGAGGTGAAACGGCTGATTGTTGCCGCGGAGAAGCGTGCTGTACGGAAAAAAAAACAACAGGATTCAATTGGGAGAGATCGTTTTCACATGAATTCATTGCAGTCGAGATTACTATTCTCCCGTAGAGTCATAACGGACGCTGCGTCCTCATCAGCAGTTGAGGCATATCTCTTTGAGCACAGATCCATTGTATCTCTAGACCGACAGAAGCCACAGAATAACGTATTTATATAGAGGCGCAATTTAAGATATTGCCATATTTGGTTTAGCACGTAATCCCGCTCGAATTGAAAATCAAATCTTAACATTCTGAAGATATTTACTCGACTACACACAGTAGCAATATGTGTCAGAAGGGGTTTTTATGTGGCCTGCCTTCGACCAATCCAAAACTGTTCTACTAGTGCTCCCGTGTAAAATGAGAACAGATACTATGCTTTGGTCACTGCTCGAACGCCGAGAAGCAATATATTCTTAGCCTTCTGCGTCGCGTCGGCTTGTCGCACGGGAATAATTTTCCAAATTTGACGTCATTTCCAATAAAAAAACTATTGGTTGAATACAAATACGCTAGTTAATCGTGATAAGGAAGATCGGTGTGATGATAGATAAGGGAAAAAGTTTTGGATGGAAAACAAATTTGCGTGTATGGGTCAATTGATCAGATTTAATTTGATATATCAAGTAAAAGCACAAAGTCCACCATGAAAGAAATATTAAAAAGAAAGAATTGCGTGCGAGAACGTTAAAGGTCAACTATTAGAAGGGATCTCAGGAAAAAAAAAACATTAGAAATGAACGGATAAAATCGTCAGTATAAGAGAAAATATAGAGTTGATATGTAATACATAAAATAGAGGAAGTAACATAGAGAAGATTATTTAAATTACATACATACATAAAAAAAAAAGATGGGTTAGATATGGTGGCATAAGAAATAGGCATGAACAGACTGAGATAGATAGAGAGATAGACTGGCATATATATATATATATATATATATATATATATATATATATATATATATATATATATCTTGGAATTTATATATATATATATACATATATATATAAATTCCAAGAGGATAGAATCCAGCTAGAAATCAATGTCCAGGACAGAGTAAGAATATAATATAAAAAGAATTTTAGGTCTGATGAATTGGATGGTGATTAGGATTCCAATGTAATAAATTATAACCATGGAATATTAGTGTTTGATCCTTTTATATTATATTATATATATATATATATATATATATATATATATATATATATATATATATATATATATATATATATTAATTGATTTAAAATATGATTTTCCGCTACACAGTTCTAACCATGTTTCAAAAATGGAAGGTCCGAATTTAATTTTGTAATTAAATTAAAGACATTAATTCCATTTCATCCTCAAGCGAATTTTGAAGTAACTTTTAAAATTACTGGGTTTTAAAGACACGGCTATAATCATAATTCACGTTTCCAAGGTTACAGATTAACTCACTTCTACTAGACAGGGGGTGTTTGCGTGTTCTATATGTCTATATTTTGATGTATCCGTTATTAGCTACGTTTTGGTAGGGGGTAGGGATGTATTCTTCAATGAAATCCGACACCCATCAATGCATGTCGTCTGGATTTTATTTTAAATTTTATTGTTTTTAATTTAATTTTTATTGTTAACGGCAAAAATTCTTGCGGCATTTTTTCTATTTGTATATTTAAAGATTTTTGGCGGGGTGGGGGTGTTCAGGTTAGAATACGTTTTATTTAACTACAATTTGAAAAATATTTTCACTATTAATTTTTAATATACTATATTTCTTTTAATAACAAGTTATTTTCACATCAACGGTAAGTATGTATATTATTAGGTACATTTTTTTTTAAGTAAACTTTATGACAATGACGCCAAAAATAGTTAATTGACTTCACTGATTTAGTAAACTTTTATTTTATATAAACTTAGTAATATCTTGTTTTTCATGTATGTACAAAGGACATGGGTCATTCAATGGCTTACATCTTCTAGCTTTTCATATTAAATTCATTTTACTGTAGGTGTTTTATTGGATTCCTTTAATTGCTTTTAGTACTTGGAGGGAGATCTATAGGTTACAATACGTTTTATTTAATTACAATTTTAAAAGACACTGTGATTGAGTTGACGTTAGAAGTCAGTTAAAAGGACGCCCGACTCTAAGGAAGATGATAAATATTGTGACGACTTCAAATTATCGGAACTCAGCGCTGACAACTTCAAATGCTTAATTTACGTCCAAGGTCTTGTTTCAACCAAAGACGCAGAAATGAGACGTAGAATTCTTACTAAATTGGAAAATGAACAAGATCTGACACTTCAAAAACTAGCCTAAGACTGCCAGAGATGCGTTAGCGTAAAAAAAGATTCTAAAGACACAGAACAAGCTGGCATAGCATACATACGCAAAGTACGAAGACAAACAAATTTTCCCTCCTCATAAACAAAGCAAACAAATTTTCCCTCCACACAAACAAACCGAACAGATTTTCTCGCCTCAAGAACAGGTAAAACAAAATTTTCTAATTATAATCAACATAAAAAGAAACTACCACCAAGTCCATGCTATCGTTGTGGGTCTTGGCATTGGGTTAAAGACTGTACATTCAGAAAGCAGAATAAGAATTACGAGGACCGACCAAACAGATGAACTAATATAAGAAAATATGTACAAGTTGAAATGCAAAACAGAAAAGTTAGGTTACAGCTGGATTCTGGCTTACCTATCATAAACCTACAAACATGGAGAAAATTGAACAAACCTGTCATTTTAAAAGCGGATAAAACTGCGAGATCAGTCAAGGGGAGAAAGATAAAATTCGAGGGTGAAATAATCACAAACGTAACATTTAACGGAATAACAAAAAACTAAAAATATACGTCTTAAGAAATACCGAAAACCTATTCGGGACAGACTGAATGCAAAAATTCGAATTGTTGGATCTACCTATTTGCACCTACTGCCAGAATGTAAAAAGCTTATCAACCGAGGCAGACAAATTAAAAGGAAAACTAAAAACGAGTTTCCCCGAAGTATTTTTGGTAGGCCTCAGAAGATGCAAGAAAATGGCAGCTAATATCAAAATAAATGATAACGTTCAACCTATTTTTAAGAAAAAAAATGTACCGTTTGCGTCAATAGAAAAGACTAACCAAGAATTATCTAGACTCGAAAATACGGGCATAATGAAAAAAGTAGAGTACAGCAAATGGGCCGCACCGACGGTCTACGTTAAGAAGAAATCAGGAGAAATTCGAGTTAGTGCTGATTTTTCTACAGGTTTGTACGCAGCAATAAAGGACTACCACTATCCTCCACCCAGTCCTGAAGAAGTATTCACTAAATTAAATGTCGGAAAATATTTTTCAAAAACTGATCTAAGTGAGACCTAACTGCAAGTTCCAGTCGATGAAGAAAGCTCAAAACTACTATGCATAAACACACACAAGGGATTGTACAGATACCAAAGACTACCATTTGGAATTAAAGTAGCGCCGGCTATTTTCCAGCAGACAATGGATACGATGTTGGCAGGACTAGAATACACAATAGCATATATGGATGACGTATTGATTAATAGCGAAAGCGTTGAACAACACTGGCAAGATGTACACGAAGTGTTTAAGAAAATTCAAAGCTATGGATTCAAAGTGAAAGAAAATAAGTGTGATTTTTTCATGAACGAAATTAAATATATTGGCCATATAATAGACCTAGAAAGTAGATATCCAAACCCTGAAAGGTCTACAGCAATAAAAAAGATGCCAGTTCCTAAGAGCATAACAGAACTACAAAGTTTTCTTGGATTAGTGAATTACTACCAGGAATTCATACCTCAAATGCATAAACTTCGCGCACCATGGAACGAACTGCTAAAGAAAGAAAACGTTTGGCAGTGGACAGATCAATGCCAGGAAACCTTTGAAAAAATAATCAAGACATTAACATCGGATTTATTTTTGGCACACCATGATCCTAAACTAGAGATTATTGTAGCAAGTGATGCGAGCGCCTACGGTGTCGGAGCGTGTATATTACAAAAAATGCCAGATGGGACAATAAATGTTTCTCGAACCCTATTACCAGCGGAGAAAAATTATTCACAAATTGAGAAGGACGCTCTAGCAATTATCTTCAAAGTAACAAGATTCCATAGATACGTCTATGGTAGACACTTGACTCTGCAGACGGATCACAAACCGTTAATAAAAAAATTTGGTTCAAAAAAAGGTCTACCGGAGGTACACGGAAAATAGGCTACTTAGATGAGGAACGATTCTTCTGAACTATAATTTCAGATTGGAATATTTACCAACGAAAAGAATTGGGTACGCGGATGGTCTGTCGAGACTTATACCAGCAAAGACAGTCATTGGAAGATACGGTAATCGCAGCCCTAAGAAATGAAGAAGACATAAGAATAGTACTATGTTGTACAGTCAGAAACCTCCCAGTCACATTGCAAGACATAAAAAATGAAGCCAAAAATGACGAATTTATTAATGAAACAAAAGCAAAAATAGCAGAAAAAAATGAGAAAATTTCGGACAGCTTTTCGCTATGCGATAATGTGCTACTTTACAAGGAAAGGGTTGTAATTCCCAAAACTTTCCAAAAACGGATACTAAAAGATTTCCACAAAGGACACCCGGGTAAAAATAGAATGAAGTCGCTAATGCGAAGCTATGTATATTAGAAGAATATGGACCAGGATATTTCTCAAATGGTGGAAATGTGCAAGGGTTGTAATTTAGCAGCTAAAGCACCGCCAATCATGCATAAGCCTTGGCCTGAAACTGATCGTCCATGGTCAAGAATACACGCACATTTTGCAGGACCAATTGACGGGTTCTACTATTTAATCATAGTGGATAGCTACAGTAAATGGCCGGGTGTGTTTCGGTGCAAAAACCCTACTACAGAAACGACCATAAATTTCCTCCACGAGCTATTCGCTCGGTTTGGCGTAGTGGACTGTTTATTAACAGATAATGGAACGCAATTCATGTCAGCAGATTTCCAATAGTTTTGCGAAATTTATCAAGTAAAACTTATAAAATCCCGGCCTTACCATCCAAGATCAAATGGACAAGCGGAGAGTTTCGTGGATACTCTCAAAAGAGCATTACGAAAAGCGTACAATGCGCCTACGGAGAAAGCATTACAGCAATTCCTACAGGTATATAGAATAACGCCAAATAATGCGAAACCATCAACATTATCACCAGCAGATATCATGTTTGGTAGGAAAATCAGATCAGCGTTCGATAAATTACTACCAAGTAAAACAAAACAAGTAACACAGTCCTACACACCAAAAAGAAAATTCCTCCCAGGGGAAAAAGTTTTTTTTTTAAGGCATTCAAAAATAATACTTCTTCTGGGAGCAAGGCATAATTGAAAAAAAGAATTGCAATATGATGTACATAGTTCAAGGAAAAAAATTCTCACACAGAAGACACTTAAACCAAATAAGGAAGAGACCGTTACAGGATGCTAGCAGCCCACTTCAAGAAGAGGTATTGGGCACGATTTTCGACACATTCGATATAAGAAGACCGCAAATAATGCCAGAACCAAGAAAATCGTCTAGAAAAAGAAAATTTACTGAACCTTTGGAAATATATCCAAACAAAAAAAAGATATTAAAAACCACTGCTACGCAAAATGTTTGGAAGGTGGGGGTCTTATGGGACCTTACCCATAATAACACAATGGACTATTCCATACGTAATAAATACTGCGCCTCAAGAGGAAGCAGGGAGTTCAGTCTGAAGTCGAGCGACCGGCTGACCGGTTGATCGGCTGATCCGTTGAACTCTCCTCTTTCGGGCGGGGAGGAACCCGAATGAGGCTACGCCGAAGGGCAGGGTCTCTTTTGGGGAGGTAAACCGACCCTGAACCCGTTTATACGGGTTCAAAGGGCATATTTTTGGCCGAGGTCACGAGCTCGGAGATCCGACGTTAAAACGACCTTGTGCCACATGATGCCCTCGTGGGGGTGGTGACTAAATACTGTTCAGTCTGAAGACTGGAGTGAAGTCCATCAGGAGTCTGTCAGTCAGTCAGAGCGAGCGAGTCAGTCAGTCGAGTCAGAGGCAGTCCGAAACAGAGTCACGTTCAGACAATTACTTCTAAACCTGATTGTTCGTACTAACACTTTCTACTTCTCTGTATATATTCCTGTTTATAATATATCTGTGTTATTCTATATACGTGTTCGAATTCTTCTTTATTTGTTGTACCTTGGACAATCACCGTGGTACAAGGAACCGGACCATAATATATATGTATATATGCGGATGTGTTGATATAGGTATTAATACATGTTTATACACACACACACGCATACACACACACACACACACACACATATATATATATATATATATATATATATGGATCTATTTTCGTATGTCTTTGTATATGTATATGCATGTATATCTTAGTGTCTTGGAATGTATCATCAATACTAACTAAATTAGAAAAAAATAAACGGGTTCAGGGTCGGTTTACATCCCCGAAAGAGACCCTGCCCTTCGACGTAACCTCGTTCGGGTTTGAACCTGTATCCTTTATAATATCTGTCGAAGGACGAATATTTTCTATGAAGATTTCTCTGACATTCAGGCCGCTAAATGTTATTTAATACTGTTTATTATAAACAGAGCATTTACTTAAATACTTGTACTAATAAAAATAATGTTAAACATAAAAATGTCTTAAAATAATTGTCGGATTTTATCCATTTCATAATGTGTGACGTCATTTGTTTACATTTGATACGCTATGAGCAGTTATGAATGTACGTGAGAGATTCAAGGAAGATTGAAGTTCATAAGCAATAAATTCGACCTTGCCAACAAAACGATCCTTTGTGGCTGAGAGGAAAGGCCACGTCAGGCTATATGACGGTTCCGTATAGGATAGGTTATGAAAAACTTGGTTGAAAGGGCTCTGGTGAAATAAATTATTATAATGGAACCTTAAAGTGATCTGTTTTTCTTTAATATATATATATATATATATATATATATATATATGTGTGTGTGTGTTTGTGTGTGTGAGAGTCTGTCTCTCTCTCTCTCTGTGTGTGTGTGTGTGTGTGTGTAAATTTGTATGTATGTCTATATATTAGGTTGGTGCTAAAATAATGACGTAATAATGTCGTTTTTTGACTTATTTTTTAACGTCAAAAAACGACATTATTACGTCATTATTTTTGCACCAACCTAATATTTATATTTGGTTTGTTTACTCTTTATGTTGATGTGTGCTTGCTTCTTTATGTGTGTATATATGCATATGTGTATGCGTATATGTATGCGTGTGGAAGTGTAGATATATATATGTGTATGTGTGTATGCGTGTATATGGATATATGTGTGTATATGTTTGTCTGTAGGTAGGATTTTCTGTGTTTCTGTCTGTAGTGAAGAATGTGTGTACATTGTACATATATATCTGTAGGTAGTTTTTATTTTCTTTAACCTACTGTGCAGTTGTGCGTATATATAGATATATGTGAAAAAAATATATTTATATATATATTTCTGTGTTTGGAATTTTTGTTTTTATATATTAGATGGTGTTATTTTTTATACGTATATATCTGTTTTAGTGCCCCTTTCTTTCCCTATTGTTTGTTTCTGTGTTCTATTAGACCATTTTTATCTATATATATTAGCCCGGATAAGTTATATTTTAACAAGTGGTTAGAATTCGCTTAATAGCACTTTCAATCTTAAATATTTCTCGGTTGTTGTAACGGCCCCAAAGTACAGCGTCTTTGGGGACGGTGGAAAAATTCGAGGGAAACGTGAGAAAAAAGTGGGTAGCCAGAAAGTGGCAGTGGCAAACCGGATCTCTAAATAAATAAACACACATTGTATCTGAAGTATATATTGCTTTCAGTTTACAATCAGTCATGCGTGATACATCCGTAGACGATCACGTATCTTTCGATAAATGACTGACAAAGCATATTTTTCCCGCAGTAGGTTGCCATTTCTTGTCAACGCTATAGAACCTGGTCTTTTCTGCTATTTAGAGAAGAATCGTACCTTACCCAAGAGTATCCATTACTCCACCGCGCCTCTTATGTATTACCAACGAGGCAGACTTTTTCCCGCAGTAGGTTGCCATTTCTTTCTGCGGGAGATCAGTTGCCATCCAAGGTTATGGAACTCGATCTGTCCTGCTATTTACCCATAGCTGGAGGGAGAAGAAGAGGATTCACACTATACCTAAGGGTATTAGCACGTAAGTGAATGTAATGGATTCGACTGGAATTCGAACTCAGCTCTCCGATTCCTCAATCCGAGCCGCTATCTGCTATCCATTACTTCCCCGTGCGTCCTTTCGCTTAGACTAAGTATTAGGTTGGTGCAAAAATAATGACGTAATAATGTCGTTTTTTGCCGTTAAAAATACGTCAAAAAACGACATTATTACGTCATTATTTTTGCACCAACCTAATAGATTTTTTTCCCGCAGTTTGATGTCATTTCTTTCTGCGGTAGGACAAGTTGCCATCCAAGGCTGTAGAACCTGGTCTGTCCTGCTATTTACCTATCCAAGCTGCTAGCCATTACTTCACCATGCCTCCTCAGTTTACAGTATATCCCATTCATATAAAAAATTATTATGGGAAATACTGAGATATTTATTTGGCATGCAATAGTAGCAACAAGAAAATCCAATCCAAGGTTTACTATTCTTTAGCGTTGTGTCTATACGTGTGGGAACGTTATAGTTCTGTTTTATTACATAAGGGGGCGATGACCCCAAAATCTTGGGAACTAATCTTTTAGGGTGTTCGAAAAGTAATTACGTAGGACATCGTTACAAATTATGTGTTAACCAACCATGAAAGACATTTAGGTTGATGTGTTGGAAACTACATCTATAATTATTTTATTATCTCTTATATTAGGCTGGTCGGATTGTAATTACATATATCATCGCAATGAATTGTGAGTCAACCAACCAACGGAGACTCAAGGGGCGGGGGAATGTTAGTAAAATGAGTCTAGAATCTCTTCTTTCAGAGAGAGGGTCATGTACTCTTATAATGCATATAAACGTTTAATTAGGAAAAAGAGCATAAAAGAAATAAGAGTTCCTCGTGACCTTTCGCCTATGAACCAAACACAGGCTTTCACCATCTGCAGCAGTCTTTGTTAATAGACATCCCAGACTTGCATTTTTTTTTTCTTTTTTTGTTTGGCATCGCATTGCTGCAAGTGACGGGATATTTTTTTTTTTTTTTTTTTTTTGCATATTAGCAGAAAACGAAAACGACATTCGTTATCACAAAATGAGAATCTAGTTTGAAAACGAAAAAGAAAAGAACTTCAAACACGGATCTTGCTTTATATTAGGTACCTCCAAAAGACTTTTCTGCAGGTGCCCACTTTGCATCTAGCTTACGGCCACATCAAGTTGAAACACCAGTTCCCGTACGATCACCGTAGAAAAGTCGAACATGGATAGTATCTAGATTGGTGGCCGCTTGGGCATAACAGGTGGTGTAAGCTTGGATGTGTGGATGTTATAATAGGTAACGACTCGGAATTCTTTATTAGAGAGCCGGATCTAATCCCAGTTGGATTAATTCTATTTACTGACTCGCAAATACCCCGGGGAGGGGCATCCACCTCTTCTGTCACCAACTACAGAATAATTAGTAAGAACTGTATCACTAAATCATTATCTCAAAATCAATATTCTTACCATATAAAAATATTTTATGACATTGAATAACCTGCAAAAGGTTGATAAGCCGTGGAATCAATCAGAGAAGTTTTATATCTGGTAGAATATAAATGGTGTCGCCCATTAAGAGCTAGTGAAACATTGTTGGACACTCACTGCAGAGGTTTATTGCCAGCAACTTGATCGAGGAGACGAAACATTGCGTCGTATCCTGCCTTGGTAAAGAAAAAAAAGATGTTATTTTCCAGTATGGCGTAGATGCACTCACTCTGCAATACAAACCCAATAAAATGAAATGGGAGGTTCTTCTACAACTTCCATTCTCACTAAACGGAGCACTTACAGGTTTTCAATTATTTTTCGATCACTGAAACATTTCACAAATAGAAGGACACTCAGAAAGAAAGGAGAATTTGTAAAACAATTTTTCGTACATTCTAGAGAGAGAAAAACCAAATTCCATTAAAAGCGGAATCACACCACTTTTTGTTGGGTTTCAAAATGAATGTTATTAAATAATATTTAAATAAATTTAATTTATATTAGATTTTTTACACTTTTTCTTGTAAAGTTTTTTCTAAAAGCTTTACAAGAAAAAGTTAATATAAAAATGAAAATACATTTTGTTTATATTATATGAAATAATTTGTGAAATGCTCTGTCACTCTTACGGATGAGGACATTACACTCACTAGTTTCAAACCAAAGTTTCAAACATTTGTAATATTTGAAAAAATGTTGTTATCGGAGGGTGGCTGCACATATCCATAAGATTCTTTATCGAAATTTGCGCATGCGTGGACTCGGCAATACTCAGATTCTAATTCAATCTTTTCATAATATGATGTCATGTTCGATGTTGAACATCCCTGTTGTAATGTCCATACACTTTGATGATGGCTCATGTGAGCCGAAAGCTTTGATCTGGAAACAGCATAATATATATTTACTTTATTTTCTTTCGAAATTAAAAAACAAACAAAACAAACTGTGCAACACTTAGAACGACTTACGATAAAATATAATAAACACTCGTTATCGCTTATATTTATCAATATATGCTTGAATAATGATCTACTACTGCAATACACTATATATATATATATATATATATATATATATATATATATATATATATATATATATATATGTATGTATATATACATATATTTGAATTACAAATAAGTTTGATATTTTTCGCTGTCAACTCAATTTCTCAATGATTAATTCTGTAAGTTATCTTTAAAAATAAAATGTTTTTTATAATATTGATTTATTGGTTTCGATCATGTATCAAACTAAAATTATAATATTAAAAACAATTTAGATATATTTAATTTTATTAATTTATTAAGAATTTGTGTATTTCCTGTTTCAATCATATATATATAGAGAGAGAGATAGATAGATAGATAGATAGATAGATAGATAGATAGATAGATAGATAGATAGATAGATTTTTACATATTTATAAATATGACACAGATTATATATAATTGATATTTATATAAAGGGAGAGAGTGTTGGATGGAGAGAGAAGGAAATCGATACAAAATTAACAGACTGAGATAGATAGATAGATAGATAGATAGATAGATAGATAGATAGATAGATAATGCAATTTTTACGAGCTAGTCAGGCAGAAAATTACAACTGTGTAATGTACTCATGTACACAGTTCACGTTGTGAGAGTAAGCTACAAATAAATTCAGCTCGGTAAATTATCTTCTTAAGTACTAGTTTTTACATATATATATATAATGTCTATATATATATATATATATATATATATATATATATATATATATATATATATATATATATATGATTGGTATAACTTTCTTTTCGGGTAGGGTGTATTATTTTTTTAAAATGGTATCTCAACTTTTATGGAAATGAACGCAGCTGACACGCATTGAAAATACATACTTTTCTCAGTGAGTAAAACTCTGACAAAGACAGATGGTGCCGTACATTAGCCGGAAGTAAGGTGGTGCACAGTGCAGAGTTTCATCGCAGACATGGTGCTTAGCCATGGGAACTGGCAATAAATAATATTTAAAGAAAAAAAATAATAATAATAAAACGTAATATTTATAGCCTTGGTCGAACATAAGACTTTAAAGAAACAATAAGAACTAATCCGGTAGAAGGTTAGAAAAATCAATATTTCTGAGAAGAAATGCTCGAAGGAAAATGAATAAGCGAAATGTATATTTATTAAACTATTATCTCGCATATATATTGGGTGGAGTCACGGAAATATCTATCGTCGAAAGAAGTTCTATGTCCGGATGAAACTGATCAAGTTTTCTTCTGTATGCCGTTTTCTTTCGGCCCCTGAGCGATCATGGTTCTCTTTTTATCCCTTGTCCTCGTCATGACGATAAGCAACACTCGGTCGTAATGCCTCTTTTTGAGAGATTGGAGGTTTTGAGGTGCGCGGAACCACCTCTTAATTGCTGTTGTTCCCAGATTCACCCTGACCCTGACGGGGTAGCACCGGTTAGAAACCCAGATATGGGCAAATGGTGGACCACCAGACAAAAACAAAACATTATGAAAATATAAAAATACATTTTTTATCGTAAAAATACTAGTAATATATATATATATATATATATATATATATATATATATATATATATATATATGATATGATGCAATGGACAAAGTCCGACAATAATTTTAAGACATGTTTATGTTTATACATTCTTTTTATAGATACAAATATTTAAGTATTAGGTTGGTGCAAAAATAAAGACGTAATAATGTCATTTTTGACGTATTTTTAACGTCAAAAAACCGACATTTTTACACCAACCTAATAAATGCTCTGTTTATAATAAACAGTATTAAACAACATTTACCGGCCTGAATGTCCGAGAAATTTTCACAGAAATTATTACTCCCACAGGATTCGAACCTGTATCCTATACGGAACCGTCATTTAGCTTGACCTGCCTTTGCCGGAGGACGAATATTTTCTGTGAAAATTTCTCGGACATTCAGGCCAGTAAATGTTATTTAATACTGTTTATAAGGAGTCGATATGCCGTTAAATAAATAAAATCAGATTTTCCTATCCCTTGTGGCCTTGTGCCATGTTTCTCCCTATGTCAGGACTCCTGCCTCCCTCCATTCTGCCATACAGTCACACAAACTGATCAAGTAGTTGACCCGTTCAATTCTTCTATTTCTATTGCGCTCGATGACATGTGAGTGTCAAGTTTTCTAAGCCCTCTTTCCTCATTTGTATTCAAGTATCTTCAACTGTCTCCTGATTCTGATTGAAGGCGTTCCTTTTGTTAACATATTCTTTAAGATTTCTTTGTTGATTAATTGCTGCGTCCATAAAATTCACAGTATCCTTCTGTAGAACCACATTTCTGTTACCTCCAATTGTATCTACATCGGCGATGGGGATACTAGAAGATTGTATAAATTAACAGAGAGCAGTTTTCCTTAAGGGGTAGTTTATCCTCGCGTTTTGTCCCGTTGCTGAGTATTTTAACTGAACGTATTGTTATTATGGTAGATCAAGTGAGTAGTTATTATATCATTATGGTATTATGTCATTGTGGCAGGTCAAAGGAGTAGTTATTATGGTAGATCAAATGAGTAGTTATTATACCATTATGGTATTATGTCATTGTGGCAGGTCAAATGAGTAGTTATTATATCATTATGGTATTATGCCATTATGGGAGATCAAGTGAGTAGTTATTATACCATTATGGTATTCTGTCATTATGGTAGGTCAAATGAGTAGTTATTATGAAATGTTGGTATCGTATCATCGTGGCAGGTTAAATGAGTATTTATTATGTCATTATTGTATTATGACATTATGGTAGATCAATTAAGTAGTTATTATGCCATTATGGTATTATGTCATTATGGTAGATCAAATCAGTATTTAGGTAAAAGGAAAAGATTAATACCTTAAATCTAATGGCAAATAAAATAGTAATAAGATGTTCCAACTTCTGTCTGACAAGAAAAGCGTTAGCCACATATTATCAGCAGTTCGTAATTAACTTTAACGTTTACGCCCATAATAATTATTCGTTTAATATTTTTAAGGAACTTCATCCAGTTCATGGCTAGAGAGACATACAATGTAGACGTATATATATATATATATATATATATATATATATATATATATATATATATATATATATATAGTTTTATTTTTTATTTATGATATTACAACAAAAACATGTAAGAATCGCTACACAATTGTAGTGGTATTTTAACACGTAATTCAACACATGCGTCTCCTCAGGCGATTGTAAATTACTGGCGAGTGAACGATTTATTTGCTTTCAAAAGCAAAACAAATCCTCATTTTTGGAAAAAATAAAATAAAATAAAA
Source organism: Acanthosepion lycidas (assembly GCA_963932145.1). Classification (NCBI taxonomy): domain Eukaryota; kingdom Metazoa; phylum Mollusca; class Cephalopoda; order Sepiida; family Sepiidae; genus Acanthosepion; species Acanthosepion lycidas. Next base: position 71,074,817 of record OZ010591.1, on the reverse strand, counting down.
AAATAAAGTCTTGAGGGTTCTACCTTGATCGACCAATTGAATATGACCCATGGTAAATTCAAACTAAATGAAAAAAAAAAACAATTTAAAAATTATTATCTTACAAATGTGTTATGGAAAAGATTTGAGATCTAACAGCAGCCAGACATTGACTCGTGTAAATTTATCCCGGATTACCTGAAATATCGAAAGTTTGAAACTAAGATAGCGTGATCGGCTGATCTCTTAATTTTTCACATTGATATATATATATATATATATATATATATATATATATATATATATATATATATATATATATATATATGATATAATTATTTATTTAAAAATATGATTCCAACAACATATTTTTAAATAAATAATTATATTTATGCTCTACTTTTGTATCGAGCACTATTTTTAAAAATAATAACAAAAATACTAAAGAACTTTGGATTATTTACCTAACGAGTTCTTTCCTATTTTCTATATATTTTTCACACACACGCACACACACACACACACACACACACATATATATATATATATATATATATATATATATATATATATATATATATATATATATATTCGTCCTGGTTCTTACACCGTTTCACCTTTTTTAGCAGATATTCTATTATCTCAATGTAGGATACTTACTAACAAATGTGACAAATGAAAAACAACCGAAATGAAATTCGCTAGACTACTTACCCAGACACATATTAAAAAAATTGAAATAATTTTATTAGTGAGTGGAAAAATAATTTTTGTTTTCTTTTAAGCTAAAAGAAATAAGTTATAAAGTCCTTCGCAAAGTTCATACGAAAATCTTTTGTTTTTGACAACACAAAAGAAAAAAAAAACTGTGTTGGTATTAAGTGGAGCGTATGCACGAGATTGTCACAGTAGAAGACAAAATCTACGCTCTGTTATATATGCATTGCCTAAATATAGCAGAAGTATGTCTAATATAAGCACAAATACAGCTAATGACAACGAAACCCGATATATATTATATTTTTGTCTATTTGTCGTTTGGGTATTTTCGTAATACACACAGTGTAAACTGGTTTCCGGAAATACTTTAAAGCGAAAAATAAATTAGAATGGGAAATTTAGCACTCAGTAAGCTTTTTCAGAAGACGAGAATTTTAGAAATCAGTATTATTTACATCCCAATCGAATATATAGTCAAGTTCATTAATTTATGTTACGCTATTTATAGGAAAAATCGGATCACAGGAAGT
>OZ010591.1:70918588-71071088 GCA_963932145.1 Acanthosepion lycidas | reverse complement strand
AATACATTTGTTAAAGAAATGATTTCTAACGTTTTATTTCAGAAATTTAAAAGATAAAAGTTAAGGAAAAAAGAAAGGAACAAACGAACGAATAAAAAAGGAGGATGAAAAATAGGAAAGAAGAGGAACAAAGAACATATATGGGGAATGGCATTTATAGAGAGATAGAGAGATAGAGAGACAAAGAAACTACGGTGGTTAGGGTGGGAGTAACCGGAACAAGTCTAGAGAGAAATAAATAACTGTAGAAGATGAACAAAGATCTCAGATTAACATATGAACTCTTGTACAAATAGGAAAAAAAAAACATCGCATAAAATTTTTTTACATAAAATAAGCAAACAAAAGTTAAGAAAAAGACGATTTTAAAAAATTATAGATAAAGGAAAATATGAATTTAAAATTAATACTTGTATATAATTATTGCATCAAATAATTTTAATTATTAAAAAAAAATTTAATACTAATGACTCATCATAAATTATTAAGAAAAATTTATTATCAAGATAAATTTATACACCTACCAAATTGTAAATATTAGGTTGGTGCAAAAATAATAAAAATCAAATTAAAAAATACGTCAAAAACCGTCATTATTTTTGCACCAACCTAATATTAATTTAATTACTTATTACTTATATATTTAGTCTAATGTAATTATATAATCATAGCCTTTTAATATTAAATAAATTTATAAAATTACTATTAATCCATTCAATACTATATATTTAATTACAGTGTAACCCGGATATAAGAGAGTTGTCGGGGCCGGAGAATAAGTCTCTTATATCCCGGTTTCTCTTATATCCGGGTTTGGTCTGTTTTGTTTAGGTAAGTATGGGAACACTTCATATAACGCTTTTTACGTACAGAACACTAGTTTATTTAAAAGTTATAGACATCAAAAACACAGACAAAAATACATTTTCAATCAGTTTTCAAAATAATTCAATCAAAAAACACTTTTTCTTAAAAAAGTCAGTCATTTTTTATTGTACAGAAATCTCTTTGTTAACATCATGAACACTTTCATACAGTCTGTAAATCATTTTCAATGCGCCATCAGGATTACTGCTTTTTGCTTCAAAGTAGGCTGTCAGAGTTTCAAGCGCATTCAATGCAGCCAGAGAATTTGGCACTGGTTTGTCACTTTCAGAAACTTCAGAACTTACGCTTTCAGCATCATCATCTTCGTCAAAATCTTGATCATCCGATTTTATTCCACGTGTGATGTCCGTGTCAGTCAGTTCTCCATAACATTCTGTACGGTCGTCGAAGCTGATAAATTCGTCAAAATCTGTTTGCTCCATGCCCGATGGTGGAGAAACTTGATCATTTTCGTCGAGTATTTCTTCCACTTCAGCCTGTGATTCAATGACAAAGCCGGCCTTTTTAAAACAATTTTGAATTGTTGACGGTTTGACCATGAAAAGTGCTCGCTTCATCATGTTCATGGCCTTCAAAACAGTTATCTGCTTGACCACCTCGGACAGCGGCACTGACGGTGTAGCATCGATCGCTGCGATTTGCATTCGAACAAGTTCCCGACGATAATACGCTTTGAATGAACGAATGATGCCTTGATCCAAAGGTTGAATGAAACTGGTGGTGTTTGGTGTCATGAATGACAATTTGATGTTTGACAGATTTGTACCCGGCAGTAAGTTATGACAAGTTGCATTGTCCAAAAACAGAATAATCTTTCGATTTTGAGCAATCATTTTTCGATCAAGCGTTTTCATAACGTCAGTAAACAGCTGACTAGTCATCCAGGCTTTACGATTAGCGAAGTAAGAAAACGGCAGAGTTTTGACATTTTTAAAGCAGCGTGGTTTTGCCGACTTACTAACAACTACAGCTTGCTTTTCACTGCCGTCCATGTTTGTGAACTGAAGCATCGTGAGTCTGTCTTTGGGAACTTTTGTCCCATTTGACTGTTCGTCGCCAGCAAATCGCAAAGATCCAGACGGATGGCTTTGTAGAAAATTCCCGTTTCATCACAGTTCCAAACATCTTTTGGATCATATCCACGAAAAAGTTGCGGCAAAACGTTTGTCAGCCATACGTTGGCAGAACCGTGATCTGCTGACGTTGATTCGACGTGAAATTTTTTGAACGAAACGTTATTGGCCTGCTCCAGCGCATGAGCCAGCCATTGCGCGGTTCAAAATCAACTTCAAGATTTACGGTCAGTTGTGATGCTTTCTGCCTGATGACGTGATCGGTGACGGTAGCTCCATGAGCACATGCTTACGTAAACTATTGTGTAAGCGCTTCGTTAACGTCCTTGTGCACGGATTGTCGCTTTCGTTTGCAATTAGTGTTTCCGTTCATTTGCATGCAAGATCTGAGATCGTCTTCTTTCTTGAGAATTTTTGCTGCTGTTGAATAACCGATTCCGTACTTTTTAGTTGCAGCGGCCAGTTTGAGTTTCTTCACTTTGACATCGTCGATGAGCTCCAACTGATCAGAAATGCCCAGAGTTTTCCGTTGAGATGCCGACATCACTAATCGCAATGATCGCAAGCAAACGGTTTTCAGTGGCAAAATTAACAGACAAACTTCTGACTCAACAGAACAGTGGGTAAAGTGAAAGTGCTGTCCAGTAAATGCAACAAGCAAAGTCGGCAAAAAAGCGGGCGGCGCTACCCTTAGACACACAAAGCAAAATCATAAGGTAGACGGTGTCTCCTACAGACAGAGATTGGACACACCGTGTCTCTAGACTAGTCAAGATTAAGTCATTGAACTTCACTCTCTCTCTCTCTCTCTCGAGCGATTTACGACATCACACTGTCACTCAAAACGAACTCTCTTATATCGGGAAGGACGGGACCAAAGAAAATATATCTTATATCCGGGTTTCTCTTATATCCGGGTTACACTGTATATAGTAAAAAATAGGTAAGTAAATTATTAATTTATATTAATTTTAAATTCTATTAATTATAATAAATCTTAATATGTTATATAATTATATTATATTCATAATATTTAAATATTGAATTTATAATTTTATTATTTATATCATATTTATATTAATCATTTTAATATTCTATTAAGGATTATATTTAAATTCAGTTTTATAAAAAGAAATTTAATATTATAATAAACAATTATTTTGTAAACAAGAAAAACCTGAATATAAAGATTAATAAGATGAAGGAAGAGTTTAAAACAATTAGATTTAGAACATACTTACACACGAACATATACATACAAACACAAAATCATATATACAATGCCAAGCGATCATTGGCTAATAAATCTCTAATACATTTTCTACAGGCAATTTATAAATCGCAGTAATGCGACAATTTTAGAATCGCCTTATTTTTTAAGTAATCAAATTTGTGCACTTTTGGGAGAAGTGGGTCACAGAAGCTTCCTTATGTCTCCCCAAAGCTCGCTCGCTGATTGGTCGATGCCAACCAATCAGATCGTTTGCACGTGAAGAATATTTTTTTCCCGCGCAACAAATCGGAGCCTATAGTCGCTTATTTAAGCCAAGATTTTTCTCATCTCAATTAGTGAGACCTCAACCGCTAAACGAATCTACGACAGTTGGAACTCCAGTTCTAACCACGCGCCAACCTTCTCACTCACACGCACGCCCACATGCTGATAATAATTTGTATACCTTCACTAAAAACTTCTTTTGACACAACAATACTTTTCAACAGTAATATCACAAGAAAAATCATATCAAAAATAATATCATGAACATTTATCCAGTGAACTTTGAACCAAATAATTATCTCGCACTGAACTCTTAAATTGCAGTCAAAGAGAGGCAACTCTTGATCAATTCAACCTTTCTTACTTAAATATATGTTTTCTTTCGCATCGTTGTTTGATATTGTACATCTTGTTAATATACATATATTTTATGTGCATCAATGTCTTGTTAGTCTTCCTGCGTTGAGTCCTGTTTTCTTATCAAAGTTAAATTAATGCGGTGAAGTCCGTCACAAGATAAATAAAGCCCAAAATAAAATTTAGCAATATAAGGAAAAAATAATTGCCGCCTTTTAAATATTACATAATAGTATGTACATTATATACTTTACATAATTTATGAAGAAAGACTTCCAGATTACAGTATCTGCTGTTATAGAATGGCAAATTTGAGACCCCATATTAAAAAAAAGATATTAAATATCAAAACCTCTGAGTAAGTTCTGACAAGCCTGTTCAAAATATGCATATAAAGCGAATATATATTCATCTATATATATATATATAGTATTGTCCAATTTATTTGTATTTGCAGATATCCACATTTTTCCTGTTTTATCCGTAGAAATCTATCGATAGATTCCATTTCCTTTTACTCTCAGTTTCTTTCTCTCACATATATTATTCACTATATATATATATATATATATATGTCTGTGTGTGTGTGTGTGTGTGTGATTCTCCTTTCTCCGTATTCATATCAGCTTATTGGTCACTCTGGCTCTTTTTGCCTCGACTCCGGTCACATTCATCGCACATCACTGGCACAATGGAACGCCTTTGGCCACAGACTAGTGCTTTGTAGAAACTTGGTGTATTTTTGTGCTAAGAAAGGGATGGACATTCGTACTTACGTTAAGAATTCAATTGAAAGCCTGATAAACAGTACGGTTCCCACCACTGGCCAACGTTGCAAACGGGCGCAACAGGTGTCAGAATTACACATCATTGTAGACTTTATTATTCACTTAGTTGCGGCATTTGCTTTACCCATAAGAAAAGAAATATATATATTTAGGAAGCACGTCCATCTTTTATAGAAGTTTCATTGAAGAAAACTGACAAGGCACTGCGATTAAACGTTTTATTACATTCTTCGTGAATGAGCGCAAGTGATATATATATATATATATATATATATATATATATATATATATATATATATATATATATATATTAAGACATTTTTCACAGAAAATATTCGTCCTCCGACAGGATTCGAACCTGTATCTTATACGGAACCGTCATTTAGCTTGACGCGCCTTTACCGATTTGGTCACAGAGGAGCGTTCGGTTAGCAAGGTCAAATTTACTGTATTTAAACTTCAATTTTCTATGAATCTCTCACGTATATTCATATCTGCTCATGGCGTATCAAATGTAAACAAATGACGTTACACATTATGAAATGGACAAAGTCCGACAATTATTTTAAGACATTTTTATGTTTATACATTCTTTTTATAGATACAAATATTTAAGTAAATGCTCTGTTTATAATAAACGGTATTAAACAACATTTACCGACCTGAAAATTTCTCGGATATTCAGGCCGGTAAATGTTGTTTAATACTGTTTATTATAAAAAGAATGTATAAATATAAAATGTCTTAAAATAATTATCGGACTTTGTCCATTTCATAATGTATATATATATATATATATATATATTTCATATATATATATATATATATATATATATATTGAACAATAAAAATTAAAAAATTGAAATCCTCAGACACACTAGGTTGTAGATTAATATTCTTTCGTTTTTTTATTATTATTCCATTTAGATTTCTCGACTAGTTTCGGCCGAAATGGCCATCATCGGGAGGAGAAATATTTCTGCTTGCTGCTAGCACTAAACTACAGAAATGAATGTCTTGATGGAGAAAATGAACTTTTGTCTGTAGTCTTCATTTGTTTTTTTATTTTTTTATCTTTTTAACATGAATCTTCTAACATTCCTTGTGTTGGTCATCATTACATCAACACACACACACACACATACATACATACATACATATATATATATATATATATATATATATATATATATATATATATATATATATATATGTATGTATGTGTGTGTGTGTGTGTGTGTTGATGTAATAGGAATGAACAGTTAAATTTTTTATATTAAAAAAAAAGCAGTGCTCGATACAGCAGTAGAGCTTAAAATTATATTTTCATCGTATAAATGAGTAAAATATTTCGTCGGTGAGTTAATCCAAGCATCGCTTATGAATGATTTGTTTGTTTCTTTGTTTTATTTTACGGCTATCGACCTCAATGGGTTTTTTAATGCCGACAATTTTTTTCCTGGTATATTTTGTTTTGTCAAAAATCAATTTCAGCTAATATTTTTTTCTTCAAAAATGTATTGCTGGTAATAATATTTTCCTTCAAAAATGTATTGCTGGTAATATTTTTTCAAAAATATATTTCTGTTAATAATTCTTTACAACGTATTTCTGGTATTAAAACCTATTTTTACACTTTCATAAAGTTTTGACCCCAGTTTCGGCGGACCCTAACAGGTGCTACCACCCCGAATCAGAGTGAGCCTGGGAACACCAGCAAATAAGAGATGGTTCAATGCTTTCCAAAACCTCCTGATCAGAGGCCTTGCTGTTGACGTAGTTTATCGTCTTACCCAGGAGAGTCGCTTGAGAATGAAACTGTCCTTTGGAGTTTATTATTGAATTTAGGTTTATTATTGAAATTAAACCTTGGCAGTGAGTTTCAGCTTCGAATTAGTAATCTCTGTATCGCGATCGTATCATATTTTGTTTTTTTTAAATAATTATAATATATATATATTTTAAGCGTTCAACCCCAAGCAAGGCGGGAAGCCACTAGCACCCAAGGGGTTACAGAGAATTAGAACGAGGTTAAAGAGAAGGTTAGGGGATACATCAGGGCATCTGGAGTCGTTGATTGACGTTACATTTAAATAGTTGGATAATAGTTAATAGTTAGAACGTCACATTTGGTGCCGCGACCAATACCAAGCCAATTGGTCGTACAGGACAGGATAGCACGACGGACGGGGCTAGGCAGACGTCACATTTGGCGCAGCGACACCGCGGGGATGTCACAAAAGGAAATGCAAGAAAAATTTAATGAAAAGCTTAATCGAAGAACCTGGTTAGTTGTTTTAATGAAACATATGCATATATGATTATACATGATAAAACATAGTTTTAATGTATGCAAAATCAATGGGTAAAATTACTTCATACTAGGGATAGAGCTTAATAAATAAAGAAGTGGACATTGAAGTCAACACCCAACACCGATAGTCTATTTCATGTTTTACGCAATCACCAGGTGTTGACTTAAATGTCTACTTATATATATATATATATATATATATATATATATATATATATATATATATATATATATTCATATATTCAAACATATATTCTTAAATATAACAGACAACGAATGCCTATTATATTTGATCATGAGCAGTTCTAAGTTTTGTATAGTGGCATTAGCTTCCGGAGAAAATAAAAACAAAAACTATCTAATATTTGTATATTTTTTATCATGCTGTTCCTTGATCTAAGCTTTCGGATCAGAGTGGTTATATGGACAATACAACAGGGAAGTTCACCATCAAAGTCCAGCAATACACAATATATATATATATATATATATATATATATATATATGTGTGTGTGTGTGTGTGTGTGTGTATATATATATATATATATATATATATATATATATATATATATAAATACATACAATTGTGAACAGAATTATTTGCCCCCACTGAATATTTGTATATTTTCTAAAGAAATGCGGATATTTTCAACTACTTACTGAATCTACTATATAAAGTTGATTCCGTATTTAGTTTTAAATAATTCATGATTTTTTTAGAATTTTCTGTTGACTATATTCATAGTTATAGATTTTTTCTACAAATTGGTCCAGTCCAAATTTACTCGCCATCTTTATGGAAATTATGAAATATATGTGGGAATTGTAATGTTTTTCTTTTTAAATTTGCTATTTAATACAAACACACTTTCAAAATGGAAGAGTAGTGACCTGATTCTATAACATTCTAAAAGGTAATGAAAGAGAGAACACGTGTGTGACATTTAACGCCGCCATAACTCGTTCTGCTACCCTGGCAAAGACAGATGAACTTGACAAGAAAATCCAAATATAATTGATAGGTACAAACAAGCTGATGGACATACAACACATTCCAAGCATTTAAATGTTACTAGATCGACAATTCGTAGAATTATCAAGAAGTGCAATGAAACTTGTTGGATTGTGAATAAATTAAGGACTGGCAGAAAACGGTTAATTTCTCAGGGAATAGAAAGGAAAGTTGTTAGAGATGTCTCCAAGAATACTCACTTCAGGACAGAAGACATAAACTAATTGAGATCCTTTTTTCTGTTTCCAGATAAGACCATTAGCCATCTTGGCATCATTTGTCGTAAGAATCAGTGAAAAACTCTTTGAATTATTCAGCTAGAAAGAGAACAGATTAAAATCGTTTTGTGTCAACTCCACTCTCTTCCCAACTGAGCAATGGTGAGAGGATAAATGATCGTTCAGGCTTTCATTAAAGGTATCAACATGCATACTCTGGTTTCCATTTTCAAGAACCATCAACAGAATAGTGTGTGTGTGTTTGTCTGTGTAGGTGTGTGTATAATAGTAATAATTCCAATTGAAACTTCCAGAAATTCTATGGTTAGGCATATGCTTACAAAAGAGGAATGTCTGCCCAATGTCACAAGAAGTGGGAAAGTTTCAGCTACCATGAAAATCAGCATTCGAATTCTTTTCACTACGTCTGAACACGGTCTCTAGCTGCTGGAATCAAAGGTGATGCGATAAGCTCAAGCAGACCCACAGTTATATAAAAACGGACTGAGAGAACGAAATAACGAGAGACAACTGAAAATCTAAGAAAGCCTTGAAGACCTGCAATGGACGGTGAGTGCGGATTCTTCATTCTTGGTGTATTGATAAAATCAACATCCATCGAATGTAAATGAAATCCAGAATACGAACGCTTCCCTAAGTTCAACATCACCGAAATCCCGAAAGGAAGCAGACATATATCATCCTCTTCCTCGATTGAATTATTCACGATTTTTCCTTTTATGCAGCATTGACCTTGGTTGACCTTCATTCCCCCAGCAAAGCGTCTCTTCTACGAAAAGAATCTTGGTAAAAAATATTTGATTATGACAAGAAAGCCATGATACTCTTTTCTTTTTTCTATCTTTTATTGTTACATAATATATATATATATACATACATACATACATAGATATATATATATATATATATATATATATATATATATATATATATATATATATATATATATATATATATATATATTACATTTTCTTTAAAGCATTTCATTTGTTTTTTTACTATTTTCGTATTTTTTCTTATTTTTCTTTACCTTTTCATGATTACCTCCCTTTTTCTTGATGAATTCAATTTCTTTACACCTTCTTTCTTTTCTTTTCTTCTTTCTTTTTGCCTTTTTGTGTTCCTTCCCCTTTTTTTCTTTGTGTTCCTTTCAACTTCTTTGTGTTTCTTTATTTATCTTTCCTTTCCGCATTTTTATGTTGCCTTATTTTCCTTTCTTTATTTATTTCATTCTCTATCTTTCTGTTTTTCCTTTTTCGTTTTCCTTTTCTGTTTTTCCTTATATCTTCTTTCATTTGCTCCCTTTCTATTTTCTTCATTTTTGCTCCTCAATTTTTATATATATTTTTTTTCATTCTTTTTAATCGATTTCATTCTTTATTCCTTCCCCCCCTTCCTTTCTTCCTTCCTTGGTTTCTTTCTTTCTTTTCCATCTTAGTTTTTTCTGTCTTTCTCTTTTGTCTTTTTTCTGTTTTCATCTCCTTTTTAGAATTTCTTTCTTTTTATCTTTTTTTAATTTCCATCTTTTCTCTTTTCTTTCCTTATTTTTACTTATTTCTTGAGTTTCACATAATATCTTTCTATTAAACTTTTTTTTAGGTTTCCACGATTCTTGTTAAGACTTTTTTCTTCTCTCTCATTTTGTCCTCTTCAAAACATTCTTTCTTTACCTGATTTACCACTTCCTTCTTTGCTTCTTCATATATATATATATATATATATATATATATATATATATATTAGATTTTGCCGACGCGTTTCGTCTTCCGACTTTTTTCTGTTTTGTTCACAAAATTCACCTGGGAATTTAACTATATATATATATATATATATATATATATATATATATATATATAGTTAAGTTACGAAAAACTTGGTAACCCGTAGTCCCAAGGAGGATGAAATCCTGAGAGCTCAATATAAATCCAGAGCTAATAATTTAAAGAAAAACAGACCACTTTAAGGTTCCATTACAATAATTTATTACACCAGGGGGGACGCCGGATCATCAGATAACACTTCCCCAAAATGTCATCTTTTTTGGAAGTATTATCTGATGATCCGGCGTCCCTTAAAAGGTCTCTGGCAAAATAAATTATTATAATGGAACCATAAAGTGGTCTGTTTTTCTTTAATATATATATATATATATATATATAGGGGGTGCGTGTGTCTGTTTATAGTATATGCCTCAGTCTGTGTACAAATGTTACCAGAGTGATCGTAATATATATATATATATATATATATATATATATATATATATATATATATATATATATATATATATATATATATATATAGTTTGGTTTGGTTTACCACATGTTCAATGGGTTATTTAATGCCGACAAAATTTTTATTGCTGGTAATTTTTTTTAAAATGTATTGCTGGTAATATTTTTAAATGTATTGCTGGTAATATTTTTAAATGTATTGCTGGTAATATTTTTAAATGTATTGCTGGTAATATTTTTAAATGTATTGCTGGTAATATTTTTAAATGTATTGCTGGTAATATTTTTAAATGTATTGCTGGTAATATTTTTTCCATCAAAAATCTGTTCCTTGTTATATTTTTTCTTCAAAAATTTATCGCTGGTAATATTTTTTGAAAAATGTATAGCTGGTAATATTTTTTTTTCTTCAAAAATTTATTGTCGGTAATAATTTTTTACAAAGTATTTCTGGTATTAAAACCTTTTTTTACACTTTCATAGTGTTTTCATTTCAGATTGTGGGTTATCTATTTGCCCATAGCTGGGACATTAACAGGTGCTACCACCTCGAGTCAGGGTGGACCTGTGAATGCCATTAATTAAGAAGTGTTTCTACGCTCCTCAAAACCTCCTGATCAGAGGCCTTGCTGCTGGACGAAGTTTATTGCGTGATCCAGGACGCGGTTTGTAAATAATTCATCGTCATACCTAGGATGGTACGTATGTATGTATATATACACGTTTCGTTATAAACGACTGACAAGATGCTGTGGTTAAGTTTTTTATATAATTTTTTATGTGTTCGTATCATTTTTTTTTTCTTTTCAAGACATAAATTACATAACATTATTTGAATGTTTTATATATCCATGTGCTTTATCTCCTGAAAAGAAAAAAATGTTAGAACATTGAGCATATCAAACATTATATAAAACTTCAATACAACACCTTGTAAGTTGTTTTTAACGAAACTTGCATAAAAGAGGGATTGATGTCCAAATACACAACTGATATATATATATATATATATATATATATATATATATATAATAAAAAGGCTTAAACACTAATATTCCATGGTCATAATTTATTCCATTGGAATCGTAAATACGATCCAATTCATCAGACCTACAAATTCAAAAAGAAAACAGAAAAAAACCTACTCCGGAAATAAAAATAGAATTTAGAGAGAGTGTAATTATGAGAGTGTGGGACGAATGTTAGTTTGTAAGAGAGGGGTTTAACAGAGAGAGTTTTATTTAAAATTAGGTGTGAGTGGAAGGGGGAAAAAGACTGTTGTCGGATGTCTAAAACAGTATAAGGATACACATCGAGGTGACATACACACACCATGGCCGATCAAATCTTAAAGAAGGAGGGAGAGGTAAGGAAAGAAGTGGTGGGGAAGAAAGTTGGGGCGGGTGAAATTAAAATTGCAAGGGACGCTGTGTAATTGAGAAAATTTGACAAAAATAATATCGACTGCAGGTTACAAATCAAATATTATAAACAATAAATATGACAATTATCTAATCTGGCGAGGACCTATATTTTGCTTAAACACTAATATTCCATGGTCATAATTTATTCCATTGGAATCGTATTCTAAAATATACATGTGTATATATGCACCTGTGGATTTTGCATATATATGTATATTTACCACTATTATTATCTATATATATATATATATATATATAAGCATTTTTATTTAAATTACATTTTTTCTTTTATTCATTCTCTTTATTTTTCTTTTTGTCCTAATTTACTTCCTCCTTCAAATATTTCTAATAAATTTATATTTTTATTTGTGTTTGTTGCATAGTTTTTCTTTCTTTTTCTTCCGTTTTTCGTTTTCCTCTCGTTTCATTCATTTTAATTTTCTTCCTAATTTTTTCTTCACTTTTTCCTTCCTTCTATCTGTCCGTTTTTGTTTGATTTTTGCCTTGTTTTTTTTTTTTTTTTTTTTTTTTTGTGTGTGTTTTTTTACATCCTTCTTTCTTTCTTACCTTTACAAAAACTTTCAGCCATTTGCATGTATTCGATTTTAGTTTTCGATTCTTTTGAGATTCGACTCGACTTGATTCCATATTCAATATTTTATTTTATTTTGGTTTTTTGGTTTTTGGAATCATCAAGAATTTCGTTTAATTATTCTTTTACCATCAGATTGTTGTTCTTCCTTCTAATTCTTTGTTTCTCAGGACCTCCAATCGATTGTGAACTGGGTCATGAATTGGCTGGTCAAAACTGCTCTCTATTAATAACCACAGAGATCCTTCCCTTCCCTCCATTAGAATGTCTGACCATCAACTTTTCGAGAGCAACTCTCTGCGGCTTGTTGGTCTCACGTTGACTGCTGACATGAAATGGAATAAATACATTGAGTCAATTGCCTCGTCCACTGCAAGGAAAGTTGGCTCCCTGAGCCGCGCCAGGAAGTTTTTCTCCCCGGAGTCGATCCTCCAGATCTACAAATCAACAATTCGCCCTTGCATGGAGTATTGCTGCCATATATGGTCTGGTGCCCCTTCTGTTTGCCTCGGGGTTCTTGATAGGCTCCAGAGGCGGATATGCAATGTAGTTGGCCCTGCCTGGCGTCTCGTCTACAGTCACTTTCTCACAGACGAGCCGTCGCCTCCCTCTGTCTGTTCTACAAATACTTTCTTGGAAATTGCTCCGAGAAGCTGCATTCGCTGGTTCCCAGACGTCATGAGTTCCAGCGCCTTACGAGGCTGGCATCCCGCTCTCACCCCTTCACTGTCGAAACTCCTAAATGTAGCCGTCTCTTCTACTCCAATAGCTTCATGTCTCACACCTCTCGCCTGTGGAACTCCCTTCCCTATTCCTGTTTTCCTGTGAGCTATAATCTCCAGTTATTCAAGTGTAATGTCAATCGACATCTCCAGTTGCCTTGATCTATCCACTACCCTCATCCTTTCTTCTATCACTCCTATCTGATCTTGCTCTAAATTTTCTGTAACCCCTTGCATCCTAATGGCTTCCCGCCTTGCTTGGGGTGAAATGCTTAAAAAAAAAACAATCTATCTCCTATTTTTCTCTCACTGTCTCTCATCCTCGCTTTATTTGTTTCTCGCTTCTTCTCTCGCTTTCTGTCTTTTTTGGCCTCATATCTCTCTATCCTTGTCATGGTTCCATATATCTCTCGATTTTTCTCTCTTTGCTTCTCTTTCTCTTCCTCTTTGCTTCTCTCTCATACTCTGTATCTTTCTTTTTGTATCTTTCTCTCCCTCTTTCTATTTGCCGCTTCCTTGCTCTCCTATTTTCTCTCTATTAATCTATATCTTTCTTTCCGTATCTTTTTCTCCCTCTTCCTGTCCCTCTCTTCTTTGCTCTCTTACTTTTCTCTCTATTAATCTGTATCTTTCACATCCCCTCTCTCTCTTTCTATCTATTTCTTCCTTGCTCTCTTATTTTCTCTCTATTTTTCTCTATTTCACTCACGCATTCTCTCACTTTATTTCCCTTGCTTTTCATTCTCTGTTTCTTCACCCTCTTTTCTGCCCGTCTTATCTTCCTCTTTCCCCTCTTTATGTTTACATTATCTCTCTTTCTCTATCCTATTTCTTCTTTTTCTTCTTCTTCTTCTTTTTCTTCTTCTTCTTCTTCTTCTTCTTCTTCTTCTTCTTCTTCTTCTTCTTCTTCTTCTTCTTCTTCTTCTTCTTCTTCTTCTTCTTCTTCTTCTTCTTCTTCTTCTTCTTCTTCTTCTTCTTCTTCTTCTTCTTCTTCTTCTTCTTCTTCTTCTTCTTCTTCTTCTTCTTCTTCTTCTTCTTCTTCTTCTTCTTCTTCTTCTTCTTCTTCTTCTTCTTCTTCTTCTTCTTCTTCTTCTTCTTCTTCTTCTTCTTCTTCTTCTTCTTCTTCTTCTTCTTCTTCTTCTTCTTCTTCTTCTTCTTCTTCTTCTTCTTCTTCTTCTTCTTCTTCTTCTTCTTCTTCTTCTTCTTCTTCTTCTTCTTCTTCTTCTTCTTCTTCTTCTTCTTCTTCTTCTTCTTCTTCTTCTTCTTCTTCTTCTTCTTCTTCTTCTTCTTCTTCTTCTTCTTCTTCTTCTCCTCCTCTCCCTGTCTGTCCCTCGCCCATTCTATCTATACTTCACTAACTTGTTCTCTCACTTGCTTTCTCTTTCTTTCCGTTCACTCTCTCTCTCTCTTTCCCCCTCCCTTAATATCTATTATTCGCTTATCTTTCGCATTATATCTCTCCTGTTTTCTTTCTCTTTCTCTATTTTTCCTCCCTTATCTGTTGCTTTTTATCGCTTATTCTTCCTCGTCCCCCCTTTCTTTTTCTTTTTCACATCCCTCCCTATCTTTTCTCTCTCTCTCTCTACTTCTTTCTCACTTATGACAATGAGGACACGTCTTCTTTCCCCACCTGCCTTTGTTGTTCTTTCTGTAATCATTTCCTAAATTCCTTCCTGATTCTCAATCCATTTCTATAGAATAGCTTCGCACTTGTTTTGCGAAAAATGACCACTTCATGCCACTGCACCTGATCACCTGATCCCATTTAATTAATCCAACGAATAGAATCAGATAAGTAACTCACAAGGTTATCGAGCAAAAGAACTTATCTCCTCATGATATATTAGGCTGGTGCAAAAATAATGACGTAATAATGTCGTTTTTTGACGTTAAAAAATATGTCAAAAAACGACATTATTACGTCATTATTTTTGCACCAACCTAATATAATAAGTTTGTTTAAGTAAGGTAGAAGGACATGTAGAAAGAGGTAGAAGCTATGATGGCAGTCTGCAACAATATTCCAAGTGGAAATATTCGAAATTCAGGTTGAACTTTGACATACATAGAAAATGGACAACAATCTCAGTTAGGCGAGAAGATTCGGGTTCTTTTATTAATGAAACGCTATAGATATGAGTGCAACATGCGGATATAGGCGTACTCAAGCTATATTCATAGAAGCATTTAAAAAGAACTGGACACACAATAAATTGAGATGTAATTTTCCATCGCGCTACGGTAGGAGCTTACTTTTATATAAAGTGCTTTCCAAAAGTTCAGGTAGTTTTACTAAACAAAATAACTTCGTCTTCATCCTCTCTTTGAGTTCTTCGAAGATAACAATGTAGAGTAGGTTTTAAAGTAATGGCCACAAAGAGTAGCTACTAGAATCCGTACTACATTCAGCTCATGCGTGCTGTAGGTTTGGTTTGTTTTACGACATGTCAACACCAATGGGTTATTTTTATGCCGATAAAATTTTCATTGCTGGTAATATTTCATTTTTTCAAAAATCTATTTCTGGTAATATTTTTTTGGGAAAATGTGTTGCTGGTAATAATTTTTTTATTGAAAACTATTTCCTCAAAAATGTATTGCTGGAAATAATTTTTACAAAGTATTTCTCGTATTAAAACCTGTTTTTACACTTTTATAGTTTTTTTTTTTTTACCACAGGTTAACTATTTACCCATAGAAGGGACCCTAAGAGATGCTACCCACCAGGACCTGGGAACACCAGCAATTAAGAGGTGGTTCCACGCTTCTCAAAATCTCCTGATCAGAGGCCTTGCTGCTAGACGTAGTTTATCGTCATACCCAGGACGGCGTGCGCGCTGTAAGAAAATGACTCGTATATTTAAACTTAAAATTTTATTAAAATTATTGTGAGTTATTTATGTCCTGTCCTGCTACTGATGCCACTAAACCGGCTACCCGGCTCCCCAAGGTTTTCTGTGGAGTGGTATGGCTAGACACGCAGTAGGATTAAAAGCAGTACCAGTCAAAAGGCAGATGAACATTCTTGTAGTGTCAACGGCCATCTAGCACAATGGGTCCCACTGCTATGCATGCAGCTAATGCAGTGACGATAAGGTGGAGGGATACCCCGACTAAACTCAACGGCCATGAACGGGAGGTTCTCCCAATTGTTTCAACGGCCACATGTCCGCGGTAAAGGTGTCGGTTCAAATTAGAGAACATCAGTAATTTAACCTGGAAAAGGAAGGGTAAGACGAGAACTACTAGCCTGAATCACGCTACAAATCAATGAATACTTTTCCCTGTCGAGGGAAAATGTACTGATGATGAACATATGTATCCATAGTTAGAATAAGAATGGTCTTGAACAGAAAATCTACATCATTTACCAAGAGTTCCAAAAAATAGAATTCAAGATAAACCTTTACAGAACAGAAACTTTAATTTGGAACTGGAATGAAAACACATGCCCTGCATCCATCATGAACATTTAGGATGTGAAATTAGCAAATATTAAACACTTCAAATGTCTTATAATTTAGTATATAAGAAAATGAAACCGAATATAGAATACGGTGTGTCAGAGTTAGTTTCGCCCAACGCCACAAATTGCTACTGAACCAAAACATCAACCTGAAATCTTGTGCCCTGTACTTAAATAGCTTTGTCAAATCGGGACTTTCATATAGATGTCATGCATGGGGCCAAACACGTTAAAAAATATCTAAACTGTCAGCAGTATACGACCGCTTTCTTAAATCAATGTTTAAAAATGAAAGAGTCATTTTTAAGAGTCTTGACAAAGACGATTCTTCTTTTAATATTGCGGACTGGCGCTACAGAATCATAAACAAAGAACTGTACTAAATACTAGAAACCACGTCACTTGTTGGCTACAAACAGCGGTAACGACTAAAATGGATGGCAAAAGCAATCGAAAAAGTAAATAATGACATAATCCAAATGTTGATATCGCACATCACTTCATACAAAAGGTTAGGAAGGAAAATCCCATAAATCCTGCGCGATAGCACTTGCTGAACTTGAGAAAAGTATTTTCCAGAAATATTGATTTAAGAGAAACATTTTGTAAATTTGAACCGAAAACAGTATTGGATTCTCGATCAATAAATGCCAGATGTTTCCTTGTAGGGAAATGGCTAATATTAACATTTCTATTTCCGGCTTGTGGAGGCAACACAAGGTTGCGATGCTCATAAGGTCACCCGACCTTATGATCATCCTCGATGATATCTATGATTCTGATTCTGATATTGATGATGAATATTTATTATTCTGATTTATGATAATGATGATGAATATTTATGACTCTGATTTATGATAATGATGATGAATATTTATGATTCCAATGTTTGATAATGATGATGAATATTTATGATTCTGATTTATGATAATGATGATGAATATTTATGATTCTGATTTATGATAATGATGATGAATATTTATGATTCTAATTCATGATAATGATGATGAATATTTATGATTCTAATTTATGATAATGATGATAAATATTTATGATTCTGATTTATGATAATGATGATGAATATTTATGATTCTAATTTATGATAATGATGTGATTTGACAATTATCTGACATTAACCAGTAAGATATGACCACCCACCACACAGCCAGGGGCTGAAGCCTTGCCCATCTATATTTTCAAAGGAAGTTGTGGGCGAACGTCATAGCCGGATATCGAGAATTTTTTTTTTTTTTTCTTTTAAGGCATAAAGCATATGTTAGGCCTTTTGGTCTTAGAGTCACGTTTAGATTCTTGGGAACCACTACAATGGGGGGACTGGGTTACCCGAACTGAATGTATTTCTAACTCGGTCCAAAGTTGTCGAGCTTTTTTTATCATATCATGTTACCATATCGCACAAATTTTGCAATGGCGCAATGTGCCTGGCATAATTTAATCAGTCTGCGAGTTGTGATGAGTATGTTGAGTTTCGTATAGTCGTATTTCAGCAAATAATAATAATAATGTTAATAATAATGTTAACAATAATAATAAGCTTAACCACCATCTTTAGGATATATATATATGTGTGTGTGTGTGTGTAAAGAAAGAACAATAAGATATATAATTCGGTGTTCTTATAGATATTTTTATTTTTACAAAATAGTGCTCAATGTATATTTACATAGCATTATATATATATATATATATATATATATATATATATATATATATATATATATATATATATTTACAGAGCATTATATATATACATATATATTTACAGAGCATTATATATATATATATATATATATATATATATATATATATATATATATATATATATATACATTTACAGAGCATCATATATATATATATATATATATATATATTTGACAATTGGAAAAACGTACATGAAATTCTAATGTTTCGAGAAAATATCCGATGATGCATTTCGACTATTTGGGCTTCATCAGATCGAAAACGAAAACTTGAATTGTGTGTGTGTGTATTTGTGTGTTTATTAAAATAGATCGTATATTTTTCCCAAGTCGGCTTAGCGCCTGACTAAAAAAAAAAAAAAAAGAAAATGAATGGCTTTTTTTTAAAAAGTCGTTAAAATTTTAATGTTTTTTGCTTTAAGTATCCGAGTTTAGAAAGATAAATCCATCAAAATGTGGATAAAATAAATGAAAGATTTGTTTGGTTTTTGGTTTTGTTTTTTATCTATACGTTCTCTCCGCCGACAATATGTTATAATTTTGGGTAAATGGCCGCGACAGAATTATACATTAATGTCGGGATCATTTACCCAAATTTATAACAGACACACACAAACACACACACAAACAAACACACATACACATACACACACACACACAGATATATATATATACATACATATATAACACATAATGTGTGACGTCATTTGTTTACATTTAATATGTCATGAAGGTACGTGAGAGATTCATGGAAGATTGAAGTTTAAATACAGTAAATTCGACCTTGCTAACCGAACGCTCCTACGTGGTCAAATCGGTAAAGGCACGTCAAATGCCGGTTTCGTATAGGATACAGGTTCGAAACCTGTCGGAGGATGAATATTTTCTTAGAAAATTTCTCGGGCATTTAGGCCGGTAAATGTTGTTTAATACTGTTTATTATAAACAGAGCATTTACTTAAATATTTGTATCTATAAAAAGAAAATAAATATATATTTATATATATATATGTATATATGAAAACTGTTATAATTGTTTCAACGAGAGAAAAATGTATATTTAAAAAAAGAAAGAAAGCGTTTTTGGTTATAATGTAGATTTGTTTTTTGTATATATTATATTTTATTCTTCATATTTTTGCTACACGTGTTTCCGGTCTCCTGACCTTCTTCAGGCAAATTAAAGGAATACATTTTTGAAGGAATAAATTTCCTTATGTTCTTTTAATGTTTCATTTTCTGTATTTGTAGTAAGACTTGGTTTCATTTTTAGATTGTTGGTAAAATGAATTTCTGCCTTAGCCTTAATAAAATCATTAGGTTTGGTCTTAGTGATCGCGATGACAAATGTGATGATGATAGATTCCTCCTATCTCCACATCCCCTAAGACTGTCAAATCTATTTCCATATTTTGGTGGGTGGAGCCTCAAAAAATGCTCAGTGTAAAAAGTCATGATACTATTTCTGACCTTATGTCTTTGGTTGGGATCCGGAAAGGAAAATAAAACAGTAATCATAATAATAATAGCCGTCCTTAAGATAATATGTGCATGAAATTTTAAAGTAAAGGCTTTTCACGAAAGATAATTTAGTCAATCCTAATATCAAGAATACTAACGATAAATTGTTTATAATGCTCATCTTGCTGACTTTTGATGCTGAAGCCTATCCCACTGACTGCTTACATATAAAGGTGACCTTTTACTGGATTGAGTAAAGCTTAATAAATGTCCACAAAGACATTAAGAAAGAAAGGAAAACTTTATCACTGAAGCTCAAACATTCAATGACACAAGCCCCCTCCTGTGGAAACCAATGTCCAAACGTCTCCCTAATCAACTAACCGGATATAAGCTTCGATTTGACATTTGAAAAGGCGGAGCACTTGTGACAAGGTTGACTGCGGTGTAGAAAGATTCTTGATGTAGGTGAAGTACTTAACGAATTTTCAAGTCGTAGGCCACGTAATAATGGAATTGTACTCTAGCAACGATATAAATCCAAATACCCTTTCTTTATTCCAATACCACATACTGCTCTACTAACCCTTTTTATATTTTACTTTCTTTCTTTCGTTGTATTTGAATTTTCTAAAATATATTGTCAATTTATTTCTTTATTCATTGCTTAACTTCTTTTCGTCTATTCATTGTTTATTTTTCTCTTTCAAGAATTTTTTACTAAGCTAATAATTGCTGCAGAATGAAATCCTATATATTAGGTTGGTGCAAAAATAATGACGTTTTCTCACATAGTAACATATGTTAGAAAACGTCATTATTTTGCAACAACCTAATATATATATATATATATATATATATATATATATATATATATATATATTATATATATATATATAGAGAGAGAGAGAGACAAAGACATAGAGAGAGAGAAAAAAAAAGAAAGAGATATGATAAAAAAATTGTTTTAATGTATGTTATATTTATGGGTTAAAGGGCAAATATAAAATTTGAAAATTGAAAGCAACACCCAACGGCGACACCCATATCCATATATATATATTTAGTCACGAAATATATATATATATATATATATATGCATACACATTTACATTTATATAAACAAATATATATACGTTACATACACACACACACGTATATATATACATTTAAACAAGAAATATATATATATATATATATATATATATATATATATATATATATATATATATATATATACATACATACATTTAGTCAAGAAATCTTATTTTCCATTCTGAGAACAACTAGTTATGAATATATATATATATATATATATATATATATATATATATATATAATATTTATTATAATAAATGACAATAAAACTATTTTACATCGCTACAAAAAACATTCATGTTTCAGTACTAAGATGGTACTTCATCAGGCGATGCTAGATAACTTATGATAAAAATGACTTAGTTTGAATTTTTTTTTTCAATAATCTTTACCTCTTTTTATAGTTAAAGGATGGAATAAGGTCAGAAGTATTCAATGGTCGTTACGTAATATAAATTAAATACTGTAGTCTTAGTATAAGATAAAACGCTGCCAACAGTGGGCTAACCAGAATATTTTTAAAATTTAAATTACGTAACGGCTAGTCAATAATCAGCACCTCAATATTTTTTTGTGCATGAAATTCCAAGTTGTGCTATCCGGATAATACATACATACATACATACAAACATATATATATATATATATATATATATATATATATATATATATATATGGTTGGATAGATGTGAGCTTGTGACCCTGGGTTTCACGCTTTAGCGATCGTCAGACAAAAACCCAGGGTCACAAGCTCACATCTATCCAACCATATATGTTAACTCTATCTCTGATATTGACCGCTTTCTAATAAGTACCGCGCATATAATATATAAATAATTAAAACATATATATATATTTATTTATATTTATATACACACACTTTTCACACACACACACATATATATATATATATATATATATATATATATATATATATATATATATTAATTTTTTCTTCAAATACATTCGACTACCTCAGTCCTTATCAAGAACCTGTCCTTGCCTGTATGAAAAATAAGCTTTCTTTGCCAGATACAGTAGTTTTAGATCTCTGAAATTTGAATTCCAATAAATTCAATGGACGTCATTTGTAACAGCTGAATGATTAGTGCATTTCGAATATTTATACAGTAAGTGGTACATTGCAGTAGTTATAAAATGATCTATATGCAAACAATATATATATATATATATATATATATATATATATATATATATATATATATGTTTGAATAAAAACAGACCACTTTAAGGTTCCATGTAATAAATTATTTCACCACGGCCCTTTTAAATGGCTCTGCATCATCAGACTTTACTTCCAATGGTTGAAATGAAAAATGAAAAAAAATTTACACATTTTTGACGGGCATTATTAAACGTAAATTAACGAAGTGAGGAAGTGAGGGGAAGAGAAGATATGAATGAGTTAGATGTACCATTTCAATTCCTTATCCCTAACCCCACTTGGTGTTGGCGAGACATCATTTAACTTAACGTATGTTATCTCGAGATGTGGATGGGTAAGGGGTGAAGAAGAAAACCGACATAAAAGGAAGAAGATACAATAAAATAAACCATGATCATGAGAGAAGGTTTGACTCAATTTCTTGGACGCTGTTATTTCGCATTACTTTAAAGGGTATATTTGGGGGTTAAAGTTTGATATAAATATAAATGTCTACAAAATCTACGAAGAATTTAATTTGATCTTTGTTGGAGTTTGGGGTATTTTATATGAAATAGTCGATTGGAAAAAATTTCTAGAAAGCACATTGAAATAATAATTCATTTTACATCTAGCAATCTTTTTTTATTTTCCTGAACTTTTTTCTTGTTGATTATTAAGTTGACATCTATTCGTTTGAGTGACTGTTTTTAGATACCTACATAATTATCAAAGGTTATTCCAATTTAAATAATTTTATCATCAATAATGATTATTAAAGGGTAATATATTTCAATTTAAATTAAATTATCAATTTAAAATTTTCCTCCGTATTATTTAGACTATATATATATATATATATATAATTCTAAAGAGTCAGGAACTACATACCTAGGTTTCACCTAAACGGATCTTCAGGGTAAACTGGCCATTTAGCTGAAAATAGTTCTTAGCTCTTTAGGAATTTTTTTTTCTAATTTTCTGCTATACTTAGCTCTTTTTTTTTCAATTATTTCTTTTTTCTTGGGATTGGATATTAAGGCACGAATTTGATTCCGTTATATATATATATATATATATATATATATATATATATATATATATATATATATATATATGAAAAAATATAGTCTTAAGGTGTGCTATATTTATGGGATAAAGTGCTCAATATCAGAGATAGAGCGTGTGTAAAAATAAAGTGAACATAGAAGTCAACACTTAGAGGCGACAGTCTCTTTCATGCTAGATACAATCGTCAGGCCACATGTGCTGTTATTTTTTCTTGGCTATTTATATATATACGGGTCAGTGGCGCATTGTGTGTAGTTTATTATGGCGGTTATTTTACCGGAAGTCGTTTATTTATTTATTTGGGTTAAATTATTTGGCTTGTTTTTATTTATTTTTATTTTTTGTTTCCTATTTTATTTATTTATTTATTTTTTAATCGGTGTTTTTATTAACGTATTAAAAAATTGTTTATATCACTTATTTAATAGTTTTGTTTTCGTTTGAGAATTTAATTAAAGCTAATTATTCAATTTTAGGGTTGAAAATGCACCACTGACCCGTATATAGCATGAAACAGACTGTCGCCTCTAAGTGTTGACTTCTATGTTCACTTTTACATATATATATATATATATATATATATATATATATATATATATACCTAAAGAGCCAAGTAATATATATATATATATATATATATATATATATATATATATATGGGGGTGTATGCGTGTGTTTAACCCCGTTAGAAATCGTATGAAAACATTTGATTTAAATAATATCACTAAAATCTGAATTCTGTGTAAAAGTAGGCTCACACGACCTCCAAATTAAAATTTCCACATTATTTATTTACCAATCAGCGACATTTTGTTGTTTACTACGAAAATTTGAAGGCTAGCGATTAACACAATTTTACTCGCCAAAATAGAAATTAAAAATTGGGAAATATATTTATTAACCAATAAACCTTTCCGTTAAGTAAACCAAACTTTTAACTTATTGTGATCAGATATTTTTCTTATAAGAAGGATTGGGTAAAATAACAAGATTTAATTTTTCAGTTTAAGCCATTGATCTCGGATGTCGACAATACAGATGTTTTATATATCGTTTAATTTATTGAGCTATAAGACACTTCTGGTAAATATTTTCTCGCTTTTAAAGTAATTCGCACAACACGAAAAACATACGAGTGAGATATATAAACAAAGTGAATTGTAGCAGTAGTAATAATATAGTTTTAATTGGCTGACAGTTGGAAATTACACGCATACATAAGGTAAATACGGAATTTTCAAATAAAGTAGTCGTCTACATCTTTTACTTTCCTTGTTCTATCTCCTTTTTTTTTTTCTGATTCTTTTTTCATTTCTCTTTCTTTGTTCTGTTTCCCTTTTTTTTCTGTTTTTTTTTTCACTTTTTTCTATTTCCTTTCTTTCTTTTTTTACTGTTTTTTTTTTCACTTCTTTTTCTTTCTTTTTTATTTCTTTTTCCTTCCTTCTTTTTCTTTTTTATTGTAATTCTTTCCTTTCTTATTGTAATTCTTTTCTTTTTACTTCTCTTTATTTCTTTTTCTTTCTTTTGCTATTTCTTTTCTATTTAATCTATCTCTTTTCTTTCCATATATTCTTCCTCCTTTTCCTATTCCATATTATTCCTATTTCTCTCTTCTTCTTTCTCTCTTCTTCTTTCTTTCTTTTTCTTTCTTTCTTTTCCGTCTTTCGCTATCTCCTTTCTTATCTCCTCTTTAACTTCTCTTCTTTTTTCTTATCCCTTCCCCTTACTTTTACATCTCCTTTGTTTATTTTTTAATTTCCTTTTCAATCTTTCCTATACGTTGTTCGTTCTTTCTTTCGTCTTTTATTTTTATAAATTTTCTGTTCGTATTTCTTTACTTCTTTATTTTATATATATATATATATATATATATTTATTTCATTCTTTCTCATCTTTCTTCTTTTCAATTTTCTTTCTTTCTTTTTCATTATAAATTCCTCTTTGCTTCCGTTTTTTTCCCTTTACTAATTTCTATTCAATACCTTTCTACTTTAAGAGAAAAAAAAAACTACTTTGTACCAGAAAATGTGCCCCAAGCGGTTGTCGCTAAAGTTCCCTTGTCCGAGAGTCTATCAACAATTCTCGACGTCAACCATTCTTTCATCTTATTGAAGAGTCTTTCACCTTAACTGGACAATGTTCACTTTCTGACTTAGTGGATATTTCACACACATTGCTGCGTAAGTTTCCAAGTGTTTGACAAGAAGTTTAAAAGGCATTCCATTGATAGACGATAACCGACAGCTCTTTTTTTAACTATGAAATATTGAAACCATTTTTGCTTGACGTTTTTCGTCTAGGCCAAGGATGGCCAACCTGTAGCGCATACGCCATAAATGGCGTATTGGATCCTTACAAGTGGCGCATTGCATCCTTTTGATGAAAAGAAACTAAGCCACTTCTACTCATTCATTTCAGTGATTTTATATTTATTGCACTTCATTTGCGAAAGTGCTAGAAGGATACGCCCCTGGTCATAAGCATATATTTTTTTTCAGATAAATAGATTTTATTATAACTTAAAAATATGTCCATATTACAACACGTACTAAAAGGAAGTGAATGTTTGTGTGGCGGATTTAAATTAATCGTACAAAATATTGGCGCATGGAATCAAAAGGTTGGCCACCCCTGGTCTAGGCCGTAAAAATTTACATGAACTTTCTTCTTCAGATTTAGTAACCGTATCAACAGTCGATTTGTTAAAACCTACGTTGCACTATAAGTAAACCACTGATGGTCCGGTAAACATTGTCCAATAAAAGCCGGATTATCCGAACCAACAGCACCAGTAGAATTTCAATAATACAATTTTGAACCACTGCTGCATCTCTAGGAGCGCTACTGCCTCAGTGATAGAAACTTATATAAAAATAAATAACACGCCACCTTAAAGCAGTGAGTGACGCCACATACCCTGAATCCATCAAAAGATTCAGGATGTGGAATTAGGAAATACTAAACATTTCAAATACCATGACGTATGGATTAGCGATGACGAATTAATTCTAGGAGAAAATAACTAAATATAGAATAGGCTGCACAAGAGATAGTTTCACCCAATACTGCAAACTGATACTAAACCAAAAGAGAAATATCGAGTCGTGTTCTTAAATAGCCTCGTCAGATCGTGAATTTCATAGGGATGTCATGAGTGGTGCCAGACCTGTTCAGAAATAGTTAAAATATCAGCTGCATACAATCGCATTCTAAGATCAATGTTGAAAAAGGGCTTTGCGTGAGGGAAACCTGGGGTTATTGGCAAAGATCCTCACTCTTTGAACATTGTAGACTGTCGCTATAAAATCACAAAAAATGTACCAAATAACAAACTACATCACTTGACGACTACTACTAGACTTGAGAAACCTGTTTTCTCTAAAAGAAAAAGTGTTTTAAAAGACAGATTAATCCTAACCGAAAATGGGATTGGCTGCTCGGTCAATGAATGCCGAATATTTCCTTATAGGGAAACGGCTATTATCCCTAAAACCATTGCCATTTGTCAACCTGTTTATTTAGTTTGGCTATCGCATGAAATTGAAAATGATTCATTGTAATCTTGTCCGGTTCCCTTCCAAAAAGCTAAGCAAATTATTAAGAAACAGGAAAAACAACCCACCTTTCGCTGAAATCTGTCGAAATCAAACGCTTTCTATGAAATCTGATTTTACCCTAAGCTGATGCTTAAAGAAAAGAACTAGATCCTGATGCGAGTAACGTTCATCTCTCAAGATTCTCTCCTTTCGTGACGTCAACACCACCAGTTTTGCCACGGCTAGTAACGTAAAAACACCATCTGTTTTAAACCGGAGAATGGGGGCGTCACATTGTCACACGCGTACGCAAAGATCAATAGACACAAGCCGATCGCGAGAGATAAGAGCCGTCAACTCGCCGACATAATCCCAGAAAGGGCGCACCTGAGGACAAAGGTAGAAGGCGTGCGAAGCCGTTTCCTCTAAGCCAGGGTCACACTTATGACAGTCAGGCAAATCTGCCTCATCCCATTTGAAGATAGGTCATTGAGAAGTAGCGCGTTCCGAATCAATCGCCAGCTAAGCGAAAACTCAGGGTTGCTGAGATAATCCGCCGCTGACGCCCAGGACTAGAAAGAGCGCAACTCTGATGCCGACAAGCTGATCCGGTCGCACAGAGAATCCTTCTCGACCCTCTGCACTAATTCACGATACAATGACCTGCCACGACCGTGACAACGCTTAACCCAGTAAATGGGATGAGTGATGGTAAGGCTAGGGAAGGCGTTCCTAACAATCCGCGCCATAATCGAGTCCTCCGTCAAAACACGACGTAGAAAAGCCAAACTTGAGGCGTGTTGATGATTCGCCAGCTATGGCAATCCCAGCCCCCAAGGGTGGTTAAAAAATGTTCGATTGCTTCCATACGGCTCTTGCAAAAAGGAAGTACAGCCAAGCAGTAAAGGATGAGGGGTAAGATGTAAGTGGCACACGCCTCAGCCCTACCACTTCGAGAACAAGCTTCTTCGGAGCCAAGTTCGGATCGACGCTCCTACCTTTGCCTGTGCCGTTGACTAATTCTGCTTTAGCTGAAGTGTGGGCCCGAATAACACTCCAAGAATCACACTCCGTCAGTTTAACCAAATTGCACCGGAAGCGTGACCCCCTTCCAGGCACCTAACCGTAAGGCGGAAGAATTGTTATAGTTAATCTTGGCCCCCGTCACCTTCTTGTACCGTTCAAGTTGCTTCTGTACCACCTTAATATCATGGCGGCACGACACGAAAATGGATACGTCATCGGCGTACGCAGAAACTCTGGTTCGTGCTTCACCAGGAACAGCGATTCTACGTAGGGCTGGACTGCATGCCCTGTTTTTTAGCTGGCGAAGGAGGGCTCCAACGCCAAAGCGTAAATTAAGGTTGACAGTGAACAACACTGTCAGACAAACCGAGATACTGCAAAAGCGCCTGACCGCTTTCCGTTCACTTGTACCATAGTACTGGGAGAGCGATACAGGAGGAAGATCCACTTGCTGCCTTGACATCCCTCCTCACCAACTGTCCACTCGACAGAACCACTGGGGGCCTTATTTGGTTCTACCGCCCTGGGATGCTCTATTGTCGGTTAAGGCTGTGGGGCAGGGTTTCTGCGGCCTTCCACAAAGATGTTTCGGTTACCGCAGGTGATAGTACTGGGGACTTCTTTGAACTTTGGCCGGGTCAATATCATCCTGATTTCTTATTCACTGGTGGCAATACCCGCCTTGCTTTTGATGGAGGATATCCCCTCCGTATGACAATAACCTGAGAAGAATGGCCACAAATGTCCTTCAGTGATTTACATGCGTACCCCATGAAAGGTAATCCCGTGACCATGTATTCGGTTTGCAGTTTGAGAGACTTGGTGCTGACCATGCTGTCGGCTAATACTTTTTCAGCTTCCTCTGTTGCCAGCAGAATGTCTCACATTGCTTTTGATCTGCAGGTCAACACTTTGGCCACAATATTCAAGGCCTTGGGGGTCTCCTCCATCATCTTCCTATTTACAGCAATGAATTTTCGCGTCTTGACATCAGCCTTCAACAGGGAGATAGTTCTCGTCGTAATTGCTTCCATTACAGAAGGCTTTGACAAATGTTCATGGTCTAAGATGTTGTTATACTCCTCTCATGCCCTTGAAGCATTCTGGTCCTTTTGGGGGGCTTTCCTCCGCCAATGCTGAAGTCGACGATAGTGTAGCCAATGGCTCTTTTTCCTGGGGTATCTCTGTCATAGCGGGAGGGTATTCCCATCATGAAACAAGGAAAACAAACAGAAAAGACAAAAACAGCACAAAAAAAAATTAGAAACTTCAAACTCACTACTTGGACGGGTCAACACAATATACAAGCAAAAGTTCACAGCTAGCAGGCAGATAAAAAAAAATCAGATAGGCTATAACAGAATACAGATCCACCCGTCAGATTCAAACCTCAAAAAAGAATTTCTATTCAACTTCCACTTTCTCAGTAAGAGAGCGCGCTGTGGTGGTACTCCGATACTCCGCAGCATTCACCCTTTTTTAATTTACTACTCCCTCTAGAATTCGTATTTTTGTCTTTTTGGATTTATTTGTATAACCCCTGACAATTTCTTTTACGTTTACTGAAATCCAACCACATTCAAATAGTATTGACCCTTTATTGGACCTGCAAAGCCAATATGCAGCCTTTCCCAAGGTTTGTCTGTCTTTGGCCAAAGGTTAAATTTTTCCGTTGGGGCCTTTGTTGCCACCGCACAAGCTTTGCATGTTTTTACATTCTTTCTATATCTTTCTCCATATTCGGCCAAAAACCATCGCTTCTCATTAAAGCTTTCAACCAATTACCTATATCGAACACACTGCTACCTCCTTAATTAGACTCCAAACATTCCACCTCTTGAAGCAGAGAGCGATTGATAAACGTTTATTAACTCATAATTTACCAGAACCTATAAGGAAGATTCTGCTCGATAATACAATAATTGTTTTCAAATCATATAGTCGCAGACAACTTACTATAAGAGAGGCATTACTGATTAAATACCGTTCTCCTGCTATTAATCTTACACTGTTTCGCAATGGAGATGGCGCGTTAAATGTTTTTTTAAAATAGAAGTGATGTCCAGGTCAGCCTGTGGCGCATAGAACGTGACAGCCAAAAAACTGCATACAACTTCCGCAAGAAGAAAACAAGACTAAACTACTATGAAGAATTACTTCACCATACCAAAAACAACAACCTTGATAATGGTTATGTAACTATTCAAAAGCACTTGGAAGAATAATAACGTTGGACAATTTTTTACACTGTTTAATCCCTAAAAGATGTCAGAATGGTGGAAAAACTCCCAAATACCACTAACACAGAAGATTAATTAAATCTTCCTTGTCGGCTGTTTTCAGTGAAAAATGCATGAAGGAAAGGTTGCTGCCCAAATATACATTAATATATATATATATATATATATATATATATATATATATATATATATATATATATATATATATATATATATATATAAGGTTGGTGCAGAAATAATGACGGTTTTTGACGTATTTTTTAACGTCAAAAACCGTCATTATTTTTTGCACCAACCTAATATATATATAAAGAGAGAGAGACATTATTTATATCGTTTCTGGGGCGTGTTGTTTTTCTGATATTGTGGTCATTTTGATTACATATTTGCATCATGCACATACGAACACACACATACATATTAGGGCCATTCAAGTAGGATTTTGTCCTTTCTTGACTTACTTGTATTCCGTAATGTACAATTATTGTTTTTGCGATGATCGAAGAAATAACGTATGGCCCGTTCTTCGATTCACTGTTGCGAACTCCGAGATCAGCGCACTCTCGATACATTTTATTCTCACCATTCTCTCCTGATTAGAGTAATATTTTTTCAATCATAACTGTGATCAAATTGTATAACGTTGAACTACCAGTACATTTAGATTGTTGCTATGCAGAATATCTCTCCGGGTTTCATATAATTATTTTTTAATTTTCTGTATGTTTAGCCGATGTATATTAATGGGCATTTTGTATCGTCTATATTGTATAACCCTGACTCTATTATGTTGATACTATCTCGTTTGATATTAACTATATCTTTTGTGGCTTTAGGGGTGATGATGATAGATTTTGAGGCCCGGTAGAGTAAAGGATAGCGGCTCGGATTGAGCCGAGTTCAAATTGCAGGCGAATCCATTATATTCACTTACGTTCTAATACCATTGGCAAAAGTATGAATCCTCTTCTTGTTCCCAAGTTACGGATAAATAGCAGGACAGGCCGGTTTCTATAGCCTTGGATGGCAACTGGTCTACCGCAGAGAGAAATGGCAACCTAGCGCGGGAAAAATATCTGCCTCATCAGTCATGTATAGAAAGAAACATGACCGACTTAGCGTGTATCACACATCGCACATAACTGACTGTCATGATATTGTTGATTAAGGTTGCAAGGGAGATAACTGAGGTAGAACTAAGTGTTTGATTTCGTCAGGATTTTTATTATTTGTGGGTTCTTGGATTTTGTAGGCTTTGCGTTTTAGGGTTTTGCAGAAAGCAGTTAGGGTATTGGAGGAGTCTGGCAATATTTCAATGTACAAGGTACGATGTATAAAGTGTCTTCAAATACTAAAGAGTAAATTGGTTCAATAAAATTGCCATTGGCTTCAACCACGACCTCCAGACGACTTTGCAATCTCCTGTATCTCACCTTGTTTAAGTTTGCCAATAATCCTTGGCTTCAGTTCTTTTTGGTGTTACAGGGAGTTTTATTGGTCTCTCGCTCAACTGCGTCCCACACATAATAATCTAAGGGGTTTCAGTCTGGAGAGTTACGTGGCCAGATGTAAGGTATGATGATATCGCAGAAATTGTCTGTCACCCATGACTGGGTTCTCCTGTTTGTTCGGGTTTGGTACAGAATCCTCTTGCCAGACAGAGGTTCATCCAGCAGGCACCCTCTTGACCCAGGGAAGCACTACCTCCTCAAGGGACTTGATGTAAGCTTCCGTGTTGAGTGTGAGGCCCTGCGGGAAGATGAATGGAGGCATAAAAAGGCCACCATTAGTGATCACTCCAAACATCTTCGTAATCACTATTAAACTCATCCATCTCTTTCTGAATTCTCTGCACTGTCCTCAGATTAACACCCAAACACTCTGAAATGTTCATATTGGAGCTTTCGATGTGAATGCCAAGCAGCAGAGCATGCCGTTTTCAAATTTCTGGCGAAGTGAATTGCATCATGGTGCTCTTTTTCTCACAGGTGGTGTCTAAATTACCCTACTATACTGTGCAGCTGACAAAATTAAAAAACAAAAAAACAAACAACGCGCATGCGCGAAATTAAAAATATAAAATAGCAAGAATTTACCCATCACACCATGTACTTCTGTCCTCCTCAGATCCTTAACCCTTCACTAGGGGTCTCTCTCACCTGGCTATAAATACTGACTGACCCTTCGCCTCGATCTCTTTTTTCCTCAGGCTTCAGCCTTACCACCTCGCAGATGTGAACGCTCACAGATACAGCGTTTCCCAAATGCTGGGAACACGCTAAGAACAATACACGTAGGTACGAACACTCACCACAACACACACATATAATATTCACCACACGCACTCTGTCCATGTAACTGGCCATTTAACTTATAACCTTTCTTGTTATTAATACATATATTTGTTTACGTACATTTATCGGTCTTCTGTTTGTTTTTCTTTGCCTTCTTTGGACTTAATTAAAGTCCAACTTTCTCATGTAGTTGGACGGGCCAGCAGGAAATTTCTACCCACGTGTGTTCTATTCGGTTGGTGCAAAAATAATGTCGTTTTCTCACATAGTAACATATGTGAGAAAACGACATTATTTTTGCACCAACCTAATACAATACACACTCATCACCGACACACTGTCCTCTACACTTCTCTTCTTTATTCAGGAATTGGGGGCTGCAGATCCTAAGAGCTCTTTAATCACTCCGAATTTTGTTTTATTGTTGTGGTGACAGTAAAATATATGAGGTCATTATTATTATTTTTGTTTTCGATAAACATTGAGTAGAATGACTTTGTGTGTACGTATTAACACGATGTCACGATATGGTAAGGTTTGTTATGTTATGTTTCGTAGGTGAAATTAATAGTGTTTTCTCTGTTGTTTAGTCTATCAACAAGACTTGGTAGCGGTGTGTCATGGCGGTGTATTATTAGGCAGGTGCAAAAATAATGAGGTAATAATGTCGTTTTTTGACATTAAAAATACGTCAAAAACGACATTAATACGTCATTATTTTTGCACCAACTTAATAGTAGAGCATCGTCAGTATATAGGAAATATGTTGTGTTCTTTTGGAAGAGTACGCTGAAAACCGAAGCTTTTCTCTTGCGAAACGCGTCTTTGATTAAACATCTTCCATTTTCTCTCATCATTTTCCATAAACTTGTTATGAACCAGACCAATGCGAGTTGCTGTAAGGGAGACTCTTTGGGATCAAAACTACATAATTTTATCTATCATAAGAAATATTCCAGTCAGGATAATTTTATTCTAAGGAACATTTTTTTCTTGGATTTTTTAACTACAAGAGTAACATTTGAGTGGCTGTCTATCCGATAAACAAATGAGCAAATTCAATTCAAATATCACTTACGTCCGCACACATAAACACAAAAACAGTCACACACATATACACACACACAATAACTCATTAAATGCATTGATCTCAAATAAATGAAAAATAAATGAACATAGATTGAACAAATATATTTCAAATCAATTTGAAAATATAATTTATTATAAGAAGAAAACATCGAAAATTTTATTTGAATACTTCCTAAATTATTTTCCTTGAAAAATAAAGTGAAACTGTATTTTCATAATTTTGGGAAAAAATATCAAAGCCCACCTATTTTTCTTGAGGTAACCCCGGGATTAAAAAAAACAAATTCTGTCCCACTTGCGGGCCTAAGGCCCCACGTTGAGAATCACTTATTTAAAAAAAGTGAAATTACTTAATAGTTAAGCCTTCTTTATTTTTATTCTAACGAAATCTTCCTGTTTCTTAATACTTTGCTTAGCTTTTGGAAAGCACCTTTTTCTATCCCAATGCGCCTCCAGATTTCAATGTCATACCATCTAACCTCTGTTAAAACACTTCCTAGTTATGTCAATTTCGTATTTGCTACATTTTTTTTTATCTCTAACTTATAATTCGCATGTTGGAATGTATCTTGTGGCGACCAACAGCAATTCAATAACAACCGACTACACTACTGACTAAAATTGTTGGTATAATCAGATCTTTTTCAAATCATTGGATATAATTATATAGATAATTGAGTAATAAAAATTATTGGAAAAACATAGGTCACTAGATGTATGATATTCGTAAATATATAAAACTATATTTAATCTTGTATAATTGTAAACAAAAGAAAAGTAATTTTATGTCCAAAGTTTACGACATAAAACATTAATAGTCAGTTGCACATTCATTCAGATCTATAATTTTTCTCTATCTTTTCTGTAATATTTTACTAAATTAGCACAAAACCATCGACAGGGATATTTTTCCACATGTCAAGTTATAGCAGAATGCATGGTAATCTTACCATTTCGTTATTTTTTTTTTTCAATTCATCGCGTAAGTTTTCAATTGGATTCAGGTCTTGTGCCTGTCAAAGCTAATGTATAACTTTTATATTCTTATAAAGATATTACTGGAACAATTTGTCAGTGTATTTTGAACCATCGTCATTCAAAAAATTAATATCGACAATGCAATTAGATGCAGACAAGTGAATGTCCGTCCTGGGTATGACGATAAAATACATCCACGTCCTGGGTAAAACGATAAACTACGTCCAACAGAAAAACCTCTGCTCAGGAGGTTTTGAGGAGCATGGAACCACCTCTAAATTACTGACCGGAGGTGGTAGCAGCTGTTAGGTTCCTGGCTATGGGTAAATAGTTAACCCCAAAACTGGTGTAAAAACACTATTAAAGTGTAAAAATAGGTTATAGAATGTTATAGAATGTTATAGAATTTTTTTACCAGAAATACTTTGTAAAAAAATTATTACCAAGAATACATTTTTGTAATATATATATATATATATACATATATATGTATATATATATATATATATATATATATATATATATATATATATATATATATATATATATATATATATATATTATTACCAGAAATGTATTTTTGAAGAAAAAAATATTACCAGAAATGTATTTTTGAAGAAAAAAATGTTACCAGAAATAGATTTTTGAAGAAACAAATATTTTCAGAAATAGATTTTTGAAGAAAAATATATTACCAGCAATAAAAATTTTGTCGGCATTAAATAAATAACCCATTGAGGTATATATGTCGTAAAACAAATCAAACTAAACCAAACCAAACAAGTGAATGTTATTATTTCTACGCCTGACGTAAGCAAAGGACAAAAATAAGAAGAAAGACAAAAATGTATTAAAACATGGATTAATGACACTGCGATGAAATACAGAAAACTTTATACTAATAAATACAACTAATACGACTTGTACTAATAAATCTCCTCCCACTGTTTGATGAAAGAACACAACAAAAACTAGATTAAAGAAAAATAGTCAAAAATAAGTTTTTTTGTTGTGTTTTTTTTTTTTTTTTTCGGACAGGTGTCTTTCCACTAAACCAGAGATTCTCAATCGGGACCAACATGGACACCGGGGGTGACTATGTAACGTTACTAGTAGTCCACAAAAAATAGCAAATTGGGAGGTCATGGTAATAATTTAGTGGTCCATAGAGCAATTTCACTTCGGAACGATTGTTACAACTGAGAATTAAAAATTCTACAATAATCTACACCATATTAAAATAAGGAGAAAACAAGATCAAGTGATGTAAATTAGCGTACCTTTTACGCTACCGGATGTTTTGATTTTAATAAAACGAAGAAGGATATATAAAGGAAGGATTATATATATAAAGGAAAATTATATAAAGATTATAATTTATTATATAAGTTAATTTAAAATATTAATAATAAATATTAATTTTAAATATTGATAAAATATTAATATAAATTAATTAATATAAAATATCAAAAATATTAATAATAAAATTAATTTAATATATAAATTATATAAGGATTATATATAAAAGAAGGATTAACAGTATTAAGCTCTTCCGCAGCAGAGGAAATTTCCGGCAAAACGGTCTACTTTAAGGGCCTATATATTTACTAGTGTACATAAATGTTCCATAGAATTTAGTTGTTAAATAGACGTTTCTTTTCACTAAATTCGTTTTACTTCAAAATAAAGTCTATACATTTATTATTTCTATAATACAATTCCTAAACTTTTTTTATTAGTAAAAAAAAAAAAATATGTTTTTCATCGAATGTTTATGGGGATGCACAAAAATTTAAGAGTAAAAGTGGTCCAAGGGTAAAAAAATGGTTGAGAACCTCTTGTCTAAACTCTCAATCTATGTTTAAACTTTATATTATGGCATCTTCTATTAGGAACATAAAACTAGTGAGTTTGGGCCGAAAAGGGTTTAAAGTTTTGTGGGCCACTAGGAACCTCTTCTCGCCACTGTCAACTGGAGAAAAATGGCGTGGTTTGAACACGTTACAAGACACGACATCCTGTGCAGTTCCATCATGCAAAGCACCGTTAAATGTAGACGTAAGATATATATATATATATATATATATATATATATATATATATATATATATATATATATATATATATATATATATATATATATATATATATATATACATAGGAAATAGGACGCCAACGCAAAACTAGTTGGACGATGTCAAACAATGGGCAAGTATGACTATACCAGAATTGCTGATGGCCGCCGTTTCACAGACCGTTGTGGTGGAGATTCAATATGGCTTCTGCATCCGGATTCCCTGTACGATTACAAAAGTCCAGGAGGAGATTATGATGATGATGATGATTACGTGCAATAAATTATAGGTAATATTGCTTTTAACGCAACGAAAAATTTAAACACAGCTGATTCTATTGTGGCCGTACAAGTTAGTCTACAGAATAAATACAAAAAAATGATATTGAATAGGTTTTTTTATTCGGCCTTGTACAAAATTGTCAAGAACTTTATTATAAAAAAGAAATAATGAAAAAAATATTAACACGACGTATCAAATCTAAAGTCAACGTTCCTATATATCCCAACTTGTCGATTTGCGATAAAAAAATATAATATTTAGCCGACATGATGTCTCTTTTACTCCCTCTTGTAACATTGATGATTTGTATTTAAAGACTGTGTTGTGGCGACTTCTAAAATGATGACCCCCTTCTACTCTGACACGTGCGGCAGAAAGGCCTCTCTTAGGGTGATTGGAGGTTTTGAGGAGAGTTAAGCCACCTCTCAATTGCTGTTGTTTCCACGTTCATCCCCAGGCGGTGTGGTAGCATCTGTTGGGGCCCTAGCTCTGGGCAAATAGTGAACCCCCAAACAATAAACAAAACAAGTATAAAAATATATTTCTATAGTAAAACGGTAAGTATTTATAGTGTTGCGGGATGTTTGCTGTGTTTATATAGAAAACACGTGTTTCCTGGTATTATTTTCCCCATAATATAAGTAATAAATGAGTAATATAAAATATTTGTTTGTTTGTTTGGGTTTTATGGCATATCAACCACTGTGGGTTATTTAATGCCAAATCCAGTTTATATGAATTTTAAATGCCTATTTTGTATGGAACAACCTAGAGCTTATTTGCTTGCACACTGCAAAGTAATCCTAGGTATTTTTGTTTAAGTCAAGAATTTCCATTTGATAAGGACAATTTATTTGCAAAATGATAAAAGGTAGAATATGTTGTTTATACATCAGTCTATATCTTTGATAAGAGACCAATTCTTTTTAGAAAATCCAATATATTTTTTGGTTCAGTTTTTGCAAATAATTTCATGTTCTCCGTGTTATAGAATTTTATACGGATATGTGTGAGGTTTGTACATTCTATTAGTATATGTTTTACAGTGTATTGTTTTCCACAGGAACATTTAGGAGGAGGTTCTTGTTTTAGTACGAAAGAGTGAATCAGTCTTGTGTGTCCAATGCGTAGTCAAACAGTGGTGGTTATTCTTTTCTTGTTTTAAGATTCAGTTACATTTCCTTTAGAATTGGTTCTATTTGATAGAGTTTATTGTTGGTATTTTTGTCCCATAGTTGTTGCCATTTTAGTGTTATTGTTTTCTTGACTTTATGTTTTAGGTCAGTGTATGGGATTCGTGATACCACCAGCAAGAATCAGGATGTGCACGCCCCTCAAGTGAGCGGCCAACACCTCGAATCCTTATCGGACACGGTACCGCACCTGCGCAAAGACCAATACTAAAATAATATATAATAAACGGCAATGCATTGCCAAAAGTATTACAATTACAATAAAAGAAGAAAACATTTAAAGACTAGTTACATAAAGCGTTTTAATCAAAGAATGTGTGTCGGCCTCCGTAACAGACACGGATATGAAAGAGTACGAAAAGTCACGAGAGAAATGTAAAACACTGAAAGTAAAGAGATTCCACTTCTTCTCCCACATGTGACTCCATCTTATAGTCTGTATTGCAAAAGAGGAAAGTAAATGAACGAGAATGTCATATTCTATTCATGGCCTTAGATTATTGGCAAAGGATTCTTTGTTGTCGTTGGACATAGTCCCTTTCCTTTCAATCACTTCCACCATCAACCACGTTCTAACCAAACGGCCGAGTTGAACGCAAAACTTTCTGACGATAACGCGAATGGCGCTGTTTATTTTCGGGAAGTGGAGTAGGATAACCCACAATAGTAAAATGACCAGTAATACATTTTATCTGTAATTGAAACCATAAAACTGTATTCAAAATGTTTACATTTCGGCATTAAATAACCCATACAGTTTGATAATCCGCTAAACAAACTCAACTAAACTAAAAGAACGCGACATTCTATCAGAGAAATGAAATTTAGATTTTTATCATTGCCTTATATCATTGAGTAATAAACTGATGCTGACATAACGCTTCCTCTTCAGGACGTGAGCAATTATGGCTCTTCACGACTTCCTATCTATTGTAGTTCTTAGCAATGCTTTTCATTTTACTATACCTCCCACACCTTGTTCTGCTATCTGTTTGCACAAGTTAATCAGGTACATTTCTCGCTGTTTATCTCTTCTTCCCTTGCCTTCATTAAGTTATGGGAGTGTCAGATTTTACAAGCTTTCTATCCAGATAGCTATTAATGTCAACAACTGAGCACAAATAGTTATTAATTTAAAAAAATAGTAATTAATGTATAATTTTAAATTTCTTAATAGAAAATAAAAGTAATTAATATTACTAAAATCATAAAAACAAATTAAAAATCAGAAAAGTCAGATTTTTACATATAATCTTTTACTACATGTACAATAATGTCGTTTTTAATTAAAAAAAAATTTAAAAATAAGCATAAATGCGTAAAAAAAATGCGTATCTTATTGAAAATTCCTTTCGACTCAAAGGGTAGATCAGAAGCCCTACTGTAAGTACTGCGAAACACTGCCTAGACTCGCGACCCAAATTTCAATCAGGGATCAATTAATAAGAGAAAAAAGAGCCCGTGGAACGATTCTGTTCTCATAAAGAGCGGCCTCGTTTTGCAAAACAAGCCATGGCAAATACTCAGCCTTCCCCGTCTGACCGCAACCGCACATACGCAGGTAATATCACATTTTTTTCCATAATATAGCTATTTGTGCCATGTTATAATGCTTATTACCTAAACAATAATAATACTGAATAATTTTTTTTAAACATTAAAGTATATTTAATCACATCTCCCTAATAGCTGTCGTGATCTTTAAATCATCTACTCTGATGAGTCAAAATTCGTGATATATATATATATATATATATATATATATAGTTAATGGTAGAAAGAGCCGCTGAAACTTTATGCCATATAAATGCTCGGAAGAGTATCACTTGTACTCTGACAAGACAGCTTTGCACACCGTCATGGTTGCATACCGCAAAGCAACTTGAATTATTGGGTTTCGAATGGCGTCTGATATTTGGTGGCAGATCAGTAGGGTAATTTTGTTCTAGCAACATTTGGGATTCGTCGACCAGGCCAGTCTCATGTTTTGGGGGAAATTCCTGGTGGAAGGTATTATCGCCGCCCCGTGGATAGGGGCAATGGTAACAGACAAATGATACATGCTCAAATTATATTGACATTCAGCACAAGGGTTACCAGAGGGATACACAGCAGGTCAGTTCAGTGAGATATGAGAGGAGAAGCACCACTAGCGGGGCTCCTCCTATTACTGTAACGACAACAGACAAAACTCCATATATGGGTTCGTGACATCGCTAATTGGAAATCTAGAGGACTGGACCCCAATTGTCAACAAAGAGCTGTGCATGTTGGCAGTGTTTCCCTGATGGTGTGATCAGTATTCATGAGATTGTATCCACTGGCCGGCCTAAACATGTTATTTGCCAACGACCGGTCATTGCTCTGCTTCCAGAGTATTTCTACCAATTCATGCGCTCCAAGTGTCCTAACAACAAAGTCCTATTTAAGCAGAATAACGAACTGTATCATCACGACCAACTTGCAAATAACTAATAGAATTCATGAGACATTCGCCAATGAGTTAACCACCGCATTCGTCCTAACAAGCCCTATCGAGCAGTTATGGGACGTAGTGGAGAATCTTATTCACAAGTTGGTGCATCTTTAAATATCAGGAAGCTATCTAGATAAGCATCTCTGAACATCTCTCCAGAAGTCCACAGACTATTTGTCGAATCGATTTAACATCGAATTTCTATATTTCGGCATGCTAGAAAAGGTCCAATATAATTCTAGTTGCCTGTCTTATAACGTATGGTTCGTCATATTTGCATTGGCTAATCTAATCTTTATTTTACCAGATATATATATCAAATCTAAACGTCAGATTTCTGGAAAAAACGGCTCGAACTGTATACTATTCATCGGAGGCTTTTGAAATTATTCCCGCCGTGAGCGACTTAAGGTTTAAGCGCCATTCGCGTTATCGTCAGAAAGTTTTGCGTTCAACTCGGCCGTTTGGT
Source organism: Acanthosepion lycidas (assembly GCA_963932145.1). Classification (NCBI taxonomy): domain Eukaryota; kingdom Metazoa; phylum Mollusca; class Cephalopoda; order Sepiida; family Sepiidae; genus Acanthosepion; species Acanthosepion lycidas. The sequence goes on along the minus strand of OZ010591.1, from coordinate 71,030,307 downwards.
TAGAACGTGGTTGATGGTGGAAGTGATTGAAGGGAAAGGGACTCTGTCCAACGACAACAAAGAATCCTTTGCCAATAATCTAATCAAGAATTTCTCCAGTGACCACGCTTGGGTCATAGTTCATTAACTTTTGTTCCTTTAGGCCTTTACTTCCGTTTGACCATCATCTGTAGGACAGGAGTATCGCCTTTTTGCCAACAACTTCTTTATCAAGATATCTCACTGTCGTTTATTGTTCAGTGAGGTGTTTTTGAATGACTATTCTTCTAAGCATTGAGTTCGATTCGCTCTGATAGCGGCTCGGAATGAGAAATCGGAGAACCTAGCTCAAATATCAGTTACGTTCGTTTACATGAATTCATTTCCTCTCCCAGCTATAGATTAAATAGTCGGAGCTGTATGAGGAAAATCTTCGTTATTTTTGATATTGCAATATTCATCTGTAAAAATTATTCTTATAATCCAAAATAGGTCCTGGCTTTAAATAACACAGTATGGGTTGATAAGTAGTAAAAAAAAAATCAACCTATCAAACCCGACGCCATACTTGCAGACTAGAGGACTTGCGACAAGATAAGCTAATCCTATCAACATCTTTGTCAGATATGCACGCTAGACACATGACTAATTCTATATTGGTAAAAATGGTGATACATTTACGGATTCATATCCAACTATCGATATAATGAAATAAATCCAAGGGAATAAATGTTATATGGTGGTTACCTAGTTGGGTCTGCCTATCGAGGTTAAATTTCGACCGAGCTTTTCTTGCGCTCGCTTGCGCACAATTGCACTTGAGTAAATTATGGGACATATTATTATTTCAAACAGTTATAGTTTAAAGAGCTCTCTCGCCTTGGTTGGCAACCAGTGTAAGAGAAGGAAAATGGAATTCAAACCAATGGAGGATTGTTTGGAGAATGTGTAGCATACTGTGTATCATTAGAGTTAACACTTCTCCAGAAATGTTGATCTTCAGAAGACATCACTTTAATAAAATTCTATGAGTGGATATTCTAGTAGGTCGCTTCAAAATTTAATCTGTTAGACATACATGCATGTAAATAATCGAAGGTGTTTTAGACATATATCTGGTGTAACAGCAAAATTGAAAATTATTAGATTAAGCTCTGAACCGTTGTAACTTATAAATGATTAAAAATATCTTACTGGAATTCTCAGAGGTTTTATAACAGATGAGCAATAAGAATGTATAATTACACTCCAAACTTAACAGAAGAATCGTGATGAAAACGATCATAAACGAAAATGATATGTTCATCATTAATTAATCATAGCTAAGGATCGGAAGCTCATAAAGTATTAGGTTGGTGCAAAAATAATGTCGTTTTCTCACATAAAGTTGAACGTCAAAAACGACATTATTTTTGCACCAACCTAATAATAAAACAATGTACAAATATATATATATATATATATATATATATATATATATATATATATTAGGTTGGTGCAAAAATAATGTCGTAATAATGTCGTTTTTTGACGTATTTTTTAACGTCAAAAAACGACATTATTACGTCATTATTTTTGCACCAACCTAATATATATATATATATATATATATATATATATATATATATATATATTATTCCAGAATCATTTTCCAAAATTATTCAAAATGATTTCACGCCCCCCCCCTAACCTTCTAACTCTCCTGGACTAACAAGGTGCCTTACACGTTTCACGTACGATTTCATTTTCAAGTCTTTTTTCACTGCTCTTTGGATTTGTCATAGGTGTAAGTCCTCTCTCACCTGCCAAATATCTTATAGATTGAGTTGGATCTTTTGTAATTGATCTCTTTAATTCTAAGTTGAAATGATTATCACTCTACTTGTTGTGACCCCCTGATCCAGTTTTCCTCTTTTTAAAACTTATTCACCGTTCTCTTGATGGACTTTGAAGATGGAAGCCAAAGTATGATGTTGGTAAATTTACTGAAGGATGGAATGATCTTTTTCATTTCACCATTGCTCAGTTGGGAAGACAGTGGGTCTGTCAAAAACAATTTTAATCTGCTCTCTTTTTAGCTGTACATCTCAAAAGGTTTTTCAGCGATTTTGTAAGAATCGCTGAAAAACCTTTTGCTGTCAAGATGGCTAAATGTCTTATCTGGAAACCTGGAAAAAATATACTCAATTAGTTTAGTGTTTTTTTTTTTTAGATATTAAACATTATGTATGAGGGATAATTATGGTGTGACGCGATTTGGAAAATTTTGCTGCTACACCGGTAAATATATATATATATATATATATATATATATATATATATGTGTGTGTGTGTGTGTGTGTGTGTGTGTGTGTGTGTGTGTGTGTGTGTGTAAGGGCTGAAAGGTGGTGAACTACGAAACCTTTTCGAAAATAAAAAAAAAAACTAAGGAACTTACCTTCTCTCTTTGCATGTTTCATAATTAAAATCTGAAATATCTGTCTATATCTCTGAGATTATGTATTGTGACTACCTGCATTATTTATGCTATTCGGACCGTTATCCTCATCTTCATTGTCATATTTACAGCGTTTCGACCGTTGTACGCTCCGCCCTTCTTCCAATCACCTGAAGAATGCCGGAGCGTACAACGGTCGAAACGTTGTGAATCTGGCAATGAAGATTAGGAGTAATGTAAATAATGCAAGTAAAATCTGAAATTCCCTAAAAACGACAGACCATCGGATATAATGATTATTCATTAAATCCGGGCGCCGTTTTCTACTATTAAAATGTGGTTCTGTCTTGGTTGACTAACTAATTAGTCCGTAGCGAGTAAATACGTAGTTAATTTTCGAACAGCCTAATACATTTACTAATGTTACCTGGTAACATTAACATCTGTGCGAGGTCTGTCTAAAAACAAGTGAGCCTGGTGTCACAAACAATTTATTTCAATTCGAAAGAACAAACTACATGGTTTCCCATTCAAAGTAATCCCTCTCGGGTCTAATACACCGTTCCATCCTTCTCTGACACGCTTTCAAAACAGATCTCTTGGTGATCTCATTAAGCTTAGAAAAAATAAAAATGTCGCACAGAGCAAGATCATGTGAATAAGGAGGTTGCTCCCGTACGGTGATGTTCTTTTCGGCCAGGAATTGCCGGATGCTTAGTGCGCTGTGAGCAGAAGCGTTGTCGTACTGAAGCAACCACGATTTGTTCTGCCACGATCTCGTGCACTGTGAAAAGGAAACACCGCAGGATCTTTTTGTTGATCTAGTCCTGATGTTTAAGTACTCTTAATTCAGACAACGATGCAACATGAATATCAAAATTTTGTCTACAGTTCACCTTTAACCTTTGACCATATAGTCGAAGGTTCAGATCATTTGAAACTTGAAAAAGTCTCTCCTTTTTTAATTGTTGCTTCTCTTTCTTCATACTTTACGCATCTGTGTCGTGACCATTCAGAACCGAGTCGATCATGGCTCTCCACAATTTCCTGTATTTGTAGCTCTTAGTAAAGTTTGTCTTTTTACAATCTTTCCCAATTTATGTTCTAGCATCCATTTACAGAGGTTCGTATGATAGGTTACTTGCTGTTTTCTTATTGTCTTCAATATTAACTTGTGACTGTCAAATTCTCTAAGCACTCTTTCTGATTCTAAGTCAAAAGTTGCCAGGCGTCCTTTTTATTACCATTTTCATTAACACTTCCTCGTTACTCACATGCCCTATCCCCATTATTCTCAATATCCTTCTGTAGAATCACATATCTGTTGCCTGAAGTGCCTTCTCCTTATATGTGTGCTTTATTTAACGCCGAAATAAACTGAGGAATCTTACCCAAAACTACAACAATCTTATCTATAGCTGTCTTCTAGTATACAGACAGCACATCTAGTTTTATTTTTCATTTATTATACTGTTTTTTTTTGTTTGTTTTTTTTTGCTTTCTTTTCGACTTTATTCCTTAACTAGCTTAAAAGTCGCCTTATCGAGCGGCATTTCAGCTAGCCTCTGCAGAGGGATCTTGATTTGGCCTTCACCACAATATTTAGGGAGGGGTAGATGTGATAGGCAACAAAAAACTACAGGAAAATTCAAATTTGATCGCTGCATTTAGGTATTGAATTAATATTTAAGCTTACTTTTTGACGGTAATTCTTCTGCTGCCAATTGTTTTAAAGACGATTTGGTGTACGTAGGTCCTTACTCTCCGTACAAACAATTATTTTTATTTCATGGGTGACTTTTGCTGGATTCCGCAATCAGTTTCGATTATTCTCAAATTTATTTCCAAGTTATAAAAATTGTTAACATAAAAAAAAAATTTGACGCAAAAACTCAGGTACAAAAATCGACGGAAATAATCGCAGTAATAAAAACTTGGAAATCTAAAATTTCAAAAATGCGTGTTCGGATCCGGCCAGAAATTTTTTTGTTCACAGAGTCGTCCTGATTCCAAAATGGTATAATATGTTGGGCTACAGTCTCTAGGAGTGAAATTGCAAAAGCGTGACACAATGACACACTGATATTGGCATTTATTATATAGATATATGAATGAATGAAGATAACCCCTGGCTACGCTAGCGTTATTTCCATGGAATGTTTTCAGACGAACTATATTCCTTAGTTCCATTAGTTCTATCCTTCATGGCTAAGACCAGCTATTCAACGCAGACAGAAGAGTGTTGTGAATATGGATTATCTCCTCTTTGATAATCCAAGCTATAAAAGCTGCACATTTCCGCTTGTCAAGTAGACGAGTCGTAAGATTCGTCGGCGACTGTCGAACTCTCTGCATTAGTAGAGAGGAACCCGGACGAGGCTTTGCCGAAGGGCAAGGTTTCGTCCGGGGAAGTTGACAGGGCCTGAACCCGTCTAGGCGGGTTCAAAAAGGCTATATTTTTGGCCGAGCCTACGGGCTCGGAGATACCCACTTTAAACCGGCCTTGTGCCACATTCGATCCTCGTGGGTGGATAGATAAATACCGACGAGTGGTAAGATTCGTCGGCGACTTTCGAACTCTCTGCATTAGCCGAGAGGAACCCGGACGAGGCTTTGCCGAAGGGCAAGGTTTCGTACAGGGAGGTTGACAGGGCCTGAAACCGTCTAGGCGGGTTCAGAAAGGCCATATTTTTGGCCGAGCCTACGGGCTCGGGGATACCCACATTAAAACGGCCTTGTGCTACATTCGATCCTCGTGGGTGGATTGATAAATACCAACGAGTAGTAAGATTCTTAATTGAATAAAAGATTACTAGACCGAATCTCTTGTCCTGTTTTCATTACAAAGAGCACCGCCTTCAATCACATCGTACTCCTTTGGTGTACGAAGTGATTTGGGGATGTAAGTTCCAGTCAAGCAGCTTCTTCCTTCTTGGTTTGAGGAACAGACACCAACAAGGAAGCTTACTCGATCACTACAATCTTAACTTGTTCATCTTCCATATATATCCCTATAAATCCCTGTTATTCTGTGACCCTCTTTCTTGAGAGGCTCTTTAGCCTTGTAGAGGGTAAATATCATTATTAAAAAAAAAGAGGATATAATACTCTGTGTTAAAAGTGGTGGCCGTAAGGCGTTCTCGATTGTAGTTCGCAAAGCGACGAGAACAACTGTAGGAACATTAAAAAAAAAAAAAAATTGTCTTTCTGTTCTCTCATGACTAAACCCAGAGTGCCATGGCCTCGTGTCTCTTCCGGTTTTGCATTCTCCGTCGAGCGCTTTCTGACTGTCAATATTTCAGCCTTCAAGATGTGATTTCCGAACAAGCAATTTTATTCCAACGGAAAGATTTATCTTTTATTTTTTTTCTTCTTTGTTTCTTCAGTCGATCCCTACACCTGCACGAAATCTATTTTTTTTTCTTTTTTTCCATTCCTCTTCTCTTACCAGCTCGCTCAATTTCTCGTTTTTATTTATTTATTTTTTGTGGGTGTCTCAACTTATCTTTATGCTATTTAGAAATATTTCTAAAGACAGCAAGAATTCCTTTCTTTCATAAATGCTAGATAAACATTTTGAGTTAGCTAACACACTGCACTTAGAACTTACACACCACTTGGCAATAACAGGTGACGTCAGTTTCGATGCGCGGGTTGGTGTAAAGGATAAAAGCACGGAGTTGTTAATCGGGGAGCCGAGTTCCAATTTCAGTTGGGTTAGTTATATTCAGTTACGCGAAAATATCCTCAGGAAAGGTATGACTCCACATCATCTTCCACTCCCCAGTAATTGTTTATTTAGTAAAATTTCTTATCATTATTATCTTAAAGATATCTGACATTCTGAATATAATTTCTGGATTCAAATAACGCGCAAAGGGTTGATAAACCGTAAAAAACAGATCAATTAAAATTTCCATTCTATTTTTCGTTCATTCTTTTAACAAAATTAACTTTTTCCAATGGAGGAAACATTCGGAATACAATATTACTACCGATTGAATTTTATGAAAATCTTTTTTTCGTAAATTCTTTTTCAGAAATGGAAACATCTCAAGTCTACTAAATATTATATATCTTTCTATTACTGATGGAAATATCTTTCGAAACATTTTGTGTTTGGTAGCGTAGGAAATTGCTGCTTCATTATAATATCATATATCATATGGATTCCTATTTTTTGTTCGAAATTTTGAAGTAATGTGATTTTGTTTGGCAAAGCTGTTCCTTTACGATTATATAGCACTAATCTATAGGCTTTGATTAAGGAATGTCTTTAAGATTTGTAAGATTAATTTGTTTGAAGCCATTTTAATTTAAACATACAGGACATTCAGGCAGTGACGCCCAGAGATTGAAACAAAGGTAGCGGAAGCGGCTGATCTAATTTTTACACACAAACATGTACACATACCTATGCACCGGGGAGTTACACACACATCTTTTAACGAAGAATGGGTTTGTAGATCGGATTTACCAAGTCTTTTTGTCTGCGTTTTCATAATCCCATAGTCAGTTTTCACCAAATAAAACATCATTAAATCCAGCAAGCCCGATCAATTAACATACCTCATTAATAAACACACCTCATTTTGGTATCTGGCTATATTTCTGAGATGAGGTATTATGTACACTATTTACATTATTCGGACTATTGTCCTCATCTTTGTCGCCATATCTATAACAAAGTTTCGGCCGTTGTACGCTCCAGCCTTCTTCAAGTGGTTGGAATGTCGAACTGAACCCTTTATTTCGCTCACTTGGGTAGACTGTTCTAGTTCCACGTGCCATATTTAATGGATGTCCATTATCAGTTATCTCCTGTTAATTCACTTCTCCAAGTTCTCCCCCAAGAAGAAGGCCGGTGCGTACAACGGTCGAAACGTTGTAAGCAATATAGCGAAAAAGATGAGGACAATAGTCCAAATAATGTAAATAGTGTACATCTCATTTTACCTGGAGATTATATATATATATATATATATATATATATATATATATATATATATATATATATATATATATATATATATATATAATGTTCAAGGAAAACATTGGTAAAGAAAAAAAATTGAAAACATTAAATTAGAACAAACCTTAAATTTGGCAGTGATCGAATTCACCTGTTTCAAGATCGGCCTGATCGTATGTGGTCTAGCTGACCAAAAGTAATGAATTCTTGGGTTGGGTATGAAGGTAAACTCTATAGAGTTGAGATTAAAATAAAAAATTCTATCTCTCGGTCAAGACCAACACCCCACCACCACAATGGGTGCGGGGAATTGCAGCTTGGGCCTTCTTCCCTTTTTGTAAAATCATGAGGTAACCCTTTTCCAAGTTAGACACCTTTTCAAGATTCTTCAGATGACAACTCTTGAATGGATTGAATTTAGCTTTTGAGATAAATCTTTGACAACAAAAACGTTATTCTTGTGTTCAAATAAAATCATGTCATTATTAAACTGAAAAGGACAACCTGTTTATGGTGCATCTCTTTAACTGACATCACATTTTCTAACCCTTTTAAATTATCAATATGGATTTATCTTGTGCATTTTATGAATATTTAAGTTTGCTTTTGCAACATTATTATCTCTTCTAAATTCACAGAACATTGTGTGTCTTATGTTTTCATCAGAGGAAGCTTAAGTTAATAGCTAAGTTAATCATACTGTGACAACATAAATAACTTGTTTAAAACTGTAAAAGTACTAGCTTGTAATGTTATCTTTGAGATATTTTAGAAGAGTAAAAATATTTATTTTATAGCTGTCACATTTAGGAAATTCTTTATGCCATAGCCTTATCATACCTAATATTGAATTTTGTCTCTTATCAAATAATCTGACTTCTGTTAAATATAATTTTAAAATTATAAATTAATCATTGTTTATTATTCTATACTTTGATTTTTAAAATAAATTATGATATGGAAAATGCCCCTTGAAAATAATGAAAGCTATTTATTTTTACTTTTCTATTGAAGTAGTTTTATACATGTCTGGAGTAAGATTGAAATAGCAATATTGAAAGCATTTCTGGCTTCCACTATTGATGAATAGCTTAGTTTAGGGTTGAAGGAGTTTCTCTTGGTAACAGATCAGTGTTCTTCTAAAAACACAGTAAGATTTATTTGTTGAAAGCCTATTGACTTTGAACAGATTTTAGTGAGTGAACTTTTTGTGTGCCAAATTGTAGGTAGGGAAAATTCCATCCTGTTGTTTCGTAGCCTTTTTTCTAGTGGATAGTAGGAACTTGTCTAAATGGGTAGATCCACTGCTGCTGCAAGGTAGGTAGATGTTAATCTATAATGTTTGTGAAAAAGTTATTACTGTTAATCAATTAATAAAAGCAAAATGATGCTATTCACATCTCTGTCTTTACCATCTAGATTACTTGTATCTTCTATTTACAATTTATACCATAAAGAAAGATAATGCTTTAGGAAATTTTTACCCATTTCCACAAAATGTATATATCCTTTCAAGAAATTTTGCCAAATATTTGTTAGATTTTTTGGGTAATGGAAAGGGATTTGAAAATAATGATTGTACGTTGTGACAAACTGACAAGACAGTTTTTAGTATACCAGTACAACATTGCCATTGTTTACAAAACTGGTATAAAAAAAAATTATATGATGCCATTTGATAGGACTGTATCAACTACTTCTAACTTTTTGAACAAGTTAGGTATTGTATTAATGAGAACAATGTTAATTCTGGTTTAATTTGTAGATCAGTATTATTGCCACCTGAGGTCTTTGAAGCTTAATCTTCAAAGTTGAAGTGGGCTACTACATGCAGAACATGAAGAGTAACCAAAATATTTAAAATGTTATTGTAGGGGATTCAATATAGGATTAGCATCTTTTTTTCTTCTTCTTCCAGATGTCTTTGAATTGAAAACTTTATACTAAACTCTGCTCCAAATTAGTGACATTATGAACATTTGAGTATTACTCTCTAATCTTATTGGTAATAAATATTGTTATCCTATTGGTGATCATCTTCCCTATTTTTAATTTGCATATCAGTATTATTGCTACCTGAGGTCTTTGAAACGTAATCTTCAAGTCTTGAAATATAAGGAAAATAGTTATGGAACGAAAATGACGAACGAAAATGACAAAATGCTTGTAACTCCTCAATTGATGTATAACTGGCGTAATCTCTCAAAATAATGTACACTACAGACAATAGCCGTGAAGGTTTCAGGGTTCCAAATAAAAGTAACATTGGATATCAGATTGTTTCTTTTGCATTTTTTATTTATAATTTATATCTCTTAATACATTGAGAAATAAGCCTGGATAAAATGCTTTGTTAAAAACAATTATTTAATTCATTTCTTCCCTGGGGTATTAATAACGATTCATTGAAAAAAAAAATTGTGTTTGGGGTTGGCATAAAAAAAAAAATCAAAAAAAATCTGCATTTAAAGTTTCGTATCATGGAGTTGGTAATACATATTTTCTGACGATGTTACAAATTGCTTAGTCTAACGCAATTCTCCAGATATAAACCAAATGACTAAACACACACACACATATATATATATATATGTAATTATTTATTTGAAAATTATAACATAAATTTGTTATAATATCGCTACAAAAATAGCCATTTTGTTTCAACACTTCTGTTCTCTTATTTTTGTAGCAATTAATTTTCAAATAAATAATCATATTGCTCTGCTCTGTACTGAGCACTCTTTTAACAATAGTATTTAATGTTTATTGGAATTTATTCCATATACACCAATCCTATACTTGTACACATACATATATATATATATATATATATATATATATATATATATATATATACAGATAGATAGATAGATAAATAATATTAGTGGTCAATATATATATATATATATATATATATATATATATATATATATATATATATATATATATATACATACATATATATATGTAATGAAAAACAAACTACTTTAAGGTACCATTACGATAATTTATTTCACCTAAATCCTTTTTTAAGGATTCAGGATCATCAGGTAAAACTTCCAACAACGAATTGAGAGGAAAAATGGGATTAGAAATTGGTGGGTAGTGTAATTTTTGTAATTTAATAGAGGGGGTTGAGAGTGGTAGTTAAACAGACAATATAAAGTATAGGGAGGGGTTAATCTTATATCTCTCTTAAGTACGTTTTATATTGGAGTAAGAGGAGTGACAGAACCTTGACCTATTTAGATGGTTAATAAAACGGAAATGAAATGTAGAAAATGTATACAAGTGAGTCTTATGGTAAAGAGAGAGATAGGGGGGGGAAGAGAGATAGAGTTGTTATAATTTTGTTTTAACAAAATTATGTAAAAGATAGCTTACAATGTTTGATAGAAAACTCGATGTCTGAAAAAATTTTTGCTATTAACTTAAATCTTTAATTTTTTAAGTAAATAGTTTCAGGACTAAATATAACTATTATTGTAATAAACATATTTATCTAGGACATAAAGAAATTATTAATTATATATATATATATATATATATATATATATATATGTATATGTATATGTATGTATGTAAGTATATTTATATACATAAATTCCCAAGTCGATAGAATTCAGGTAGAACTCAATATCCGATACAGAGCACGAATATAATATAAAAGGCTCAAACACTAATATTCAGCTGGCTACAAAGTTGCTTATGATTGTTTCTTTTTTCTCGTCTCCTCTTTAGGTCGGATGAATTGGATCGTAATTACGATTCCAATGTAATAAATTATAATCATAGAATATTGGTGTTTGAGCCTTTTATATATATATATATATATATATATATATATATATATATATATATATATATATATGTAAATATAACGTCATCCACAGACAGACTGTTTCGCAGCTCATCAGTGTGGCTAGACATCCGGTTGCCTCTAGCTCGGATCGAAACCCGACTGAATTGCTATCAGCCGGAGATTCTACCACTAAGCCGTCGGCAGGGAAGCAGGTGGATTTTTAGCGTATTTATTTCTAGAAACACGCCCAGTGACTGACAGTGACTCGATTCGCTATGCGAAGAGTCTCGCTATATATAAGCTATAATAGTCACTGTTTACAAACCCAAACCTACTCCCTAGAGAGTTCAACCGAAATTAATATTTATTTCAGGAGCCAATATATATATATATATATATATATATATATATATATATATATGTGTGTGTGTGTGTGTGTGTGTGTGTGTGTAAAAATATATGGAAAATAGAAAAGAACTCGTTAGGTAAATAATCCAAAGTTCTTTAGTATTTTTGTTATTATTTTTTAAAAATAGTGCTCGATACAAAAGTAGAGCATGAAAAACTACACATAATTAAGTTTCTAAATAATAAAATCTATTAAACAATAGACAGGAGTTAACAGTTTTTTGCCGACATCATCAAATTGTCGCATTAAATAATTAGCATAAAAACAAACAAACAATAAAATATTTTTTAAATTCCATAGTCTAAATAAATAGTTGAAATGCCCTACAAAAAAAAGATAACCCTTTATGAAGTCAAAAAAACAAATGTTAGCGACTTACGACAGTTTTTTTTTATATACACAAAACCCTTTCAGAAAAATAAAAAAATAAAATAAAAAAATAAATAAATTTCCATAGACACTTAACCAGACTGGTATTTATTTGAACAAAAAGTACAAATTGTGGCACAAGGCCAATAAAGGGGAGGGGTAGAGGCTGGTCAACACTAACTATCTTATACCTAGCTAATCAGATTCGCGACCCATTCGTACATTACATTTTACACATTCACCAAAAGAACTCGTCCATCACCAAACAATCCTTCAACCACCATAATACCACGTGCTCTCAAGGGAGACCTGCCAAAATCGCGCCCCATACCATGAAAATTCTAATGATGATATATATATATACAATTCTAATAATGATAAAATGAGAGGGGAGGGAAATGAACCCAATAATAAACTTAAAATAAACACAAATACAAACTAAACATAATTGATGTTAGTAGGGACCGTCCAACCCATAAAACAGAGAGGCCGCTGTATTCTGCCCAGGGGACAAAATCAAGAGACGCTCTCGCTAAGGGAGTGGGAAAAAGTATAAAATATTAGGCTGGAATGGGAAAATATAAAACTGACCCAGTCGAGATGAAAATGGAGCGGGGGTCAAAACAAACTGGGGAGGATGGGAATCTCGACTTGGATCATAACCAAAGAACGGCCGGGATGCAGGCCAGGAACAACACTTACTCACATTAACTAGGTACACTGAAGCTTGTCTAACCTAACCAAGGGGAGGGTTCCACTTAACCAGACTAGACGATATCATCTCCCGCTTTAAATTTAGACACCCCAACCTTACCCTGACTTAACGTCTGTGAATGTAACTGAGATATTAATACAAATTATTAACCCTTACGGCCCTTTTCTTTAAACAATTGCTCTAGCCGTTACCATAGTAATCTTAATTTCAATAATGAATATGCTTATAAAACGCGTAAATTTCAGGAATAAGTTATTCCAGTAAGAATTTCCCTTGAAGATGGAACAGAGCTTAGTACCTTAATTCAATTTAATTCAAATAATTATATTGAAGTTTTAGGCTCTTGTTTTGAAACATAAGAACTCTTATGTAGCGTTGGAATCATATTTTTAAATAAATAATTATATATATACATATATATATTTATTTATATATGTATTAAAAAAAAAACAATTGTGAGCCAAAAAAAACTCTTCTTTCCTAATACAAAACAGATAGCCCAATAGATGGTAGTTTTGTTAGACCTATAAACAAACTGCATCTATATCATAAAGCTAATGCCAACATGCCTCATATATTGTCAGTCCAAGTTTGTAAAAAACACCCAAGAACAACGATCCTTATATTATTTTACTTCTATTTCATTATACACATTACTAGAAGATATCATCTCACAAAGAATATATCCGAATTTTAGTCAGAAATGTTACGTTTAATTTGAATTTATTCCTTAATATATGTTTCAATATTTCCAGATGTGATGTTTGTTCTATGGGAGACATATATAATGATGATAGAACACACACATAGACATTTTGGAATTAAACACACTTGCCTTCTCTTCTTACAACTGCTGACAATACTTATCTTCTGGAATTATAACATTGACTTATTGCGAATCAGAGTGAAACATACTAATGCTATCTCACTAAACAGCAAACAAATTTTCCTTTGATGCTGGTCTATTAAGGTTTGTGCTTTAGTCTATTCACTTGCACCGATATATTGCTTTATATTCTTATAAAATATCTATTTTTCTATCAGTAATCTGTCTAAAAATGAGATACATTCACAAGAGTTCAGAGACCCACTTTTGCTTTGTGATTTTTCTTTTATGTGCCATGTCCCTTCAGGACATAAGCGATCATGACCCTCCACCTCCTCCTGTCCTTTGTAGCTCTTAATAAGTTTTGTCTTTTTGTTATTTCTCTCAGACCCTGTTTTGCCATCCACCTGCTCAAGGCCATTAAGTATGTCACGTGTTACTTTCTCCTAACACTTTATCCATCCTGCGAGTATCAGATTTTTCATGCCCTCAAATTATCAGGATGCAACACACATACACATTTTAGAATTGGACACACTGGGCTTCTCCACTTTCAATTCAGTTTTTAAATTCTAACTGCTAGCAATAGATATTTTTTGTAATTATAATATTGACTTATTACAACTCAGAGTGAATCATACTAATATAAATTTTCCTTTGATGCTGGTCCATTTAGGTTTGTGCTTTAGTCTATTCATTTCCACCAAACCATTGAAGTACTTTGCTTTATATTCTTATATTTTCCATCAGTAATCTATCTAAAATGAGATGCATTCATGGGAGTTCAGAGAACTACTTTTCCTTTGTGATTAGCTTTTATCAAATCACGAGGAAACAATTTCCCAAGTTTAGGCTCATTTTCAAGTTTCTTCAGATGAAAACCAACTCTTGAGTCAATTGAATTTAGTTTTCAAGATGAATCTTCAACTACAAAAATATGAGGCCATGTGAAATTAAAAACCTTAACTTTCTCTCTGTTTTGTTCAGATGAAATAAAATTTTGATTACCATAATTTTATGATATATTAATTAAAAAAAATCAGAATAGATTATGTAAGTTGTAAAAAGATGGTGGAATAGTGGATGGGGGTTTTAGCAAAGGTAAGGAAGCTGCTAAGAGCATCAATGATTAAGAAGTTGTGAAGAGCTATGTCCTGAAGAGTCACTGTACATAGAAAAATTAGGATTAAACGAGCAGGGGAAGTATCGTTGATTAAGATTCATTTCTCTTATTGTTTTCATTCTTTCTCACGTTCTTGCTTTATTTCCTTTTTTTTTTTTTTTTCGAATAATGATTTTTTTTTTTGTTCTAAGTTTTCTCTTTATTTTTACCATTTTTCTTTTTCTTTCTTTCTCTTCAGTATTTTGCATCCGTATTCTTTTCGGGTTCATTCCTGCAAGGTGTTTCTTTCTTTGATATTTTTTTCTTGTATTTTTTCATAGTGTTTATGATCCGACCTTTCTCAACACTGCTTCTCTTATTTCATCTTCATTCATTCAATGGCTAATCGAAATCCGTTGACTAACAGCAAAGATTTAAAAAAAAAGGGCTCAGTCATTCGGAAAAAATGTCATATATAGTGCAGCAGACGAAATGAATTAACAGGATATGACTGTCAGGCGGAAGTCTGCTTACACGAAAAGATATCGTCGAAGAGTAACATGGAGAGAAAAGAAACTAAAATATAAAACTTATACATACACTCATACAAACATATATATATATATATATATATATATATATATATATATATATATACATATATATACATACATATATATATATATATATATATATATATATATACATATATATATATATATATATATATATATATATACACACATATATATATATATACATATATATATATATATATATATATATATATATATATATATATATATATATATATATCAATTCAAACAGATTTTGCTAATTATATTCAATATTTAAATTTTTTTTTTACCAATATTGGAATCAAAATATAGAGATCACATTTATGGATCGACTAATTCCAATTCCAAATGCTGCGATCTAAATTAGAGGAAAATCATAATGTAGCCAACAAAATCTTGCCAAACTGACAACACCCAGTTCTTGATAATAACTAAAATAATCGGATGTACCTGAACGACACAGAAAAAATGATGAATTTTCGACAGTTTATTCATAATTGTGGGAAAGTGTGGTCAGTAATGGAGAAGAATCGTTTTTAGATATAATCTGTTTGACGTCTAAAAATACATTCAGACAATAAATTATAGATCATTACTGGCATCGAATATATATATATATATATATATATATATATATATATATATATATATATATATATATGTAAGCAAATATATGGATATAGATCCGACAGTATGAAGAAAAATATATGGAAAAACAAAAATTCGAATATGCAAATATGCTGTTTTAATGTTATTTCAATGTCGACATCAGACGATTCGGTCTAGTAGACCTTCTTCAGGACATAGACGGATTTATGAGGCTGGCATAATATCTATCTCACGCACGGTAAATACTAGACCCGGCTCCTTTAATATCTCCCCTTTTCTAATGCTCGACAAACGTACTTATAAATTTTAGATTAAAATACAATTCTTCTTTTTCATTCTACATTTAAAATATACTCTATTTTAGGAATACGTTTTCACAACATCGTCCACGTGATCATATTGTGAAACGGAATGCTGATCTTAAAAAAATTCAGTTATTCTGTTTTGATTTGTCTTACTCTTATGTCTATCGTCTTTTCACGTTGACTTGAATATCGTCTAATGTTAATTATGTTTTAATAACTATGTCCTGAAGAAGGTCTACTAGACCGAAACGTCTGACGTCGACATTGAAATAACATTAAAACAGCATATTTGCATATTCGGATTTTTGTTTTTCTATATATTTTTCTTCATATATATATATATATATATATATGCTTCGAAATATTATGGAATACATATTTATACTTGTAAAATGTTAGGCATAATGAACCAACCAAAATTGACGGATCTGGCAAAAGAATCTAATACATCGATATATTGTATTTTATGGCCAACAAATAAGTTCTGTGAAGTCGGGTCTTCTAAGCGGTACCCTCTTGACCGAATAAAAGAAAGTGTATATAAATGTTAGCTTTTATGTTCAAACGACGACAACACGGGTCATAAAGATTTCAGTCACTATTGAGTTTGAAGTAGTCAGCTCTTGTCCGCCTTTGTCGGGGAAGAGACTGATCTCCGATTAGTTCATATGTCACCAGTTAGTGAAACAAAACATAAGGACACACCGCTGGAACTCTCTCTCTCTCTCTCTCTCTCTCTCTCTCTCTCTCTATATATATATATATATATATATATATATATATATATATATATATATATAATTAGAAACAAAGAAAAGTACGTAAATTTTATTTAAAGCAAATGTTTGACAATCTTCTCACAGATGAAGACTTGACTTGAAACAACAAAAGTATGGTTCTACAGTATGATTCTGAGAATAGCATGGATCGAACCTGTGAACAACGACAGCGTTTTAGAGAAAATGGACACAAAAAGACACTTATAATTAGTATCAGTTAAGCAACATCAAGTCTGGTCAGTACTTCGATGGGTGACCACTTGGGAATACCAGATGCATAAGTTTATATGTGCGTGTGGTGGAATAATAAGGACCCAGAATTGTTATTGGTGAACCAAGCTCCAATTCCCATTGTCTACGTTATATTAACTTAGGCGCGCAAATACCGTTGCGTAGTGTATGAATCCACCGCTTCTCCATTCTGTGGGTTAATTAGTAAGATTTGCATCGATAAATCATTATTTTCTCAAAAAATTAGAATTTAAAAATATTTTCTAGCTTTAACCTGCACAAGGTTGATAAGCTATAGCCAACGAATCAGTCAGTCAAAATACACCTGAGGCAGGCCGGGGAAAAAAAACGAAAATTTGTAATATATATATATATATATATATATATATATATATATGTGTGTGTGTGTGTGTGTGTGTGTGTGTGTGTGTGTGTGTGTGTGTGTGTGTGTGTGTGTGTGAGAGAGAGTGTGTGTGTGTGTGAAAATATATAGAAAATAGGAAAGAACTCGTTAGGTGAATAATCCAAAGGTTTTTGACGTATTTTTTAACGTCAAAAACTGCCATTATTTTTGCACCAAGCTAATATTTTTGTTATTATTTAAAAAAAACAATACTGGATACAAAAGTAGAGCGTAAATATAATTATTTATTTAAAAATATGATTCCATCGCTACATAAGAGTTCTCAATTTCAAAACAAGCGAAATTTTTTTTGGGAAAAAAAAATTCGCTTGAAGATGGAAGCGAGCTTGGTACTTTAATTAAATTTAATTCAAATAATTATATTGAAATATTCGGCTCTTGTTTTGAAACATGAGAACTCTTATGTAGCGATGGAATCATATTTTTAAATAAATAATTATATATATATATATATATATATATATATATATATATATATATATATAAGACTTTTTGCGGCTAATAATGATACAAGTCTTAAGAATTAACACATAGTTGGCGGGAGAAACGATACTTGCACGGAAGTAAATATAACAAAGCCCATGGAATTCGTCTCTCCAATTAACAATTCCGAGCCATTACACTATCTTCACACACACATACACACACACACACACACACACACACACATATATATATATATATATAACAGCAAAATAACAGCAATATTGTCCAATTTTTAGATTAAGCTCTAAACGGTCGTATCTTAGAAATGATTAAAGATATCTTACCGGAATTCTCCAAGGTTGTCATAACACTATTTGACTCTAATTTGAGCAGTAAGAACGTATATTTAATCTCCAAGCTTAACAGAAGAATCGCGATGAATTGGATCATAAAAGAAAATGACGTTCATCATTAATTAATCATAGCTAAGGATGGGAAGCTCATGAAGGATTGAAACAAAGTTCATATATATATATATATATATATATATATATATATATATATATATATATATTATGGCATAAAAAGCAAGAAATTTTATATTATAGGCCATGATTTTAAAACAAAAACAAAAACACACACCAGTCGACCGGTTTCGTCCCCTCACATCAGAACTGTTAATGGGGAACACAAATTATGAAGAGAAAAAAAAAGAAAGTTTGTCATGGATGACGTGAATGAATGGACAGGGAGAAGAAAAAAAAATAATTATAATAATTATACCAACAAAGATGCTAGAAGCGCAGCACAGCAAGTCCATGCAAACAATCTCTTTGTTTACAAAGAGCAGGTTGCCTGGACCTGATGTACTGGTGAGTGTGTTTGTTTTTATTTTAAATCTATCATGGCCTATAATATAAAATTTCTTGCTTTTTATGCCATAATACTTTTCTGTACTGTTTCAAACACACACACACACACACACACACACACATATATATATATATATATATATATATATATATATATATATATATATATAATCCGGGATCTTATCCAAGATTATCTTCGCACTCTCTAACCTTCTAACTTTCTGTCCTGGAGTAGCAAGGGGCCTCACAAACAATTTAATTTTCAAGTGTTATTTTTTTTTTACTCTTCTTGGACTGTCATAGCTGAAACTCCTCTCTCACGTACCAAACATTTTATGACTTGAGTTGGATCCTTTGGAACTGATCTTTTTAGCTCTAGAATGTTCAGAGACTCTTAAGACAAATGGTATCAAGATGGCTAAAAGGTTTATCTGAAACATGGTAAAAAGAAACTTAGTTACTTTAGTGATTTTTATATATTAAACATTTTGTGGGCTAGACAATTATGCTGTAAAACGATTAGAACAATTTTGCTGTTACACCCGGTATACATATATATATATATATATATATATATATATATATATATATATATATATATATATATATATATACATATATATATATATGCTCACTTATGCGTCTTGACGTATTGCTGGGAATAATGTATTTATCAATAAATAATAATCCGTTATAAAGGTCATCGACTTAAATTTATGTTTAAGTAATCGTCTCAAATACGAATAACCTCTGAAGCTGAATGTCAGAAAGATATCCAATACTAATCTTTGTTAAGATCTGAACAACTGAGATAAAATTACGCACAAGTTTTACCTGGTGTGCCATTTAATCAAAAAGTTAAATAAAGTATTAACAAGAAAGAAAGAAAAAAAGATTGACAAAATTGTTATGAAATATCAGTCCTCGTATATTCTAGTATTTATTAGATATATCTCCGCTTCCCAGATGAAGAGATTTAAAGCAACAGAGATCTAGTTCATTATAAGTATTTGGTGAATGTCATGGAGGTATTATCTGAGGAACGATGATTTGGTCTGGTTTAGTTTGTTTTACTGCATATCAACCTCCATGGGTTATTTTAATGCCGACAAAATTTTTATTGCTGGTAATATTTTTTTTTTCAAAAATATATTGCTGGTAATATTTTCTATCCAGAAAATGAATTGCTGGTAATAATGTCTTCTTTCAAAAATTTATTGCTGGTAATAATTTTTTACAAAAAGTATTTCTGGTATTAAAACCTATTTTTATACTTTCACAGTAAATAAAAATTGATTCTAAATTGTTTATTATAATTATTAATATTTTACAATCTAATTTTGCAAAAAAATATAATTGCAACATGAGTTAAGTCAAAAAATAGGCTTAGTAATGGCGTGACAAATATCGCCTAGCCAATTTCAGTAGATGTGACTTGTGGTCTCCAAGAATACACACTTCTACTGAGAAAAGGCGTCCAATATACCTAAGTAAAAAATTTGCAGCTACAAAAGTGGTCGAAAGAAGTCATCGAAATTTTACCCCTACTTGATTTTATATCTTTTTCTTCTTTCTTACATGTTTTCAGGTTTCAGCTATAATTCTGATTAACAGCTTAAAATGAAAATGTAAACCCAACGTTCAGTATTTCCCCGTTTCAAATTTACTGTTAAACACACCGTCAACAACTAACTTCTATTTATTTTATTTTATTTATTTTTTGCTACTTAGCAGGTTCATCCAGTTCTGACACGTCCTCGTACGCAACAAACTTAGACAATTAGTTAAACATGACCCATATATATCGCGATGAACATAACCACTTAATTTTTCTAAATATATCTCCTTAATGCGAGTTTAGAAAAGTCAACATTATGCAATGTTTAATCTGTCGATATGAGATTCAATTGTTAATACTGATCACAGAAAATGAAAACGATTTATTCGGCGCCGTTAAATATATAATGATTGTACGCGGAAAAATATCTGCCCCAAAAGGTTTAATGAGACTTAAAGGCTGAGAAAAAACAAAACCTGACCTTAAGGTCACCAATATGTAAGATATGAAATCGTTTAATTCTTTGCTGTTTTTTTAAATGAATTGTTTATTAATGCAATTAGGAATTTTATTATTAGATGCCTTGGAAATAATGACTTTTTAAGGAGTTTTTATTCTAAATATAATATTTTCACATGCAAACTGCAAAGATGACATTTAAATAAGAATGAATTTAAATAAACGATGGTGACGTGTTATGGATAATTGTATATGTGAATATGTTCAAACAATTAGTATATGTGTGTGTGCATGTGTCTCTGTGTACGTACGTGTGTGCGTGTAAGTGTCTGTGTTTGCGTGCGTGTGTGTGTATTTGTGTAATAGAGAAAGAAAGAAAGATAATAAGAGAAAGAGAGAGGAAAATCAGTGGGGGTACTGGTCACGACCGTAAATCTAATAGTGCCCACAAAAGTAATATGCAAATTACATTTCTCTATAAACTATATTCAGTCGACTCACAATTCCGCAAGTCCAGACAAAATTCACAGATCAGGCCCCACACACTCACACGCAGAAACAAACACACACGCAGAAATAAACACAAACACACACACACACACACACATACATATATATATATATATATATATATATATATGAATTTGAAAAATTAGGAGATCAGTTGATCACATTACCTTGGTTTCAACCTTTCGGCATCTTCAAGCGATCCGGGCTAAATAATTTCTTGACGCGTTATTATTAGAAATAAATAAATAAACGGACAACACCAGTCGTAATGGGGAGTAGAAAAGCAGGTGTATTGAAATTACATATGAAAGCATAATGATAAATATAAGCAGACATAATGTTTGTAATTTATTCAATAAGACATGCCTAAAAGAGAATTTGCTGCCTAATACACTATATATATATATATATATATATATATATATATATATGTGTGTGTGTGTGTGTGTGTGAATACGAGCACTCTGGCGTTTGTTTATATTCGTCAAAAACAATACGCTAGAATTAGCAGTTTCTCGCTGCTGATGGCTGACACCAAATCGATGGGTTTTCGGTCCTGTCTTGAGCCTTTGGGACGTCTAGTCGCACTGAGGAGCTGTGATACAGCCACACAGTACTGTCTGTGAATGACATATATATATATATATATATATATATATATATATATATATATATATATATTAAATTAATTCACTTAATTTATTCAAACTCTGACTTTCATGATGTCGTTTTATGTCTAATCTTCGGCAGATTACTCGATGAAATAAATGTATCACTCATATTCATTTTTCTTAGAAAAACTGTTTTTTTTTATAATGATGCAAGATTCTCTTTGAAAATAACCACAAAAGTGTTATAAGATTAATGTTTACGATAAAATTTTTAATTCGTTCATATATATATTTAAATCATGTAATAATCATAAGGGGCAAATACTAACAAGATGATTACATTTCATTACTGGAGTAGATACGTTCACCTATCATCCGGGTTATAATCGTCCCCGTTATTTTTTAGGGGGGTGCGGACTGTTTCCTGCATAGCATTGGGCTTTTGGTTCTTTCATCTCTGTACGTCTGATCACTCCGCCTGAAATCTGAAATTTTATTTAATTATTATTATTATTATTATTATTATTATTATTATTATTATTTTTATTTTCTTTGCTTTCTGGCGTTTACACATTTCTTTCCGGGTCCCACCCAGGGACCTAAGGTTAGAAATGGCATCATGACCCTTTTCACTGACAAAAAAAAAAAAGAAAAAAAAAATTACATAGATAGAGCCCTTCGTAAAGTGTGGGCTGTACTTGTCAGAACAATTTTTTGTATCTCCTTGAGGCATGGGCTTCCAGGAATCCCTGCAATTAGTCTACTGCAATCTTTTCCAACCAGTCCTAGGGCTCCAACTACAACAGGGATTGTTGATGTTCCCATATGCCACATTTTCGAGACCTCTATTTCAAGGTCCTTGTATTTTGACAGCTTTTTGAATATCTTCAAAGATACATTGCAGTCAACAGGGATTGCCATATCAATAAGGAGGCACCGTTTTTGTTTGTGGTCTTTAATAACAATATCTGGTCGGTTGGCCTTGATTGTTCTGTCAGTGTGAATTGTGTAGTCCCATAGAATTGTAACAGGTCCTATCTCCGTAACTGGGTCTGGGTGGTGTTGGTACCAGTTTCTTTCAGTTTCCTTCCCGTAGAAGTTGCAGATTTTTATTATTATTATTATTATTATTATTATTATTATTATTATTATTATTATTATTATTATTTCCTCTCCCCATAGAAGTAGATACATTTGTCTGTCTTCCGCAGTATTTTGAAAAAAAGCAGTGCTTTATCCCTTGTTTCCTTCTTAGCATTGGGTTTCCGGTTCCTTGTAAAGTCTGCGTCAAAACTATACTTCAAACGTCTCCGCCTGAACTCTTTGATTTTATTCACGAATTAAATCATGACTGATTCAAGTCTGGAAATAGCGCTTATCTTTCTAGCATCGCCTCAAGAACTTCATTGCTTGTCCTTTCTTGGATTAATACAACTCCACGGAGTAACTAACTAGAGTGGCTCTTAGGCCTTTTATTGGGTGAATATTAGTAAGTACCTGTTATTTAACAATAAAAATTCATATTAACCAATCAAATGATCTACACAAATTTTGGGGTATATTTATTTTTAGAAAACACTACTATTCAGAATATGAATTCAACCAGATAGTTAATTTACTTCCGGTCAAATTGGATTTTCAAACAATTAAATGCAATGTCAATCTTTATCTTCTGTCTTCTTAATTTCTTTTCTCGCTCCTTAATAATGTTCATTTTTTCTTTCACACCTAATAAAACCCTACGTCTTACTGGGTTTTTTGCATTGCTTGGTGTGAAATCTCTATCTATAAAAGGCAGGATGTGTGTGTGTGTGTGTGTGTGTGTGTGCGTGTGTGTGTGTGCGTGTGTGCCTGTGTGTGTGTGTATGTGTAATGAATGCACGGCCGCAATGTTCGACGGATTTCCACCAAAATTTACATGTACATGCTCCAAGTTAGCGAGAAGGTCAAGACAGACTTTGCATTTCCCAACTCCCATCGATAGTGGAAATAATCGATTTTTTCATGCTTCTACGGCACTTTTCATGTAGTTTTCGGCCATTTTCTACTGGCCAGAGTGAGAGCCTATAGCTGGCTGCCACGAATAAACAGGAAGATTCTATTGGCCAGCGTGAGAGCCAACAGCTGACTGACACGAATGTTAACTAGCATGCAAAAAAATCGATAGCTGCATTCGTCACAAGTGGGAAAAATTTAAATCTGCATGGCACTTTACTGCAATTGGGTCATTCGCTTGCTTAAATTCAACGTTGATTCTGATTCCGCAGAACTGGGTTGGTTGTGAAAAAGTATTTGTTGTTAACATTCTTTTTTCATTCGGTTTTTCTAGTTACGAGTCCTTTTTTAAAGCTGATCGTTTAGTGTTCATTTTGTTTAGTTCTTTTTTCGTAACAGATTTAATGTTTAGTGTAGAGCTTAGAAAAAATTCGCAGTGTGAGATAGGCAAGAAGTAAGGCATGTAGCAACATCAGCACGGCAAATGGCACTCCTTTAAAGGCAAGGAAGGGCAAAAATATTTTAAGTCAAGTGATAGCGATTGCTGTATGAATCGTACGATTTTTTAATCAAGCACGGGCAACGCCGGGCCATGCTGCTAATGATTAAAAATATTTTTGAATTCTCTAATTTTTTTACATTTGACGTGGTTATTTAAGTGTATATTATTATGGTTTCCGTTATTGATTCCCATTTTCTGTTAAATATATCTAGCTCCTTATTGTTGAGCAATTTTAAGACAATTTACAAATCTTCGTAAAAGTTTAAGGCTAAACTAGACGCGGATATTTAATTAATATATTAGTACGTTACTACCAGACTAGTATTGCGTTTAAATTCATCTTGAGCTCATACGAACAATTACCATGAAAGTATTTATAAAAAGGCACAAAGAGGCACACTTACTGCGGTGGACAAGTGACTGAAGCAGTGCCGTGAGATCAGGTCCAATAATATTGCTGATTCTTCTTTAGATCTTATAGAGGAGCACCAAGAAAATAGCAGGAGCGCCGGACCATACATAGCAGCAATATACGAATCAAGGATATATAGCAGACATAGATATGCAAGATAGATTCCGGAGACAAAAATTGTTTCACCCGACACTGTGAACCGACTTTCTTAGCAGCTGATCTAGCGATGGATTCAATGTAGTCTTTGTAAGCAGAGAATGTTAGACCGAGAAGACGGACTGAGTCACTTTCTTGGAGGATAGCATCAGCCATGTTGAAGGAAAGCAGGAAGGAATCTCTCAAATGATTAATGGAAGTTTAGTTTAAGAGGCGTTAAAATTCAGAAGCCATCTTTTGCCCCAGTTAAAGTCTGTCTTGATAACATTTTGTTAATTACCTGTCATTTTGACCTTGTCTTACTGATCAGCCCTACTATAGAGGCAAGTGTAAATGGTTGTGTCTTCAGCGTAGAACAAGTTAAGAGCTGATGTCATCGGAAAATTCTTTAGTGAAGATTAAAAAGATTTAGTGTTGCATTAATTGTCATTTGGCTATCAAAATGTATTGTTGGTTATTTTACTATTAAAATGTACTTTTGATCTATTTTACCCATACCTTGGACCCTAACAGGTGCTACCACCCCGGGTTAAGATGGACCCGAGAACAACAATAATTAAGAGGTGGTTCTACGCTCCTCAAAACCTCCAATCTTCCCGATCAGATGCCTTGCTTCTGGATATAGTTTATCGTCATACCCTGGAGGAGACTTGTTTCCTAAAGTCTATGGTTTAGACTTGGACCCAATTCGTCCTACACAAAGCAAAGGTAATAATAATAATAATAATAATAATAATAATAATAATAATAATAATAATAACATTTTAGAGTTATTTAGATATTAATTCAGGATGTTTACTTTTAACCAAGGCCAAAATTGAAGGCGGAAATAGATACAGGAAGATTATGACGAACGAGCCTTTTAAATAAAAATAGTCTTCAAGCCCTGAAATTTTTGGAATCCTGGGTTTCAAATTGCATCAGGAAGGTCTAAATTCTACCAATGTTGCATTTTACGGGAAAATCGGCATTGGACACCCTATTGTCAAAAATATAGCCACGAATCACTCGAAGAAAACTTTTGTGGAAGACATCCAGCTGATTGATATGGGAACTGTCGTAGGGTTCACGATTCTGAGACAGACAAAAGTGTGGTCAAAACGCCCAGGAATCAAACTCGATAACAAAATACGGATTTTTGATATCCAGTTTGATTCCTCTCTCATTCCATAAGCGGTGGCGCTGACCCCCAAATGCTTTTATAACTTCTGGGGATCCGATTTGTAATTTCATCAAGCGATGAATTTGCATTTATCTTGTTTCCTAAATATGGAAATGGATTCACATTTCAAGTTCTTCCCATCAACCTTTATAGGAGTGTCTGGGAAATGGAGGCTATCTGACACCCCGGGTCTGCTTTGATCAAGGTGGCTAACTGCACCTCAGGACCAGATTGGGGATCTTTAGCCTTTGTCGGTAGCCTACCTAGAAGAAAGAAAAACACCGAACAATAAAGCTATATATGTATATATGTATGTATGTATGTAAATATATTTGTATATAAGTATATGCATATATGCATATTATATTTGTATATATGTGTTTGTACGTGCATATATATATATATATATATATATATATATATATATATATATATATATATATATATATGCATGGGGTCTGAAAAGACCTGATCAAGTAAAATATATTTATAGAATGAGAGATAGAGAGATGAACAGAGTGAGATAGATATTAAATTATTTAATAATTTATTTAGGGTTTTAAAAGCACACCGATGCACTTATTTATATGAGAAAAATTTGGAGATATATTACCGAATGGTGGAAGAGAGACTGAATGGAGATAATACAGAATACTATCGTATATCTTTAACCGGAGGTTAATAACTTGCTTTATATATATATATATATATATATGTATGTGTATGTGTGTGTGTGTGTGTGTGTACCTGCAAATATATATATATAAATATATATATATATATATATATATATATATATATATATATAAATATATATATAATATATATATATATATATATATATATATATATATATATATATATATATATATATGTGTGTGTGTGTGTGTGTGTGTGTGTGTGCAGGTTTTTCATGGTGAATTTCCTGGAGCTGTTGCGTAATGCATTTTGCGCATGCGTTGAGGAGTGCGCGTGTAGTCGGTGGTGTTTGTTTCCTTCTGTTCCGGTAAAGATATGGCTTCGTACGCAGCATAGCATGGCTTGGCGCAACCATGATATCCATCAGGGGAATTTTAAGTGAGGTGATCTAGTAAATCATGACTCTACTATTTCTTTTCATTTGCGCCCCCAGTCTTAAATTATTCCAACGTTTTCGATTTCCTCCCCTTCCTTTTCTCCCACCCCGCCCTCATGCCCGTTTCTACGGTTTCTTTCTTTATCTCCCTCTCTTTATTTTGATTATTCATTTATTTGCCTTCTTTTTCTCCCGAATCGTTCACTTTTATATATCTTATATATTTATCTTATGTACTTCTCATGCAAAAGGTCGTTCTTGCCCAGCAAGAACCAATTCTACCGTCAAGAACGATTCTGTCCGTCTGAAAATCAGATGGCACTGATATTCTTTGTTTTGAACCTATTTCGCGAAATGAGGGCAATTTATCATCATTTTCGTCTCTTAATGTTCTATACGGCCGTCTGCTTTAGCCAACTGTACGGACACTTTGGCCTGTTCCCCAACCTCACCTCTATTTATGCGACACAAGGCTTCATAATAACGGGGATAGCGTTTGCTACACCATTTAAAATGTGATTATTATTATTATTATTATTATTATTATTATTATTATTATTTTAATAATTTTCCTAAGCAAGGTAATAAAGCCACTAAGACGCAATTGGATAAGTGTGAGAAGGAATGTGAGAAAAAGAAAAAGATTCTTCTTCTTCTTCTATCACATACAACTTCTACTTATTCACATCCTCCTCCTCTCTTTCTACCACACACAACTTCTTCTTCTTCTTCTTCTTCTTCTTCTTCTTCTTCTTCTTCTTATTCTTCTTCTTCACATCCTCCCCTCTCTTTCTATCACACACAACTTCTTCTTCACATCATCCTCCTTTCAATCACACACTTCCTCCTCTTCTTCTTCTTCTTCATCATCATCACATCCTCCTCGTCTCTTTCTATCATACACAACTTCTTCTTCTTCTTCTTCTTCTTCTTCTTCTTCTTCTTCTTCTTTTTCTCTCTTTCTATCACACCCAACATTGTGCGTTTGTTTTTTGTTGTTTTGTTTTTTAAAATGTTCATTAGTTCGTTTCTTTTTTTTTAAAGAAACCTTTAGGAGATCAATTAATAAAAAATTGCCCGAGGAAACTTTAATGTTGAAACGAAAGAAGCGGTTTCAACTGTTCTCCTAATTTTAAAAGTTAAAATCTCTACATGTGTGTGTTTTATTTTATTAAACAAGCGATCATGACTAAAATCGAGTAAAGAAATATCGTGCCTCCGACAGGAATCGAACCTGCATCTATTTTTCAATCAAAGACGCCACTTTTTGAGTTATCAATGTTCACTGTTTAATAAAATGGAATAGCATTTAAAACACGTATACCTACTAAAAGTATACGTTTATAATATTAAGGTGTATGTATGTGTGCGTGTGTACGGATCTAATGTTTTGGGGTGACTAAAAACGAATCCAAATATATCTGCCCAACGGCAATGAAATCAAAGAGAAGCCACGACTGAATAGTGACACGCTTTTGATTTGTCGTCTTTCATTTTTTTCTCTGAGATCGCCATTATCGAAACCCTGTGCATAAAAGAACTCAGAGGCCGTTACATATAAGTACGTAGAAGTTTTTGCAATTCTGCGTGTGTTAGAGCGAACCCATAAGGCGCTGCAGCCAGTGTTTCTTGTGAACTTCCAACCAATAGAACTATTGCAAAAAAAAACAGATATATAATATGGCGGCCGATAGAGAGAAAGATGGCACGGCCTTCAAAAGCAGAGTTTTAAAACAATCATAGGCTTTAAGTTAAAAGATGAATATACTCTTAAAATCAGTGTTCGAAATCCAAGCTTCTCTATCTGGGCTCGGATACTGACTACTGAAACAAGTAAGATATATCCAAATACCTGTCTATATCTCTGAGATGAGGTATTATGATTATTTACATTATTTACAATATTCGGACTGTTACCCTCATCTTCATTGCCATATTCACAACGTTTCGGCCTTTGTGCGTTCCGACCTTCTTCAGGTGATTGGAATTTCGAATGGAACCCTTTATTTCGTCCACCGGGTGTGGCGAATCGATTGTTCTAATTCCACGTGCCGTGCCTCTTCCGGATTTTTCAGTTATTTCCCTTTAGTTCAATTCTCCAAGCATTTTGGTCCACCACTGCTGTTGTCCGGTAATGAACTCATAACTCTTTGGGTTTAGTCTCTGGAACTAACCAACGCCTTTATCAACTTGGTGCGTGGAAGTAAAACAACCTACCCCGATGGACGAAATAAAGAGTTCGGTTTGAAGTCCCAATCACCAGTGGCCAGAGCGGAAAACGGTCGAAACGTTGTGAATAGGGCAATGAGGATAACAGTCCGAATGATGTAAATAATGTAAATGTCTAAATACGTTTGCCAAAAGACAGGCTATATAATTTTTTTGTTTGTTTGTTTGTTTTTTTTGTTGGGGTTTTTTTTTTTGGTTTTTTTTTTTGGGGGGGGGGGCCTTTTTTCGTTTGAATTACATAGATATAGCGGTTATCTCACAAAAATTTTAATAAAGTTTCGCCTCAGAATTTCGTATTATTAAATATCCCATATTGTGATAAAAAACATCTTCTGGGAATGGTGAAACTTTGTAAGAACCTGAACGAAAATTACTGTGCATGAACTTTTGTTGCGTTGCAGCTCACACCTGACACCAGGTTCGTTAAAAGCGTGCAGCTTCTTTCAGGCAAACACCACTTAAAATTTACCCTTCGGCCAAAACGTTACTCACCTGGCAATTTCTAGCAGGAAATCAGATTATATCCTTGTGCTGTGACATACTTACGTTGTAGTGATTTTCCAGTCGTAGCTCAGATGTGGTACAAGGCCGAAAGTATGGGGCACCCAGTGAGGATCGAACTCACTACTCAGTCGTAATTGTTCTAGCAAGAGAAGCTTACTAACTATTACACCACCTCGAGGTGCCCCCTATGTTCCAAGCGTAGCTTAAACGTGGCACAAGGCCGAAAGTATGTAGCACCCAGTGAGGATCGAACTCACTATCCAGTTGTAAAGGTTCTAGCGAGAGAAGCTTGCTAAATATTACACCACCTCGAGGTGCCCAACCTACTTGTGTTGTAACCTACTACATTAAGCGGGTGAAAATTAGATGAGGCGTAGATGAGGTGGGAGATGAATATTCTACCCTGTCCGTCGTTCTCCAAGTCTCGCTACGTTCCTCTGTGTATTTTCGGGGTACTGGTCAGTTTCATAGCTAACACGGTTTTTTTGTCCTGTCGTCTTCGTCTAAAAAAGTAATTTATCTTTATTCAGCTACTTCTCTTTGTCTGAGTCACTCGTTGAAGGATACTGATAACCATCATTCGAAAATAAATGTTCAGAATCCATTTTTGTGTCAGATCCAGCTGTTTATTTTTAATTTAACAGGACCTCAGATGACTGATATTGCTAAACTAGCGATTAAAGCACTTTTCAAATATTTTCGTCTTAGTGAATAATTTTCTCTTTTGATTCGAGTAATTTTTCTAATGGTGATCAGTCTCATTACAGTGAGCAACTAATGAATTCAGTGGGTTGTTCTTTTAAAATATCTCTTCTGTGTTAATATAATATTTCGCGTAATCTAATTTATTGCACGGTAGAATAATGGATAGTGACTTGGATTGAGGAAACGGAGAGCCGAGTTTGAATTCCAGTCGAATCCATAACATTCATTTATATGCTAATACCCTTGCGAAAGGTATGAACACTCTTTTTCTACACCCTCTACCCAACTGGTCGACCGCAGAAAGAAATAGCAACATACTGCGGGAAAAAAAAATCTGCCTTGCCTGTCATGTATCGAAAGATACATGATCGCCTCAGCGTGTATCACACATGGCACATAAATTACTGACGCTCGGGAAAGGTATGAAACGTCTTCTCCCACACAACACTATGGGCATATTGCAGGACAGACCGGGTTCTATAGACTTTGATGGTAAGTGATCTACCGCAGAAAGAAATGGCAACATACTGCGGGAAGAAAATCTGCCTTGTCAGTCATGTATCGAAAGATACATGATCGCCTCAGCGTGTATCACACATGGCACATAAATTACTGACCCTCGGAAAAGGTATGAATCCTCTTCTTCTACCCTCAAACAACTATGGTTGTATAGCAGGATAGACCGGGTTCTATAGCCTTTGACGGCAACTGGTCTACCGCAGAAAAAAAAATACCAACATACTGCGGGAAAAGAATCCGCCTTGTCAGCGTGTATCCCGCATGGAACATAACTAACTGACTTTAAGCTGTTTTAATCGCTAGTTCATCCACATTAAATTTGTGTCCAGGTTCTTACAAGTTTTCAGCATTAATGCCGGATCATCTGTTGTCATAATGTGCGATATCTAATAACAAATATGATGAAAATGAAACACATTGATCTTGTTTTTCCTGAATTTAATATCCCCATCATCTCTCATCCGTGTACATGTGCAGCTGCATCAAAGTAAACAAATCTAGCCCGATGAAGTCCTAACTTTATTATACCTTTCTTTCTTTATATATATATATATATATATATATATATAGAGAGAGAGAGAGAGGTGGGGAAGTGCATTTACTTAAATCATTTTTATCTATTAAAATAAAGTACGAATAGAAATATATTAACTAATTTTCGGACTTAATCCATCTCCTAATATGTTGTCAATGTTTACGTTAAGTTACGTTTCGTGAAAAGATATGATCGTTCGCAAAGGGCGTGAAACCCAGGTCTATCACTGATATTGAGCGCTTTCCAAAAAGTACAGCGCATGTATATATGCCATTCACAGACAGTACACTCGCTGTATCACAGCTACTCAGTGCGACTAGACATCCAAATGCCTCAAGCACAGATCTAAACCCAACCGATTTGCTGTGTCAGAGCTCATATATATATATATATATATATATATATATATATATATATATATATATATATATATATATACACGCACAAATGGGAGAAAGAACAGATGGCGGAAAATTACACTCTTTGTAGCATTTACTTTTAAAAAGTGCTCAATGCAAAGTAGATCAATATATCATTATTATTATTTTATTATAAAATATAATAAAAACATGTTGAAATCGCTACAAAAAAGCTTCCCTGTTTCAATACTTTGATTTTACTTCTTAAAGTATTGAAACATGAAAACTTTCGTTTAGCGACATCAGTGTGTTTTTATTATTTTATATATATATATATATATATATATATATAAATTTATATATATATATATATATATATATATATCGGTCGATAAAAGACAATACATATAAAAATCACGTTCAATTTAATCGAAGCATGTGACGTTATCTTTAGATGAATTTTCTAATTCCAAGTAATCCACAAAAGCCGGAATTTGCTAAAGAGATTTCACTAAATACACCTGATCGCCCGCAATTTTTGATCAAGATTCATTCTTGATCTTTACCGTTATTACTGGCACTTTATCCCTAGACAAATTCGGAAAATCGGTCGCAGACTTTTATATGGAACGATATATAAAGACTAAATTGGCCCAAGATACCACAAATAAAATGCAAGGAATGACACCACCCCTCTCCACCTTATGGCCCTTATTGTCTAAAGTCATTTGTAACAGCAAACTAAAAAAAAAAAGCGTCTTACATCTGACTAAAACTTTTCGTTTAAAGAACGAATCGAGACAGTTAACCAAAAACCGTGCCATTTAGATTTCCACCATAAGAGACTGACGATGCCAAGATAAAATTAATAAGGCGATTAGAGTCAACAAAGACTACCTACTCCCTTGGTGATGCAAGTCAGATGTCATTTCCTTGAAACCGCCGAAATCCTGACGCCTACTGTTGATGAGGTGCCAAACGTGAATTCAGACAGATGCTTGACGAAAATGAAAGGAATCAAACAGTGCCCAAACGAAGACGGCAAACAAACAATCTTGTCACGACAAGCGGGTATCATAAAATCATCCTGTCACCCAATGCTAGAATAAGAATGACAGTTGTTGATAGTAAGAGACTACATGAGTACAACGAAGAGATTGTTAGATACAACCCAGGAATACAAACGCGGGGCAAGAATAAATGTCTTACACACTAAATAAAACAAGGATTCGGATATATTTATAAGTAAGATTGTGAAGTTTTTGTGTACTCTGAGGTCTTGAATAAATTAGCAGGAGGTACACATTTTTTAGTCCAAAATTCTAATAAATAGTAGTAAAACTACGCAAATTGCTGTAGAACAAGAAAACTTCATTAAAAAAAAAACAGTAGTGCTGACTTCCATATCTTAAGTTATAGTAGTGAACGTAAGGCAGTGTTCTAAGAGGTGAACAGGAGACACTGTGGTAAGGCGGTTCTACAAAATGATTCTGAGAATTCAATGGACGGAGCGTGAAAGCATTGGGTAAGTTTTAAGGAAAATGTAAACAAAAAAGTTATTTAGACACAGAATCTGAAAACAACAATAAACTATCCTGGAAATGTGATGAGAAAGAGGTGCTTGAAAAATTTGACACTCACAAGAGATATAGAATGCAAAAGAGAGAATAGGTCGGCGAGTTACCTACTGTGAATGGATGGCAAAACGAGGAATAAGAGGAATGGTAAAAAGAGAAACATTTATGAGAGCTAAAAAGGATAGAAAATTGTGAAGAGTTATGAAGGGAAACGGGAGGAAAAAGAAGAGGAGGAGGAGGAGGAGTGGAAGAAGAAGAAGAAGAAGAAGAAGAAGAAGAAGAAGAAGAAGAAGAAGAAACGAAGAAGACGACGACAAAGAAGACGAGGAAGAAGTCGAAAAAGAAGACTAAGAAGAAGACGACAACAAAGAAGAAGACGACAAAGAAGACGAGGAAGATGTCGAAAAAGAAGACGAGGAAGAAGTCGAAAAAGAAGACAAAGACGACAACGAAGAAGAAGAAGAAGAAGAAGAAGAAGAAGAAGAAAACGTTCGAAGGTTCGGATAAGCAAGTCCGTCGGATGCGTCAAGAATCGTATAATAATTCTTGCACTTCCTTCGTTAATTAGTTCCTTAGTTGGTTCACACAACCGTTACGTCCTGCCAAAGCATCATAAATAATGGACTATTTCGTTTTGATAACAGAAAAACATAGAGATAACATATCAGAAAATCTACTTGGTTTCAGTAAGAAAAAGCAAGAAAGAACGAAGGCGTTATTTTAAGAATTAAGGGTGTACACGTTGCGCCTTCTTGGGTTAACATTCTCCGCTGTCATTAAGTGAAAAGACTATTTCGAATCCATTGGTCAGCTGCTAAGAAAGTTGGTTCACTGTGTCATGTGAGACAATTTTTCTCTCCAGAATCTATCTTGCATATCTATAAGTCTCCCATTCGTCCAGGCTCGTAATATTGCTGCCACATATGCGTATAGGTCGTTAATGATCGATCGTTTTTAATTTCAAGATCAGCAGTTGCAGTTAGTTAATGTGCCCATTTGTTACGTGCTTGGCGGATTCTTTGCTTCAGGATCGCCTGCCGGAATAAGTACTGTTTCGGTGGGGTCACTTGGGCGAACAATTATGACGTTGCAAGACCCGAAACTTGTCATGACCCCAAGTCATAACATCACTGACGATGCGATCCTTTGCACTCGTTGGAGTGTTTTCATAACAGAGCCATAAACATAGAGATTCTTGATAAAATCCAAAGAAGAATCAGAAATATTATTGGTCCTGACCTGGCATCTAGGTTTCAGTCACTTTCCAGCCGCTCTAAAGTTGATTTCCTGTAACTTTTCCATAAATACATTTATAGTAATTGTTCGGATGAACTCTTTGCTATGACAGCTAGATTTTATAAATTTAAGCTCTGTAATAGATTGGCAGATTCAACCGTAAATTCTATGCTAACCGTTTCTACTCTCGAACTTCTCATCAATGGAACACTTCGCCGGCTCCATACCATCCAGCTAACTTTTGATCTTCAAAATTGTCAATTCAATGTCAATCGTTTTCTACGGTCTTCTTAATAATTAATTCCTAAATTTGGTATCACTCTTTGATAAATGTTTGTTTTCCAATTCTTTCACGCCCAATATCCACTTGTATTTTAGTGGCTTTGCTTGGGGTAAATTAGATTTTAAAAAATGACTTAGGAATTATGATTCTTCAGAATATTAAAATGGGAATAACATGAAAATTTCCTGTCTTTCTAGTTTAATTTATTTAGATTAACTAATGATAGGTGAACATATATCGAATTATTTCAAAGTGGTTAAAATAATTTTCTTCTATATTAACATTTTTATTTCGAATAAATATAAACCTTACAAAAGGTTTCAAAGTTTCTTTTAATTGTTATTCACGTTGTCATTGCTTGGCACGCATTGTTGTACCGTGTGTAACAACAAAGTTATCTAAATCGTGTAACAACATTCGATAATTGCCCTTCTCACAAAATGTTTAATATAAAAAAAAACAACACTAAACTCATTGTCATTAAGGTCACATGGCACAGTGGATAAAGGCGTTGGTTAGATCCAGTGACAGGACCTAAAGATTTGTGAGTTCAATACCTGGTTAAAGCAGTGAAGACATTGGAAGGGGAATTATCAGGAGATCACTGACAACCATTAGACGTGGAACTAGAACAGTCTACCCCAGCGAACGAAATAAAGGGTTTAGTTCGAAATTCCAACCACCTGAAAAAAAGAGCGTACATCGGCCGAAACGTTGTGATAAATATGGCAACAAAGATGAGAACAATAGTCCGAATAATGTAAATAGTAAACTCATTGTGTTTCTTTTTACCAAGATTTCAGATAACAAGTTTAGCCATCTTGACATTAATTGTCGTAAGAATTACTGGAAAATACGAGCAGGTTAAAATGGATTTGTGTCAACGCCGCTATGTCTTCCAAAATGAGTAATGGTGAGAGGAAAAAGTTGCTTAAGGCCTTCAGTAATTGTACCGGCATTCATACTATGTCTTCCATCTGCAATTCCCAACAAGAGAACAGTGAATAAGTTTAAAAATGAGAGAACTGTAAAGAGGAAAACTGGTTCAGGCGGTCACAACAGAAAGAGAAATCATCACTTCAACTTAGAGTTAAAAAGATCAATTAGAAAAGATCCAACTCAATTCATAAGTCTTTTCGCACGTGACTTTCAACTATTACAGTACAAATAACAGTGAAAAAAAAAAGACTTGAAAATTAAATCGTACGTAAAACATGTAAAGCACCTTGTTACTCCGGGACAGAAAGTTAGAAGTTTACAGAGGGCGAAGACCGTCTTGAATAAGTTGGAAAATGATCCTGAAATAATATATATATATATATATATATATATATATATATATATATATATATATATATATATATTTAAACTTTGTTTCAATCCTTCTTAAGTTTCCGATCCTAAGCTACGATTAATTAATGAACATGTCATTTTGGTTTATGATCGATTTCATCACGGTTCTTCTGTTAAGCTTAGAGAGTAATTATATATTCATATTGCTCAAAGTAGATTCAAATAGTGTTATAAAACTTTTCAAATTGACAGTAAGATATATTTAATCATTTCTAAAAGACAACGGTTGAAAATTTAATCTAATAACTGGACAATTATACTGTTACACAATTTGGACAATTTCACTTTTACTTCCGGTATATAGCCTCATTGTGAAAAGACAGTAAGAATATGCTATTTTCACACTCTTTAAAGAAAGCAAACGTTCTTTACTCAGTCATATCTGTAAAAAAAAATTTTCAAAGATTAATAAAGAAAGACGGGACGTCACACGACTAAAATAAATTTTCGTTTTAAGATTGGAATTAAATTTTAGAGTTGAATGAATTATAATGTCAATGAATTTTTAGAATCTTTGCCAGAACAGTTTTGCATTTCTAAATAATCCATTTCAGAGAACGTAAATTCTTTCTTGGAAGTTTAAACGGAAAGAAATACCGTATATACTCGGTAAACTCATTTTTAGTCAGATGAAGTCAGCGCGAAGGCCGAAACGTGTTTCATAAACATTTTGTAATAACCCACCATTATTCGTATATATATATATATATATATATATATATATATATTCTCTCTCTCTCTATATACATACACACATATATATATATATATATATATATATATATATATATATATATTTTCTCTCTCTCTCTATACATATATATATATATATATATATATATATATATATATAGGGAGAGAGAGAAAGAGAGAGATTGTATATATATATATATATATATATATATATATATACATTCTCTCTTTCTTTCTCTCTCTCCCTCCCTCTCTCTCTACATATATATATATATATATATATATATATATATATATACAGAGAGAGAGAGAGTTTATATATTATATTTCTCCTAATTATATTTTTCTGTACATATATATATCTATGTATGTATTGTGTGTGTGTTTGAGCGTACGCGCCATCGTGTTATTATAATTACGCAGACGCCTCAAATACCTTCATCTGTGCCCTATCCATCAATGTCTGGTTATTTCCTCTGATAAATTCATTTGATATTCACATCGTTGTGAGTTTGCTGTTAAAAAATATGTCTAACATTACCGGCTTTGTAGCGGCAAGAATAAAAGTCTTCATTTTAATCTACTTCCCGTGTGTAGCTTGGGGCAACGAGTTCAAAAAATGGTATACGCTCTCATTTTACTTCAGGTCGAGTGAATTCAATTCAGGTACGATTCCCTCTACCCATCTGCCTTATGCTTTTGTTTTTCTATCTTTCTTTCTTTTTTTCCTCGAACTTCTTCTTCTTCTTCTTCTTCTTCTTCTTCTTCTTCTTCTTCGCTACATCCATTTACTTTTAGCATTGATTAAATTATTTTGCACGTATTCTAAATGAAGTGAATCTATTTATATGGGCATCGAGAATCTGCAGGAAATTGAGTCACATCTCAGTAAATTCATTCAAATTATGATATCTACTTTGGTCAACATGTAAAGTCCAAATTAGCATTATATATATATATATATATATATATATATATATATATATATATATATATATTTCTTTATATCTATCTATCTATCAATCTCTCTCTCTCTCTCTCTCTATATATATATATATATATATATATATATATATATATATATATTATCTTAATAACTATATAATTTGGTGTAAAAAAAAACCGGATAACACAATTTGCAAATAAAAATAGATTAAAACAAATAGGTGTCTGGAGGAAGAAAAATTTGAAATAAAGAAAAGATTAAAAACATGCGAGTAAGCCGAAAAAATCGTCCAATGGCGTAATTTCTAGTCCTGGCTCCTTAAGAATTTTACGCACACACACACAAACACACACGAATATATATATATATATATATATATATATATATATATATATATATATATATATATATATATATATATATATATATATATATATATATATAATATTGCAAGGAAAAGATATAATTTGTTTCTTATTGGCATTGTGAAATATGGAAATAAAAAAAAAATAAGAAATGAAAACACTTACAAGACAGACCAACCGGTTTCGTTCCCAAGCTTATCAAAGGTCGACTGGAAACAGGTTAATAATTTATTGAAAAGTTATATTTACTCCCACAAACACACTACATACAATTAAAACATTAAAAATTGAAATGATTAATGGTATGAGGGAAGACCAATATCAAAACAGCGCGAATCTACGCATTGAAAAAAAAAGGAGGGTGAGGGAAATGTATGATTGACAGACACTAGAGTCTAATAATGTGAAGTTCAAGGAGACAGTCTCTTTGCTTACAAAGAGACGACTCCCTGAACCGAATGTACAGAGACTCCAGTGCCCTCAACTGAAAAGGAGAGTGCGAACTAGACAGAACAGAGAACCATTCCGGACTGAAATTCATTGCGCAATCCCTGCAATTTATAAGATGTTCAGTATTAGCTGACCCGGAAGTATTGACCAGCTGGCTCTTACGGGCATCTGGATTAAGAACACATGATGGGAAATGCTGCCTAATCCTACAATCCAAGTGTTGGGAAGTTCTTCCTATCTAGTTGCTACTACAACCACAATTAAACGAATAAATCACAGAAGAAACATAATGGGAAGGAAGAGGATCCTTAGGCATAGAGGAAAAGGCAGAACGAGTCGCAAAATGAATCCTTGGTTGAGCAGAAAAATAGCACAGTTCAACAGCAGACAAGATCCGCCTAACCACAAGCTCTATCCGCGCACAAATAAAAGGAAGCTACAGATAAATACGACATTTCTGAATTAAGTATTGTTTATCCTTTCGAAAACTAATAATCTTATCACGCATGACACTATCAAGAGTACCACTAGGAATTTTAAAGAGTACATCGGATAAAATCCAATTCACCATCCAAATATTGTTCACTACAAATCATAAAGGACCTGTGAGTGAAGGTCTTGATGAGATTGATTTTACGCTTTTTGGGACAAAATGAGTCCCAACTCGTATACAAACCAAAAAAGCTTGGTTTGCGAAACACCGAAGTAAGAAATTGAGAAGGAATCTGATGCACAAAGACATCGAGAAAGGAGAGACAAGTTAGACTCCTTTTCAATGGTAAATTTCAAAGATGGATGAAGTTGGTTCATGACTGAGAGAAAGGAATCAGCTTCCGCTTCACTATTGAAAAGACAAAATATATCGTCCATATAGCAAAGGTACATAGACGGTGCATTGTCATAAGTGGAGAGGGACGACTCATAAAAGCCGACAAAAATATTGGCCAAATGTCCTGACGATTGCGTCTAGCATGAAACAGCCTGTCGCCTCTGAGTGTTGATTTCAATATTCACTTTTATATTTATATTTACATACGCTCTGTCTCTGATATTGAACATATATATATATATATATGAATAAGTATATATGTATTAATATATATGCGTGTTCAACGTATTTAAATGATATACGTTTTGAGTACGCTGAAGAGGACGGACGCAAAGTTGCGCCGGTTTGAAATTGGCTATACCCACATGAGGTAATTTTGGATGTTTA
The DNA here is from genome assembly GCA_963932145.1 of Acanthosepion lycidas. NCBI lineage: Eukaryota > Metazoa > Mollusca > Cephalopoda > Sepiida > Sepiidae > Acanthosepion > Acanthosepion lycidas. The sequence continues at coordinate 70,990,062 of OZ010591.1, read as the reverse complement.
AATGTATAATATATATATATATATATATATATATATATATATATATATATATATATATATGTGTGTGTGTGTGTGTGTGTGTGTGTGTGTGTGTTTGTGTGTGTGTACGTTTTACAAGTTTATACTTATGTATATACATATATATATATATATATATATATATATATACACATACAAACATATATATATATATGTGTGTGTGTGTTTGTATGTGTGTGTGTGTGTGTTTATACGTTTTACTAGTTTGTGACTGGAAGGTATAATTCCGAGGAGGACATAAATCTAGGGAGAGCTCAGTGTAGACTATAGAGCATTATAGAGTAAATTGCTAGCTGAAGAAACCGACTACTACTAACCACTAATCTCTTTATCCATCCCTTCTCTCTCACCTTCCCTCCCCACTACCAATCTAATGTTTCCGTCCATTTGTAAGAGGAGGTTTCGTTCTGATGAGTTGAACATCTCGGTTTCCACGAAATAAAAGTCATAAACGAAATGGATTATAAAGTCTCCGTCGTCTTATTAATATACATATATATATATATATATATATATATATATATATATATATATATGTGTGTGTGTGTGTGTGTGTGTGTGTGTGTGTGTGTGTGTGTGTGTGTGCACGCGCGGGGGGTCTGCCTGTGTGTGTGTGCGTGTATGCATAAATTAGAAAGATTATACTGAATCAATTACTAGGCCTGCTGCTAATAAAGTTGGTGCACTTTTTCGTGCTAAGCCATTTTTCTCGCTAGAATCTATCTTACACATTTATAAGTCTACAACTTGACCATGTATTAAACATTGCTGTCAATTATGGTCTGGCGCTTCTTTTCTGTATTTAGACATTCTTGAAAAAAATAAACTAAATCCCGGCTTCAGTCACTTTTCCACCGCCGTAATATAATAATAATAAAGTTCAGACCAGGACTCGACGAATTTAAGCGCAGTACTGAATTGGGAGTTAGATCTCGTCCTTTTATATTTGAAAATGTAAAATATAACAGTAAGTTCTCTGCTAAAGGTTTCTTCTCTTGCTCTTCGCCCTTGTGAAGCTATCTTCCTAGTTTCTAGAAAACTTTGATCGTCATAAATTTAAATGCAATGTTAATCGTTATCTTTTGTCTTATTAAATACTGTTGTTTAACTGTTCCCTCTCCTGAATAATATTTTGCTTTTTTCTTATATTCTTTCAAACTGTGTAACCCCTTGCACCGTCTTCATTGGGGGAAATGACTAAAATGTTTTTAATTTCATGCACAGAGATTTTAAATATATATATATATTTTACTAAGAGTAAAAGAATCATTTTAACATCCAAGTTATACCAACAGCATATTTTGTTAAAGATTGTAATGAGCCCGACAAAGCTTGACCTAGAGTCACCAAAGATATATATATATATATATATATATATATATATATATATATATATATATATACATGGGGGGGTATTGGGGCGACAGATCATTGTTCAAAAATATATTAAATAAAACAAACAACGAATGTCTATTATGTTTGATCATAAGCCGTTCTAAACTTCGTATAGTTGCTTTAATTTCGGGAGAAAATAAAGACGTTTTTTATTTTCATATTTTTATGTTTAAACATATATATATATATATATATAGATAGATAGATAGATAGATAGATAGATAGATAGATAGATAGATAGATATACATATATAAAAGAAAAGTAATTGGGAGTTCCACAGTTGTGAAGTCTGGGAAAAGAAACTGTTAGATAAGTAGTGGTGGCTGTATTTAACTTATAAGGTTTGATTAAACTCGTTATATGGTTTTCAAGCATTTACCAACTATACGACACGTCTCCCAGAACTGATATTATCATGAATTCACGTCCTTGATGACGACTATGGCGATATCCAAATTCGGTCTTATAGTCAGAACGCTATTGAAAATAACACACGGCTATGCGCCCACATATACATTTTTGTAATATGGTTATTTTTTTTATATGAAAATCTATAATTCTCATAGTTTGCGCATTTAAATCGACAAACGTGTATATATATATATATATATATATATATATATATATATATATATATATATATATATATATATATATATATATATGATGCTGCATGATAAGTTATATGTATAATTTGAAATACTTGGATTTTATGATGATTAATTTATTTTACAGATTTATTTCAATTTCGAAGACATTATCTGAGATAATTATAAAATATTTCTTCCCCATTAGCTTCAAGCAATTATTTTATGTTTACAGAGAAATTGAATTTATATTTCATACATAAAATAGAAAAAAAAAAAAAAATATATATATATATATATATATATATATATATATATATATATATATATATATATATATAATTTGTTTGACTCTATAAGATATGAATATGGTATACTTAAATAGCAAGAATTCATCAAACCTCTTTTGTTGAAATCACCTGACCAGAGTGTTTCATTTATTTTAGATATTTCCAGTTGGTGCCCATGCAGTCGTTCATCCGGGTCAGATTGAGAGGAAAACCTTTCCCCATTTCAATATATATATATATATATATATATATATATATATATATATATATATATATTAGGTTGGTGCAAAAATAATGACGTAATAATGTCGTTTTCGGAAGTTAAAAAATACGTCAAAAAACGACATTATTACGTCATTATTTTTGCACCAACCTAATATATATATATATATATATATATATATATATATATATATATATATATATATGTATGTATGTATGTAAGTAGTTATGTATGTATGAGGGTGTGTCAAAAAGTAATACAAAGTCTCCGGGAAAATGACAGGAGTATTGGCGTATGGATGAGCACCTCTGGCTATGATCATCTCCACATCTGAGCTCTCTGATTCAATTAGATTGTCGTTTGCCAGACGCGTGCCTTGGATTAGTTTCGTGTATTAGTACTTTTATATATCTTATTCATTTTCAATCTTTTATATCGGACCTATTTTTTGCCTCTTCAATATCTTACATATTCTCCAGTTGTCTAAATTCTTAAATATTTTCTTGTCTTTTATATCCTACCCATTTATAAGTTTACCATTTGCCAATGTATTGATTATTGCTGTCATATATGCCTGCTGCTTCTACGATGCATTTAGAGATTCTTGAAAAAAATAAAATCCAAAGAAGTATCTACTATATTATCAGTCCTAATTTGGCAGCGCGGCTTCAGTCACTTGCCACCGCCGTAACGTAAATTTTGATGTTGACTATTCTGATGAACGTTCCTCTTTGGTACAAATAATTTACAAATTAGAGCCCATTATTAAATAGGCAGCTACCTCGCATCATTTTATAGCTGAAATTGTTATATGTAACCATAAGTTCTACGCTAACAATTTATTTCATCGTGCTTCTTTCTATTGAAACGCTCTTCCAGATTTTAGCTTCTAGTAAATTTGATCTTTAGAAATTTAAATTCAATATAGTTATTTTCTATCTTCTTAATTCCTGTTCTTTTATCTTTTCTCCCTCCTTACCTATATTTTTTTCTTTTATATATCTATATAATACTAAACCTCTGGGATTCGTGCGTGCTTGCGTGGTACGTGCGTCCGGCACATAATAATTAAAGTTAATCTCATTAAAACAAAAATATTTCAAGTGAATAAGATTTAAAACTATGAGTTGTTTATGCAGTAAGTATTTCTATTTTAACTTTCTTCAAACATACAATTGTTTTACTTAAAATATTATTAACTTAAAGACACACGCAAAGACATCCCGCTTTGCCGTTTTTCGTCCATTTGTTTGTAGAGCAATAATTTATAATTCAACTTTCTTTAAACAAACAATATTTTAACTATTTAAAAAATTTTTTCAAGTGAATATGATTTTAAAATATTTTGAGCACATTAAAATATATTTAAGTTAATCTGATTTAAAAAATATTTCAAGTGAATATGATTTAAAAATACCAGTTCTTTATATAGTAAGCATTTTAATTTCAACTTTCTTCAAATGTTTCACAACCTGAACACAGATAACACAGATAGCACAGTACTGATAGCAGACACGAAAAAGAAATGACAAAACCTCCTACAGAAGGTAGCAAAGGAGGGCGAGAAGAAGGGACTAAGCATAAACTACAAGAAAATAGAATGTATGGTCGTCAGTAAATAAAACTGAAATGCGATTTGCAGAACGGAGATATTAAAATCAAGCAGTTGCGGAAGTTTCAATATCTGAGGTGTATTCTGACAGAGGACGGTAAGTGCGACACTGAGATCCGGAGACGTATTGAGATGGCCAAAGACACATTCCAAAAGCTAGTCAGACTATTTCGAGACCGGAGGATTTCTTTGGTAACAAAGAAAAGAGTACTGAGCTGTTATGTGACATCTGTCCTCCATTAGTTGGACGGTCTCCTCAAAGATGAAGACGAGACTTTAGGCAACCGAGACGTTGTTCCATAGAAGGATATCATGGACCGAGCGTGTGAGCAATGTTGAGGTCTTGGAGAGGATGCAAACAAGGAAAAAGCCTATACTTAATGATATGTCCCGGAAAGGGATATATTTGAACGAAGTAGCTAAGTGGTTTTGGCTACTATAACCAAGTAGAATACGGTAGCACTAATCGACTGGTACGCGTCGTAGTCGCAGGTAAGAAGTGTAGATCAATGACGTAGTCTCATGGGAGTCGTCATAGACTTAAACACGTCCGTCGGTATTTATGACGGACACCAGCCAGTTATATTCCAGTGAGGGGGAACACAGATGTACGCATATTCCATCATATCAGTTAACACCAGGAAAAGGCAGCTGAGGTTTCTGGGACAGGTAATGAGAAAGGAGGGCCTGGAGAATCTGATACTCACAGGTCGAACAGAGGGAAAGGGAGACAAGGGAACGCAACGCATGACATCATTTTTTTAAGCGTTTCACTCAAGCAAGGCGAGAAGCCACTGGGACGCAAGGGGTTACAGAAGATTTGGAGCAAGGTCAGATAGGAGTGATAGAGGAAAGGATGAGGAGAAGGATAGTGGATAGATCAAAGCAACTGGAGATGTCGATTGACATTACATTTGAATAGTTGGAGATTATAGCTCTTAGGGAAACTGGAATGACGAAGGGAGTTCCACAGGCGAGAGGTGCGAGACATGAAGCTATTGGAGTAGAAGAGACGGCTACATTTAGTAGTTTCGACAGTGAAAGGGTAAGGGCGAGATGCCAGCCTCGTAGGGCGCTTGAATTCATGAAGTCTGGAAACTAGCGAATGCAGCTCCCCGGAGCAATTGCCATGAAAGTATTTGTAAAACAGACATAGAGAGGCGACGGCGCATCTGTGAGAGTGCGACTGTGGACGAGATGCCAGAACAGGGCCAATTATATTGCATATCCGCCTCTGGAGCCTATCAAAAACCCCGAGGAAAACAGTAGGGTCTTCAGACCATATATGGCAGCAATACTCCATACCAAGAGGATGGCAGAACGTTGTCTGTGGGAGGTGGCACAGGGACGAAACCTATTGAGAGCCACAAGAGATAGGGGGAAGTGGAGAGCCATGGTCACCTACGTCCTGAAAGGACACGGCACATAAAAATATGATTGTGTGTGTGTATGTGTGTGCATGTGTGTATGACATATGTTTAGAACGTTTAATTTCTGACCAGAAGCGCGAAATTCAATCTCCCATGGTCGATTTGTCAGGAAGGTTTTGGTGTTAGCGGTCTGGGTAGGCGAAATGCAACCGTTGGAAATTGAATGAAGACCATAGCACTGTGTAACTAAAACCGTGTGAGTGAAATAGGGTAGACATTACTGTTCGGAAGCCGTTGATGGTTGTGAATGCACCAAGGCACAAGTCATCGTGACCGAGGATTTGAACGTTGCAACCAGTTGATCATGGCTTACAGAGTCTAGGTTCTGGCTCACGGTGAATCTTTCTGGCCACGTTCGATTTGTGTGTCTGTCACCTTCACCCTCTGTTGCTCTAGTCTCTCGGGTCTTCCCGTAGCAATAGTATATGTATATACTGGGCGAGTCCATTTGTGTAAAAAGGGGAGAACCCCTCAACAATCTTCAAAAATCTAAGTGCGCCATCACTCATCATCTTCAGTTTTCTTTCCGCAATGATCCCCATTGTCAGTTTTCTCATTCGTTTTCTGTTGTGGTGATCTACCCTTTTTACATAGGATGGACTCGTCCAAAGTATACTTATACTGACAGAGAGAATACCTGGGAGAGATACGTTGAGGTACGTTGAGAGATACGGAGACAGAGGCGGGGTGTTCTCAGAGAGTTATGCAACAGTCCAGAGAGAGAGAGAGAGAGAGAGAGAGATGATTACGGCTTTACTTACAGAGACTTGTACATATACTTTCTCCTAACCCGCATTCCTGGACTACTAATCTTCACTTCAAGTCTGTATTCTTACGTTAATACACTTATTTTTCTATCTCAATTTCTGGCGCTGCTTATTTATTTGTGCAGGATTCCATCCCCGGAATCCACAACATTTTCTTTTTTACTCCATGTAGCTACATGCATTCTATTGGTATTATCGTCTTGGTGGGAGTAAAACGATTAATATATATATATATATATATATATATATATATATATATATATATATTATACTTTTCTTAATATAGAAAATTCTTGAAAACGGTTAAGATTGTAGCTGATAATCCAAGGAATATATATTTGTACACTTTATAAACTCAGTAAAAGAAAAGAAAACATGTACGTATACAAACAATATAATAAGTACCATTTTCACTCTTGTTTAATGAAACCTGTATTCTAGATAGATAGATAGATAGATAGATAGATAGATAGATTGAAACAGCTTGAGATAGATAAGAATGGCAGAAACAACCTGAGATAGATAAATAAATAGATAGATAGATAGATAGATGCGGAGATAAACGGAAACAGCCTGAGATAGATTCTATTTATTATTGCAAAATACAATTGTGGTACATGTCCTTAAAGTGGGGAGTGGGGTTGAGTTTGGTCATCCTTACCTATCCTATACCTAGCTAACCCGATTCACGACCCATTCATCCAATACAAATGACCCATTCACCAAAAGAAATCACCCTTCACCTTTTACTCCTACATATACCACAATACCACATTCACAAAGAGACCCTAAAAATTAACCCCATGGTTTAAATCTCTTATGTACAAATGTTCATAATATATATATATATATATATATATATATATATATATATAAAATCGGACGATGATGTGAAATCATGGGGAGGGTTCTGAATCCCAATAGAAAAATTATATATAAAAAAGAAACTAACAGAAAATAATTAATGTTAGTAGGCTCCGTCCACCCAACAAAAATCAGAGTTGCCGCTGTATTCTCTCATCAGACAGAATCAAGAGGCTAACTCTCTAACGGAATGGGGGAGGTGAAAAATAAATGCAGGGCATGGGGAAGTCAAAGACTGAGCCAGTCGATATAAAAAGGAGGCCGAAAACAAACTGGGGAGGTTGGGAATCTCAACTTGGCTCATAACCGAAGTAAGGCACCGGGAACAGGCCAGGAACGACACTCACTCCCGTTAACTAGGTTCACAAAAAGGGGGTTCTACCTTAACCAGGGGGAGGGTTCGCAGGAAACCGCCCCGTTGTGACAAGAGGGGACTTAAAAAAAGGAACTCAAGGATAGCCCCTTTCACACGAACCAAACTCGCTACTTTTACCCACCTTTCGTTGAAATCTGTCGACACCAAACCCTTTCTATCAGTTCTGATCAGAACCTGATCAGAATAGCGTTCCCGTCGCAAGATACCCTCCTTTCGCATCATCCAGATCACCATTCTTGCCATGGCTAGCAACGTCAGAAACACCATTCGTTTCACCCCAGAATACGGTGGCGACACATTGTCGCACGCGTATGCGAGATCGGCAAGCACAAGCTGATCGGGAGCGATACGAGTCGTCAGCTCGCCGAAATAGTCCCAGAAAGGGCGTACCTGAGGACAATAGTAGAAGGCGAGAAAAGACGTTTCCTCTCAACCAAAGTCACACAGGTAACAGTCGGGCAAATCCGCCCAGCCCCATCTTAAGGCCACACCGCTGAAAGATAGCACGTTACGGATCAATGGCCAGGCTGAGATAGATAGATATATAGATAGATAGATAAGAAAGGCAGAAACAGCCTGAGATAGATAGATAGATAGATAGATAGATTGAATGAAACCCCTTGAGATAGATAGATAAGTAATATGGGTGCCAAAGTTGGGCCCACAGAAGTAAAACACGGAACACGGATTAGAAATAAGAAAAATATATTAACAACAGGTTACAGAGATAGTGTAAGCAGAGCTTACTATAAGTTATTGTCAAACACTGGTAGTCGTACTAGACTCTCTGTGTCACTCTCTGTCACTCTCTGCAGAGTGCTATGTCGCCTACTTAATATAGGCCTGGAAGAGTATTGTGTAGGTAGTTTCCAGTCTCACAATACCCCCCTTCCAAAGAGTTTTCTTTTTTGAAAAGGAGAGAAAAAAAATAAAACTGTTAATGCTTTTTCCTCTTGGTATTTACTGTCTCTCAGCTGGAAGTAGAGATCTTGATGCGTGAGCCACAGATTTTCGCGAACCATCTGGCAGTTTATGTAATATGCAAGCGCCTATGCCGTACGGGGTTGCATCACTTGCGACTATGATGTCGAGACTAGGGTCGAAATGCGTGAGGGAGAGGTCTGAAGTAAGAGCTTTCTTGATTTTCTCGAATGCGTCTTGGCATTCCGGGGTCCATGACCATGGTTTGTCCTTTTTTAAAAGTTGGTTTAGAGGCCCTCTCAAATTTTGCATGTTCTTAATGAACCCTTGGTAAAAATTAGCTAGGCCGAGGAAGCTTTGTAACGCTTGAACGTTATCTGGGGCCGGCATGTTTCTGATCGCGTTGGCTCTTTCTGGATCTGGCCGACGACCATCTGGTAAGAAAAAGTCACACATTGCCTCCTTAACCTTAAATCCGTATTCTTGTATCTTTTCGAATACGTTTATTATATGATTCCGGTGCTCTGCCGTAGTTTTACTAGTAACTAGTATATCATCCAAATAGGCTGTTGCGTAGTCAAGATCGCCCAGCATGGCGTCCATGACCTTTACTCCAAAAGCCAGCCTTTTGTATTTGTACAACCCTCTATGGATGTTTATGCAGAGCAATTTGGAACTTTCTTCTTCCACCTCTATCTGAAGGTATGCGTCCGAGAGGTCGATTTTAGAAAAAAAATTTCCACCATTGAGTTTATTGAAAATTTCTTCAGGGCTTGGGAGAGGATAGTGGTGATCTTGCAAGGTATCGTTTAACCCTGTGGAAAAATCTGCGCATACTCGTATTTGATTGGACTTCTTTTTTACGTAGACCGTAGGTGCTGCCCACTCGCTGAAATCTGTTTTTGACAGAATACCTGCTTGTTCGAGTCTATCTAACTCTTTATTGATTTGCTCTAGAGCAGCGAAAGGGACATTCCGTTTCTTTTTGAATACCGGTTGTGCACCGTCCTTCACGTTGAACTTACCTTTCATTTTAGTACATTTCCCAAGGCCGCCAGAAAAAAACCTGGGGAAATTGTTGTTTGAGTTCCTTTTTTAGATTTACCAAATTGGACGTTGTACTTTGTATCTTGCGACAAAATGTACTCATTGGCCAATCCCAAAGATTGAAGTTTTCTATCCAATCAGTTCCAAATAAGTTGTCTGAAGTTTTTAATACGTAGGCTTTGAGCTTTTTGGTAACTCCATTTAGTGTTACTGTAAGTATTACCTCGCCTGAAATGTTAATATTCTCGCCAGTTACGGATTTTGCTGTTTTATCCGTTTTTAATAAGGTCGGCTTGTTCAATTTTCGCCAAGTACGCCAGTTAATGGTTGAAATATCAGAACCCGAGTCAAGCTAGAATTTAATGGACTTATTGAAATTATCCACTGTTACATATTTTCTTAAATTCCTATCAAAGATATTGTCAGATTGAGCTTGCCTAATTTTATTTTGGGGTTTTCTCTTTCTGTTGGCGTACCAGCACGAAGTCAAAGTATAACCACTTTTATTGCAATTTTTGCAATATTTTTTTGTTCTTAACTGGACAGAATTTCATCCAGTGCCATTTACCACAATGGTAATATGGTCCGGGCGGTTTCTTTAACCTATTTGGGTTTTGGTTACTGCGTAATTTAGGACATGGGATTTGCCTTTTGTCTTTTTGAGGGGAATAGGAAGTAGACTTGATTCTGATTTTATTAATCTGAGTCACAGCTGATTCCTCGATAGTGTTTGAGTCACGCTTTACAGATATTACTCTTTGACAGTCCTCTGCCAGTTTTTGGAGAGTCAATCCTTAATCGTTCTGAAGCTTAGTCAGTACCCGTCGTCTGACTTCGGCGTCTTCTGCAGATACTAGATCATGTGCGAAAATTAAGCACTTAAAATCATCGGCAGTCAGTTCGGCTAGTTTAAAATCATTACATAGCTTGTTCACCGATGCTGCAAACTTTAGAAAATCTTGCTGGTTATCTTTGACTGTGTTCAGGCATTTCCAACGTTTGAGGAACAAGGTTGTGTTAGGCACGAATAATTCCGATAGGAGCTTAATCGTCCCTGAAAAATCCAAGTCAGTCGTTTTCTTGGGTAGTATGAAGTCTACGAACCTACTATGTTCTGTAGTTCCCAGTTTTCTCAATAGTAGACGTACCTTTTTTTGTTCAGTCTACGTTGAAAATATCTTCGTAGCGCCTGTAAAAAACCTGGAACGTTTTGTCTTCCTCTGGTACGTATTCAAAGGTTTCTATTGAATTGCAAATTGTACTCTGGGAGAATATTGTATATTTTTCAGAGTTTGAGCCTTTTAATGCATTTACGAGTAATTCTTTAAGTTGTTTCTGTTGTAGTTCAGCATTCTGAAGCGTAATTTTTTGGAATTCCATTTGCTGTTTATGTAAATCCAAAAATAGTTGTTGTCTTTCTTCTGATTTTTGTTCCTGGTCCAAATTTAGTTTTAACATTTTGGCAACTACTTTTGGCAAATCTCCATATTTAAAAATGACAGCGCTTTTTTTTTGTTGCTTTGAAACACGTGTACTAAGAGGAGGTACACAAAAAAATCTTGATAGATTTTTTTTTTTTCTTTTACAGAAAAAAAAATATGGACAGACAATAGTTAAAATAATTATGTGTGTTTAGCTTTTTTTTCCCCCGTGGTTCCGTTAATTTTAACGTAATTGAATAATTTTTCACCACACTTATGTATTTTTTTTTATAGAGGTACAAAAAGAAGAAAATTCACCACAGTAAATTTGAGGGGAGAATAATTTTATGCCCGAGTTCAACTCAGTTACATAAAAAAATTTTCCATAGTTTTTTCCGAAAACTTGAGTATAATGGTAGTACTTGATCTTGTGTTGTTATTTTTTTTTTACGAACAACTGTTTTTTTTTTCTGTGTGTGTGGGTGTGTAGATATCGTTCTCGTATTGGACAGACTTTGATATTCCGTAGATGTCGAATCGCTAGTTTGTCAATGGCGTTTGGTATTGGAATATATGTAGACGGTGGGTGCTTAGCTTTTAAATCGCTAATGTATTAATACCAGCTTAATTTCACGTTCAACACTGCTGTGGGAACGCGTTGAGCTTGTGTATTTTTCGAGTACTGTCGCTATTGATATGGTGGGAACGAAATTTTCGAATCTTTTCTGTCGCCATTGTTGTGGGACTGGCAAGGTATTGCGGTTTTCCGACGTGAATGCGTTTCTAGAATTCTTCGTCGACACAGATGTGGGATTGGTAAGGTATTTAGGTTTCGCCGTGAGTGCGTTTCTAGAATCCTCGTCGCCACTGATGTGGGTGCCAAAGTTGGGCCTACAGAAGTAAAACACGGAACACGGTTACAGAGATAGTGTAAGCAGAGCTTACTATAAGTTATTGTCAAACACTGGTAGTCGTACTAGACTCTCTGTGTCACTCTCTGTCACTCTATCTAAAGTGCTACGTCGCCTACTTAATATAGGCCTGGAAGAGTATTGTGTAGGTAGTTTCCGGTCTCACAATAATAAGAAAAACGGAAACAGTCTGAGATAGATAGATAAGAAAGGGAGAAACAACCTGAGATAGATAGATAGATAGATAGATAGATAGATAATAAGCGAAAGAAGGAAAAAGAATAGATAGCTAGATAGATAGATAGATAGATAAAAAAAAGAATGAAGGAAACAGCCTTAGATAGATAGATAGATAGATAGATAGATAGATAAGCGAAAGAAGGAAAAAGAATAGATAGATAGATAGATAGATAGATAGATAGATAGATAAAAAAAGAATGAAGGAAACAGCCTTAGATAGATAGATAGATAGATAGATAGATAGATAGAATGAAACACCTTGAGACAGATAAGAAAAACGGAAACAGCCTGGGATTGATAGATAGATAGATAGATAGATAGATAGATAGATAGATAGATAGATAGATAGATAATAAACGAAAGAAGGAGAAAGCCAGAGATAGATAGATAGATAGATAGATAGATAGATAGATAGATAGATAGATAGATAATTGGAAACAGCCTGAGATAGATAGATAGATAGATAAGAAAGGCAGAAACAGCCTGAGATAGATAGATAGATAGATAGATAGATAGATAGATAGATAGATAGATAAGAAAGCCAGAAACAGCCTGCGATAGATAGATAGATAGATAGATAGATAGATAGATAGATAGATAATAAGCGAAAGAAGGAAAAAGAATAGATAGCTAGATAGATAGATAGATAGATAAAAAAAAGAATGAAGGAAACAGCCTTAGATAGATAGATAGATAGATAGATAGATAGATAGATAGATAGATAAGCGAAAGAAGGAAAAAGAATAGATAGATAGATAGATAGATAGATAGATAGATAGATAGATAGATAGATAGATAGATAGATAGATAGATAGATAGATAGATAGATAAAAAAAGAATGAAGGAAACAGCCTTAGATAGATAGATAGATAGATAGATAGATAGATAGATAGATAGATAGATAGATAGATAGATAGAATGAAACACCTTGAGACAGATAAGAAAAACGGAAACAGCCTGGGATTGATAGATAGATAGATAGATAGATAGATAGATAGATAGATAGATAGATAGATAGATAGATAATAAACGAAAGAAGGAGAAAGCCAGAGATAGATAGATAGATAGATAGATAGATAGATAGATAATTGGAAACAGCCTGAGATAGATAGATAGATAGATAAGAAAGGCAGAAACAGCCTGAGATAGATAGATAGATAGATAGATAGATAGATAAGAAAGCCAGAAACAGCCTGCGATAGATAGATAGATAGATAGATAGATAGATAGATAGATAGATAGATAGATAATAAGCGAAAGAAGGAAAAAGAATAGATAGCTAGATAGATAGATAAAAAAAAGAATGAAGGAAACAGCCTTAGATAGATAGATAGATAGATAGATAGATAAGCGAAAGAAGGAAAAAGAATAGATAGATAGATAGATAGATAGATAGATAGATAGATAGATAGATAGATAGATAAAAAAAGAATGAAGGAAACAGCCTTAGATAGATAGATAGATAGATAGATAGATAGATAGATAGATAGAATGAAACACCTTGAGACAGATAAGAAAAACGGAAACAGCCTGGGATTGATAGATAGATAGATAGATAGATAGATAGATAGATAGATAGATAGATAATAAACGAAAGAAGGAGAAAGCCAGAGATAGATAGATAGATAGATAGATAGATAGATAGATAGATAGATAGATAGATAATTGGAAACAGCCTGAGATAGATAGATAGATAGATAAGAAAGGCAGAAACAGCCTGAGATAGATAGATAGATAGATAGATAGATAGATAGATAAGAAAGCCAGAAACAGCCTGCGATAGATAGATAGATAGATAGATAGATAGATAGATAGATAGATAGATAGATAAGAAAGGCAGAAACAGCCTGCGATAGATAGATAGATAGATAGATAGATAGATAGATAGATAGATAGATATTGTTGAATAGCTAAAAGTTGCTTTACAGTATTTATAACAATAAGAATATTTTATTGTAGGTTAATGTTTCATTAGTTTTATCTGTCACTCCTATGAAATCGATCGAGTCACTAAAAGAAACTATTATTAAACAAACGTGATTTCTATTTTTTTATCCCTTTATTTCTTTATGTATTTATTGCTAATCAGTGTTTCCCATTCGAGATCAAAATCTAACAAGTCAATCCTTATTCACCTTTTGCTTTTTTCTTTTTGTGTACGCTCTCAATTACCTCATTTTTTTCTTCTCTCTAACGATTTTTATTCATTGCAGATCAAGCAAATTTCAGATTCGTCCTCACTCGAAACAAACTTATGTTAAGTGACTTTCGCGTGATATCGCGTGACTGAAATTCTCCAGAGATCTCGTGTGATCTGCCCGAAGTACAAGCTCGACTCTAGTCTACGCGACATTGATCGTATAATATAATTGATTCTGATAGCTGCTAATACAATTGAATATTTTTATTATTTATACATTTTCTTTTTATACATATCCTGTATCAAATATATATATATATATATATATATATATATATATAAAATATCTGAGTGTGTGTGTATGTGTGATACAATGTGTATTTAAAACAGATAAACAACAATAAGTTTCAGTGGTTTCCTCCAGAAGGAAATTTAGCTTGTTCTTTAACAGATTCAAAAGTTGGCGCTAATCACACGATTGAAATATTCTAACATAAAACTCTGTGTCTATCCTTCTCAACCAAAAGGAATTTATATCAACTTGCCGATCAGTCCTAGAGCCACGCAGGTGTAATAAACAAAGCTCCAAGATGCAATTAAGAGAGCGTTTCAGATAGACATATTTGACACTGTCAATCCGACTTCGATTCTATATTCCAAAGGCCAGATATTTTAGCGTTCACAGATGGAAATGGTAATTTTAATGGTAATATTATCTGTTTTCCTATAGAGAAACCTTCGCTGTTCATTGACCGAACAGCCAGTGCCACTGTCGTTTGAAAAATATAAAATCTTTATCTTAAAGCAATTTTTCAGGAAAATACTTTCTTAAGCAGCAGGTATCGGTCTTTCCTGTATTGATTGAGGTTTCCTTCCTAACCTTTTGTTTGCAGCAGTGTAGAATGTCAACATCTCTATTATATTATTGTTTTCTCTTCGATTGTAGATGTTATATCCATTTTAGTAGTTGCTGTTTTTACAAGTCCAAGTCCTCAAGAGATGCCGTTTCTGTCATATCATACAGTTCCTCCTTTGTTATTCTGAAAGATTTGAAAAAGGATAGTCCTCGCTAAGACCTATATTTTTCATTCGCCCAAAGCCATTTTAACCATTGAGCTGAGAAAACGCTTGTATACAGTTTATATTTCTGAACGAGTTTGTCACCACGCATGATATTCATATGAATGCAGGACTTTAATAGTAATGGTAATAACAGCCGTTTCCTTATAAGGAAATATTTGGCATTCATTGCTCGAACAACCAGTGCTAATCTCTCTTGAATTTAATTTCTCTTTAACAGGAAAATATTCCAATAGCAGTTATCACTCTTTCCAGTATTGATGGGGGTTTCTTTTGCTCAACTTTTGTTCGAAGTACTGTGGAAGGTTGATGTCTTGATAATGGATTTATTTTCACTTCAAGTTACATGTGCTATTCATTTTTAATTGTTGGTGCTGCTGTAAAACTTAAAATGATTTAGTTGTTTCGTATACTCCTTTGTTCGTGATTCTGCATGTTTTAAAAAAAGGGCGATCTTTTCTATGCCTGACACAAACGAAAATGGCAGCATACTATTCATGAGATTACAACCTAAGTCATTTCTTTAGACCACTGGAGATCAGATAAAAGATATAAATAAATGTAAAAAATAGTATTTAATTTAAATAGGTAATAAAAAATTAACATTGCGTATCTTTTATGACCGGAAGGATGGAAACATGAAGTCTATTTTGTATATCTGTTAAATGGATGATAAACCTTCTTCTTCTTCTTCGAAAAAGCATGTTAAAAAAATGAGAATGTATATACTTGTTATTCTCTGGCGAAAAAATGATGCAACATCTCTTATTGGAATTTGGGAAATAATGATTTGCAAGTAATGCTAAGGAATTTTGGGGGGAACTTTAAAATTTTACAAGACCTTTTGTTTCATTGACTGTTCAGGTTATAAAATATTGACGTTGATTTCAACATTTCACGAAATGAATGTTAATTTTATTATGATTTACTTAAATATTTCAATTTGTCAACATTGGTCTGGTTTACAAAATAATGTTTAACGTTTTATTGATTGTTTACAACATTTAATAGGAATAGAACTTCTGGGATAAACTTAAACGTTAAATCAGATTAACTTTAAAATAATTTTAATATGCCATAATTTTTTTTATCATATTCACATATTTCCCTAACCCTGAAGTTCTTGTTTTAGAATTAATATCTAAATGTATAGTCAATCTATGCCATTACATTACAATCAATATGAGGACAATAATCCGAATAATGTAAATAGTGTACATAATACCTCATCTCAGAAATATAGACAGATGCCAAAAAATAATTGTAAATATTTAAAATATTGGAATTTTTGGGTAGCTAGTACTAGTTGAGCCAGCCAAAATGAGCTGACTCATTTTATAGTTCACCAATAGAAGTGTGACGGGTACACACCTGGCCCAGGGTCGAATCCTTTGGTTACGGCGCCAACTGTGACGTCGCTCCTCCTGGTCGCTCCTCCTGGTCCCAAGCGTGCCGCTCCAACCTCTTGGTTAGATGATCACCAGCCTCGCCTTTCCCAACCCGCTTCCAATACCTGGTTGCTAAAGCAACTGTACTGATCTCCGGTCTGTCTACCCACGCTGTGTTTAGATCTTAGACAGACGGGACCAGCAGGGATTGGGCCGTATGCAAGTTGAGTCCGACGGGGGTGGCAAAACACAAGTAAAAGAAAAAAAAAACTCACGAGACAAAAAATTACTGATAAAAAAAAAAGGGTGACAACCTTTTATATCTAATGTCCGTTACATAAAGAAAAATTGTTCTCATTCCCGACCCGCTCTGTGGGCTATGGCACCAAGCTTCTATCATACAACTTAACGATTTCGAATTGTCTACTCTCTAGAATTGTGTATGTCGGAGTGTGGTTTAGTTCGACACTGGGGCTAATTTCTATCAATCATTCGCAGTTGATTCTTCTCTTCGACTTGAGTTGTATTTCTTCACTTCGATCTGGTTGGGTCGAATTCTGTTCTCGGCTGGGCTTGATTTTAACTTCTTCTTCTTCTTCCGTCCAGTAACTCTTTGGCCATGTCTTCGACTTGGCTGCAACTTCTCCGCGGCTTTCGAGTAATCTTCTTCTTCGTCGACTTAGATAGAACTTCTCTTGTCTTTGACTTGGGCCGGAAGGATTTCTTGTTTTCGACTTGGGCTGGAAGGATTTCTTGTTTTCGACTTGGGCTGGAAGGATTTCTTGTTTTCGACTTGGGCTGGAAGGATTTCTTGCCGCAACCCAGCCGCAACCCCCCCCCCGCCGTCCGAGGTGATCTCTTCTCGCTGCCGTCCGGGGCTGAACTCACTTTTTTTGTCGATTGGGGTCCTGCTTTTATTGACGCCGCAGCAAACCGGGGTGGGTCTGTCGGCGTCAGGGCTCTCTCGATAATCCCAAAAGTCGCATTAGTTCTGATTTCCCATTATCGCTATTATTTTCACCCCTACTTCCTCACAGTGCCTCTGGGGGGAAGACGCATACCCATCTCTCCCGGTCTCTCGTATGTCAGGTGACCGTTTTCGACCAATGGTTCTTGATCGAGCATTCTCCCTCCTCTTTCCGCATATCACGTGACCGCTTTCGGCCAATGAGACTGTGGTGGGACGCCTCCCGTCTCCAATCGGGCGTGGCTTACATCGTTCTTGTTCTAAAAAAAAACAAAATCTAATTTGGCCTTTTTCACACGTACGAAAAATGATAATCTTGGCTTTTTCTCACCTGGGTTCTGTCAAAACAGCCTGCCGCTAATTAGATGTGACTTCAGGAAAGAATATTGGCGCTATCTGTGAGCCGAGACAATCGTTTTCTTTCCTTCTTTGTTTTTGGTCAGACCTGATAGTCAAAAATCTTAATTATCTGAATTGAAAATGTCTCCACTTCATCATCGTGGGGTTCCAATTTTTAACAGGTCAGAATCTGTATACAGTTCCACCGGTCACCACCTCAACACAAAAAACACCTTTCCTCCGATTAAAATTTCGTTTTCATTGTTCAAAAAAATCTTTATTGTTTCAGCCAACCTTAACAAAACTTCCATCCTACGCGGACACGGAATTAGTTCAAGTGCTTGACCTGATAATTTTGACACTTGTTAGGTGCTGGTCGTACGTGTGTGTTTTCGCTTACGACCTGGTCTCGTATTATGTTTCTGTCTTTCCTCTTCTTTTTGTTTTATTTCATTATCTCCAAACTCTATTTCTTCAACCAAATATAACAATTTCTATTTCCATGGATTTCGGTCAGGTAATTTGACCTGATATATTTTGACACCTGTCTTGTCTTAGTTCTACTTATGACCGGGTTTTGTTTTATCTATTCCTCTCTCTCTTTCTTTTTATTATTTTTTTTTCTTCTTCTCTTTGGATCGCCTAAATACAGTTAGAGAATTATTCTCAAAACTCAATTATTCTTCGTTTCTAAATAACTAACAACTGGTTAATAAACCGAATAAAAATTAAATCATATTTCTATGAATATCTCTTTTTAGTCTTTCTAAAAATGCAGGGTGCCACAGAAGGATTAACCAATCAGAAGGCTCAAAATATTCAATGCGACTTGTATAAAGGCGGCCATGTCTTTTTTTCTGAATATTCACTGGCAGCCTTTGATATCGAAGACAAAAGAATTACAGAACAGCTGCTGGTGGTATTGGCGATCTAGTCAGATTCAGTAGAGTGTCTGACTCGTGAGTGTTAATCTTTAACGTTGTTTCATTGAACAGATTACGTACTGCGCTGTATTCTATATTCATAGACTATGGTGAACAGTGGTTAACATAAAATATTGTTTGTTTAAAGAAAGCTGAAATATAAATAATTACTCTTCAAACAATCGGGATCGCTTTCTGTCTGTTTTTAACTTTAAAATATTTTAATTAAAAAAATTGTTTGTTTGACGAAAATTAAAATAAGAATACTTTGTGTACAAACAACTCATAAATCATTATGTGTCGAACGAACGCATCACACAAGCACGCACTTAATCACAGAATTTTTAGTATTATATCAACAGACGACGCATACATTGACAAATCATCGTGTTAATTAAAGTAACATATCAAATAATGAAATGATATACAACAAGCTATGGACCCTGTAGGTCTCAGGGATTACTACAGTTTGTCGGATCTTGCAGATCGGTGCAATATAATCACGAATAAACAACTGTGCCATATACCATAAAGACATTTAAACACAGCAACAAACAAAATGGACAGTATGTGTAAATTTAAGTGAAAATGATGACATAATAAAGATGTTAAACACCTCACCAATGCTTGAAAGAGCGATAAAAGCTACTGGACGTGTCTTCACTTTCAAGTAATGATAGACTTCAAAAGCGTCTCCGAATCCTTGTAGGAAAAGAATTGTTTTCCACCCTCGAATCTCTCTCCCACGGGCGGGCAGTGGTCAGTCTATCACTGCTCTATCGCTAATTCTATGTAAAGTGCTCGCAACAACTACGATCTTTCGTTCCCCCAGGTCTAACCTTCAAATCTAGGATTCTTAATGCCAATTACATAGTAGCAAAATATCCACATGCCCGCCGTATTTCATCGGCGAAAAGTTCCACACAAACAGCTTACTCCATCGAACAACCAAACACTAGAATCTGAACCTAATCAAGACTAGATTTAACCGTTATCATCTCATCATATCCATATCATTTAGCGCTTAGCGTATCGATCACTAAATTCTTAAGCTACTCAAGTGTAAAGTTAACCGTTATCTTCTCCTCCTACCCATCTAAACTACTTCTTAAAGAACCGGTCACTTTAATCTTATCCTGTTCACCATTAGGGGTAACAGACATTTTCCTCTCTTATCCATATAAACTACCCCTGAACGTACCGATCACTACAATCTTAATCTGTTCATGTCTAGAGTTGACATTATCTTCCCTTCCTATCCATATAAACTAACCCTTAACATAACCCGCTATCTTGTACAGGTTTAACCTTACTGTAATATATATATATATATATATATATATATATATGCGTATGTGTATGTGTATGAGTGTGTGTGTCTTTCGCAAACAGTACTGTTTCTCTGTATCACAGCTCTTCAGTGCAATAGATAGATAGATAGATAGATATAGCAGAGCCTTTCGCCTACTATGCATAGATAGATAGATAGATCGATAGATAGATAGATAGATAGATAGATAGATAGATAGATTCATTGATAGATAGATATATCAGAGCCTTTCGCCCACTGTGCATAGATAGATAGATAGATAGATAGATAGATAGATAGATAGATAGATAGATAGATAGATAGATAGATAATTACAGCAGAGTATTTCGCCTACGTATCCTGCCAAAAGCCTAGTCTCTTTGCTGTGAAATATAATCACAACAGTGACAATGGTGATCAGACGGTTTTGTTTTACATTGATGTCTACCTCTGGAACCTTGGTTAGTTATATAGAATTATACTTTTGCAGAAGTCATTCATGGTAAGGGAACAAGAATAATCTGAAGTGTTTTTCTATGACTGTTCGTCAATTTCATCTTTCGTGTCAATAAATCATACGCAAAACACACGCAGACACACATATATATATATTTTTTCCCTATAATTGGAATTAAGATACCAGAGAGAGAGAGAGAGAGTGAGAGAGAGAGTGAGAGAGAGAGAGAGTGAGAGAGAGAGTGAGAGTGTGAGAGAGAGACTAATGGTATCTTAATTCCATTTGTAAGAAAAATTTTCTCTGGTTAATGAAAATAAATATTAAGCGCTCTTTGTGACTCAGTTTTAACATATAATATTTAATATTTCAAATTCTATATTGTGTTTATAGGACTCCCTTGGATTATACCAACGGATTACTACCTGTATATATATATATATATATATATATATATATATATATATATATATATATATGTATGTATGTGTGTGTGTATACATACATATATACATACACTCATATATATATATATATATGAAGAATTATAGTTTTAAGGTGTGCTATATTTATGGGATAAAGTACTCAATATCAGATGTAAATATAAATATAAAAGTGAACATTGAAGTCAAAACTCAAAGGCGACAGGGTGTTTCATGCTGGACACAATCGTCAGGCTACATGTGTTGGTTTTATTGTCGACTATTTATAAAGTTATGAAACAGCCTGTCGCCTCTGAGTGTTGACTTCAATATTCACTTATATATATATATATATATATAGAGAGAGAGAGAGAGAGAGATAGATAGATAGATAGATAGATAGATAGATAGATAGATAGATAGATAGATAGATAGATTTTTATCCCTTCATTCAAGCAGGGTTTTTTTTTATCTATGCTCAATTTTTTTTTTTTCCATTTATTTATTTTATTTTTTAGTATTAGTTTTCCAATAATACTGGAATCAAAATATAGGGTTTATAAATGTGGATAAACTGAATCCAATTCTAATTGCTGAGATTTAAAAAAAAAGAAAAGAAAAAGAATGAAAAATCACGATGTAGGTAACAAAATCTAGTCTACCAAATTGACAACACTCATTTCTTGAAAATGATAGAAATAGTCGGAGGTACTGGAACGAAACTGAATAATAACTTTGGCCAGATTGTTCATAATTTTCATCCCGATATACATGACGATATTCGAAACTTAAAAAAATGCAATACAAAAATAAATGAACATGTCTTGTCGATTGCATTTAATAAAATGTGTTCGAATTTTTTTTTTCTGTCTAAAGCCACTTTACATATATATACACACATATATATATGTATTTACACATGGTGTATCCCAAATATTGGGAATTTTTACGCATATATATATATATATATATATATATATATATATATATATATATAACATATCACTAAATTATATATTTGTCAAATATATAATTATATATATGTATATGCACACACACACGTATATATATATATATATATATATATATATATATATATATATATATATATATATATATATATATATGTCACATTGCGCGTATGGATGACAGTCGTCTGCCAAAATGGCTGTTCTATGGTGAAATGTGGGAAGGAAAGAGAAATGCATCAAAGCCGAAGAAGAGATTTAAGGAGACAATAAAATCTTATCTGAAACAATCTGGACTATCTGTAGACCAATGGGAAAAAATGTCTTTGGATAGAAGTAAGTGGCGGAAACTAATTTCACGAAAGTATTGAGTCCTTTGAGAATAGCCGTATGCAGTGCAGTGCCTACAAATGCCTGATTCGTAAAGGTGAACAGGGTCCAGCACCGGGTCCACAAATTCAACGCGTTAATTGTGACATATGCGGGAAAATTGTGCCTATCTTTTGCCGGCTTCAAAAGCCATTTGCGTAAATGTGCAAAACCTACTGTGCACCCGAATAATGTCACTGTAAACAAAACTGATCGGGTATGCCAATTCTGTGGCAAAATTAGTCGCAGTTTGGCTGGCCTGAAGAGTCACCTGCGAATACATAGAATTCGAGGGGAGTGGGAGGGAGTGCGGACATGAAATAAAGGAGGTACTCACGCTCAAAACCGAGAGGAAAGCCACGGGATATATATATATATATATATATATATATATATATATATATAATCTTTATCTAAGTTATCTAGGTTATTTTGCGCTACATATTCTAATGTCTCTGAGGGTAAATGGTATAATTAGCCCTGATTATTTTCTTGAACATCATCAGCCTAGAATACTCAGATGACGAGAAATACATCGAAGAAACTTTTAGATTTCTTTACTACTCATATACATATATATATATATATATATATATATATATATATAAATACATACATATATATACACACACACACACACACATATATATATATATATATATATATATATATATATTGTATTTAGTCAGAAATCCTTCATTTATGCATATTTCATTAAAAACAATCGACAATACGATTTAGTATTTTATTTCATTTTTCTTGTATTAGAACAAGTGATTTTTGTTTTGTTTTGTTTTTTTGAGGGGGGGGGGACGCATGGTGTGTAGAAAATGTCCAAATCTTCTATAATTCGGAGCGCTTTCGGCTAACCATTATCAAGTATGATTTTAGTTTTTCAATTTAATTTGGGTGTGTGGGTTGTGTGTATGTTTTTAGTGTTATGGAGATGTTTTATTTTCCGCACACAGTCAGCACATTAATATTATTAAGTGTTTGTTTTTTTTTTCTTTTTTATTATTAGGACTTCGATTATTTTTAATCTTTTTTTAAAATGTGGATGTGTTTATTAAGTTTGTATGTTCTATTAGTATGTTTTGGATAGAGTCTGGTAAATTTGTGTCTGTGTGTGTGTTTAAATGGGTTCTAATCGGGATAGGGTCCGATAGGTGTAACGTAAAATGTCTGGATAGACATGTAGCCATGTCACCGCCGTAATTATTTATGAATTCGGTCTGATCACGAACCCTGTTCCGAATAAAAAAAATCAAATTAATTATCTCTGCTAAAAATTTAAAACAGCTAACCTTATCCTCAAAAATAGCAACACACCAGGAAAGACAAAATTACAACCAACGAACATTATCTATCAGTTCATATGCCACTTAAATTAAATTGAAACAATAAAATCATCCTTGATAATAGCTAAAAGTATTAACCGAAAGCGCTGGGAATTATAGAACATTTGCACAGTTTTCAAAAGTGGTAACAATTGTTCTGACACAAGAAAAATTTAATAAAAAGCTTAATCGTAGTACCTTGTCTGTCGTTTTCCAGGAAACATGCATATATATATATATATATATATATATATATATAATGGGTTTATATGTTATCCGATATTTTTATAACTTCACACCTTATTATAGTGAATAATAGTATTTAAAAACACGGCGTCTACGTCAAACGTGAATATTCCCTATAATATCGTTTCAATGTATATATATATATATATATATATATATATATATATATATATATATATATATATATATATATATATAATTAGAGATAGAGAAACAGAGAATAAAAGTGAATTAATCAGCCATTTAATTGAAATAATAATATGTCCCGAACAATGGCACCTTATTTCACTTCAAATCCACTTTAGGTTAACTGTTGTCTTTCGGGATCACCATCAAGCGCCTGTTAACATTCCCTTTAATCTCGCCCACGGTCTTTCAACATAGTTTTGTGAAAAAATAAATAAATTAAAATAAAACGAGAATAAAACAGATTTTTTCATGAACCAAAAGTTGAACGGCAGTTCGAGAAAACTAATAGCTTGGGCGATACGATGCCGTGTCGCACTCCCTGAAAAATAATAAGCTGCTCATTCCGTCACCCCGAACACGAAGGCAACAGAATGCAAAACCCTATTATATAGTCTCGCTTGCGCAGTACGGTCACTTCCATTTTTTATAAAGGCTACGCAACCGGTCCTCAGTCCTCGCATAAACTTGTGTTTGTGTTAGTTGCTGTCCCCAGTGTGTACGGCTTTTTATCGAAGATTGTCCTAACTTAGCGGATACGATAGTTTGGGAGTTAGGGTTTAAAATGAATAAAAGAAGGGGAGAAATCTTACTTTGAATTATGTAAGTCGATCAGACATTAATGGGAGCATCTCGTGTGTCCAGGCAGTTCTGAGCAACGAGTGATTAATCACTAGTGTGATATTCGTCCGACAGGGAACACACTCTAGCGTCCGACCCAGCCACCAATGCTCTACGCCTGCTCGTTCTTCATCCTAGGACCGTTTTTCGTTTCTTCTTCTTATCTTATTTTTATAGTTTTTTTTTTGTTTCTTTTTTGTTTCTTTGTTTGTTTTGTGAGGGTGATGTTTTTCCATATGCCATATCATATCTCTGAATATTTAGGCACGGGAAGTGAGAGGAGCCGGGATGGACGGCACCGTGATTGATCACGCCGATCGATCGCGAAGAACAAGAGAGAAACGTTAACGAAAAAAAAAAAAAAAAAAAACAGCAAGAATATTAAACTTACAGTAACGACAAAAACAACAACAATCAACCTCCTGAGGAAAATAAATACAAATTTAATATTAATAATATTTTTTTTAAAAATGACTAAAAGGAAATGAATTATAATTGTTTCAATCGTATTTACGTTAGAAACCACAGCAGCAGCAAAAGCAGTAGAAGTGGCAGCAGTAGTATTTTTATACCATGCCCCTTCAAGACATAGGTGATTAGGATTCTTCAAAGATTATTATCTGTGAATTACCTGGAGTTTTTTTTTTCTATCTATAATGAAGTTGAGTCAATACCAGACAAGGAGGAGGCACGGTGGGGTAATGGATACCGGCTCGGATTAAAGAATCGGAGAGCTGAGTTCGAATTCCAGTTGAATCTATTACATTCAATTACATAGGAAAGGTGTGAAAACTGACCCCCGTTATAAATAGTAGGACAGAGCGGGTTCTATAGCCTTGCATAGAACTGGTCTAACGCAGAAGGGAATGGCAACAAACTGCGGGGGAAAGTCATCATCGTCAGTCGAAAAATACATTATCGCCTAAGCGTGTATCACGCATGACGTGCTAATACCCTTGGGAAGGGTATGAATCCTCTTCTTCAGCTAGAAGGAAATAGCAGGTCAGATCTGGTTCTAAATCCTTGGATGACAACTGGTCTACCACAGAAAGAAATGGCAACCTACTGCGTCAGTCATGTATCGAAAGATACATGACTGACGAGGCAGATACCTGATCGCTAAGCATGTATCACGCATGGCACATAATTGACTGACAAGTGAAAACTCGACAGCCACTCATGTTAGAAGTTGTTTTTAGTCAATTCACTCCAATCAAGGCGATAATGCCACTAAGACGCAGGAGGTTACAGGGAGCAAAAAAGCGTGAGAAGTGTTTAGTGATGAGAAGTAATAAAAAGGACAACAAATGAACAGAATTTAGGAAAACAGAAGATGGAGATTGGCGGTACATTTCTGTCTTTGAAGATTACAGTTGACTGGGTTCATCTGCAAATGTTTATAATGAATGAGACGATTGAGTGATACGATTCTATGGCTTGTCAAGTTAGCCGATTATTTAAAACCAGTGATTGTAATATTTTAGGGGGAGATAATGATGGTTTAGTGATACAAGTCTTAATAATTAACCCATTGCTTGGGGAGAAGAGACGAGCATTGAGCCATTATTCATTGCATCATCAGCACATCTAAGCTGGCCTCGTCGTGCTTCTGTTATGCATTTAGAGATTTTTGATAAAATTTGAATAAGAATCTGTAATCCTATCGGTCTTGATCTGGCATCTTGGTTTTAAACACATTCTCACTGCCGTAACGTAGCTTAGATATATTTTTCTATAAATATTTCCTTTGTAATTTTTCTGATGGCCTTTCCTTTTTGCGGTGGTTGTTTTTGGTTAGCGCCGTATCAAACTCTACGAGTTATTTAATACCGAAATGTAAATATTTTGTACACAACTTTTATTTTATCTTTGCAAATAGTAATCATTTAGTGATACAAGTTTTAATAATTAACCCATAGCCGGGGGGGAAGGTAGATTCATACATTTACAAAATTAAGTGAATATAACGATCCCAAATGAAATTAGAACTCGGCTCTCCGATTAATAATTTCGAGCCATTATCCATTACGCAAATTTAAGCTTACAGCATCTGATAATACCAAGCTCTCACCCATCTTAGTACTGACCAGGATCTACGTTGCTTAACTTCGTTGATCATACCGGAATCAATGTTCCAACGTGACATGGCCGTAAGTTTTCAATGGGATGTAATATGAGTAAAATTCTAGCTATTCGGAAGGCAAGATTATGAAAAAATGAAGGATAGATAATGATCAACAACTGATTCGATTGAATGAACTTTGTTTTTTTACAACTTATCAACCCTTTGTGGGTTAATTTAAATGCAAAACATATTTTGAATTGTACGTATAATTCTTTTTTTTTTTCGAGTGAATAACGCATTAACAATTCTTGTGGAATAACAATGATTTTTCTAGATAAGAGTTTTACTATTGAACCTTCTTATGCTCCTGGTAAGGACCAAGGAAGAACAACCCGAACACAAGAGTAGAAATAACGAAGGTATATTACACGAAATAATAGCACAAGATGTGTAAGGTGTTAGTATGACTGTCAGTCTGGTTTGGAGTGAACCACTATCGGCTCGACTCGGTATCTAGCCACGCCCTCACAAGGGTTGCATGTGGCACAAGGCCGAGTTTAACGTGTGTTTTCCAAGCACGTAGACTCGGCCAAAAAAATGCCTGTAGAACCCGTATAAACGGGATAGGATTGGTCAACCGCCCCCAACGAGACTCTGCCCTTCGGCGGAGCCTCGCCCTGGTTCCTCTCTGCTCAGAGGCAGAGAGTTCGACCGTCAAGCCGAGAAGCTCGGCTTGATTCGTCCCTCTCTCTTGAGAGGCGTAGTATACATTGTGTTCGGAAGAGTTCATTCTGTAATTATTGGTAAGGACCCATGACAAACCTTTAGTTGGGGAAAGAATAACTGGATTCATACCTTCTTCTAGGCTTATAGTGCGTATGCGAACTACACAGCAGTTATTCGAACTCGGTTCTCTTAGTTCTTATTATGAGCAAGTAACCCATCACATTACCAGCACATCCATCACGTGACACGAAGGGGTTAAGATCACTGTGTTGAAATATGAAAATACCTTCATGTCAAGTATTAAGGCCATCACAGGCGGTCTGCGATTGGAGCTGTTTTTTAAGTATGTGAATCCCAAGTCTCCCTCTCTGCTTCATTCTTAAAAAATAAAACAATATCTTCGAAACCAGGTCGTGGGCTTCTCCCACTCATGAATAAATATGTACAGTGCGTTATTCCCTAAATTCCTGCCACTAGCAAGTAAATTTGTGAGTCTAAACTATAGCACATATTAATTCAAACGGACACTCTATCTATAGAGACATACCTCCAATCGGTTACTAATAATAAACGCATATTTATTTTTTGTACTTGTAGACTTGTGCCAGACTAAGATCTTACTAATAAGACATAATGATGAGAAAACACATGCTGTTTTTCTAGTTTTTGTCAATCTTCGCATCAACATACTTTATGCTGATACATCTGTTCTTGAGACATCTATTCTGATACATCTGTTCCTGATACATCTGTTCTGATACATCTGTTCTTGAGACATCTATTCTGATACATCTGTTCCTGATACATGTGTTCTGATATATCTGTTCTTGATTTCAGAACTGAGACATTCGTTATTGATTTCAGATTTAAAACGCTCTATTTCTCTTTTCATATATCCTCTACGCAACTATGTGGGTCTTTTTTCAACCCCGATACTCAATGAAGTGTGAAAGAGACTTATATTTGAAAGCCGTTCCGACGGTGAATAACAGCAGACAAAATGAGTCAAACATCAAGAAAAAAAAAGATGAGGGAGGGACATGCACAAATTGCCACACCGAATACTCATTAACTCATCCGAGAATTTGGGGGGGGGGGGGTTAAAGGAGACAATTAAAGCATGAAAGATATCGGGTGAGGTCGTCGGGTCACTGCGCAGCTGAATATCTGACCAGCTTCCTTCAAATGTCTCAGCTCCGTGCCAATGTCTTAGTCTTTCTGAATGATCTTCCAGTTGATGCAGTCCAATTGTCAGCTCATTTTTTCCAATTGTCTGCGTCTTCTTTTAACAAGATAATGACCGTAAAAATATTGATGTCTCTTTCTCTTCTTGACGGTGAGGTCTTTAAATAGGGCCCCTTCTTGATCGATTGTTCAGAAATTATAGAAACGGCGAAAACCGGGAAAAAACCGGAATATATACCACAAGACAGTTCACTTATTTCACAGAAAAAGCATTGTCAGCCATTATTAATTTTTCATAAGTACTTTGATCTTAATTTCAGTTGCTTTTAACCAATG
This sequence comes from Acanthosepion lycidas, assembly GCA_963932145.1. NCBI lineage: Eukaryota > Metazoa > Mollusca > Cephalopoda > Sepiida > Sepiidae > Acanthosepion > Acanthosepion lycidas. Next base: position 70,960,877 of record OZ010591.1, on the reverse strand, counting down.
GTCTCAAAAAGTAAGGAAATGGCTACTCAAAGCAAATATTATTTTGAAATTTTGTTACGTGTATCCTTGTATCAAAATGTAGTAATTTTTTGTTAGATATTTTTCTTCACTTTCTTCCAGTCGCGAATTAATTGATGAGATACTCGGTGGATTGTCTCAATGTTTCTTGGGTAGTTCTTTCGAACAAGCTTGCAGCGTCTTGGCTTAAGAATTACTTTCTACCCCACTAGACACATAAAAAAAAAAGCTGGGATAAAATAAAATGCAAGGCCAATTTTACTAATTTGAGGCTCTCTCTGGATCAGCATCGCCTCGTCTGTCTAGTAGTGGCCCCTGGCTCAACGCAGTGCCCTCTTCATCTGCCGGTACACTTCTAGATGATGAGTGCACTCGGGTCGGAGTCACGATCCGTCTTGGACTCAAATTATATGAGCGTCACAGATGCAGATGTGGAACCTCTATTGATAAGTTTGGTTTGCATCATCTCTCCTGTCGTCGTAGTACCGTCTGCTTTCCACGGCATGCAGCAATAAACGACATCAACAGAAGAGGTTTGGATGCAGTTGGGTTCCCTTCCCAAATCGAACCCATAGGCCTCAATCGTGGTGATGGAAAGCGGCCGGATGGCATTACCATTTTCCCTTTTAAAATGGAGAAGTTGTTGATTCGGGATGCGACGTGCGGATATATTTTCGACCGATAATTTGATCAGGACCGCGGTTGAGACGGGTCCCGTCGCTCGGGACGCAGAGATAAAAAAAAAAAAATTGTTAAATATTCTTCTCTTGCTGATAGATTTTTTTTTTTACTCCTGTGGCAGTGGAGATTTCTGGAGTTGTTGGCCATCTTTCGATGGAGTTCCTTCGGGGGATTGACGGGATTGCGTCTGGATTAAGGGACAAGCCTCGCGAAACGGAGTGGCTCTTGTAACGTGTCTCACTGGCGATGGTTTGAGGTAATGCTTTCTCTATCATTGCGGCTCGCAGAGGATAGCAAAAGAAAACATTTTGTTTATAGTTACTTTGTTCAAACATATTTTTCAATAAATTTTTCATCTAGAATTCAATTGCTTTTTTATCACAAAATCTTGGGCCGTCAGCCTACGCCTAATCTTAGTGATATTATCGTGAAATATATGATATATATCCTTGTCAAATATTAGTAATTTTTTACTTGAATTTTGCATCATAATTTCAAATGATGTATATACATCAAAAGTCATGTCGGTAGTAATACTATTATTAGAATTAGTATTTTGAATATTCTTTATTAAATAAAGTATTGTCATTACTAATTACTTTATTTCTTCCAGAATATTTTTTGTTGCTATTTCCATTTTCAACTAATTCAGACAACGTAGTATTATCTTTAAATCTAATTACATGAAGCATTGTCAAATATTATTAATTTTCTATCTTAATTTTAATGATATTACTCTCATTTTACTCAGAACGTCTGTACACGGCTATTAGTAACAATAGTATATTAAGATCTTATTGCATGAAGTCGTTTCACTCATTAGTAATTTTTGATTAGTATCTTTTCACCAACCTATCTTAGTGCTGACTGTGTCTGAAAAGTTAATGTAATACCAATCTTTATATTTGGAAATGAATACTGTACAATTTCCTCAAAGATGAAGAGTTGACTTAAGGAAACAGAGAAGTCGTTCTACGGGAGGATACTGAGAATACCAGGGACATAGATGGATAACGAGAAAGTTTTAATGAAAATTGTATTTTACTGCTTATAAAGCGTATTTTCACTATTTTGCGTCCTATAAATAGAAAGTCGGTGACGGGAGTTATAAATTTGAGGTGAGGCATGAATAACACCCCAGTTTAAGTCCGATTCTGATCCTGAGAAAGTCAAGTCCAGTATTTCAAAATTAACAACGTTTTGAGAGATGCAATTTATATAGTTGGTATACTGGGATACTGACAAGAAACGAAATTTCTAGATACAGTAACACCAGCTTAAGTAACACCTTCCTTCTTTCTTGATTTCTTAAAATACTTTCTTATCCTGCACATAAATCAGTCTTAACCATTGTGTATCCAAATTTACAAGTGTATATTTTAAAATTAGAGCTCCATCCTAGTTTGGGATGAATTCGTCACGACTACTAAGGATTTCAGGCTGCAATAAGGTTAGGTTTCACTGCTATTATGCACTCTATCTTCTCTTGTAATTATTGCATTGTAAATAGTTACTATAAATTTGGTATTTCGTCTCTGTGATGGGTCTGTTATTAGTCAGGTTTTCATGCCGAAATATTCTATTCAGTGGGTAAAATAGGGTAGAGTGGAGAAGGTTATTAAATATTAGGTTGGTGCAAAAATAATGACGTAATAATGTCGTTTTTTTTACGTATTTTTAACGTCAAAAAACGACATTATTACGTCATTATTTTTGCACCAACCTAATATAAAGACCATCTTTTCCTCTTTCTTCCTTCAATTTATTTTGGGGATGGCGTTTAACGCATTAGTGTGTCTTATAAGCAGAGAAATATGCTACTTAAAATCAGCAAGAGTTGGTTGAAATTTCTATTATACATAATGTGGAAAGAATTGCCAGAGAATTTAACACTCACATGGCATATTAAAGACAAAAGGAGCAAAGTAAACTAGATTACGAGTTTTTGTAAATGGAATATATTTATAGATTTTAAGGATATTATTGGGAGATAATCATGATTTTAGTAATACAAGATTTTCTAACTGACCAATAGCTAGCGGAGAGGTGGATTCATACGTTTCCAAAAGGTATTTGCGCGTAAGTGAAGAGAACGAACCCAAACCATTATTTAATATACCACCTGCACATACAGGCTTACAACACCTTACATTCCGAAGTGGCCATTCATCGACGTACTGACTAGGCTCGACGTTTCTTAACTTCGATGAGTGTAGAGGGACCGGTGTTTCAAAATATAAGTTTTCAGTGGGATGTAATATGAGTAAAATTCTAGCTATTCAGGAGAAGATTATGAAGACATGAAAGATAGGTAATGATCAACAATTGATTCGATTGAATGTTTTTCTTTGTAATTTTTTACGACTTATCAACCCTTTGTAAGTTAATTTACAGGCAAAACATATTTTGGATTGTACTTATAATTGCTTTTTTTTCGAGTGAATAATGCAGTAACAATTTTTGTGGAATAACAATGATTTTTCTAGATAACAGTTTTACTATTTAACCTATAGTTGAGGACAGAATAATTGGATTCATACCTTCCCCTAGGCTATTTGTGTGTATGTGAACTACATAGGAGATATTCGAACTCAGCTCTCTTATTTCTCATTCTGAGCAGTTATCTATCACATTACCAGCACATCCACCACGTGACACGAAGGGGTTAAGATTGCTTTGTTGAAGTGTGAACATACCTTCATATCGAGTAATCCAGTCATCACAGGCGGTCTGCGATTGGAACTGTTTTTAAGTATGTGAATCCCAAGTCTCCCTGGCTACCTTATTCCTAAAAAATTAAACAATATCTTCGACACAAGGTCGCGTGCTTCTCCCCTACTTACACTCATGATTAAAGATGCACGGTGCTTTATTTCCTATGGTCCTGTCACTAGCAATTAAATCTGTGGTTCTAACGATAATACATCTTAATTCAAACAGACAATATATCTATATTTTCATACCTCTAATCGGTTACTAATAAAAAAAAAATCACACTTATTTTTTTGTATGTATGGCCTTATGCCTGACTACGATCTTACTAAATATATACAGCAGACATAATGATGAGAAAACACATGCTGCTTGTCAGTCTTCGCATTAACATAGTTTGATGCATCTGTTCTTGATACATCTATTCTGACGCATCTGTTTTTGATACATATTTATGATACATCTGTTCTTGATTTCAGATGTGAAACGCTCTGTTTCTCTGTTCATATATGCTTTATGCAGCCATATTGGTTTATAACGAAATATGTTATTCAGTATGCAAAATAAAGGACATTGGAGAGGGCTATGAAGTACAAAATAAGAACATTTCTTTCCGCTTTCTTCCATCAAATTATTTTTGGGTGGGTGGCGTTTAATGCATCAGTGCGTCTTATCAGCAGAGAAATATGCTACTTGAAATCAGCAAGGATTGGTTGAAATTGCCAGTATACATAATGTGGAATGAATTTTTAGAGAATTTGATACTCACAGGGTATATTAAAGACCGAAGGAGAAAAAAATAAACTAGATTACTAGCTTTTGTTTATACAACATATTTTTTGATTGTAAGAATATTTTTTGATGATAATAATGATTTTAGTAATATAAGATTTCATAATTAACCCATAGCTGGCGGAGAGGTGGATTCATACGTTTCCAAAAGGTATTTGCTCGTAAGTGAAGAGAACGAACACAACTGAAGTTGAAACTCGCTTTTTCGATTAACAATTCCAAGCCATTATTTAATATACCACCTGCACATACAGGCTTACAACACGTGTTATTCCCAAGCGGCCATCTATCGAAGTGGAAACAAGAAACTGTTTCACCCCAAGCAAGGTGATAATGTCACTACAATGCGGGGGTTTACAGGGACTTAAAGTTAACGAGAAAACTTTGCTTAACTTCGGTGACCGTACGGGAACTGGTGTTTCAATGCCATATGGCATTAAACGAATGCAGTTTACTCAATAGCTCAAGTGAAACTCATATATATATATATATATATATATATATATATATATATATATATATATATATATATATTAAGTTATAAGGAACTTGGTAAACCGAATTGGTAAATCCAAAGAGGATGAAATCCTGAGAGCTCAATGTGGGGACAGAGCTAATATGTAATGAAAAACAAACCACTTTAAGGTACCATTACGATAATTTATTTCACCTAAATCCTTTTTGAAGGATTCAGGATCATCAGATAAAACTTTATGATGATGATCCTGAATCCTTCAAAAAGGATTTAGGTGAAATAAATTATCGTAATGGTACCTTAAAGTGGTTTGTTTTTCATTACATATATATATATATATATATATATATATATATATATATATATATATATATAAATTATATATATATAATTAAAGTAGGCTCTGTTCCATCTTCAAGCGAAAATTTCGCTTGAAGATGGAACAGAGACTACTTTAACTCAAGTTAATTCAAATATTATTTTGAAGTTTTCGGCTCTTGTTTTGAAACTTGAGACCTCTTATGTAGCGTGTTGGAATCATATTTTTAAATAAATAATTATATTTATGCTCTACTTTCGTATCGAGCACTATTTTTTAAAAATAATTACAAAAATACTAAGGAACTTTGGATTATTTACCAAACCAGTTTCTTTCCTATTTTCTACAATATTTTCACATATATATATATATATATATATATATATATATATATATATATATATGATCCATCGCTAAAGAAGCTGTGTCGCAATTTCTATGGAAAATGTTAGGATGAACTCATTTCTTTAGTTTCACTAATTTGAACTTTCAAATTTAAGACTCACCTTTCTAAGTCCATATGGTAAAATCACCCAGATTGTCTTCCATTTGCAAGGAGGAAATTTATCTTCTAAAGAATCACTACTTTATGGGACAGATTCTCTTGTGGATGCTTTCCCGAACATTACAATCTCAACCTCTTCAAGTTTCGTGTTAATTGTTAACTATCCTCCACTGAGTTGCTTGATATAGAAATGTGCACACCACTAACTTTGATTACCCTAAACATGGGGAAAATTAAAGAAGAGAAAAATAAAAGCAAAAGAAAATGATTCTAGTATTTTCAGTTCACTCCAGAAGTGTATAGCACAAATATCAAATAGATTCTGGATTTTATAGATTATATTCTTATTTGGAACATGGCTAATCAAACATTGTTGGAAAAATATTCGTAGAGAAAGAAAATCACAGCTATCACTATCATGAGCAAAACGTCAATGAAGAAAAACATACTGGCGATGTGTAGAGAGGTCTTGAAACACTGTTAATCTGTCATTGCATTTTAAACAAAAATAAACTTTTAATTTTTTTTTCAATTTTACTCTTTTTATTTTATTTTTTTTCAATTTATGATTACTACCTATGCTTTTTTTCAAAATTTATTGTAATTGCCTTTAAAAGCTTCAAAAAATTATCAGAGTTAGGCAATTATCCAGAGACGCATTAGTCTTGGGACGCAAATGTCGGGGACATAATTGTCTGGCGCGGAATTGTTCGGGACGCAAATGTCCAGTAAGCAACTGTCCTAAAATCTATCCTTATAAACTTCTTTTTACTCTGGCTTCGATGTCACACCTATAGTATGACCCCATGCTTTTTATTGGGTAAACATTCGTTAAAAAAAAAAGCGGAAACAAGAAACCATTTCACCCCAAGCAAGGTAATAATGCCACTACAACGCAGGGGATTACATGGAATTAAAGTGAACGAGAAGACTTTAGTGAGGATGATTAAGGAAAAGAGAATAGAGGAACTGGTTTCAAGTAGACAGAAGATGACGATTGACGTTGTATTTTAATTTTTGATGATTGTAGGTGTCAGGGAATCAAGAAATTGAAACGGAATTCCACAGGGGAGAAGTGCGAGAAAAGAAACTCTTAGAATAGAAGAGACGATCGTATCTAGATAGTTCAACAGTAAAACCGTGAGACCTACTTGCCAATCTAGTAACATGCTTAAATTCATGTAGTCAGGGCACTAGTGGAATAAACCTCATCAAAAGAGTTGCTATGAAAATATTTGTAGAACATACAGATGTAAGTTTTCTTTAATCGTTTCACCCCAAGAAAGGTGATAATGCCACTACGAGGCAGGAAGTTACGGAGAGATTTAGTTGCCAATCTAGTAACACGCTTAAATTTATGTAGTCAGGGCAGCAGGGGAAAAATCACATGAGAGCAGATGCTATGAAAATATTTGTAGAAAAAACAGAGGGAAGCTACTTTACGGTGACTGAAGTCGGGATCAGTGGTCAGACTTGATTCTTACAGATCTGTCTTTGAATTATGCCACTTGTAGGTGACAGTTATGGAAGAACTTCGAATATCAGTATTTACATTTTAAAATAAAATATTACTGTTTCGTGGTACAGTTAATTTTATTCCAGAATATATCAATGCGCCGAAAACACTACTATTTCGAAAACACTACTGTAAAAAAAAAAAAAATCAATCATCCAAGTAAAATATATGCTTACTGCTTTTGTCACTTTCTCGCTGTTGTAAATGATATTTATATTCAAAGACGGGAACTCGCAGGAAGAATACGAGATTATTATCATTCACTTGTTTGTTCAAGAGAAAGTGAATAAGATTGTTTTATTGGCATAAAATGTAAAGGAATTTAAACGTGAAGAGATTTTGGAGATATATGGGCATAGATTCCAATGGCGACGTTTCGTCAGCGACAAATGAATTTTAGGGTGTAAAATATTTCATCACCGTATGATGCTTTTGATTTCAATAATTTATAAACGACATTATTTGACATATGTTGAATCTGTTCTATAAAAAAATAATGTGTACGAATTTTGAGAGATTGTATCTCCAACACTAATGACATTAAATCTCGTAGGTTTGTCAATATTTAGCGCAGTTCGCGCTTATATAGATCAACATATCACAAAAATGCAAAATTATAATAACATAATACAAATGTTATAGATAACACCCACATATTGTATAGGACTCAATACAAAGAAAGACTCAGTAAGCATTGTTGTCATATTCGCAACGTTTCGGCCGTGGTACGTCCCGGCCTTCTTCACGTGATTTAATGGCACATAGCCCAGTGGATAAAAGTGTTGGTTGAATTAATCCAGTCACTTCACCCAAAGAGTTGTGAGTTCAATACCTCGCCACAGCAGAGATGGACAAAATCTTGGAGAATTGAGTTAAAGGAAAATAACTGAAACTGAGATGTCCGGAAGGGCATGGCACGTGGAATTAGAACAATCTAACCAGATGGACGAAATAAAATGTTCGGTTCGAAATTCTAATCATCTGAAGAAAGGCTGGAGCGTACAACAGCCGAAACCCCGTGAATATAACAATAAAGATGAGGACAGCATTTCAAACAATATAAATGGTGTAAGTAATTACGATACTTCATCTCAGAAATATAGACATATATTCAGTAGGCCGTTGTAATACAAGTGAATCAGGCATCATTAAATTCTCCATATGAGATTGTGTATTAAAATGCTTATAAAACACTGCCTGTATAAATTCAGTTTGACAATTTTAGATGGAAATTGATTCCAGTTGGTTATGGAACGCCGGAATTTGATGAAGATGCGATTCTAATAACGCGAAAAATTAATAACACGTAATTCTTGATAACGGTTGTAGGGATGGTCGAAAGTACCCAGACAGATACAACAAATAAACTTTTGGAAAATGAAACAACTTGGTCGGTAGATAGAAAAAGTAAATAAAAATAGAAGATAGAAAAAGTAAATAAAAATAGAAGATAGAAAAAGTAAATAAAAATAGAAGATAGAAAAAGTAAATAAAAATCAGTATTATATATATAGTGAAACCACAGTCCACGAATTTAATTCGTTTTTGAAGGCCGTTCGTAACTCGAAATGTTCGTAAACCGAAACTATTATATATATATATATATATATATATATATATATATATATATATATATATTGTAGCTACTATCGATTCATTGAATAACGCGATCCATATACTTGAATTGCTGACAGATGGTATTAATTGTCCTGGGCCGAGTACTTTAACGAGTACTTTAATTAGTCTTAGTTAATGTCTCATTAAGTCTTATTAATGAAGTAATTTCGCCATTAATCACATTAACATTGCTAATTAATTCCTTGTATAATTACTTTTTTATGATACACACACGCACACATACATATATATTATTTTAAGACATTTTTATGTTTATACATTCTTTTTATAGATAAAATATTTAAGTAAATGCTCTGTTCATAATAAACAGTGTTAAACAACATTTACCGGCCTGGATGTCCGAGAAATTTTCATAGAAAATATTCGTCTTCCGACAGCAATCGAACTTGTATCCTATATGGAACCGTCATATAGTCAGTCGTGCTTTTAATCGAGTTGGCAATAAAGAAATGGCAACCTACTGCGGGAAAAATCTGCCTGGTCAGTTATTTATCGAAAGATTCATGATTGCCTAAGCTTGTATCACGCATGGCGTATGATGGATGAAAACATGTACAGAAGGGAATATTTTAAGGAAAATGAGAAAAGAATACTCATCCTTAGAACTCGAAAGATACAATCAACATTTCAGTGAAACATGATGAGTAAAGAAGCTTTGGCGCATTTGATATTCACAGGATGTATGGAATGCAAAAAGGGCAGAGAGAAATGGTGCATAACCTTGTTAATGAAGCAGCATGGAGAGTGGCAGGAATATTATGGGATCAAAGAACTAAATTAAAGCTACAAATGACAGGAAGATCACCGATGGCCTGAAGGGACATTGCCATAAAAGAAAACTGAAGAATAGGTAATGTTCAACTGGAAATGGGTATGTATATAACAGGTGTAATAGCAAAATTGTCCAGACCGTGTAACAATATAATTCTCCATTCCACATCATGTTTAATTTCTAAAAAAGAAACACTAATTGAGTCTCCTTATTCCAGGTTTTCAGATAAGACATTTAGCAAACTTGATACCATTTTTTTGTATGAATCACTAAAAAAACCCCTTGGAGTTGTTCAGCTAGAAAGAGAACAGGTTAAAATCGTTTTGTGTCATCCCCACTGTCTTCTCAACTGAGGAATGGTGAGAGGAAAAATCATTTAGGTTTTCATTAATGTTACCAACATTCATTCTCTGGCTTCCATCTTCCAAGTCCATTCAAGAACCATCAAGGGGAGGCTAAATAAGTTTAAAAAGAGGAGAGGAAAAACCGGGTCAGGAGGTCACAACAGCAAGAGGGATCATAATTTCAACTAAAGAGATCAATTAGGAAAGATCCAATTCAATCCATAAGACGTTTGGCACGTGGGAGACGAGTGAAAAAAGATTTGAAAATGAAATCGTACGGAAAACGTGTGAGGCACCTAGTTACGCCAGGACAGAAAGTTCGAAGTTTAGAGAGGGCGAAGATCATCTTGAATAGGTTGAAAAATGATCCTGGAATAATACACACACACATATATATATATATATATATATATACATATGTGTGTGTGTGTGTGTGTGTGTGTGTGTGTGTGTGTGTGTGTGTGTGTGTTTTGAACTTTATTGCTTCCGCTACTTAGCTATGATTAATTAATGATGAACATGTCATTTTCGTTTAGGATCGATTTCATCACGATTCTTCTGATAAACTTAGAGAGTAATTATACATTTTTGCTGCTCAAAATAGAGTCAAATAGCGCTATAAAAACCTCGTTGAATTCCAGTAATATATCTTTAATCATTTCCAAAATACATCGGTTCAAAGCTTAATCTAACAATTGGACAAATTTGCTGTGACACCCAGTATATTAGGAAGAGTGATCAAATGTTTTACGCTCAAGCAAGGGCTCTTCTATAACTATTAGGTTGGTGCAAAAATAATGACGTAATAATGTCGTTTTTTTATGTATTTTTTTATGTCAAAAACGACATTATTACGTCATTATTTTTGCACCAACCTAATATCTGACGTTTAGTCGTGTGGTCAAAGACGAGAACTTTCCAGTCTTCTCTCATATTACTAATAGCTTTTTCATCCTACTCATAATTCCGGGGTATATCGTTACAATGATATAGTTTTATTGGATTTTGTTTTTGTTGCCACTACTGTTATTTATTTTATTTTTTTCTTTAAACTTACTCTTATCTGTAAACAACATAATCATGTAATCCATTATTTATAAGTATGTTTAATTTTACTAAGTTTTTTCCCCCGACGGTGTATGAGAAAAAAAGAGATAAGAAAATATATATCTATATATCTATGCGCTTCTGACGACGGAAACTGATAAAGCAGACGATATGGTGTCAATGTTTCATTTAAAAAACAAACAAATATATCCTCTGTTGTAAATAAAGCTTACATTCTATTTTACGTCAAACGTCGCATGCGCAATCTGTCTAAAATTCACGTTGGGATGCACAATTTAATGAACAGTGGCAAACATTACTAAGGAAAGATATCGTAAAGATAATAAACCACCTAACTAACGTCTTCCCTCCCTTAATGCCATGCAATTAAGTTTATACAGAAACACCAAAAATTTATACTAATTTTATCTTTGACAAAAAAGCTTGCAACCACATCATTTTCCTCAAGTGGAAATCCTTTATATGATAAAGAGAAAAGGGCCGTGTTTTTACGGCTTCAAAAACGGACCTATCGTGCCATATTCTTTACACGCTTATGGCCTCATCGCATTGAAACGCCTGTCCCCGTACGTTCGTAGAAGTTAAGCAACGTCAATCCTGGTCAGTAATTAGATAGGTCATCTTTTGAAAATACCAGGTGCTGTAAGCTTAGATGTGTGGCGGAGTAATGGATAACGGCTAGTGTCCTCATCGTTCGAAAAATCAATCTCCTGAAGAAGACCGGAGCGTACAACGGCCGAAACGTCGTAAATATGACAATAAAGATGAGGACAACAGTCCGAACAATGTAAATAATGTATATAATTAAATACCTCATCTCAGATATAGAGGTAGACAATGGCTCGGAACTGTTGATCGGAGAGCCGTGTTCAAATTCAGGTTGGTTTCATTATATTCTCTTACTCAGCTATGATGTAATTATTATTAAGACTTGTATCATTAAGTCCTTCTTATATCCAGAAATAAAATAAAATTTTCTCGCACAACATTTATATTTCGCCATCAAAGAACCCATATAGATGTTGATATGCCGCAAAAAAAGCAAAGAAAACAACCAAACAAACAAAGAGGAAAACTCATACGAACAATTACCATTAAAATATTTATAGAAGAGTCACACTTTTTGAAAAAAAATGAATCCACTACATTTCCCTCCAGTTATAGGTTAATTAGCCAGATTTGCATCACTAAATAAATAATTATCTCTAAAAAATCATACAATGTAAAAAATATATATTCTGACTTTAAATAACCAGCAGGATGTTGGTAAGTTGGTAGTTGAAAGAGGAAATAAACAATTGATACTTATTTCACAGTGGAGAGTGGACACAAATTCTACTAATTTGGATGAAGAGCATGAATACAAAAATGCTACTGATATGACTGAGAGTGGATATACAAACGCTACTGATCTGGCTGAGGAGAGTGAACGCACAAATGATTCTGATCTGATTGAGAAGAGAGGACGCACAAACGCTTCTGATCTGGCTGAGGGGAGTGGACGTACAATTGCTACTGATCTGGTTGAGGAGAGTGGACGCAATATTATTAGTATGTTGGCTGAAGAGAGTAGACACAAAAACGCTACTGATCTGGCTGAGAAGACTGGACACACAAATACTACAGATCAGGCTGAGGAGAGTTGATGCACAAATGCTACTGACCTGGCTGAGAAGAGTGGACGCACAAATGCTACAGATCTGGCTTAGAAGAATGGACAAACAGATTCTACTGATCTAGCTGAGGAAAGTAGACGCACAATTACTATTATTTTGGCAGAAGAGAGTAGACACACAAATCCTACTGATCTGACTGAGGAGAGTGCACGCACAAATGCTTCTCATCTGACTGAGGAGAGAGGATGCACAATTGCTACTGATCTGATTGAGGAGAGTAGACGCACAGTTGCTACTGATCTGGTTGAGGAAGGTCGACGCACAAATGCTTCTGATATGATAGAGGAGAGTTGAGGCACAATTGCTACTGATCTGATTCAGGAGAGTAGACGCACAAATGCTTCTGATCTGTTTGAGGAGAGTGGACACACAATGGCTACTGGTCTTATTGAAGAGAGTGGTCACACAATTGCTACTGATCTGGTTAAGGAGAGTTGACGCATAAATGCTTCTGATCTGTTTGAGGAGAGTGGACGAACAGTGGCTACTGATCTGATTGAAGAAAGTGGACGCATAAATTCTACTGATCTCATTGAAGAGAGCGGACACACAAATGCTTCTGATCTGATTGAGAGTAGACAGGCAAATTTTATTCATCTGTGAATATTTTTTCTCCAGATTAATTATTAAAATGTGTATGTAATTTCACAACCTTTCTCGAAGTCAATCTTTCTTATCGACCGGCAGAACATTCATTTTTCTTAATTAATCATAGAAAATTTTAAAATGATCCAGTTACTGACGTCATGCAACACTAGGTCATTATTTTTTAAAAATGGTTTAAATTGTTATTTTCATCAGAGAAATGCAAATTACAATCTTGATTGTAACAGTTTTACGAAAACTGAGGCAAAATTTTGCAGTAAAATCAGGAAGAAAAAAAAATAAGAAAAAAATTTGATTATTTTTCACACTCTTGTTCCGCAAGAGGACAAGTGCTGTTTTTTGATGAAATATGCAAAAGTTTCTGATCAAAACTGAAGCAGTTTGGCGGTGAGGTGAGAGTTGTCTTAAATGACTTCAGACACAAAATGTGAGAGTGTTAGACACAGAAAATATTTTAGCAGAAGTGTATTTTACAGGCGAGATATTGTTATCAAATCAAAAGATATTTCGGATTATTTATGTCTCTGAAACAACTGACATTACAAATTATATATATATATATATATATATATATATATATATATATATATATATATATATATATATGAATTGCAACACCAACCAATCTGCTACCCTGGTTTCTACCAATAAGTTATCATCAGGCAGAAAAAGAACTACTGTCTGATAAAACCTTATTGGTAAAAACCACGCTAGCAGACAGTTTAGTGATTCAATTATTTTCTGTCTTGAATTGGCCTTGATTTATGTTTTTGAAAATTGTATTGTTCACTTTTAAAATAAAATTAAGCCATTATTTAACAAATATTACTTTTTGCCATAAGTTCGATATATATATATATATATATATATATATATATATATATATATATATATATATATATATATATTTATAATTATTTATTTTAAAATTATAACATAAATATGTTATAAAATCACTAAAAAATAGCCATTTTGTTTCAACACCTTTGGTGTCTTATCAAGTGATGATGTTGAATGTAGATTGTATATTCAATATACAGCAATCATACACTTATATATATATATATATATATATATATATATATATATATATATATATATGAGATTATAATAAAACATGTTGAAATCGCTACACAAAAGCTTTCATGTTTCAATACTTTCATTGTTCTTCTTCAGGCGATAAGTAACTGGAAATTAAATGATTTTTAAGGAAATAAAAAACAAATTGTTACCTATTTTCCGGAAGTTAAAAATGGGTGGGGGGCAAGGGTCAGAATTATAATTAGACTTGTGGGTATGTCTTGATTAGTTAATGCCCGATCTACGCTATATAAAAAAATATCTGCTCAGGGGATAGAGGTGGTTGAGTTATCTCACCATGATTAACTAGAACACAGGCAGACCCTTGTGTAGCGAGTTTAAAAAAAAAACTATATCTTATAATAAAAATATATTAATAATATATTGATCTACTTCGTATTGAGCACTTTTTTTTTAAAGTAAATGCTACGGACTGCGGATTTTCACTCCATTTGTTTTTTGTCTCATTTGTGTGTATATATATATATATATATATATATATATATATATATATATATATATATATATATATATATATATAATTTGGCTCTTGAAAATATATTTCAATTAACCGCTGTTAAGTGAAAAGCCAATTCTATAAACAACAGTCACCTGCGTTAATGTAAAGCTCTTCAGTAAAATGAATAGACCACTCCGGCTTATTGGCATTTGTTTACATTCGTAAAAAAATCCGTTAGATTTAGCGGCTTCACTTTGTCGAATGAAGATAGCTCAATAGGAGAAGCTCTGACTGGCACCACATCGGTTGGGTTTCGCTCCTAGCTTGAGGCATTCGAATGTCGAGTCGCACTGAAGAGCTGTGATACAACAATACTGTCTGCGAATGACACACTCACACACACATATATATAATGTATATTTTGGGCGGCAACGTTTCTTTCAAGAATGTTTACTTAAATATGACAGACAAGAAAAACTTACTATTTTTTATTGAGTTTTCTAATATTCTTAAATAAGTAAAACAATGCAGATAGAGTATATCTCTAAAAGGATAATATGAATAAGTTTTTCTTTAGTCTACATATATATATATATATGTGTGTGTTTGTGTGTGTTGTGTGTGTGTGTTTGTGTGTGTGTGCGTTTGCGTGTGTACGTATCTATATATGCATATATTATGTATGCATTTATGAATTTATCAAATGACGGAAATTATAAAATTTTGGATGAGCAACACACAAAATTTTTACCGAGTGAAGAGATGGTCTTCTTCTGCAATGAAATGTTAATCATCATGTATGTATAAAATCGACATAAGCAATCTCAGTTCTATAAAGACGCCCTTAGATACCCCGACACCTCTGCCTGTCCCCATTAAAAATATTCTTGATTCCTCCATAGTTGTCTTCAGTTAATTGACCCTCCATATGTAAAATATTTCTAGTCAAGCCTCAATCTCAGACTATTTAACAATGGTTGTAACGTGCCGGCGGTCTTTTAAAAGACAATCCAAACATGTTATCACGACCACATTTCTTCTGACACGCATTAGATTGACTACAACGTCCACACGATACAATTTAGAATACAAACATTGAAAACATATTAACAACGAACACCTTGAAAATGTCTAGTGAAAGCGCTTGAGATGATAATCATTACGGACAGTTCGTACATTCATTTAGATCCTCATCACCTATAACGGATACTGTAGAAACTTTAGAAGCATTAGAAATTATTAGATTTATTTTTCTGTCACATTCAATGAAACATATATAAAAGAAAAGTTGCTGCCCAAATATACACTTTTGTATATAGGTATGTAATCCTTTTCTTACCCGTATAAGAGAGTTCGGTTTTAAATACGTTTAAAATAGCTTTTTAATACATAAAAATAACATTATTTATTTAGGCACCCATTTTCAGACTGTTACATGCGCAGTAATTTTTTTAAAAATGGACATTTGTTTATCTTCGTCGCTTCTGAGGTTTTTCAAAAGGAATACGTCAGCATACCGACAATTCGATATAATTTCATTTTTTTTTTTTTTTTTTTGGTTTATTAAACCATTCACATTTTTGAAATCTATGATTTGCTTTTCCTCCCCCATACATCGATTACAATTTCTGCTCTGCTTGTCTTTGATGTGTGTTCTTTTAGTATACACCATGTTTTTTTTCTCTTTCAGTTTTAGTTCCTATATATATTTCGACTACACAGTGTTAGTTTTATAACTGCCGTATTTGAAGATTCTTTGCAAAACTTCAGTAGAGGAGAGATTTACATTAGAGTAACAGGGGAAAGATTTTTAAAAATATATGCAACCCAAATGGAAAATGGGTAACTAAATAAAAAATGATATCTTACACACACACACATATATATATATATATATATATATATATATATATATATATATATATATATATATATATATATATATATATATATATATATATATATATATATATATATATATATATATATATATTATCA
The DNA here is from genome assembly GCA_963932145.1 of Acanthosepion lycidas. Classification (NCBI taxonomy): domain Eukaryota; kingdom Metazoa; phylum Mollusca; class Cephalopoda; order Sepiida; family Sepiidae; genus Acanthosepion; species Acanthosepion lycidas. Next base: position 70,944,217 of record OZ010591.1, on the reverse strand, counting down.
ATGCTATTTTTCTTCTGTACGCGTTTTTCAGTTGTTATACCTGTTACATTTTTGGAGTTTTATCAATTCTCAGTTAATAACTCAAAAGTGGTTTCCCTGATGGATAAACGGAATTCAGGTTCGATTCTTGTTGGAGGCATGGTTTTCCTTTTGTAGATTTTCTCAATCAAGATCAGTTGTTATTAATTTGAGTGATTTTCTAAAATAATAAAAAACAGGGAAAGAAACACAAACGTGTGTACCCACTACTTAAAAATAATATTTTTAGTCATAAGAAACTATGTCCGGTGAAAAACTCCTTTCAAAACATATATATATATATATATATATATATATATATATATATATATATATATATGAAGAAGTATAGTTTTAAGGTGTGCTATATTTATGGGATAAAATGCTCAATATCAGAGATAGAGCGCATGTAAATATAAAAGTGAACATTGAAGTCAACACTCACAGGCGACGGGCTTTTTAATGTTAGACGCAAATGTCAGACCACGTGTGTTCTTTTTTTTTTGTGTCGACTCTTTATCTCTATCTATAAAAGGCAGGATGTGTGTGTGTGTAACGAATGCACGGTCGTAATTTTCGACGGATTCGCACCAAAATTTACATGCACATGCTCCAAGGAAGGCCAAGACCGACTTTGCATTTACAAACTCCCATCGATAGTGGAAATAATCGATATTTTCATGCTTCTACGGCACTTTTCATGTAGTTTGCGGCCATATTCTACTGGCCAGAGTGAGAGCCTATAGCTGGCTGCCACGAATAGGAAGGAAGTTTCTACTGGCCAGCGTGAGAGCCAACAGCTGACTGAGACGAATGCTAACTAGCATGCCAGCATACAAAAAATCGATAGCTGCATTCGTCACAAGTGGGAAAAATTTAAATCTGCCTGGCACTTTACTCCAGTTGGCTCATTCGCTTGCTTAAACTCAACGTTGATTCTGATTCTGCAGAACTGGGTTGGTTGTGAAAAAGTATTTGTTGTTAACATTCTTTTTTCATTCGGTTTTTCCAGTTACGAGTCCTTTTTTAAAGCTGATCGTTTTGTGTTCATTTTGTTTAGTTCTTTTTTTCGTAACAGATTTAATGTTTAGTATAGAGCTTAGAAAAAATTCGCAGTGCAAGAAGTAAGGCATGTAGCAACATCAGCACGTCAAAGGGCACACCTTTAAAGGCAAGGATGGGCAAAAATATTTTAAGTCAAGTGATAGCGATTGCTGTATGAGTCGTACGATTTTTGAATCAAGCACGGGCAACGCAGGGTCATGTTGCTAGTATCTTTATGAATAGTCGAGAAAACACAACACGCGTGGCCTGACGATTGCGTCTAGTATGAAACAGCCTGTCGCCTCTGAGTCTTGACTTCAATGTTCACTTTTATATATATATATATATATATATATATATATATATATCGGGATGAAAATGACACCATCAACTGCCTTGGTAGCAAAATGTCTAAAGATGGATCTCTCGAATCCGTAATGCTCTTAAGAATCGACAAATGTTGTAAAGGCTTTGTTTGAAAAGTTTAGAGGAAAAAATCTGAACAAATGGAAAGAATTATCATCAGCACCAGGGCCAGCATGCGTCAAACGTGTATTATTTTACCTACTACCACATAAAATTGGAATATATACCGCCCTACTAGATGGGAAATTAGGTCTCATCGTTTAATGTTAAAATAGGTGTAGCGTAAGTTCTAGTCTAAATTTATTTTCTTCGTACTCTTTTGTCGCCATACTTTTTCGGCGACTAGGATCAGCTAAAGTTTAATTGCAACATCCATCGCCATCTTCTTTTCTAATTCTCTTCCAATCACATTAACCTAACGTCTTTGTGGTTTTATCGCCTTGCTTGGGGTGAAATGATTAAAAAACCATTACAGCTTTGGAGTGGTTTCATCAGTAGTGTCTTAGGAGAATATTAATCATTACGTGGCAGACGGCTTTCATCAGCGGATCATCGAGTAGGTTGAGTCATAAATAATTTCCGTTTTTGTTTATCAAATTTATTCTACAAAAAAAAAAATAACATACAATGATATTTTGTTCAGTTATTTATTATTCATTATTTCCAATAACTGTTCCACTCATCAGGAAAATCTTCGATAATTTTGAGCAAAATTCCGCAGAATTGTGAGAAAGCTTTTATCGAATGCTTGATCTTGTTCTTTTCCATGAAAGCGATCGAAAAAAGGTAATAACAGTTTGTTGAAAATTAAGTGGAATATGGCGGACGAAGTAGGACAGACCACCCGAATTCAAAAATGTTTACTTGTGTTATTCTTTCAGTATGCGGATTCGCATTGTCACGGAGACGAACAGTATTCTTGCGTTAATCTACTGTGTACGCTGACACTATCTTTTTCAAAAACTAATGTATGTTTAGTGTGATCGAAATTTATTCTTAACTGCCGCGTATGATTAGTTATTAAGATGAAACATTTTCATTACAGTTATTGCTCCATAACGAAAACTGCTTACGACTTAACCTAATAATATAGAAAAGCACATCATTCGTAATCAAATGAGATGAGCACGACACCTCATTAGAATGGGAGATAACTGATTATCTAAGTAATTATTTTATATAGAGTTACAATGTAGTAGACGTACAAAACAGCAAGTAGTTTAAAAAAAATAATGAAAACATGTTTGAACTGAATTTGTCGACTATACCCAAGTTTTCTGTTTGCCATATATATGCAGGAAAGCCGGCAGAAGTGAAGCAGGTGCTTCAGTTAACAGTCACTCAATCTGAAATTGAATAAATTACAACTTTCTGATAAGTAGCAATCATTATAAAGGCTGTTCAGCCCAAACGCAAAAATTTTTGGCTAGAGGAGTCAGTGGGCCGTATAAGTATAATCTGTTGCGTTTGGGCTGATGAAAATCCAAAAAAGATTGTTGAAGATTTTTTGCTAGAGGAATCAGTAGGCCGTATAAGTATAAATTTGAAGGCCCATTTTCGTAATAGGCTTCGATAACTTTAAGATTGTTTGATTGTTAATCTTCCAAAGGTTGAAATTGTCAAAGACTTAAGGTGTTAAATCCGAAAGAAAAAGAAATAAAAATCATTACATGCTTAAAATTAATCCACATTTAAAATCGTTCCAAGTTATTGGAACACCCTTTGTATCTATCTATCTATCTATCTATCTATCTATATATATATATATATATATATATATATATATATATATATATATATATTCAAATAAATTCGAATTATGTGACTTTTGGTTAGAATACTCGTATTTACTCGTCGGAATTGATAAGATAATTTAGTTTATTGCCCCAGTTAGACTAATAAGAGCCGAATGCATTTTTGTCTTACACACAGCTTGGTCTTTCATTCTAACCTGAAGAAGTCGTACTTAACACACGTCGCGTTAGCAAAATGCGTCGTTTGAAAGCTTATCCACGTTGATATATTAGGTTGGTGCAAAAATAATTACGTAATAATGTCGTTTTGTGACTTATTTTTTAACGTCAAAAAACGACATTATTACGTCATTATTTTTGCACCAACCTAATATATATATATATATATATATACCTGTCTGTGTATGTGTGTGTGTGTGTTTGTGGAGGGGAGGAGAAGCTATGCTGTCACATTATACATAGCCATGAAAAAAATAATTTTCCCTCAACATTATCATTTCGGAAAATACAGCATTTACACAAGATTAATTATATCAAAATCGATCATAACATTTCGCTCCCGAGGCTGAGGTTTTTTTTTTTGGTAGGGGTGTGTGTGGGTTGGGGGAGACTTTCATTTACTTTTTCAATTTAGGAAAGCATAAAAATTGTTTTCGATAATTTTCTTCTCATTTTTTTAAATTTTTTATTTCATTTTATTTATTTATTTTTTTTTTAATTTTCGTGATCACATAAATGTTGGTTTTTCGTGAATGTCCAAACTTTAAGCGGGGAAAATTGTCAGGAAATATAAAGATGGCGCCCAGACCATGGAGACACGCATGCAAATAAAGTAGAAAAAAAAAAGAAGTTTTCTAATTATCAGCAAACACAAAAATACTCATGGCTATCACATCTTACTTCTTCTACGCTTTATCTTTCTTTTCTCTCTCTCTCCGTCTGCCTCTCTCTCCCTCACACATACGCACACTCATACACACACAAATAAGCATACACAAAGCAATATAAAACACGAATACACATAAATATATATAGAGCGAGATATAAAAAAGATAACTGCGAAATGAATTGAACTTTTAACCAAGGTAATTTGTGAAATATGTTCAGAGGAGTATTATGTTATGAGTATTTTTAAGAATATAGAGTTTGATATCACTGGAAAACATGCAACATACTGGCTTTATACAAATGACTGCTGTATGCTGTACGTACTCAACTGTCTTCACCTAATACTAAAGAATAGAAAAAAAACACCATTTAATAATATTAACTGCGAACAATGTGCAGTTTCGGAAAATGAAACAATTCTATAACACTAAAAACTTACACACACTGATGTGCGTCTAAAGTTTTAAAATATAAATAAATACACATATATGTAGGTTTAAATACACATATACGTAGTTTAAATACACATATACGTAGTTTAAATACACATATACGTAGGTTTAATGTTACCCAATGAAACTTTAGACGCACACCAGGCGTAGGTATATGTGTATTTACTAATATATATTTCTTTGCTCTGTCTAATCACATTGAACACTATTATGTCTACACCTCTTGGCTAAATTTGGTAATTATTTATTTCCTTACCCAGTATGCACGGCAGTACGCGTGTATAAGGTGGTTAATATCTAATTATCGTTAATATCTAGTTATTTCAAGTACCTAATCCTATACATATATATATATATATATATATATATATATATATATATATATGTGTGTGTGTGTGTGTGTGTGTGTGTGCGTGTGTGTGTGTGTATCTACAAGGGTTTACTGAGAAATCCTCAGCAAGAGAACTCTTCAGTACATCCTCAGATGTCATATATATATATATATATATATATATATATATATATATATATATATATATATACGAGAAACAACTCTGCATTGTGTTTGTTTGTCTGACGCCTCAATGTGATGTTGATCGCAAGAGAAAAAGGGAGGCGTCATTCAGCATGTGTATACACACACACACACACACACATATATATATATATATATATATATATATATATATATATATATATATATATATATATATATATATATATATAAAGTGTGGATGTTCCTGCACGAAACCTTCACCACTATAATCAAATCTTATGTGCTGTTGTCGGGCTCCCCGTTTCCTAGGAACTGATCTGCTTGATACGTGGAATTTGACGGGAGAGTCGAGTATATATATATATATATATATATATATATATATATATATATATATATATATATGTGTGTGTGTGTGTGTGTGTGTGTGTGTGTGTGTACAACAGAATGGTGTTTCCATGTGTTCAAGTCTGAGTGCAATCTTTAGGAATTTCTATATATCTACTCTCGAAAATAATATATTTAACAATTTAAAAAAAGACCCTCCATCTACCTAAGATACGTCCATGATATCTTTCTAAGAGTGAAGAATACGGAAGAAATATTCTAGGATAATTCTGTCTTTAACTTAACATACCAACTTAATAATAACACGATAATTCTTCTCTAATATAGTGATAAACACTAATAACAATAAATTCACTATCTCTCCATATGAAAAACCTACCAGCATTAAGTTCGTGCACGCTTATCTTTCAGAGTGAATATCTATAAAATAACAATTTTTAAAAAAATCTAATAAATCGTGTATAAATTAACTCATCCACAAAACAGATTTTCTACAGTGAACTAAAAAATATAAAAGGAAATCTTATTAATAATAACTTCCTTAATTATATTTTCGATGAACAAATAAGACGCACTATTAGAAATCTGAATTCTAAACAAATAGTATATAATACTTATTAAGATAACTTTGAACATAAGGAATCTTTTAAAAGGCAGCCAAATACATTCTAATTATAAACAAAACGAAAATATCCTACAAAAATTAATAAATACTAATATATCCACCACAGATCCTAGTAAAAAGATAAAATTAATTATAAACTCCACTAAATCTACTATATCTGACTCAATCATTCGTAATGACTCTTCCCCACCTACTAAGGTGTTGCATAAAACCAATATACATTTAAATGTCCTCTGGGAGACTGTATCTCCAACGTTAAAAATAATATTTATTGAAACACTACGACAACGTTGTGTCGGCGGTTGAGTTTTTACTCGAATGATATGTCCAACATTTCTAAACATTTACAACGGCATACCTCTCTACATTCGCACACATCTTAGACGAGTTTTCTCCACCAATCATTTCCGCTCACAAAACGTATCTTAACGTAACCAATGACAACATATGAAATGGATTAAGTCCGACAAGTATTTGATATATTTTCTGTTTATACTTTCCTATAAAAAATTATATCTATAATAATAATGAAAAAGAGGAGGCAGTGGGGAGTAAAGGCTCGGTTTGAAGAATCGGAGAGCCGAGTTCAAATTCTAGTCGAACCCATTACATTTACTTACGTGCTAATACACTTAGTAAAGGTGTGAAGCTTCTCCAACACCCCGCCCCACAAGCTATGAGTAAATAGCACACCGGGTTCTATAGCCTTGGATGACAACTGGTCTACCGTAGAACGAAAATTCTGCTTCGTCAGTCATCGAAATATGCACGATCGCCTTAACGTGTATCACGCATGGCACTTAACTGTGTGTGCGTTTTCGTTATTCAGATAACAAAAACATACACACACACAAACACACACTCACACATTTTTATATATATATATATATATATATACATATATATATGTGTGTGTGTGTATGTGTGTGTGTGTGTTTGTATGTGTATAAACTTTCTAAGTAGATTACACCAGAATTCATCTTCTCGACTACTCTTCCTCAAAGAACTTAATAATGTTAAGCAAACACTCTTCAACAACGGCTTCCCTAACCACCTTTTAGACCACCAAATTAGACTATTTCTCCCCAAAGCAAGTAATAACGATAGCGAACACACAGTCAAAAATCATATACACATTTATTACAAAAACCAAATGCATATTAATTATAAACAAGACGAATCTTCTCTAAGGCATATTATAAAGAAATATACTACTCCAATTGAGCCAAATAAAAAATTAATTATCTATTATAAAAAATTTAAGACAGCTAATCCTCAAAAATAACAACACACCAGTTAAGTCAAAATTACAAAGAACGAACATTATCTATGAGTTCAAATGCCCCTTAAGGAACTGTGTTCCTGATCAAACCGGGCTCATAAATAATTACATCGGTTACACAACTACATGCTTATCCAGACGTCTTACGTTATACCTATCTGATCACAGCACCAGTAGAACCCATTTAAACACACATACAAATTTAACAGACTCCATTAGAAACATACTAGTAGAAAACACAAATATATTAACTGCATCAACCTGCAAAAAAAGATTAAAAATAATTGAAGCTTTAATAATAAAAAAGAAAAGGGCAGCTCTTAACAATATTAACTACAAACAAAGCCACAATGTGCTAACCGTATTCGGAAATTAAAAACATCCCTACTACACACTAAGACATACACAGAACGCACACACTCAATTAAGCTGAAAAATCGAATCATCCTTGATAATGGCTAAAGGTATAGCCGAAAGCGCTCGGAAATATAAAACATTTGGACAGTTCTTACACACCCTTTGTCCTGAAAAGAAAGCTCTTGTTCGAACACAAGAAAAATTAAATAAAAAACTTAAAAACCGTAGTACTTTGTCTGTCGTTTTTAATGAAACATGCATAAACAAATGATTGCTCTCTAAATATACAACTATATATATATATATATATATATATATATATATATGGTGTGGCTAGACGTCCAATTGCTTCACGCCGGGATCGAAACCCGATAGATTTGACCAGTCAGATATCTACCTCTAGGACATCGTCGTACATCAGAGAGGCAGAGAATTTTAACGTTTTTTCTCTATACGAAATATGTCAGCGGCTTGGAGAAATCAATTTACTTGCAGAGTAATACTTGGTCGGAGAGAAGAGGAGAAGAAACGGAGGCCCCTGACCATTATCGCCAAGGCAATTAGATGTGGCTGTTAAAGTTCTTTCGGTGTGTAAACTGCTCTCTCGGGTGGTTTGCACACTCAGATACATACCGGGTACAGCGGTTCGCCCCTGTGCTGGTAGTATTATGGCTATGACTAGCTTGACTGGCTCTGACAATTACTCTGATTATTATTCATTTATTTCTTTTGTAGATTTACTACATAAAGGTGACTGATAGCACGTGCCTGATGCACACACACACACACACACGCACACACACACACACACACACATATATATATATATATATATATATATATATATATATATATATATATATCTCCGATGCAATGAGGACGAAAGTAATATATAAATTCTAACGTTCACAGCATTAATCCAAAAGAGGGCTCGATATCAACAGTAGAGCGATAATTATTTATTATAATTTTATCATATAGACAAAAACAGTTTACTCACTACAGAGATGCAACGTCGTTTCGGTGCATTTCAATTGCACCTCGACGGGTGAGAACCTAAAATGGTTATAAACAATTCTCAGAATTGTTCATAACCATTTTCGGAAACGAAGTTGTATCTCTTTAGTGAGTAAACTGTTTTTGCCTATATGATAAAATTATAATACATATACATATATAAATTCATGAATCATTCATACAAAAATCAAATATAGAGGTTAATGATTTAAATGGCGAGAATACATCTTCGCAAACAATATAAATAAGATGCACCAACCCCAAACCTGTATATGAATGATATGTTCCCTGTTTATAAATTCCAGTTGCATAAGGTCTTTTTAATTTTTTACAAGCTTTCGTCTGTTCCTACAGACATCCTCAGGTATGGAAATAGATTTTGTTCTTGTTGTGACGTCCCCCGGTGTCGCTGCGCCAAACGTGACGTCTGCCTGGCCACGTCCGTCGTGCTATCCTGTCCTGTGACGACCAACTGGCTTGGTATTGGTCGCGGCACCAAATGTGACGCTCTAACATTTTGGTGATTCGGATGGGAATCTGGTTAGATTCGGTATCAGCCTTGTCGTTCCCAGCTCGCTTCCAACGTCTGGTTACCGAAGTAACTGTTTTGATTTTCAGTCTAACCTACCCACGTTGTGATTTGATATTAGACAGACGAAATCAATCAGTCGCCGGGCCGTAATGCAAGCCGAGTTCGATCAAGGGCAACACCGCACAAGTATATGTAAAATAAAATAAAATAATAACTCGAAAAGTTCAAATGTGTTAAAAAAAGGATAACAATATTTTATATATGGTTTCTGAATACAGGACTGCGTCTTCTTCCCAACCCGCTATATGGATTCGTGACACTTTGTGTTTGTTAGGCGAGTCTCAACATCTGGTTCTTGGTGTATATTCAGGTGATATTCACAAAACTTGTTTTGGTGGTATGAGACTAGGTCGTTCTTCAAAAATAAATTGTTCTTGGCTAGACGTTGAGGTCATGATGCCTGGAATCTGTCAAGTCAGCTATCTGCGAGGCAGGTGCAACTCCAACTGCGAACTTGAACTTGAACTCGAACTGAACTTAACTTGCTGCGACTCTGCTTATATGGAAGCCGACCAAAACCAGGGTGGGCTTGTCGGGGTTTGCGGTTCCTTGATAATTCTCAACCCACAATCCACTTCTTTGTTTTCGGCCAGGAAAATTTTATTATTTTCCATTTTTGGAAGTCTTTCGTCTTCCCACCTTCTTCTGTTCTCATATTGGTATCTCACCATGCCCTCAGAGGGTGTCAACGGGTTTCCCCTCTCTCTCACAGTGGCATCTCACACCTATCCCTTCAAGGGGGGGGCGCAACAGGCCTGCCCTCCTTCTTTACATGATTACCTCCGCCTAACGCTTATGCCACCATTCAGCCAATGGGTGCTGAGCAGCTTGGGCGTGGCCAGACTAGCCTCGGTTTAAAAAATCTTGCTTAAAGAAAAAAAAAAATTATCTTCCCTTTTTCTTTTTTTCTTTTCTTTCTTTTCTTCGAGGAGACCTCACACCCTAGACTCTTATCTTAACCGAATCACCTGGAATTCGTCAATCAGATTTTCGCCAGCATCAAGTGAGTGGCCATTTGGACGTATTTGCATTCTTAGTGCCAATTACTGATCCGATAAAATAGTTTCGCTATCATATGCTCTTCTCAATGACATTCTGCATATAGACAAAGGCTTAACCTTTCCTTCATGGTGGTCAGCGGACACTTTTGTTTTTCGCGGACAGTGCGTTCTTAATTAATTTTTATTTTTATCTCTTTAGAAGTCTGCGGGAGGTAACTTGTCCAACTTGAAAATTCCTTTTGCCATTGCCATATCTTACTCTCCATCCCGTAACATAAATCAGATTAAATTCTGTGTTTTACTTTCTCGACAATGGAAATAAAAATCTTACCACTTTTCCTTGTCAGAAAAACAACACCGCTTAGTGTCCTTTTCGTGATGGCTTCTTATCACCTAAATTTAATTCTCGACTTTCTTTTTTTCTTCTTTCTTTCTAGCGACGTAAATAGTGTCACATTTTTTTTACTTCTCCGTAATAAGAGGACAATATATATATATATATATATATATATATATATATATATATATATATATATATATATATATGGATGTGTGTGTGTGTGTTGAAAATTCCAAACGTAGCAAAGAAGATTGATACAAAGCCAAAAAAGAATAGAAAAGCAATAAGGAATGTTTTAGTACTAAAGTTAATCTACATTATTTACATTATTCGGACTATTGTCGCCATATTTATCACAACGTTTCGGCCGTTGTACGCACCGGCCTTCTCCAGGTGGTTGGAATTTCGAACTGAACCCTTTATTTCGCTCACTGGAGTAGACTGTTCTAGTTCCACGTGTCATGTTTGATGGGTGTCAGTTATCAGTTATCTCCTGCTAATTTCCCTCTGAAAGTTCTCCATTGCCTAACCGGGTATTGAACTCAAACTCTTTGGGTCCTGGATCTAACCAACGCCTTTATCCACTGTGCCATGTGTCCTTGATGTCATCTGGGTATGAATTTCTGGGTATTATAAACCGAATGTCTTCAGCTACCATTTTTACCAGTGCTCATATTGCAATTTTAGTGTTATCATTCCATGTTTTTACCAGAGCTCATATTGTAACTTTGTTATCATTGCTTTTCTCTGGCACTCCTTATTACTGGTACCCATATTGTATTTATTTCTATGCTTGGTCGGCTCAGGAGATTTTTGTGGGCTAGCATATATGCTGATTCCTTAAATTTACGAATTTTCCAATCGTGTTCCTTGTCTATGATCTCAACCTGTGCCCACAGAGGACTGTGATCTCCCTTCTCTATCCATATGTGGTCAGCCACACCTGATTTTTCTACTTCCCCTCGCGTTACAGCTTTCTGGTGTTCTTGAAGCCTTACCTTGAGGTTGCGGTCTGTCTCTCTTTTATATTTCTTTCCGCAGCTGCACAGGATAGCATACACACAGTCTTTAGTCATGTTCTCCTCTATGGAGGGTCTCACTCGAGAGAGATATCTGCGAAGTGCCATCAAGCTTTTGAAGGTTGTCCTGATGTTATATGAACCGCAGATCCTTTGTATGTTCTCTGATAACCCCTTCACATAAGGCAGGCAGACTGTTTTCTGAGTTTTGTTGTCCTCCTCCTCTTGTACCCGCCTATCCCAGTTTTTTTTTTTTTTTTTTGGAGGGGGCCACGTACCCAGGGTAGTTGTTACGTTGTAGGGTACTACTTATACTGACCAATTCTTTATCTAACGTTTCTGGGTCGCCACTTATGACTTTTACTCGGTGTTGTAAGCAACGGACGATCCCTATCTTTACGCTGTATGGATGGTGGGAGTTGAAATTGAGGTACTGTCCGGTGAATGTCGGTTTACGGTATACGGATGTCTTAAACCCATGCTCTGTTCGAGATATTAGAACATCCAGGAATTGGATTGTGTTGTTACTCTCTTTCTCCATTATGAACTGTATCGAAGGTCTTATTGAGTTCACATAGTCCAGGAGAACCCGAACATCTTCCTGGTTTGGCCAGAGTATGAAGGTGTCATCTACGTAATAATGCCATTTTATCAAAGTATTCCATGTATATATTCACCATTGCTGGTGATAATGGCGAGCCCATTGCTATACCCTCATCCTGTCGATATATGTGTGATCCCATTCCGAAGTGTGTTTTTTGTGTACAGAAAGTCAACATCTCCATCAGATTATCCATTGGAATACTGGTCCGTTCTTCTTGGGAAGAGTCAGAGGTCAATCTCCGTGGGCGCCTTGGTGAACAAACTCACCACGTCCAAGCTCACCATCCGGTTGGATAGGATGGGAGCATCTTTGATTATTTCCACGAATTGGGCGGAGTTTCGGAGACTTTCCAATCAATGGGTCAATTATATCTACAAGAAAGCGACTCATAGGGTGGCACACAGAGCCTTGGCAACTAACAATCAGCCTGAACGGAATACCGTCTTTGTGTATCTTAGGGAGATCGTATATGTGAGGTAGCTTGTGTCATGCTGCGATAACTGCCCATACGTCTAAGGTGCGAAGTGATCCTTGTTCTTGATTAGGATCTGTGACAGTTTGCGTTCTGCTTTAATAGTAGGATGCTTTTTCCTCTTTGCTGTAGCTACCATTGCTAATGAGGTCTTCCAGTTTTCTTGTATAATCTGATTTGTCCATCACTACAGTCGCATTACCTTTATCAGCCGGTAGTATGATGATATTTTCGTTCCTCTGTAGCGATCCAATCGCCAGCCTCTCCAGCTTTGTTATGTTAGACCTGGACAGCTTGGCTCTCTCCAAGGTCTGTCTTACTTTCCATCTCAGTTCATCCGCCTGAGCCTGAGAGATGTTCAAGGCCATCTCCTCGACTCTAGCAATGATGTCCTGATGTGGCGAAGTTGAGACCCTTATTCAATACTGACTCCTCAGAGGCTGATGTTGACTGTTGCTTTCACTGGTGGGTGATGGACCTTGTGCGTCACCTTCTGATCTTTCAATCTATTTAATTTTTGCACTTGGCGAGCCTTGACTACATCAAATTCATGGCTAAAGGATTCTTCTCCGGTCTTCTTCATTAGTAATTATGTTGAAGAAATCCTCGAGCGTCTGGGAGATATGAGCTTGTAGTCGATGTTTTATCCAACGATTGTACTGGATTCTCTCTCGGACAAGGGCTTTCTCTGCAACCCGACGAGCTCTCCTTGAATTGACGGGAAGTCTTAGTGCCAAGCCTGAAGGGATAAGTTGTAGGTCTCTGCATCGGTGAGTATTGAACTCAGATTCTTTGGGTCCTGTCACTGGATCTAACCAACGCCTTTATCCACTATGCCATGTGTCCTTGAGGACATCTGGGTATGAATTTCTGGGTATTATAAACCTAATGTTTTCAGCAATCATTTTTACCAGTGCTCATATTGCAATTTTGCTGTTATCATTGCATGTTTTTATCAGAGCTAAGTTAATCCAAACCAAAAACCAGAGCTAAGTTAATCCAATCCCAAACTCGAGAACTAAGTACGTTAGAACATTACCAGTAAAATGATTAGGTGCAAGAGGGGTGGGGAGGAAGATTATGAGATTAAAGAGGATTATCTTCAGTTCACGTGTCGTTAAGAATTTACCTTTCAGGGAAGTATTCACTTGGGAGTCCGTTGAACAAACTAGCGGGTTTTGTGAAAATTGTTTTTGAGTGATACTTTCTTGTTACATTTGGAAAGCGGTTAAAGGTAATAAAAAAGCGGAGGATTGAGTAGGAGAGATAGGGAGAAATGCAAAAGAAAGGACAAGGATCACAGAGGAAGAGAAATAAGCGAGAAAGCGAAATAAAAGAGAAAGAGAAATAAGAGAGAAAGAGAAATAAGAGAGAAAGAGAAATAAAAGAAAAAGAGAAATAAGAGAGAAAGAGAAATAAGAGAGGAACAGAAATAAGAGAGAAAGAGAAATAAGAAAGAAAGGGAAATAAGAGAGAAAGAGAAATAAGCAGGAAGAGAAATGAGAGAAAGAGAAATAAGAGAGGAAGAGAAATAAAAGAAAAAGAGAAATAAGAGAGAAAGAGAAATAAGAAAGAAAGGGAAATAAGAGAGAAAGAGAAATAAGAGAGAAAGAGAAATAAAAGAGAAAGAGAAATAAGAGAGAAAGAGAAATAACAAAGAAAGAGAAATTAGAGAGAAAGAGAAATAAGCAGGAAGAGAAATGAGAGAAAGAGAAATAAGAAAGAGAAATAAAAGAAAAAGAAATATAAGAGAGAAAGAGAAATAAAAGAGAAAGAGAAATAAGAAAGAAAGGGAAATAAGAGAGAAAGAGAAATAAGAGAGAAAGAAAAATAAGAGAGAAAGAGAAATAAGCAGGAAGAGAAATGAGAGAAAGAGAAATAAGAAAGAGAAATAAAAGAAAAAGAAATATAAGAGAGAAAGAGAAATAAAAGAGAAAGAGAAATAAGAAAGAAAGGGAAATAAGAGAGAAAAAGAAATAAGCAGGAAGAGAAATAAGAGAGAAAGAGAAATAAGAGAGAAAGAGAAATAAGCAGGAAGAGAAATGAGAGAAAGAGAAATAAGAAAGAGAAATAAAAGAAAAAGAAATATAAGAGAGAAAGAGAAATAAAAGAAAAAGAAAAATAAGAGACAAGGAGAAATAAGAGAGAAAGAGAAATAAGAAAGAAAGGGAAATAAGCAGGAAGAGAAATAAGAGAGAAAGGGAAATAAGAAAGAAAGGGAAATAAGCAGGAAGAGAAATAAGAGAGAAAGAGAAGCAACCAGAAAGAGAAATAAGAGAGAAAGTGAAATAAGAAAGAAAGGGAAATAAGCAGGAAGAGAAATAAGAGAGAAAGGGAAATAAGAAAGAAAGGGAAATAAGCAGGAAGAGAAATAAGAGAGAAAGAGAAGCAACCAGAAAGAGAAATAAGAGAGAAATAGAAATAAGAAAGAAAGGGAAATAAGCAGGAAGAGAAATAAGAGAGAAAGGGAAATAAGAAAGAAAGGGAAATAAGCAGGAAGAGAAATAAGAGAGAAAGAGAAGCAACCAGAAAGAGAAATAAGAGAGAAAGAGAAATAAAAGAGAAAGAGAAATAAGAAGGCATGGAAATAAGAGAGAAAGAGAAATAAGCAGAAAGAAAAATAAAAGAGAAATAAAAGAGAAATAAGAGAGAAATAAGAGAGAAATAAGAGAGAAATAGAAATAAAAGAGAAGAAGAAAGAAGATAGAAATAGAAATAACAAAGAAAGGAAAATAAGCAGAGAGAGAAATGACAGAGAAAGAGAAATAAGCAGAGAGAGAAATAGGAGATAAAGAGAAATAAGAGATAAAGAGAAATAAGCAAAAAGAGAAATGAAAAAGAAAGAGAAGTAAGTGAGGAAGAGAAATAAGAGAGAAAGAGAAATTAGAGAGACAGAAATATAAGAGAGAAAGCGAAAACAAAAGCTTGTAGTAGAAAAAATAAAAATGGAGAAATTGGAGATACAAAAATATTTATTAAAAGCAAAACGAAAACATTTATGAAGACATCAGAAGAGAAAATAAAATGTTGAGAACTTCAAGGGAAAATATCACAAGACGAACTAAAATAATATTTTGAATAAAGCATGCGATATTTACCGAAATTAGAGGAGGATACGAGTGGGCCGTTAGCCTTAAACACTTTCAGAAAAAAAGCAAAGGTAACTGTTCTTTAATCTTTAAAGTAAGACAGCAAGTGTTTTTAAAGGCGCCATGTTAGGACTGCTTCTTTTCGAGTAACACGCGCCATGATGCTCGGATCAAACACGAACGAGCTGCACTGAGTTTGTGTTAAACGCGATTACTTCCCCCTGAAGCGCGAGCAAGGTGGCGCTTACTGCACTACAAAAACCATGTCGTGGCTTCACTTTTTACTTCGACCCTATTTTACAAAGACACACCCTTCGGTCTTCGGAAAAGTTATTTGTTCTGCTAACATAGCAGGATTTTGCAACTTGCTTCTTTTTCTGTTACGCTTGTTCTTTTTTTTCTTTTTTTTTTCTTATATAATTTCTTACTTTTCTTGGAATGTTGTAAGTCTTGTTTTTTTCTTAAATTCATTTCTAATTTGTCAAAAATATTTCTCGGAGCTTATTCAATATTTTCTTATTGCATTAACATTTTATATTACTTTTGATTATTCATCTTGAGTTTACATTTCTATTCCACACACTTCTACCTAATATTACTTTGGTTGATATTTTGAAAACGAGACTGTTTTCTACTGTATTTCTATATAACATTTAGACGTCATTTCACAAATTTGATATTCATACCAAATTGAATAAAACATTGACATTTAAGATATTGTGGTATAATTTCTAAACATGAATATTATTTCAAATCTGAAAACTTCCAATTTCTTTCCTTTTTGTTTCATGATATCTATGCTTTATATCAGAAAGAGCAGAAAAGTCTAGGATACATTATCAGGAAAGAAGGCTTAGAAAATTTGACACTTACAGAACATATCAAAGGCAAGCTGTACGGAGGAAAATAGCACCTAATCTAGTTAACTAGCTTATGTAAATAAATGTCAGAACAGCGCTTGGGAAAGATAGCGAAAAAAAAAATTTACTAAAAGCTACAAAACAGAAAAATTGCGTGGAGAACCCTGATTTGTTTGTTTAAAAGAATATCAACTCGTTCTTGGTTATTTAATGTCGAAATTTAATTTTCTTGAGAGCATTAGTAATTTCTCTTTCAAAAATATATTGCTGGTATTTTTTTATTATTTTTTTTTTTTTACAAAAATATATTTCTGGTAGATTTTTATTATGAAAATGTATTGCTGATATTTTTACTATAAAAATGTATTTTTATACTTTCATAGTGTTTTGTTTTTGTTTGGAAGTTTACTATTTGCCCCTAGCTGGGACCCTAACAAGTGCTAGCATCCCGGGTCAGGGTGGACCTGGTAACAACAGTAATTAAGAGTTGGTTCACCGTTTCTCAAAACATCCCGACCAGAAGCCTTGCTTCCGGATGCAGTTTATCGTCATACCCAAGACAGGAAAGTCTTGATCGCCCACATCCTGAAGAGATATGTCACAGAAAAAAATTAAATATGTGCCTTAGCCCAGACGACTTCAAATAAATGTCCCAATCAGTGTAAAGATTAGGAAACCTGATATATCGACGTATTTGGTTGAGAGATGATCTCGCAACTAAATGCAGATACAATGTCAGTGGTTACCCTGACATAATATGATAGACACGCATCGGACCGTGTGTGAGAAAAATATATGAGCGCACAGCACACCCAAGAGACGAGATGGGCAGTGTGCGACACCGCACATAATAATGTAAAGTCCACGTTCAAATGAGCACTCTGCTGGCTATAAGTAATTGGGAAAGTTTGGAGTTGAATAAAATGTGATAATACGTCCAAGATATTCATTTTCCTGTTACCTTTAGACATGACAATGTTACACTTGTAAAGAAAATTACGAAAAGCTATACGGACGCTATGAACTTAAGACAAACTCACATTCTATTTGAAGCCTAAGTCATTATCATTGCCCTCCAAAGAGGCATGAATTCAGTCCTTTTCTCTAATTATGCTTAGAATAGTAAAAAAAAAACGCTGAATCGGAGGCCTACGAATCACGAATGAGGGCTTTCCTCAGTGTCATTATCCTCTACGCTTAAATCTCTTTCTTCTCTGTATAGTCGATATTTCTGAGATGAGGTATTATGTACACTATTTACATTATTCGGACTAAGGACACATGGCACAATGGATAAAGGCGTAAGTTAGATCCAGTGACAGGACCCAAAGAGTGTGTTGTGGATTGCAAGATTAATTCGGTCTCCAAGGAATGACAAACGCAATAAATAAATATAAAAAATAAAATGTATTTACACAATCATACAAAGAGTAATACTGTTAGTAAGTCCAGGAACGTGGTTAGTAGCAAATACAGATAGATATATACAGTCTCGAAGTAGGACTTCCTTAGAGTCTACGTGCTTGTAACTAACTTCTACAAGAGGTTACCTCACACTATCTCCGTTCGTATATTCTCTCACTCTCCGTATATCCTCTCTCTATCTGACTGCCGACTACCGACACACTCTGTCGACTGTAACTCTGGGTATTTAACGGCAGCAGTCCAGGTACACTTGGTAGAGTCCACTTATATGAAAAAGGGGTGGATCTCCTAACACCCCCCTCCTTAGATCCCTTTTTGGGGGGAGTTAATATTTTTGTCAATTGTGGTTGATGATCAGAGGTTCGATGAATTTTCTTTTCCTATTTGACCTTCTCATTATTGTCTTTTCCCGCGGTCTTTGTATCTCGAACGCTTCGAAGATTGTATCCATAGGATCGTCATTATTTGCGGTTGACGAGCTTGGTTCCTCAATTCGTCTTTTCTGTAGCTGGTCGGTATGTCATCTGTGTTAAAACTTTTCGCCTTTTATGGTGTACATTAGATTCCCTATTCTATTGATTACTGCGCCAGGCTCCCGGTAAGCCATATTGTTTCTAAAAAATTTTAAATAAACCCGTTCTCCAGGTTTGAATGATTTCTTTGACACCATCGGTGTATATTGATTTTTGCTCTTGTTTGGCAATAATTTGTCAAACACCGACCTTATTTTCCGTGCAAACATCAATTCTGCTGGAGAAAGACCCGATGGTGTGTTTGCGTTGGGTGTTATCCTATATACTTGTAGAAATTGCTGTATAGCTTTTGTCGTCGGTACGTCCTCAGCTTTTTTTAGTGCTCTTTTCAATGTGCCGACAAATCTCTCGGCTTGTCCGTTTGATCTCGGGTGGTATGGCGCTATCTTAATATGTTTTACTTGGTACGTCTCGCAAAATTCTTTGTCTATTTTTTCTATAGTAGCAAACGGTACATTTCGCTTCTTTCTAAAAATTGGTTGGACGTTTTCTTTTAATTCTATTTTGGCCTTAAATTTGTTGCATCGTCCCAACCGCTTGAAAATACCCCAGGAAATTGATTATATAATTCCTCCTTCAATTTTATAGTATCTGATGGTTCAACCTCTAACTTTTTGAAAAAACGAGTTGATAGGTAGATCCCAAACGTTGAACTTCTGCATCCAGTCGATACCTACTAAATTTTCAGTATCTTTCATGATGTATATCTTAAGTTTTTTTGTTTTGCCGTGAAATTTAACATTCACTATTATTTCTCCCTCAAATTGTATTCGTTTTCCTGTAACCGACTTGGCAATTTTTTGAGTGTGTAACATGGTAGGTCTGTTGAGTTTTTTCCATGTCTGTAAGTTGATTATCGTGAGGTCGGAAACCGAATCCAGTTGTAATTTAATCTTTTTGTTTAAAATTTCCAGTTCCACATATTTTCTTACATTGGTGTTGTCATCATTATGCATCCTTGTAGCTCTTATTCTATTAGAATCTTTTCTATTTCTACATTGGGGTGCCTTGTGGACTTTCTTTTCCACATTCAAGACAGTTTTTATATCTGAAGTGGCAATCCTTGTTCCAATGTAATCCTCCACATCGATAACATGCTGATGGAGGCGGCTTATATTTGTTTCGATATTCGTCATAATTTGTCCTGTATGTTGTACTTTTTCTCTTATCATAAAATTTTATTTTTCTTTCCGGGGAGGGTGAGAATCTTTTTTCATTGTCGTAAAATTTTAGTTTTCTTTCCGGCGAGGGTGAAGAACGTAGGTTTTTGTTTAACTTACGTATATGAGAAACAGCTGAATCTTCAATGTCCTTTGCGTCTTTCTTTATGCTTAAACATCTCTGACAATCTTCCGATAATTGCTGTAATGTTAGACCCGGTTCATTTTGTAATTTTGCAAGCATTCTTCTACGCATTTCGCTATCTTTTGTAGAAACTATCCCTTGAACAAAAATGAGACATTTGAAATTGTCTGGGGTTAATTCCGCTAGTTTGAAGTCGTCACAATGTTTATTTACGATTGCGGCAAACGTGGGATAATCCTCATTATCGCCCTTTACCAAGTTAAGGCATTTCCACCTCCTATGGAAGAGTGATGTTTTGGGGTTGAAGAGTTCTTTAAGACATGTCACTGCTTCGTCAAATTTTAATTCGTTCGTCTTTTTTGGCAAGATATAATCCACGAACTTTGTATATTCTTCAGTTCCTAATTTTCTAAGCAATAGACGTAGCTTTTTTTGCTTCTGTCCAATTTTGACAGTCTATGTTAAAGATGTCTTCATGTCTTCTGAAGTAATCTCCAAAATTTTTGTCCTCATCTAGAGAATATTTGAAAATCTCTATGGTATTCCACACTGCGTCTTGCGAAAATGTTGCTTCTTTTTCCATATCTAATTGCTTGTTGCCCGCTACTTTCAATATTAGTTCCTGGAGCTCTGTTTGTCTATCTTGATTTTCCTTTTGCGTTTGTAATAATTTCTTTTGCCATTTTTCTTGTAGCTGTATCTGTTGATCATTTTGGTATTTTTGCATTTGTAATTGTTGCTCATTTTTGTGTTTTATCAGTTCTACCAACATATTTTTAAAATCTTCCATGATAACTCAATTTTATGTATTTTTTACTCCTCGAAATTGTTTGTCGCTAAGTTGTTGTGGACGACGAGGGAAGGATTTTTCTTTTGTTGATTTTTTTTCTGCGTGTGTTCGCCAAATTGTTTGTTGGTTAGGCGTACGGAAAGTTTTTCTTTTCCGGCGTGAGTTTCGAATCCTCGTTCGCCAAGTTGTTGTGGTTTCCGAGATGAATTCGGTCTCCAAGGAATTACAAACGCAATAATTAAATATAAGAAATAAAATGTATTTACACAATCATACAAAGAGTAATACTGTTAGTAAGTCCAGGAACGTGGTTAGTAGCAAATACAGATAGATATATACAGTCTCGAAGTAGGACTTCCTTAGAGTCTACGTGCGTGTGACTTCTACAAGAGGTTACCTCACACTATCTCCATTCGTATATTCTCACACTCTCCGACTACCGGCCACGTCTACCGAGTGCCCTCACTGACTGTAACTGGGTATTTAACGGCAGCAGTTCAGGTACACTTGGTAGAGTCCACTTATATGAAAAAGGGGTGGACCCCATAACAGAGTCTGAGTTCAATACCTGGTAAAGACGGTGGAGAACTTGGAGAGGGGAATTAACAGGAGATAACTGATAACTAACATCCATTAGGCATGGCACGAGGAACTAAAACAGTCTACCTCAGTGAGCGAAATAAAGCGTTCAGTTCGACATTCCAACGACCTGAAGAAGAATGAAAAGATTTTAGTGAAGAGAAAGGACAATAAAAGAACAGTGTTAACGAAGATAGAAGATGGCGATTGATGTTGCATTTAAATGTTTGAAGATCATATGTCACAAGGAAGCTAGATACAGTAAGTGATTTCCACAGGCTTGTAGTGCGTGAACAGAAGCTAGCAGAAGAGAACTTGCGGTTCTGAATTTCAATTAAGCGTGAAAATGGGAAAATTCCGTTAAGCTATCTTCCCTAACCCTAACACTGCCGCTGTAACATCTGCCGTCACAACGATTCTGCAAATTAGTTAAAGGATGAATGCTTTTGTAAGTGCTTTTTAACTAGCATTTAATTTTTTCCCATCAATTTGAGCAATTCTTAAAAATACCCAAGTATTTTGCTTGAAGTATAAACACTATTCTTTCACGAAATATGCAAATATCTTACACGTTAGATTCAGGGTTTGAGTTACTGTTTAATCAAACCTACTTTTTTTCAGTGAATCTATAAAATATATCAGATTGACCAATATATATTTTAAATAAATTTCTCCGTCTATTAGGGTCACGAAGTCGTTTAATTTGGTGAACAAGCCAAAATAACTTTTAAGTTTGTTTAGCAATGGTTATTTCCTTGTTTTGTCAACTTCTCAGGAAAATAAATAATATTGTTCGTTTGATCTTTTCTTAAATTCTGTGTATGACCGAGAGGTTAATAGCCCGTTCAAATTATGACTCAGACAATTTTTATTCACATCGAAATTTGCAAAGACAAAAATCAATCGCTCCTCCCTCCAACTGTGCGTTAAAATCACCATACAAACTAGCATCTGAAGCCTTGATTGGCAACTATTCTATAAGATGGCCAACACAAAATTTAAAATCTTGAAGATTATTAAAGAAAACCAGACCATTAACTTTGTACAGAACAACCACAGGCTTACGGCCACACCCCCTTAAAACACTTCGAGCCTAGTTAGTACCTAGAAAGAAGAGTATTTTGGAATACGAGCTTTTGTCAGCTTGGATGTGTGGTTGGTGTAATGGATTATTGCTCGGAATTGTTAATCGGAGAAAAGGGTTCCAATTCTAGTCGGGTTCGTTATATTTACTTACGCGCAAATACCTTATATTTTCTTCCCCCTGCTATGGGTTAAGTTAGTAAAACTTGTATCACTAAATTATTATTATCTCCAAAAATATTCTTACAATCTAAGAATATTTTCTAGATTTAAATAACCTACAAAGGATTGATAAACCATAGAAAACGAACCAATCAATAAAAAAAAATGAATAATCATAGTAAGGTTAGTTGAGGATATTAAAGAAAAGTAAAGCTATATTTTATCGGCCAGGATCACCTACCTGCTGAAAGGACATTGCCCTTAAATAGGAGGAATATATGGAAAATCTCGATGTGTCCAATACTGAAAATTAAACTGTTTTTCCAGACTTAACAATTTCAAACCGACACAAAATCTGCATGCATCGATAACGGCGTACAGTTTAACGAGAAGGAATCAGTTATTGTACAAATTGAATGAACACCCTAAACGCTTCAATATAATAAAAAGTCACCCTAGTCGCTTCAATGTAATAAATGGCATCCTAGACATTTCAATGTAATGAAAAGGCACTCTACACACTTAAACTTAATAAAAACCCACCCAGACGCTTCAAACTAATAAAAAAGCACCCTAGACACTTCAATGTAATAAAAACGCACCCTAGACACTTCAATGTAATAAAAAGGTACCCTAGACACTTCAATGTAATAAAAAGGTACCCTAGACACTTCAATGTAATAAAAACGCACCCTAGACACTTCAATGTAATAAAAACGCACCCTAGACACTTCAATGTAATAAAAAGGTACCCTAGACACTTCAATGTAATAAAAATACACCCTAGACACTTCAATGTAATAAAAAGGTACCCTAGACACTTCAATGTAATAAAAACGCACCCTAGACACTTCAATGTAATAAAAACGCACCCTAGACACTTCAATGTAATAAAAATACACCCTAGACACTTCAATCTAATAAAAAGGTACCCTAGACACTTCAATGTAATAAAAAGGTACCCTAGACACTTCAATGTAATAAAAACGCACCCTAGACACTTCAATGTAATAAAAACGCACCCTAGACACTTCAATGTAATAAAAATACACCCTAGACACTTCAATGTAATAAAAAGGTACCCTAGACACTTCAATGTAATAAAAACGCACCCTAGACACTTCAATGTAATAAAAACGCACCCTAGACACTTCAATGTAATAAAAATACACCCTAGACACTTCAATGTAATAAAAACGCACCCTAGACACTTCAATGTAATAAAAAGGTACCCTAGACACTTCAATGTAATAAAAAGGTACCCTAGACACTTCAATGTAATAAAAACGCACCCTAGACACTTCAATGTAATAAAAAGGTACCCTAGACACTTCAATGTAATAAAAAGGTACCCTAGACACTCCAATATAATAAAAACGCACCCTAGACACTTCAATGTAATAAAAACGCACCCTAGACACTTCAATGTAATCAAAGGTACCCTAGACGCTTCAATATAATAAACAGGTACCCTAGACGCTTCAATGTATTAAAAAGTCACCCTAGACACTTCGATGTGATAGAAATGATACACACGAATATGAACGATTGACCAAACAAGAATTTATACATGGATTCCGACGTTATTTTAGATAACAATGTAACAATTTGCACTTTCCAAAACAATAACACATTTCTCATAGCATTTTTCGGTTTACATCTGTATTTTCGTTGTCCTCTTATTACCGAGAAGTAAAAAAATATATTTCCATAACTGATGATGTCTGTAGGAACAGACGAAAGCTTGTAAAAAATTAAAAAAGATCTTACGCAACTGGAATTTATAAACGGGGATGATATCATTCATATACAGGTTCGGGGTTGATGTATCTTATTTAGATTGTTTGCGACGAAGTATTCTCGCCATTTAAATCATTAACCTCTATATTTGTTTTTTGTATGAATGATTCATGAATATATATATATATATATATATATATATATATATATTTGTTCACCAAATGCAATGCACAGTAGCCACTCAGAGTAAAATGTTACTACAAGTAGTTGTTGTAAACGTGTACAGAAGGTATTAAGAGATGCACATTATGAGGATAAGTAGGATAGATAACAGTTGACTCTAGACTTGAGCAGGTTAAGCGTGTAGGCATCGGAGAGCATCCTTTCCGTAGTCTGATACTCACTGTAACAGAGAAGCTATCAATGTTTCATTTGTGAGAAAAAGAGTGTAGGGTCTAAAAAAAATCAATCGCATACAAGGCTGCCTCAGTCTGAAAAAAATGGGGATTTCAGTAGCGGTACAAGGAACTAACCATTTTTTCCGCATCTTTAACGATGAGCCGTACATACGAGTTCCAGCTGAGGTCTGTAGTCAAACCGAGTCACAAGACGCTCATACGGCATTGCCTTATTGAGAACGCAACTGGAGAAATCTCAATGATGATACAATCCAAGCTAAGGGAACTAAGAGAGATCCAAGTGGATCCGAAAACAGACCAAGGTAATTATCATAAATATTACTGTGTGTCATAACAGGAGTCATATCATGAAGGAAGAATAACAGAGGAAAAGGTCATGTAAATTCGACAAATTATTAAACTCCCTTTTTTGTCACCTTATACTCACCAGATTATTTTAGCGGATAAATGGATGGTGATGTTGTAATTTCATTCGCGACATCTGCACAGTATTAATAATAATAGTGGTGGGTTACTCTTTTCCGACCACACCCGCCTATTAAACCGACTAGTCGATCCCTTTTGCAAGCACCTCCTCAGTCATATTTGTGCTGCTTCAACACACACAGGGTCCACCAGAGGTTTAAGATACAATTATGCTGAACGAGCCTCAGTTACGATTTCAGACGGGGAGCGTATAATCTGGTGTGATCAATAGTTATAACAGGGCCAGTACGCTTCAACACTCAGTCACGATGGCTTCTGACTTCGTGCTAACAGAACCATCAACGGCTCCCGCAAATATTTCCGTCTATACAATTTCGCTCACAAGGTTTGGGTCAATCCGTGGCATGTTTTTTTACGGCACTTTTTAAAGGTGGCGCACGCTAGGAAAGCCTCTCCAGCCCGATAATATCAACATTACTCAATCTCGTTGATGATACGATGCAAGCTAAGAGAGCCAAGAGATGCCCAATGGATCCGAAAACA